>CM059794.1:26507655-27707655 GCA_030435695.1 Brachymystax lenok tsinlingensis
TCTTCAAACATGTTTTACCTTTATACATGCATAGGAGAGCAGGTGGAGAGGTCAGCACGATGCTCAGAGGACAAAAGAAGTGCATAGGTGGAGGGAGAGAAGCCCCAGAAAGCCGAGAAAACAATACCGTTATTTTATTTGAGCAGCGCTCTGACTAGGCAGCCATTGGTGAATGAATGCCCTGGTGAAAATTAGTTCTGGGAATTTCCAGGGACCTCACGATACAATATTATCACAATACTTAGATGCCTTAGATGTATTGTGATTATTACGTGATTCTCATTCTGTATGTATTGTGATTCTCACGTGATTCTCATTCTGTATGTATTATGATTCTCATTCTATATGTATTGTGATTCGATCCTGTGATATTTATTGCGATTCGATCTTCCAAACCTATTGCTCACCATATGTCTGCTGCAGAGGGACAAGAGAGAGCCACGAGAAAACGAGTTTTGATCAGTCATGGAAATCAACAATCATATCCCGATATGTAACTGTATCGAACCCCCCCATCACCACCACAGATAAAACACATTGACACTACAGGTGGTTTGGGAACAGTATGTTGTTCAGACCTTTTTGCTTCTTAACAGATTATATATTCCCAAATATTTAATGCTCATGATTTTGTGTTGATCCACGGCCTTAAGAAGCAGCTGTCTTTCCTTAATTCTCTAGTGGCTCTGTGAACGGGGGCTACATCAGTGGTCTGATGGCTCTCTCTAGTTCTCTAGTGGCTTTGTGAACGGGGGCTACATCAGTGGTCTGAGGGCTCTCTCTAGTTCTCTAGTGGCTCTGTGAATGGGGGCTACATCAGTGGTCTGAGGGCTCTCTCTAGTTCTCTAGTGGCTCTGTGAATGGGGGCTACATCAGTGGTCTGAGGGCTCTCTCTAGTTCTCTAGTGGCTCTGTGAACGGGGGCTACATCAGTGGTCTGAGGGCTCTCTAGTGGCTCTGTGAACGGGGGCTACATCAGTGGTCTGAGGACTCTCTCTAGTTCTCTAGTGGCTCTGTGATCGGGGGCTACATAAGTGGTCTGAGGGCTCTCTAGTTCTCTAGTGGCTCTGTGAATGGGGGCTACATCAGTGGTCTGATGGCTCTCTCTAGTGGCTCTGTGAACGGGGGCTACATCAGTGGTCTGAGGGCTCTAGTTCTCTAGTGACTCTGTGAACGGGGGCTACATCAGTGGTCAGAGGGCTCTCTCCAGTTCTCTAGTGGTTCTGTGAACGGGGGCTACATCAGTGGTCTGAGGGCTCTCTCTAGTTCTCTAGTGGCTCTGTGAACGGGGGCTACATCAGTGGTCTGAGGGCTCTCTCTAGTTCTCTAGTGGCTCTGTGAACGGGGGCTACATCAGTGGTCTGAGGGCTCTCTCTAGTTCTCTAGTGGCTCTGTGAACGGGGGCTACATCAGTGGTCTGAGGGCTCTCTCTAGTTCTCTAGTGGCTCTGTGAACGGGGGCTACATCAGTGGTCTGAGGGCTCTCTCTAGTGGCTCTGTGAACGGGGGCTACATCAGTGGTCTGAGGGCTCTCTCTAGTTCTCTAGTGGCTCTGTGAACGGGGGCTACATCAGTGGTCTGATTGCCCTCTAGTTCTCTAGTGGCTCTGTGAACGGGGGCTACATCAGTGGTCTGAGGGCTCTCTAGTGGCTCTGTGAACGGGGGCTACATCAGTGGTCTGAGGGCTCTCTAGTGGCTCTGTGAACGGGGGCTACATCAGTGGTCTGAGGGCTCTCTCTAGTTCTCTAGTGGCTCTGTGAACAGGGGCTACATCAGTGGTCTGAGGGCTCTCTCTAGTTCTCTAGTGGCTCTGTGAATGGGGGCTAGATCAGTGGTCTGAGGGCTCTCTCTAGTTCTCTAGTGGCTCTGTGAACGGGGGCTACATCAGTGGTCTGAAGGCGCTCTCTAGTTCTCTAGTGGCTCTGTGAACGGGGGCTACATCAGTGGTCTGAGGGCTCTCTCTAGTTCTCTAGTGGCTCTGTGAATGGGGACTAGATCAGTGGTCTGAGGGCTCTCTCTAGTTCTCTAGTGGCTCTGTGAACGGGGGCTACATCAGTGGTCTGAGGGCTCTCTAGTTCTCTAGTGGCTCTGTGAACGGGGGCTACATCAGTGGTCTGAGGGCTCTCTCTAGTGGCTCTGTGAACGGGGGCTACATCAGTGGTCTGAGGGCTCTCTCTAGTTCTCTAGTGGCTCTGTGAACGGGGGCTACATCAGTGGTCTGAGGGCTCTCTAGTTCTCTGATCAGAGCTTTATCTCCAACGTCATCTGTAGCGCTTTTAAACAAACAAACTGACTGGAGCCTGGCAGGAGTGGGGAAGGAAACCCCTCTCCGATACTAACATGATAACAAAGGCTATATGTCAGTGACATTGTGCTCCTCTTGGAGGAGAAGCGCCTAAAGCTCATTTAGCTTTCCTGGGGTTTTGATGGTGCCTGACTTTAGACTGGCGTGTGTGTCTTGTCTACCGTGGTCCGTCTCCAGCAGTGTGTGTGCTGTATTTAGCCCTCACCTGACAGGAGGATGGGTGTGTTGGTGAAGGAGGCATCTCTCTCTCTTTTGGCTAATTCCACATCAGCCCATTGACCCTTTCTACGAAAACAGTAACCAAAATGAATGCTTTCTCTTCGGCACTTTCTCCCTCTTTTCTCACTCTGTCAATGACCTTCCCCCCTCTGTTGAGTGAGAGAATGTTTCCCCCCTCCTCTGTGGCGTCGGAGAATGTTTCCCCCCCTCCTCTGTGGCGTGAGAGAATGTTTCCCCCCTCCTCTGTTGAGTGAGAGAATGTTTCCCCCTCTTCTGTGGCGTTGGAGAATGTTTCCTCCTCTGTGGCGTGAGAGAATGTTTCCCCCTCCTATGTTGAGTGAGAGAATGTTTCCCCCCTCCTCTGTTGAGTGAGAGAATGTTTCCCCCCTCCTCTGTGGCGTGGAGAATGTTTCCCCCTCCTCTGTGGCGTGAGAGAATGTTTCCCCCTCCTCTGTTGAGTGAGAGAATGTTTCCCCCTCCTCTGTGGCGTGGAGAATGTTTCCCCCTCCTCTGTGGCGTGAGAGAATGTTTCCCCCTCCTCTGTGGCGTGAGAGAATGTTTCCCCCTACTCTGTGGCGTGAGAGAATGTTTCCCCCTCTGTGGTGTGAGAGAATGTTGCCCCCTCCTCTGTGGCGTGAGAGAATGTTTCCCCCTCTGTGGTGTGAGAGAATGTTTCCCCCTCTGTGGCGTGAGAGAATGTTTCCCCCTCTGTGGTGTGAGAGAATGTTGCCCCCTCCTCTGTGGCGTGAGAGAATGTTTCTCTGTGGCGTGAGAGAATGTTTCCCTCTGTGGCGTGAGAGAATGTTTCCCTCCTCTGTGGCGTGAGAGAATGTTTCCCCCTCTGTGGCGTGAGAGAATGTTTCCCCCTCCTCTGTGGCGTGAGAGAATATTTCCCCCCTCCTCTGTGGCGTGAGAGAATATTTCCCCCCTCCTCTGTGGCGTCGGAGAATGTTTCCCCCCTCCTCTGTTGTGTGTGTGTGTGTGTGTGTGTTTGTGTGTTTGCCCTCCTTCTCCATACAGGACTCGAGTCCCTCTTTTTCTCATTATGTCAGGATGGCCAACAACTCTGTTTAACCTTTGCACCTAACCTGTTCTGCAGTCAGCATGTTGTGGCTCAGTTCAGGGAATGCCATATAAGCAAGATGCTTACTGCGCAGAAAGACAAGCAAGCTAATGTTAGCTGGAGATTGAGTTTGTCTACCGTGGCGTAATAGAAATGAATGATTTTTGTTTTAGTTGTGAATTGTTCTCAACAAATTTCCTCGCTCAGGATCTGCAGAATAATGTTCTCTGTCTTAACTGGAAAGAAAATAGTGTAGAAAAATTAGAAATTGTGTGCCATCATCAGTTGCTAGTCTATTAGCATTAAACACAAATGCATTTCGATTGGTTCTGTCAGCTCGTATTGCTCTGGCTCATAACAAATAGATGGGATTCTCCTTTTCCCCCTTTGTCATGATACCTTCAACAGAGTTGTGTATTACGATTTACCAGCTATGTTTCTCTGGGATTTTCTGCTTCTCCACTTGCCTGTTACTCTGTCAGGGTTTTATGGAAAAACAAGGCGCACATTTAACATACTTCAGGTCCCTTCGGCAGCTGGAACAGTGTAGGTGACAGCTCATGATTTATTCAATAATAGTCTGCTTTTATTTATTGATTTATTATTTTGTCAGAGCATTATATCTTGAGTTAAAGGATTTACCAATTGAGTATGCGTCTCGTATTGGAGGGAGTCTATCATCTGTCTACGAATGATGCAATGTTCAACACCCACCAATCAATGTGGGATTTTTCTTTTCCTCTGTCAAATTGCAGCAGAGATAATTTTGCTCCTCTTAGAGGCAGTTAATTTTTTCTCTGTCTCATACTAATGCATTTCCATTGTTAGGTTGACGTTCCTCGTCAATGACTTCTCTCCCAACATGGCTCCCCTCAGGTTGTACTATATTGTGAGTGATGGAGATATTAACTTGTCTACCATTATTCAGTTAAAATAACTGACGTTGAGCCTTTTGTATTGGCACATTTGCTCTGCCTATTGGAAAATAAATAAATGTTTCTGTTTGACAAACATGACATTAAATGTGTCAACAGTAGTGTTCTAACCAGTTCTTCTGTTGTTTAAAGTGATGAACCACCTCTGCTGTCATTGTTAAAGCTGCGATATGTAAAGGTTAAATAAATGTAACTTTTTGGGCGAACTGACCAAATTCACATAGAAATGTTTTGTAATAGATCTGTCATTCTCATTGAAAGCAAGTCTAAGAAGCAGTAGATCTGTTCTGTGTGAGCTATTTCTATGCTTCTTAAATTGAGTTTTGGTATTTTACTTTCGTTTTTTTCCACCAGCTTCAAATGGCTGAAAATACAATATTTTTGGTTATTGAAAATATATTTCACAGTGGTTTAGATGGTACAATGATTCTCTACACTATACTTGCTTGTTTTGTCACAAACTGAAATTAGGCAAACTATTACAATTTTAGCAACAAGGAAACGGCGGTGAGATTTCTGCATATTGCACCTTTTTTAAGTGAGGGAATTACGATCATGTTGAATTCCAGTGGCATTTTATCAACATTTTGCAATCATTTTCATTATGCATTTAAAAAAACTAAAAGTGGGAGAAGGAAGTTGAGGGAAGTTGGGATGTGAAGGGTTTGAGTAGCATGTTGGTGTTTGTTATTGTTGTGGGTGACCCTTACAGTGAGATACCTGCTCTCTCTAGTCAGCTATACCTATGCTGTCTCCTCTCCTCTGCCCACAGTGTGTGGTGTCCTCTACTGCCTTACTCCCTGGGCAGTCTTTATAAACACTGACCAAGGGTTGTTTGAGGTAATTGGTGTGCACCATAGTCATGTGTGTGTACAATGATCCCTGAGCTGACACTTGACATTCTAATCCTGCTGTGTTTGGCTTGGCTCAGTGTATCAGCAAAGATGGCGTCTCTGGTATGCATTTGTCTCAGCAGGGTGCAAACATAGTACGACTCTGGTTGTTTGCTTTTCTTCACGTGGCCATTTACATCCTGATTTACATGTTCCCCAGCATGCTCTCTGTGTAGCGATGGGGGGCAAAACAGGGACTTTTCTGAGCAGGTGAATTTCAAAGTAAAGTGGTCTGACAAATACCCAGTTAGTATGCAGTGTTACACTTCTGTAGAGCTGTGGGTTGGATTTGAACCCATGCTCGCAGCGGTACACAGTACATGGGATCCAACCCAGCTGTTGCAGGAGACCAGGAGGAGAGTGACGCTTTCCATCCACCGGTGCAGCCAGGCCCGTCCTCTCCTCTCCTCTCCTCAGCTCAATCAGACAGACAGCATGCTGCTCCAGCAGTTTGTTTTGCTGTTGTTTTAGTCAAGCAACACACTGTTTCCCTCTGTGTCAGCTGTCGTGTCTCTCAGCATCAAAGTGAAAGTGGCCTCCTTGAAAATCCCTCCCTCCCAGGCTGGAGCTAGACAGAACCTTTATACCCCCTCCCCTACTCCTCCTGATTTAATTACCCATCTTTTAGAGTTGTTACTTTAGGGGAATTGGGGATGTTCAAAGGGGGGACAGATGGGAACAGGACATGGTCAAACTGCTTCCTCTCTCCACTCCAATCTCCTCAATGAAAGTTAATGGAGCTTTGGGCTTCAAAGGATCTGAGCTGCAGACTGACAGACAGACTGACTCCTGAGTCTCCACTCCAGCCACTCAATCATGCCACACCACCAAGATTAAAGCTAGCCTTCATCGGCCAGGCCTGCTCTGTGCTCTGCCCAGACCCAGCTGCTGTCCCTGGGTTTTATCGGAAGGACTGGCAGGGAGGACAAGGAGACAGGGAACCAGCAGCACCTGGTTGTGTAAAAGGGGGCGTGGGCGTTAGTCCCACACCTGAAAACAGATGTCCCTCTCTGAATCCTTTAGATTCAGCTCCTTTGATAACAGGCCACTCAGCATGGGGAATGTCCTGTAGAGAAGGAGATTCAAAGCCTAATGAAATGGTCAGGAAGGAACAGATTGTCTAGGATTTTGGACACAAAATTATTCTCATGCGATTTTATTTGTGTAACAAAGTCAAAAATGCAACATGATAGTGATATAGTAATGATATAATTATAATAAGTGTATTTTATCTTTATTCTATTTTGAGAATATCTGTGAACAATGTATTTCCCTTTTTGCTGGCTGAACGACTGCCTTTTATTTCTGCATGTTCCTTCCAATGGAGTCCCAATGATCAGAGGTTACGCAATTGATGATGTTCTTCCCAGATAAATCTCATCAGTAACTAGCTCTATTTTCTTATGCCTTTTGAAGTACAGCTTTGGCAGCGGCGGCTAGGCAGCCGATCCTGAGACCTGAGTACTGTGGTGCATTGTGTCTGTCAGCCAGTCTGTGGATAGAAGCTGGATCTATATGTGAATCATTTGCAGACCTTAAACCCAGTGTATCTAACCAGTCAATGAACCCTCTAGATTCCTTACCCACAGTGCACTGAGCAACAAGCTGTACTAATTAGTAGGAATTGAATCAGGAGAGGCTCCTTAGACGCTTTCTTCTCCTTTTCGCTAACTCGCCCAGACAAATTTCTCATGTTTAAGGTGTACCTCTGTAATTGAAACAAGAACCTTTTCGATTTGAATGTGTTTTTCTCTAAAGGCAAGATAGTGTTGCTCTTGTGTTGTTCCTTAACCCCCCGTTTTAGTGTCAGTGCTGGATGCCAGCCGTCTCAGGACGTGAAATGTGATTATCTATACTTCTCAGAGTATGAAGTCTTTATAAACACCCAGCACACACACAACATCCGAACACACAGCTTTTATGCATATTGATATTGTGTATTTACATTTAGAGTTGTGTGTGTTGGTTTTTCTTCGACCGTCAGCCAGATATGATACAGTGTGGTTGTCTAAGTGTCTCAGTCCTCTACTCGCCGTGCCTGACATTGACTTTCCTCCCTGCGGTGAGAGACAGAGTTTTGCATGGATGGGTTCTTACCGTATGATTGCTTGGGTCTAATGGTATAGATTTCCAGCTCTGCGGCGTTTCCAATGATAATGACTGCAGGAAGCCACAACAAGGTTATTTTGGGCCTAGTGTTTGCTTCTCTGAGCTGCGTTGGTGTCTTTTCTCTTCACCAGAGAAGGCATTTTCTTCTTGCATGTGTTTATCAGAAGAATGGTCTGTATAGTTGGACTACTCTGAATGTAAATACTTTTTATTTTTTATTTTACCTTTATTTATCTAGGCAAGTCAGTTAAGAACAAATTCTTAGTTTCAATGACGGCCTAGGAACAGTGGGTTAACTGACTGTTCAGGGGCAGAACGACAGATTTGTACACTGTCAGCTCGGGGATTTGAACTTGCAACCTTTCAGTTACTAGTCCAACGCTCTAACCACTAGGCTACCTGCCGCCCCAAAGGCCGCAAAGGTATTGCAATCAGCCTATATTTGATCAATTTGAAAAAATCTATTGTATGTTTAATGTAAATTATTGAAGGTTTTGCCATTTAATAAAATATATTTGTTCTCAATGTGCAGTTATCTGCAGTCATTTTGGCAAAAGCAAACAAAATGTTTTTCTGCGAAGTGGAAGTAGTGAAGTGCCTCCTATAGAGAAGTGTTGTCTGTCAGGATGGTGAATATAGTATAATATGTCTCCGAGAGGAATAGCTGAGAAAAGGCTTCCTTTCCTAGGCCTGATGTCACCGTTTCCTCCACTCTCACCACTCGCAGCCTTTAAATATGAATGGCCTGCTATTCCAGGACTCAAGAGAAAGTGTAAAGTGAATAGAAATAATTGTGTGGGCAGGGTTATGTTTTTAAATTGCCCAGTTAGTGATTATTTTTGGGAAACAGCATGGTTTAGTTCATTCACTCCGAGTGAATGTGTGTATGAGTTTGTGTGTGTGTGGGAGGGTTGGCTGGTGAGCAATATTATTGGTCTTGATTGGTGCACGTCTGCGCTCACTGACACAGATAGTGTGTGTGCCGTAGTCACCAGAGAGCATCTCTAAAGGGGAGCTCTTCCGGCTAAGGTCTCCATCGAGACCTGTTGGATATTATGGCTGTGATCTCTCTAAGATCTCGCTGCAAAATCATCTCCAGTAACAGGCCTATGAATTATGCACACTCCTCAAACCCTGACTAATCCTTTATCTCATTTCTGTCTGTCTGTCTCTCTGTCTGTCTCTCTGTCTCTCTGTGTCTGTCTGTCTGTGTCTGTCTCTGCTTCCTCTGTCGCCTTTCCCCGCGCACCGTCCTGCTCTATATGAATTTACCACCGCATGTAAAAAGTTCTACATTTAGCCGAGGTTGTTGGTGTTTGTGTGTGGCTGTTTGTTCCAGCCCTGTGGAATAATTATATCTCTAATACGTTAATGATTCAGCCACTGCTTGGGGGTGCAAAGGAACCGCACTGCATCACATTCAGTGTTTGGCTTGATGTCTACATATTATATTATCTCTCTATCCCCTCTAGCTCTGTGTGTGTGAGAGAGACTTGTCTTCTCCTGTCTTATTACTCACTGTAACATAAGGCTGTCCATCTAGTCTGTACTTCCCTGTGGGATTCTGTACCACATACCATTCATACGTCACATAACAATATCCTGTTCTGTACCACATACCATCCATACATCACATAACAATATCCTGTTCTGTACCACATACCATCCATACATCACATAACAATATCCTGTTCTGTACCACATACCATCCATACATCACATAACAATATCCTGTTCTGTACCACATACCATCCATACATCACATAACAATATCCTGTTCTGTACCACATACCATCCATACATCACATAACAATATCCTGTTCTGTACCACATACCATCCATACATCACATAACAATATCCTGTTCTGTACCACATACCATCCATACATCACATAACAATATCCTGTTCTGTACCACATACCATCCATACATCACATAACAATATCCTGTTCTGTACCACATACCATCCATACATCACATAACAATATCCTGTTCTGTACCACATACCATCCATACATCACATAACAATATCCTGTTCTGTACCACATACCATCCATACATCACATAACAATATCCTGTTCTGTACCACATATCATCCATACATCACATAACAATATCCTGTTCTGTACCACATACCATCCATACGTCACATAACAATATCCTGTTCTGTACCACATACCATCCATACGTCACATAACAATATCCTGTTCTGTACCACATATCATCCATACATCACATAACAATATCCTGTTCTGTACCACATACCATCCATACATCACATAACAATATCCTGTTCTGTACCACATACCATCCATACATCACATAACAATATCCTGTTCTGTACCACATACCATCCATACATCACATAACAATATCCTGTTCTGTACCACATACCATCCATACCTCACATAACAATATCCTGTTCTGTACCACATACCATCCATACCTCACATAACAATATCCTGTTCTGTACCACATACCATCCATACATCACATAACAATATCCTGTTCTGTACCACATACCATCCATACATCACATAACAATATCCTGTTCTGTACCACATACCATCCATACATCACATAACAATATCCTGTTCTGTACCACATACCATCCATACATCACATAACAATATCCTGTTCTGTACCACATACCATCCATACCTCACATAACAATATCCTGTTCTGTACCACATACCATCCATACCTCACATAACAATATCCTGTTCTGTACCACATACCATCCATACCTCACATAACAATATCCTGTTCTGTACCACATACCATCCATACATCACATAACAATATCCTGTTCTGTACCACATACCATCCATACATCACATAACAATATCCTGTTCTGTACCACATACCATCCATACCTCACATAACAATATCCTGTTCTGTACCACATACCATCCATACCTCACATAACAATATCCTGTTCTGTACCACATACCATCCATACATCACATAACAATATCCTGTTCTGTACCACATACCATCCATACCTCACATAACAATATCCTGTTCTGTACCACATACCATCCATACCTCACATAACAATATCCTGTTCTGTACCACATACCATCCATACATCACGCACAACATCACAACGTATAGTTTACATGTTAGTTAGCGGATCTGTTATCCAGAGTGATGTGCAGTCTGTATACAGAATGGGTTGAACAATGACTTTCAATAAGAATACTGTAGTGCTGACCAGTAGTAGGATTAAGGTCTGTGAAGTCTTCTTTCTGCTTTGTGGCTGTGATAAGTGGGAGTCAGCGCTACATGGCATCATGCTGTGGTTATCAGTGGTTCTTCTCCAGTGTCTGAGCAGCAGCAAAAGACTATGGATGGACAGGACTGGTCTGCAGCTCACAGTAACCTGGTCATGGCTGACGGAGCCACAGCACCAGGCTGGCTCCAGCTAGCCTTCAGGAGAATTGGGGATTTGTCCGTATAAGGAGACAGTCAGCTGCTCTGAGGGGCTACATGTATGTGCTCTGCCTCTGCTGCAGAGGTGTGTGTGTGTGTGTGTGTGTCCAAGCACTGTGTCTGACCAATGAGATACTTTTGAATATATAGTTAATGTGGACACCCCTTCAAATTTGTGGATTTGGCAATTTCCGCCACACCTGTTGCTGACAGGTGTATAAAATTGAGCACATAGCCATGCAATCTCCATAGACAAACATTGGCAGTGGAATGGCCTCACTGAAGAGCTCAGTGACTTTCAACATTGCACTGTCATAGGATTCCACCTTTCCAACACGTCAATTTCTCAAATTTCTGCCCTCCAGAAAAATTCTAGGAGCAGCAACCGCTCAACCGCGAAGTGGTAGGACACACAAGCTCACAGTGCGGGACCGCCAAGTGCTGAAGCGCGTAGCGCTTAAAAATCGTAGCGCTTAAAACTCGTATGTCCTCAGTTGCAGCACTCACTACTGAGTTCCAAACTGCCTCTGGAAGCAACGTCAGCACAAGAACTGTTCGTTGGGAGCTTCATGAAATGGGTTTCTATGGCCAAGCAGCTGCACACAACCCTAAGATCGCAATGTCAAGCGTTGGCTGGAGTGGTGTAAAGCTCGCCGCCATGGACTCTGGAGCAGTGGAAATGCGTTCTCTGGAGTGATGAATCACTCTTCACCATCTGGCAGTCCTGATGGATGAATCTGGGTTTGGCAGATGCCAGGAGAACGCTACCTGCCCCAATGCATAGTGCCAACTGTAAAGTTTGGTGGAGAAGGCATAATGGTCTGGGGCTGTTTTCCATGGTTCGAGTCAGGCCCCTTAGTTCCAGTGAAGGGAAATCATAACGCTACAGCATACAATGACATTCTAGACACTTCTGTGCTTTTGCTGTTTCAGCATTACAATGCCCCCGTTCACAAAGTGAGGTCCATACAGAAATGGTTTGTCGAGATCAGTGTGGAAGAACTTGACTGGCCCTGACCTCAACCCCATCGAACACCTTTGGGATGAATAGGAACACAGACTGCAAGCCAGGCCTAATCGCCCAACACCACCCCCCAGAGCCTGGTTCCTCTCTAGGTTTCTTCCTAGGTTCCTGCCTTTCTAGGGAGTTTCTCCTAGCCACCGTGCTTCTGCATCTGCATTGCTTGCTGTTTGGGGTTTTAGGCTGGGTTTCTGTATAGCACTTTGTGACATCGGCTGATGTAAAAAGGGCTTTATAAATACATTTGATTGATTGATCAGTGCCCGACCTCACTAATACACTTGTGGCTGAATGGAAGCAAGTCCCCGCAGTGTTCTAACATCTAGCGGAAAGCCTTCCCAGAAGAGTCGAGGCTGTTATAGCTGCAAAGGGGGACCAACTCCATATTAATGCCCATGATTTTAGAATGAGATGTTTGACGAGCAGGTGTCCACATACTTTTGTAGTGTAGCTTACACACATACACACCATATATACACCCTACCTGTTCTCATTGTCTCAGTGTAGCTGCTTGCAGTGGCTTTATAACGACATGTCATCATGACTAGTCAGTGTTGATTGCTGGGATGTTCCCTGAACAGACACTCAATAGTCAGGGTATTGGCTACGTAGCTGGTGTCCAGCTCGAAGAACTGGTCTCATGTATTAGTTCTGTTCAGAAGTACCTTGGGTAGTACTGAGTTCTTTAGCTCTGGTACAGTCTTGTTGCGGCTGCCTGACACAGGTTATTTTGAAGAAATGTCAGGCTTTGGAAAGCACTTAATCCTGGGAACTAAGCCATCCACGTCACTCTTACCCTTACCTTAGCTTGCTCTGCTGGAGCAGAACAGGAGAGGACGAGGACACACTTTCACTTCGGCCTCTAATACGGTGTGGGGGAATACGATGTGTCTTGTATGAAGACAAACAGTTACAGCGCGCCTCGCCTCAGCCCGAAACCCAAACACCGTCTTCAGGGAGCGCTAATGATGCAGTTAGCCGTGAGGCTAACGCTGCCAAGTCATGCTCTTTTAAGGCCTTTAGCTCTCGCTCTCTCGCCCGCTCTCGCTCTCTTTCTCTGTGTGTGTGCATTCACACAGATTATTTTACAACAGCATTGTCTTGAGTTTTGCTGAGTGGGGCAAAAAACGCCCCAGCCACACAATGGGTAAAAGGAGCCGGAGTGGCTAAGCACTGTGCTGCTGCTGTCTGCCTCCCAGGTGAAACTGCACCATTCAGCTAGCAGGAGACGCAGAGCAGACAATGTCCTCTGCAACCCCTCGACAGCTCTCCGTTAGGGTTTTGAGGGAACAGCTTATTATAGCCAAGGTAGGAAACAACATCTCCACTTCGCTGATCTTCAACAAAGGGGCCCCACAAGGCTGCGTGCTGAGCCCCCTCCTGTACTCCCTGTTCACCAATGACTGCGTGGCCATGCACACAATCAAGTTTGCAGACGACACAACAGTAGTAGGCCAGAAGAGGACTGGCCACCCCTCAGAGCCTGGTTCCTCTCTATGTTTCTTCATAGGTTCTTGCCTTTCTAGAGAGTGTTTCCAAGCCACTGTGCTTCTACATCTGCATTGCTTGCTGTTTGTTGTTTTAGGCTGAGTTTCTGGATAGCACTTTGACATCGGCTGATGTAAAAATGGCTTTATAAATACATTTGATTGATTGATAGGCCTGATTACCAGCAATGACGAGACAGCCTACAGGAGGCGAGGGCCCTGGGAGAGTAGTGCCGGGAAAATAACTGACTCAATGTCAACAAAACAAAGGAGCTGATCGAGGACTTCAGGAAACAGCAGAGGGAGCAAGCCCCCATCCACATCAACGGGACGGCAGTGGAGAAGGTGGAAAGCTTTAAGTTCCTCTGCGTACACATCACTGATAATCTGAAAGGGTCCACCCACACAGACAGTGTGGTGAAGAATGAGCAACAGCGACTCTTCAACCTCAGGAGGCTGAAAAAATGTGCCCCTAAAACCCTCACAAACTTTTACAGATGCCCAATTGAGCGCATCCTGTCGGGCTGTATCACTGCCTGGTACGGCAACTGCACCGCCCGCAACCGCAGGGTTCTCCAGAGGGTGGAGCGGTCTGCCCAACGCATCACTAGCCTCCAGGACACCCATACCCCCCATGTAACAGGAAGGCCAAAAAGATCATCAAGGACAACAACCACTTGAGCCACAGCCTGTTCATCACGCTACCATCCATAAGGTGAGGTGAGTACAGGTGCATCAAAGCTGGGGCCAAGAGACAGAATCTATTTTTCAATCTCAAGACCATCAGACTGTTAAATAGCCATCACTAGCCGGCTTCCACCCGGTTATGCAACCCTGCACCTTAGAGGCTGCTGTCCTATATACATAGACTTGGAACCACTGGCCACTTTAATAATGGAACACTAGTCACATTGCTTTACTCATCTCATATGTATATACTGTATTCTATTCTACTGTATTTTGGTCAATGCCACTCCGACATTACTCAATCAAACATTTTATATATTTCTTAATTCCATTCTTTACTTTTAGAGTTGTGTGTATTGTTGTGAGTTGTTCGATATTACTGCACTGTTGGAGCTAGGAACACAAATATTTCACTACACTCACAATAACATCTGCTGAATATGTGTATGTGACCAATAACATTTGATTTGAAGTCTTTTCTTATTTGAACTGATCTATTTAGACAAGCCTGAGCAACATTTTGTTGCTTTATTTTTGTTAAATTGTCCAGGAAACAGGTTGTGGTTTTAGGTTTCTGAGGTTGACCATTCAATTGTCTCTGTCCACCTTTGTCGCTGAACCAAAGCATGGAGAGGAGTGGAAAAGACACTAGTCTGTCAAGTCTTGCGATGAGGGATTGTAAAACAGGGCATACTAATAATTTGGTTTTGGCAGTCAAGTGTAGAAGAAGATCAAATGAGGAAAAGAAGAGCAGCCTCCCATGGGGTTATTGTGGGAAGAGTGTCTGCTGTCCTAAATACATATATTCAGAAATATTTCACTCATGATTCAAGCAGCAAACCTGATGGGTGTCCTCTATCACTCTGTTCAGTGTGTCGGTATAACAAGAAAGAATACATCCAGACTCCAAGATTAGAGGCTAGTATCGGCAGCCAGGCACCTTAGGGACGTGGACTATTTGTAGCGTTTCAGGCAAAAGAATACTGGACGATACAATTTGCCATAACACGTTCTCCATAGACAACAAGGTGTGTAAGTGGGAGAAACAAGCGCTGAGACAGAAAAATCAATGGGCAGGGTTGAGGGCAGCGGGGATTGATTAGAGCTTACTCTCTCACACACTCACTGCCTCAAGGACTCTGTCAAACAGAGAGAGTTCTGAGAATCTCTCCTTGGAAGCTTTTCATATACATAATGTGTTCTGTTTGCATCCTTATGGTTAAGTGGTTGATCCTGTGTTATAGCTAGTTCACTCTCCCCACACACTTAAGGTCTCTTATTTCAGTTTCATTTAGCTTATTTACAACCATGAGGTCCTTTTGAGATTAAATTATCTTTCAAAGGAGACCTGGTTAAGAAGGCAGCTCCAACAATCCATGTACATCATTCCAGTCATCCATGCTGTCAGGAGAGAATAACAGACTAATGGGGGACAGACTCACCCTGTGAAAGCTAGTTGATGCTAAGGTAGAATAGCCCTTTGGACAGGCGTGGACTTGAACATTCCCTGTCCTGCCATCCACTGCCTCCTACCTGATGCAGTACACATCCCAGCCGATGTAAAGAGCTCCAGTCTCTTATAGAGTGCTGGTAGATTATGGATACATTTTTGTATCTGAATTAAAGAGGGGAATGTGAACAGTAAGTAATTCACTGAATATGAATCACTATAGCTTTTGTCCTGACTATGAATAATTTACTTGGCAATCCCTTCGCTGTGTGGTGCAATCCCTTTGGTGTCATTCAAGAACCGACTGAATGCACACAAGTGGGCGTGTGAAACTACGCACGCACGCACACAAAACACAATACACAAACACAGGTGATGGTTTAGCTGGGTTTTGATGGACAGGTTGGCACTCTCCTCCCTCTTCTATCACTGTCACATATGTTGGTTAACACTCTTCTGCCGGGATGACAATCTCCTCTTCTAGTGTCTCACTGGTATAATGTAGATCCTTTGGAAGGCAGATTCCACAGCCATGTTCTTTTTGTAATCCAAAGAGATCACGTCGTATTTGAATCCCGGTTCTGTCAGATTTTCCCTGTCATCCCTGGAGAGAGCATACAAGATCCATGACTGATTAACTCCTTTTTAAAGGGGCAATCAGCAGTTGAACCAAGTTTGGTAAAAAGTTGTGGGGCTTAAGAAATGTAACCACTCTCAAATTCATAAATAGCACTGTGCAAGGACTGACCATCCATGATATCAGAATGATTTGTTTGTTTAAATTTACTTTGTTTACAAACATTGGAGAAAAACAAGCTTTTTTGGGGGGTTCTAATAGGGTACGAAGTTGAAGTATTCTCATGAAGCATTTATAAGTGAAGTACTTCAAGAATCAATGGGTACACATCTTTCATTTATAAGTTGAAAAATGAATGTTGTAAAACTGAGGATTGCTCCTTTAAGTGACGGCCCTCCAATACTTTTGGATAGAAATAAATATTTTTCAAAATCTCTTTGCCTCGCATTAGTATTTGTCCTGTTGTGCCACCCAGCTTGTTCTTTGCTATTCTAACGCCTAGTTCTTCTTTAGTTGTGTCAAGGTAAACAGTTTGATCAAATGAACCAGTCCATATGAATGCAGAGAGGTCTATTAAACCAATTCACCAGGGACCATTTGTTTTTATACCACCCTGCTCTCTCCCCTCTCTGACCTTCATGTCACCATGGTAATTAGTATGCTCAGACCAAGGTGTGCCCCGTGGAACCTGACTCCACCGCCCTTCGCCCTTCATTAGCGAGGTCACTTCCTGGAGTGGACGTCTGCAGCTTGGACCCTGGAGGCAGGCCCGCCCGACAGCTTATGACCCCCTCCCTCCCTATGAAGTTTAATGCTCTCCTATTGTTATTCCCTTGAGCGCTTCGCTCTGTTCTGCTCAGTACTGCTCTTCTCTGTTCTGCTCTGCCAGGGACCCAGCCACCAGGTAAATGTCCAAGGGCTGTTTGTTTAGCTGGGGCTGTCACCACTAATATATGTGCAGAGGGGGCAGATTTAGAAAATGCCAGTGCTCTGGCCTTTCTACCCCAGTGTCAGCAGGCGAGAGAAAAGCAGGAATGGAATGAAGTAAGCCTAGTAGGCCTTGTTGTTGTTCACAGGAGCTATACTGGCACCTCACTTTCCATGTTCTTCATGGTTGGACTGTGCAGCTGAATATGGAACAGACAGAGCAACACTTAGTCACATTGGTCCAAGGGAGAAATAGAAAGGAATTTACACTGTTAAATGGGATTAATATTAGTGAGTTGTTGTAAATGTTACTGCTTCAAAATATACAGTTTGAGTGTTCGCATTTGGAGCTTTTGGCAGTCAATTATTATAGCTGATTATTTTAGCTAGGGCTTTTCTGAAAAAGTATTATATACACATGTTCTCCCCAATAGTGTTAATTGATGAAAGTGTTAATTGTCCCTACCCTTCTTGTCACTGTGAAAGCGATGCTGCACAGCACGGAGCTGGATGAGCAAGCTGCTGTCCCCTCATTTCATCTGGTTTGCATGCTAGAGAGAATTAGGTAATTGGCATTTATGCAGAACAAAGGACGATCTGCTCTCAAGTACTGTAGAACCAAATCTGTACATTGTGTCTACTCTAGGGTTATATATGCCTGTTTGTCTGTCTTATTCAAGGATATGTGTGCAAATGTGCATTTTAAATAGTTTTGTGCATTTAAGTGTGTGTGCGTGCGTGCATGGGCACAATATATTTTGTGCTTTGGCTCTAGATACAGAGAGCAGCAAGATCTGCATTATTTGGCCTGTGACAGAGCAGCTCAAGTTCATATGGAGGACAAAGATGTTGAAAGGGTGATTCCTAGTCAGTTGTACAACTGAATGCCTTCAACTGAAATGTGTCTTCTGCGTTTAACCCCTCTGAATCAGAGGTGCGGGGGGCTGCCTTAGTCGACACTCACGTCTTCGGTGCCCGGGGAACAGTGGGTTAACTGCCTTGTTCAGGGGCAGAACGACTGATTTTTACCACAAGGCTACAGTACCGTGCCTTCAGAAAGTATTCACACCACTTGAATTTAGACTTTGTATCATTGGCCTTCACACAATACCTCAATGTCAAATTCAATTTTTTTTCTTTTTACAAATTAATTAAAAATTAAAAGCTGAAATGTCTTGAGTCAATAAGTATTCAAGCACTTTGTTATGGCATGCCTAGATATGTTCAGGAGTAAACATTTGCTTAACAAGTCACATAATAAATTGCATGGACTAACTGTACAATAATGAATTTCACCATGAGGTCAATGGTGACTTTAAAACAGTTATGGCATTTAATGGCTGTGATAAGAGAAAACTGAGGATGGATCAACAACATTGTAGTTACTCCACAATACTAACCTAAATGACAGAGTGAAAATAAGGAAGCCTGTACAGAATAAAAATATTCCAAAACATGCATCTTGTTTGCAATAAGGCACTAAAGTAAAACATGTGACAAAGAAATTAAATGTATGTCCTGAAAACAAAGCATTATGTTTGGGGAAAACACATCACTTCACTGAGTACCACTCTTCATATTTTCAAGCATGGTGGTGGCTGCATCATGTTATGGGTATGCTTGGCAAGGACTAGATAGTTATAAAAGAAATTACGGAATAGAGCTAAGCACAGGCAAAATCCTAGTTGAACCTGGTTCAGTCTGCTTTCCAACAGACACTGGGAGACATTCAGCTCTCAGCAGGACAATAACCTAAAACACAAGGCCAAATACACACTGGAGTTACTGGTTCTTGAGTGGCCTAGTTACACTTGACTTAAATCGGCATGAAAATCTATGGCAAAACTTGAAAATGTCTGTCTAGCAATGCTGAACAACCAACTTGACAGAGCTTGAAGAATGTTAAAAATAATAATGTGCAAATATTGTACAATCCAGGTGTGCAAAGCTCTTAGAGACTTATCCAGTAAGACTCACAGCTGTAATCGCTGCCAAAGGTGATTCTAACATGTATTGACTAAATATTTTTGCAAGAATGTCTACAAACATGTTTTCATTTTGTAGTTATGGGTATTGGGTGTAGATGGGTGAAAAAAACAACATTTTAATACATTTTGAATTCAGGCTGTAACACGGGTGTCAAACAAATTCCACGGAGGGCCGAGTGTCTGCCGGTTCTAGACAACCAGGTGAGGGGAGTTCCTTACTAATTAGTGACCTTAATTCATCAATCAAGTACAAGGGAGGAGCGAAAACCCGCAGACACTTGACCCTAGGTGGAATTAGTTTGACTCAACAGAATGTGGAATAAGTCAATGGGTATGAATACTTTCTGAAGTGCATTGTATGTGCATTGTCTGTCAGTGGCGCTCAATTTGATGTCTCATCCAGTCAAAATGCTGAAATGTGATATAGAGAGCAGTGAGGTCTGAGAATCTGCTGGAAACCCTCTGAAATTACTCACCCAAAATATTGCGCCCAGTCCGTGCCACTCGGAACATATTCTCTCCATGTCATTACACAACGCAGTAATCCAAGACTGAGTGGGGGCTTTTGCCCTGGTTAATGGGGGCCATTAGCCATGTGGGTTTATGCCTCTGAGAGAAAGAGAGAGGGAAGGAGAGAAAGAGGGAGAAAGGGTAGAGAGAGAGAGAGAGAGAGAGAGAGAGAGAGAGACATATAGAACTGAGCTTGGACTGGCTTTGAACGCGCCTTATCAGACTAATGCAGGGCCCTGTCCTCTGTTTACAGTGGAAACCAATCAGACCACGTGTCTATGACAACTTCCATTAATTACAGCAGGCAGGCTGTTTGACTTCATATATTTTCCCAAGTCAGATGTATTTTTTCAGCTGATATCGCCCTGAGACGGATGTTAAATTACTGCCGCAGAGAAGCATTTCAACTGATGTTTTTGTGTGGGTACTGTAGAGTGGAGCAGTGTAGGACATACATGCCACAGAACATGTTTCCCACGGTGAAATGAAATATTAAATATTTTCTCAGCTCTTAATTAATGTTTAGAAATGTATCAAAGCCACAAAGAATATGTGATGATATTAGCATGGTTCTGTTCTCTTTTGGTTGTTGATTTTTGCTTTGGTTCAGGTTGTTTTGATCCGTGTTGTATTTGATGTTTGCCTTCATTTAGCTTTCTGCTGGTCAACATTTGAATAGGAAATCCTTTTTCTAATAAACGTAACATAAAATATACAGTCTGTCGTTCTAGTTCTTGTAATTAAAAGTCTAGCAGAAGTCTAACATTAAGCCTCTTGTATGTTATATTTTGAGGTGAAAGAAAACAGATGTTCCCCAGTGGCAAACAGCTCTATCTGCTGGCTGCTCCACCTAACCTGAATGGCTGTGTGTACAGTGGGCTGGAGCACTGTGTTTGTATATCCAAGTGGGCCCATTACATGGAGTGATCTCCACTCTTCACTCCATGTGTGTTAGAAAACTGAGGCGGCGCCTGCCTGCCCGTGCTGTGTGTCACACAGACCTGGCTCTCTGAAGGGGTGTGTATGGGTGTGTGTGTTGTAGTAGAGACCCAGAGCCAGGCAGGAAGTGTTCTGGACAGGCGGGCTGTGAAAACGTACGCAGTTCTGTGGTGGGTTAGCAAGGCCCCAATTGGCATTTAGAGAGAACACACTGGATTCCCAGACCAGGCCACAACCACATGGCTTCACAGGCCAGATAGGGAGAGAGATGGAGAGAGATGGGTTTCACAGATCCGAGAGGGGGAGAGATGGGTTTCACAGATCCGAGAGGGAGAGAGATGGGCTTCACAGGCCAGAGAGGGAGAGAGATGGGCTTCACAGGCCAGAGAGGGAGAGAGATGGGCTTCACAGGCCAGAGAGGGAGAGAGATGGGTTTCACACGCCAGAGAGGGAGAGTGATGGGTTTCGCAGGCCAGAGAGGGAGAGAGATGGGTTTCGCAGGCCAGAGAGGGAGAGAAAAGATAGAGAGCAGACAGACGGACAGAGAAGATGGAGCCACACACGATGGATGGATAGATGGATGTATTCAGTGGTTCAGAGATCTTGTTGCCACGCTGCATTCTGCTAATACATCTGACGTGTTTGGCCCATGTTGTGTGTGCATATGTTTAAGCACTTCACCGCTGAGAAGCAGTGTCCTTGGTCCCCCAGGAAATTCCCAGCTAGTGCACAGACAGCTGGGTGTGGGGAAAGAAGAATGCAGGGATGACAGAAGAGAAGAATTGAGCATGGTTATCCAAGCCCTCAGGGTGGAACAACATGTCAGAGACAGTGACCTATCCTCTATCTTGCAGACGTATAGGAGGGCTGGGAAAGGACAGCCTCTGTGAAGAGCTGACAGCTGGTTGGTTAACGTAGGCTGGTGTGGGTGGTGAGTTGTTTTCTGGGTTGATGTCACGGCTGCATCAGCCTCTCTGTGATCTGGAGCCACTGAGGCCTGCTTCTCCACAGGGACAGCCTCTCTGTGATCTGGAGCCGCGAGGCCTGCTTCTCCACAGGGACAGCCTCTCTGTGATCTGGAGCCGCGAGGCCTGCTTCTCCACAGGGACAGCCTCTTTGTGATCTGGAGCCGCTGAGGCCTGCTTCTCCACAGGGACAGCCTCTCTGTGATCTGGAGCCGCGAGGCCTGCTTCTCCACAGGGACAGCCTCTCTGTCACCAAAAACACTCACAAACGTCTACAGATGCACAATCGAGAGCATCCTGTTGGGCTGTATCACCGCCTGGTACGGCAACTGCTCTGCACACAACCGTAAGGCTCACAAGAGGGTAGTGAGGACTGCACACCGCATCACCGGGGGTAAACTACCTGCACTCCAGGACACCGGTGGACCATTTCAGTTTGTCTGTGATGTGTACGCCGAGGAACTTAACTTTCCACCTTCTCCACTACTGTCCCGTCGATGTGGATAGGGGGGTGCTCCCTCTGGTGTTTCCTGAAGTCCACGATCATCTCCTTAGTTTTGTTGGCGTTGAGTGAGAGGTTATTTTCCTGACACCACACTCCGAGGGCCCTCACCTCCTCCCTGTAGGCCGTCTCGTCGTTGTTGGTAATCAAGCCTACCACTGTAGTGTCGTCAGCAAACTTGATGATTGAGTTGGAGGCGTGCTTGGCCACGCAGTCATGGGTGAACAGGGAGTACAGGAGAGGGCTGAGAAAGCACCCTTGTGGGGCCCCGGTGTTGAGGATCAGCGGGGTGGAGATGTTTCCTACCCTCACCACCTGGGGCCGTCCCGTCAGGAAGTCCAGGACCCAGTTGCACAGGGCTGGGTCAAGACCTAGGGTCTCGAGCTTAATGATAAGTTTGGAGGGTACTATGGTGTTAAATGCTGAGCTGTAGTCGATGAACAGCATTCTTACATAGGTATTACTCTTGTCCAGATGGGTTAGTGCAGTGTGCAGTGTGATTGCGATTGCGTCGTCTGTGGACCTATTGGGGCGGTAAGCACATTGGAGTTGGTCTAGGATGTCTGGTAGGATGTAGGTGATATGAGTGCTACGGGGCGATAGTCATTTAGCTCAGTTACCTTAGCTTTCTTGGGAACAGGAACAATGGTGGCCCTCTTGAAGCATGTGGGAACAGCAGACTGGGATAAGGATTGATTAAATATGTCCGTAAACACACCAGCCAGCTGGTCATGCGATGCTCTGAGGACACGGCCAGGATGCCATCTGGGCCGGCAGCCTTGCGAGGGTTAACACGCTTAAATGTTTTACTCACGTTGGCTGCGGTGAAGGTGAGCCCGCAGGTTTTGGTAGCGGGCCGTTTTGGTGGCCCTGTATTGTCCTCAAAGCAAGCAAAGAAGTTGTTTAGTTTGTCTGGGAGCAGGACATCGTGGTCCGCGACGGGGCTGGTTTTCTTTTTGTAGTCCGTGATTGACTGTAGACCCTGCCACATTCCTCTCGTGTCTGAGCCGTTGAATTGTAACTCTACTTTGTTTCTATATTGACGCTTAGCTTGTTTGATTACCTTGCCGAGGGAATAGCTACACTGTTTGTATTCAGTCATTTTTCCGGTTGCCTTGCCCCGATTAAAAGCAGTGGTTCCCGCTTTCAGTTTTGCGCGAATGCTGCCATCAATCCACGGTTTCTGGTTGGGGAAGGTTTTAATAGTTGCTATGGGTACAACATCACTGATGCACTTGCTAATAAACTCGCTCACCGAATCAGCGTATACATCAATGTTGTTGTCTGATGCTGTCCGGAACATATCCCAGTCCACGTGCTCGAAGCAATCTTGCAGCGTGGAATCAGATTGGTCGGACCAGCGTTGAACAGACCTGAGAACGGGCATTTCCTGTTTTAGTTTCTGTCTGTAGGCTGGGAGCAACAAAATGGAGTCATGGTCAGACTTTCTGAAAGGAGGGCGGAGAATGGCTGTCAAGTCCTACTCTTGTTCAACTTCCAAAGGACACGAGGACAACTCAATTTTCCAACTCAATCACTTTTATTTTGGCTTTGTCAGTTGATTGGTCTGTTCAGTGAATTAGGTTGTAAACATTTAAAGACAGAGAACAAAAGTTACCATTTTAATTAAACATTTTTTATGAATCTTTTGATGAATTAACCACTTAAGCCTTTTACATGGAATAAAGCAAAAGATAAAATTATGAATTTTCCGAATTTGTTAGTAAAGATAAAAATGTAAAAATTCTATTAAATGTTAACTTTGTACCATCCTTTTGTATCTTATTTTTTCAACTGAAAATGAAATATTATTCTAGCACAAACCCATTTAACACAAAATCAATGAAGACAATGCTTCAATGTGTTCCTTAACCAATCTACACAGCAGTTAAACATAGCTCGAACATATTAAACAGCATTTCAATCACCATGAAAGTAAATAAACCATTGGCGTCTCTGGACTGAACCTACGAGTGAACTTGGAGCGTCTTCTCTCTGAAGTTTGTTTCCCTAAATGACTGAGGACCTCCATGTTTTCACAGGTGCTCCAAATCAGTGAAACTGACTGATCAGGTGACAAGCAGCCGGTTTGCTGCTGCTGGTGCACTCTGGGAAGTGTAGTTCTTTGACACTCATTCCTGAGATTAAGCTCAACAATGGCTTTGTATGCATCACAGAAGTTAGAATAACAATGATCCAGGGTTTTACCAGCCCGGGCCCCCCCATCGATATGCTGATAAAATTTAGGGAGCCTTGTTTTCAAATTAGCCTTGTTAAAATCCCCAGCCACAATAAATGCAGCCTCAGGATATGTGGTTTCCAGTTTACATAGAGTCCAATGAATTTCTTTCAGTGTCGTCGATGTGTCAGGTTGAGGGGGGATGTACACGGCTGTGATTATAATCGAGGAGAATTCTCTTGGTAGATAATGCGGTCTGCATTTGATTGTAATGCATTCTATGTCTGGTGAACAAAAGGACTTGAGTTCCTGTATGTTGTTATGATCACACCACGAATCGTTAATCATAAGACACACACCCCCGCCCTTCTTCTTACCAGATAGATGTTTGTTTCTGTCAAGCGCGATGCGTGGAGAAACCAGGTGGCTGTACCGACTCTGATAACGTGTCCTGAGTGAGCCATGTTTCCGTAAAGCAAAGAACGTTGCAGTCTCGGATGTCTCTCTGGAAGGCAATCCTTGCTCTGATTTCATCTACCTTGTTGTCCAGAGACTGGACATTGGCAAGTAGTATAGTCGGGAGAGGTGCGCTATGTGCCTGTCTACCCCTTCTCCTGCACCGCCGTTGTTTTGGGTCGCCGGCTGTGATCCAGTCTATTGTCCTAGTTGGTGGACCAAACAGAGGATCCTCTTCAGGAAAGTTGTATTCCTGGTCGTAATGTTGGTAAGTTGACGTTGCTCTTATATCCAATAGTTCCTCCTGGCTGTATGTAATAAAACTTAAGATTTCCCGGGGTAACATTGTAAAAAGTAATCCATAAAAAAACAAAATACTGCATAGCTACCATGTGTATGTGACAAATACGATTTGATTTGATTTGTGTTCTGGAGCCGCTGAGGCCTGCTTCTCCACAGGGACAGCCTCTTACAACCAGCAGCACAATCACTAGCTAATCCCTGTTTTTCACCCCTTCTGCTCTGTTTAGTAAGAAGGAAGAATATGTTTGTAGTTGTAGTGGTCCAATCCACAGGCTCTGTGACTGTGTTTCTTGTGGTAACATTGAAAGGGATATGAAGATGGTGAAGATTGGGAAGGTTATTGGTTGTGTTGAGAGGAGATCAGTGGGGTGGCTGACTTGTAGGTTACTGAATTCACAAGGCTTTAATAGATGTATTCCCAGTAGGGATTTAAGATGTACCTCTGCTTATGTACTGTATGACCTGGAACTGAAATATAGCGTGGACATTTAAAGTGAAGTCGGGCTAAAGCATGGCTGCCATCGACAGGGATTATGTTCTGGTGATGGTAAATCATCACTATCCCAATTTGATCAATGGCCAGATGAATCCCCCTCCCCCAGCCCCTACAGAGCTACAGGAGGAGAAGGATTCTTATCTATCTCTCCGTCACTCTCTCTTTTTATCTGTCGCTCTCTCTGTCTCGCTCTCTGTGTCTGTCTCGCTCTCTGTCTCTGTCTCGCTCTCTGTCTCGCTCTCTGTCTCGCTCTCTCTCGCTCTCTCTCTCTCTCTGTCTCGCTCTCTCTCTCTGTCTCGCTCTCTCTCTGTCTCTCTGTCTGTCTGTCTCGCTCTCTCTCTCTGTCTCGCTCGCTCAGTGTCCCGCTCGCTCTCCGTCTTGCTCGCTCGCTCACTGTCTCGCTCTGTCTCGCTCTCTCTCTGTCTCTCTGTTTGTCTCGCTCTCTCTCTCTGTCTCGCTCTCTATCTCCGTCTCGCTCGCTCTCTCCGTCTCGCTCGCTCTCTCCGTCTCGCTCGCTCTCTCCGTCTCGCTCGCTCTCTCCGTCTCTCTCGCTCGCTCTTTCTCGCTCTCTGTCTCGCTCCCTCTCGCTCGCTCTCTCTGTCTCGCTCTCTTTCTCACTCACACTCAGACACACTCACACATACACACACACACACAGGGCCTACCTTCTCTCACCCTGCAGGATCCAGGCTTATCCCTCCCCAATTTCATCTATAGCGTTAAATCCTCCTGATCGGATCATTCCCTGGCAGCCACCACCACTACATTATGTTCCCTCCCCCCAAAAAGTGGTTCACCCCAGCAAGTAATCCAGGGGTTGTTTTCCACACACTCTGGGCTCTTCTCACTCAGGAGCTTTACTGAGCCCTGTATAGTTCAGGATTTGAGCATTGTGTGTCTCTGACTATACTCGGCCCACTGTTTGTATTCCATTGTTGTCCAAGGTAAAGCTAAGGTGGGTCAGAAGTAAAAGTTAATAGTCAGTAAGCCCTACTATTTGCCAGATTGGTATGGCTGATATGGTGAGAAAGATTTGTTTGTTAAAGTTAGTTAAAAAAGGTATCATGCAGTAGCAGAGAGATTCCCTCCATCATGGAAGAGGCTATTGTATTGTATCCTGCTGTGTGATTTTGTTGTTTGCAGTCTGTACTAGATCCTGGATGTAGGGTTTGGAGATGGGGGGGGGGTCTGGGTGTGTTGAACAGCATTTCTCTGCCCGCCCCCCTCCTTCCCCTGGCCCTCCTCCCTGTGGCCCTGCTTCAGGCCCCCGGCCTCCAGGCCTCTCTCCCCTGCTCTCCGCTGCCCAGCTGGGTCCAAATTACAAAGAACCTACCACACTGCCACTTTATGTGCAATTCCACTTTTTATTGAGAAAAAGATTGTTTTTCTCCTCACAAATTGTATTTTGTTTTGTGGTCCTTCCTTCAACCCTTACATGGCCCCCCTCAGAACACAGCAGAGCCCGGTTGTGTTGACAGACATCACCTTTTTTAGGCCGATGACTGGAATGTATTCTTCTCTTTTTATAGTTCTCTGTTCAGTTGTTCACTGACCTGGACTGAACTCAGTAATCAGTTCTTTCCTTTCCCTGGAACAGAAGATTGAAGTCTTGGAGATGATACCCAATCTCTGAAGATCAACATTATGATGACCTTCTAACACTGAGAGGAGGCTGTTGACAGGTCCCAGTGCATCAGGAGGGTCAGTCTGTGGGGAATGACATACTGTATTTTGGGATGTGTCTGAAGTATACAGGTCTTCTGCGAACATGTCAATGACTAGAAAATGGCCGACCTCCGGACAGATGAGATTTGTTTGATCTTGGTGCTGTCTGGGGTGGGATAAGGTATGGTTTTCTAGGAAGTTACTCATACCATTCTATTTTGATGGAGCTACACAATACCGTACAGTACAGTGCTGCTTCAGTTCTTTGAAGATAGAAAACAATGTATTTTGCATTGTTCATCATGATATATTTTTTTTAGGCTAGGGAATGGTTCTGTTGTATAGTTTTAGGTTATTCTTCCCCATAGATGTAAAGCTCAGTGATCAGAGGGGACTGTTATTCCACGTGTCGTTTCCCGCTCTATGGTTTTAGACATTCAGTGTATGAATCGTCTGCTGCACTGAAGAAAGTCATCTCCTTCCAAACGACCGGGAACATTGATAGATCTCTCACTGTTAGTGAGGACATTCAAGTCCACTTATCTCTTTTATTATATCCTAAATGGCAACTGGGGAAATTTTACTTCAGTATCGGCAAGGTCTATTATAATGGAAAAGGAGTGAAAATAGTCACTTTAAACATGTATATGGCTTCAAGCGTAATAGTGTAAGTAATTTGTTAAGTGCTTATAACTCCCTTGCTAAAGTTTCCAAGATTTCTGCCTAAAGCAAGCACTTAATTAGCATATTCGTTTTTCAGAATGGCTTTGAGGAGCGCTCCTCAATTTTTTCCAATTCATTTTTTTTCACTCCCTTAATGTGAAAATATTTTCTCCCGTTCAGCACTTTGTTTATCAAAGATGAAGCTTCATTTGGATTCAGTGTGTTCTTTCCTGTGTGAGTCTGGGAGAGGAGGTGTTATCTGTGCTCGGCATCACTGGGGCCCTATAATAATCTATAAACTGCTTCTATCAATCTTCATAACTGTAAAATAATGTATTGACAATGGGTAGGAGTGTAAAGCACATGTAATCATTAAGATAAAAGAAAGGAGTGGGTATTGCCTCTGTTTGTCAAGGTACAATATTGCTGCTTGTTCTACCAAGGCAATATTAAAAAAGCCTGCTGTAAAATAAACAGACATGACAGCTTCATATCATTCTACTAAACAGTGTTTATTTGTCACCGGGGTGTAATGGTTATGTAATGACCTCAGCTCTAACCCGAATATGAAATCAACATGGTCTTTGATGTACGGTGATTGCAGAGCTGCATGCTGTTGATTTGAAGCCTTATAGGACACACTATGGTTACACTATGTTTACGTCAAGGAGTCCACATGCTGCATGCTTATGTCAAAGCAGGGCTTTAACTCCTGTTACATGATTTATCCTCTGGTGGAACCGAACGGAAGCTTCTGTTCTGCAGCATACAGCAAGTCTCATTTCCATATCGTCTCGGCATTGAAATGTAGGTTATGTGTTCAGTCTGGTATCCAGTCTGGTATCCAGTCTGGTTGGATCAAGTACTAGGCTACTACACTCTGATCCATGGAAGTTGACCCTGCTTTGACCTTCTGGATTACTCTCAAAGGCTTGATGATTGTTGTTGCTCCATTCCAATTTTAAAGGCACAGGGTCAAATGGCACATGATCTAGTTTGAATGCTATTTTTGTATGTAGTTATGTGGAGATAACTGGAGCCAGACATGATGCTGTACTGTAGGCCTGATGCTGCACTTTCATAGTATTGATGCTGTTCCTGTGTAGCAGTGTGTGGCATCCGTAAACCAGATCAGTGTGTCTCGATGACTCTGTCTGTCTGTCTCTCTCTCTCTGTCTGACTGGGGGGTCCTGTGGAGAGGGTGTTTGGGTGGGTGGCCTGGGCCGGCGACCAAAAGCAGGCAGCCTCTCTACATCCATCCAGGCAAATGTAACTAATCAACTAAGCGGGAGCGCTCAGTCAAACAGGACTATGGCTGTCAGTCAGGGTTAGTGGCTGCCGATCGCATTTGAATATGTGCATTACAATTCCACTTCGAAAATATGGACAAATTGGAGTTTTGCAGCTATTTAGAGAGTGTGGATAGAATGTGGCAAGCGTGCTGTCACACTGTCACTCAAAAAGCCAGTGACACGCCTGGCATAAGTTAAAGGAAAAGGGGGGGGCGCAGCCACTGTCTGTCGGAAAACGTTATTATCTGAAGCTTGTTGGGCGGGGGTGGCGGCATGATTAAAACCACATGTATAAGGACCTTGGTAATCAGTGCTGGATGTGTGATTTGAGATGACTGAAGGCGGGAGGAGGGGACTTGATTATCTCACTCTGATCAGGCAGGGTCCAGACATAAAGAGGCATGTATAAGGGCGTCTCGTCTTCCTCTTGCATAGTCTGAACGACAGTAGTAGTCAGACTCAATCACAATCAGAGTGGAGAGGCTGGCTCTTAATCAGAAGTAAATAGGTAAACTAGCGCACGTCATTACACAGACCACTGCACTGATTCCTTGGGAGGTTATAGAGTTATTACACTGCAGGTCCTCCCCTCCACACTCCTCTCTCCTCTTGTCCTGACTACTGTTAACACTGTATACCTGCATCTCCTGCAGAAATCACACTAGAATATTTAGTCAGTTCATATTGGGACAGCATCACCTTTTTCCACTCTCCATGACTATTTTCCTTTAGTTGTCCTGCTCTGTGTCTGGATAAGAATCTGTGTTTGAGGGCTACAGCACATCTAATGAAAGATCTTAATTAGATCTCCTCTGTGCCAGGAGGAATATAGATTCAATAATCAGTCTTCACTCCTATCGCTTTTGCTTCCATGCCATAAGGCTGCAGGACACGGTATGCCTTCGTCATCCATCCTCCTTTTGTTAGTCAACTTTGAAATTCGCACGTCCTCTGAAGGAAGTACTGAGTTGCAGAGTTAAAGAATGATTTTCCTGCTCTTGGAAAGAGTCACTGATCGCGGGCAGCAGTTTTACCAGGTGCCTCAGGAGCATTCTTAAAAAGACAACAAAACAAACATTTTCAGTAAAACATCATTTTTTGGGCATTTCATTGCACATGTTATTGTAAATGTATGTTTTGATTTGTCCTCTATCTGCTCTCTGTGGTTGACTTGATGCTCACCAAACAGACAGCTTTTAAAAGTGCCTCTACATCATTAGCTGTAACACAGGACAGAGTGGATGAAGTTGGACTAAACCCCTGTTGATGACAGACAACCTTTTCTTCAGGGTCTGCGTCATCTGTGAAACCGCTCACCTGTTTCCCTCCTATTGTCATTGGTGTTTTATCAGTACTTCACAGCCCAAGCAGGCAGAAGAACTCAGCCCACTCCAGACGTGTCGTGGTGTGTGTGTGTGCGTGTCTCCGCGTGTGGGAGAGAGAATCTTTCAGCGGCAGGCTGACAGCTGACATTCTCAAAAAGGGGGAAGGCCAAAGGAATATGGAAGCACAGAAAGGGAGAAGAATTATCAAGCTCGGTCCATGAAAGACGACAGGGCCTAAACAGCAGCATCAGCAGCTGGAGACTGACTGAGAATTCCCCAAGTCAGCGACTGACTCGCTGCACAGATAGAAAACACATTGCATTTTCTCCTCCATCACCGTCAGGCCATGCCGTTCGCTGGTGTGTCATTCCCATTTCTCCACTCGGCGCTCTCCAGAGACTGCTTTTTCATATTCATGGATTCGGCCTGGGAATTTATGTACTTGAGATTGCAAAGATGCCTAAATCTCTGCCTGGACAGACACTATTCTAGCCCCTAAACCAGGGGTAGGCAGCTAGATTCAGCCACGGGACGATTTTTGTCTGAGCGGATGGTCGGGTGGCCAGAATATAATTAATTTGTATAATTTGTAATTTTTTTGTTGTTAGAGTAATTGGGAACAGATTTCTTAAATTAAACTCCTTTTTCGCTCAAGTCCCGGGGATTTGACAGTCTTCTCTGACCAATAAACTAACATCCAGCTGCCGAGCCCTACCCGAAGCTCTCTAGCTCTGAGCACTGACTAGTCTCTGGGTGGAGAGGAGGGTAAAGACCGGGCTTGTTTAAGCTCATGCATTGTTTTGTGTTCATGCCTTTGTAACACGGACTGAACCTCTCGCCTCCTCTCTGCACGACTCTCCCTTGACAACGTCTCCACTGCTTCACAGGTAGAGCTTTTCAAATTGGCACAAATAATGAGACCCAGTTTGGTGTTGTGACTAACTGCATCCTCCTGGATCTCTCCAATCCCCCGGTGATCAGAGCAGAGAGAAAGGCTGCTTGCTTCTCGTGTTGAGGCGTGTCAGTACACGGCAAGGAGAGGCGACCGACTCCATCCATTACCCCAGCCTCTCCATCACATCACGGCCCCCTGAATGATTCTGTAAGCTTCTCTCTCTGACACCTCACTGCTTTATGACACCGTTCATCTTCTAACAGACCATCCATGGTTTTGTCCTTTCCCTTTCTCCAATTCAAACAAAACTTCTACCAAATAGAGGTAGGAAACTGTCCTGCTGCGTTATCCGAGCTAGTTATCGTTAGACGTTGCTTCTGTATATTTCTGTGAGGGATATTGAAGCTGAGGGTTGACAGTGATGTGATGCCTATAGTAAATGCCCTGGCCTGGCCCTAGATGCCGTCTGTCAGTGGTGTAGAGGGACTAATGAATGTTGACAAGGCTTGAAGAGTCTCGTCACTGTGGAGGAGGTGCTGAACTACTGCAGTCAGTCGTCACTGCAGCTGATGCTTCATACTGTCTCATCTCAGAGCTGCTCTGATGTCTAATTTGCTGAAAGCCTGTTCTAACCATCAGCCTGTATTGTAATGTGTAGAAGGGAGTCAGCTGAAAGCCTGTTCTAACCATCAGCCTGTATTGTAATGTGTAGAAGGGAGTCAGCTGTTATATGCCAGGTGAGAGGAGGAGAGAGGGATAGAGACAGTAGGAGGATAGGGATGGAGGGAGGAGGAGGAGGAGAGAGGGATAGAGACAGTAGGAGGATAGGGATGGAGTGAGGAGGAGGAGAGAGGGATAGAGACAGTAGGAGGATAGGGATGGAGGGAGGAGGAGGAGGAGGAGAGAGGGAAAGAGATGGTAGGAGGATAGGGATGGAGGGAGGAGGAGGAAGAGAGATGGAAAGTGACAGGAGGAGGATAGGGGTGGAGGGATGAGGAGGAGAGAGGGAAGGAGACAGTAGGAGGATAGGGATGGAGAAGGATATGGATGGAGGAGGAGGAGGAGGAGAGGGGGAAGATGAAGGCCTGTTGTCTGGTGTCACAGTGAAGAAAAAGGGACAGAGTAATTGCGTTGTTCCAGGACCTAAGAGATCCCGTTACACACACACACAGGCCCGCATCCTTGTCAGAAAGCAAAGACAGCAGGAGCTGAAAAAACGAACTCTCGGCAGACAGGTTGAGGCAGCCTGCTAGCACCAAGCCCAGCCTGAAAACGGCTGAGGAGAAAGACATCATCTATCAAGGGAAGCAGATGAAACTGCAGGAAGGGAAAGATGTCAGACGGACGGAGAGAGGAGAAGGAAGGTAGAGAGAGAGATGAAGACTGAAGTGGTGCTGGTTTGCTGCTTCTAAAGATGGCGGGTGATAAATGTGAGCGATGTTGACGGATTCCCTGGCTGCACTTGGCCATCCATTGTGTCGGGCTGTGTTGCTAGTGCTGGTGGGTAGTCCAACCATGGTTGGTGGTGGACAAGGGGAGAGATGTGCTCTCTCCTTTGACCCACTGGGTTTAAACCTTGATTCCATTCTCCTCTCTCCCCTCTCCTCTCCTCTTCTCTCCTATCTTCTCTCTCCTCTCCTCTTGTGTGTGAAAGTAAAAGTGTCAAAAATCATTGTGTGGCCTTGGGAAGGACAGGGCACAGGTAGGGACATTAGCGACAGGTGTTCCTCTGGACACGTCCCTACACACCCCAACAAATGAGCGCAGACTTGCAGCTCACGTGCTACACTACTCAACACTCTTTTCAGACTCAGCTAACTATGAATCTGGCCCCTTACAGTGAATGCTCTTGAGATTTGTCCTCTAAAATGCTTTCACATGTTGGTGATCTCCCTTCTCTCTTTTTCTCTCCTTCCAGATGGTCACAAGAACAAAGAAAATATTCGTAGGAGGATTATCAGCGAACACAGTAGTTGAAGATGTGAAGCAGTATTTTGAACAGTTTGGCAAGGTAAGGCTTATTTGGAAGTGATGTCCTCTTCTTGTCCTGGGTTGTTCAGGGGCTGTGTGATTTCAAGATGATGGACTATCGGATCTCATCAAGTCTCTAATAGAGATCTGTGCTGTGGAGGTGTACGGGCTCATTCCCTGGGATGTGTTTGGTTCCTACGCTGGCTGTGGAGGTGTATGGACTTATTCCCTGGGATGTGTCTGGTTCCTACGCTGGCTGTGGAGGTGTATGGACTCATTCCCTGGGATGTGTCCGGTTCCTACGCTGGCTGTGGAGGTGTACGGGCTCATTCCCTGGGATGTGTCCGGTTCCTACGCTGGCTGTGGAGGTGTATGGACTCATTCCCTGGGATGTGTCCGGTTCCTACGCTGGCTGTGGAGGTGTATGGACTCATTCCCTGGGATGTGTCTGGTTCCTACGCTGGCTGTGGTGGTGTATGGACTCATTCCCTGGGATGTGTCTGGTTCCTACGCTGGCTGTGGAGGTGTATGGACTCATTCCCTGGGATGTGTCTGGTTCCTACGCTGGCTGTGGAGGTGTATGGACTCATTCCCTGGGATGTGTCTGGTTCCTACGCTGGCTGTGGAGGCTGGTTGTTTCGATGAGTCTCCCCTGTGTAGTCGTATCCTGCTGCTGGTACCATCACACATGTTTTGTCAGTTGTCAGCCATGTAGGGGGACTGATTCTATTGTCACTTCTAAAGTGTCAGTTTTAGCTTCTCCTTGGCATTATTCTCATTATTTTTCCAGAGATATTGGGGACAGAGCCAGGTTTTGATTGAGTGACCTGGTTTTTCCTGGCTCTCTCAGTCCTCAGTCCAATATTTAGAAACTTCATCCTTCCGTCCTCCCTTCGTTGAAGTAATCACTGATTCGACATGATTTGTGAGAGCTCAAATACTGGAGCTCCTGCTTTCACCTGTCCAATCGTGTTAGATCAGTGATTACTTTAAAGGTCCAGTGCAGTCAAAAACAGGATTTTCCTGTGTTTTATATATATTATACTGTGAAATTGTTAAAATTATGATAATGCCCTTTTAGTGCAAGAGCTGTTTGAAAAGACCGCCTGAAATGTCAGCCTGTTCTGGGGGGATGGAGTTTTGGCCTGCCTGGTGACAGCAGTAAATGAGTTAATAGACCAATAAGAAAAAGTTTCCAACCTCTCTGCCAATAACGGCTAGTTTTCAGTTTTCTCCTCCCCACTCAGACAGTCCTAGCAACATTCTTGCTTGAGAAATGTCTCTTTGCTAAGAAGCTACTTAATTTTTTGACCATTTTAATAAAGAAATCACAGTACGGTACTTATTTGTTACCTAGAAAGGATTTGATATTGAGATAAAAACGGCTGCATTGGACCTTTCAGGAACGGGCCACATGGCTCCTGTCCTGGAAACCTCTCAAGCTCTCCTGGGTTAGAGGAGGCCCAATCAGACTGACTGACAGAAAGGGGCTGGATCCTGGCCCCATACCCCCCATTCCCCGGGTCACCAGACTGAACCCATGGACGGAGGGCCCCGCCTGTCTGCCCGCACTATTGCCCCCTCTGTGTGTGTGTGTGTCAGTGAGGAGTCCATCTGAGTGAATAAACCAGTTAATTAGCCAGTGTCCTCTCAGAGAAATGAGAGCAGACCAGTACCAAGCAAAGCAGCTGTGTTTTGGAGGGAAGAAGTCAGGAGTCAAGGGATGAGAGGGATGGATGGATGGAGGTAGGAGGGGGCTGGAAGTGAGTTGTCTGAAATGTAAACTCTGGGAATCCATTTGCAGCCTGTTCTTGATGACTCCCATGTCAGCACTACTGATACCTGTGTGTGTGTGTGTGTGTGTGTGTGTGTGTGTGTGTGTGTGTGTGTGTGTGTGTGTGTGTGTGTGCGTGTGTGCGTGCGTGCGTGCGTGCGTGCGTGCGTGCGTGCGTGCGCAAGCGCACATCCGCGTGTGTTTATCAATGTCTGAGTGTGTATGTGTCAGTATGTTTGTGTGTGTTTTGTTTGGTGTGGATCCAGAATTAGCCAATTAGCAGAGTGCTGTTGGCTGTGTGGCTTCATGGGGGTAGGAAGCAGGTGGCGTGGGGCACCAGGGTCATAGGATGTGTCTCCTCCCAGACGTAGCAGGCTGCTGTGTGTGTGTGTGTATGCATGTATGCATTTGTGTGTGTGTGTTTGTACTACTATGACAGAGTGCTCTACAGAAGTCTGGCCTTTCCTCCCTGTTCAATGCGTCAGCCCCAAAGTGCCTCTTAAACAGAGCTGTGACGGCCCAGGAGCCCTAGGCCACAGGAAGCTACATGTACTGTACTGAATGAGTCTGTTTAAATGGACCAGGGACACTGCCACCTCTGTTTACATACAGCCATCTACCCTTCAGTGCTACACTATGTATTGTCTTCATTCCGATCATAGTGACTGTCTTTTGGGATATTATTTGCATATGGCACTAAGTAATCTGCTTTCTCTGTCCTCCAAGAGTAGTGCTTCATCAGCTAGCTATTCCCAGTGTTGTTAACAGAATGCAGTTTTCACACAGTCTTGACAAAGTGAACAATTGTCAGGAGTTTTACAGTTGGGACTAAACAACATGAGGACAGCACAACGAGATGATTCATCTTCATGATTATGCAATGGGGCACTCTTAACCTCATCCCACTTCCTGGCGTAATCTTCCAAATTAGCAGAAAAGGGGGAGCCCAGTCTATTCACCTCCCCCTCCTCTCTCCTGCCTTGTTAACACCCAGAGCAGGCTAATTAGCCAGAGTTGCTAATGCTTAGTCATACGTTTGTTATAATCGGTTTGGAGTTTGGCTCAAAACAAAGTGCTCTTATCTGGCTGAGCTGCAACAACTCCTGCTTGGGTTGTTGACCCTGCTCTGACCTCACCTGTCACCTGTCATCAGAGACACTGTACCTGGACTTTACATTGAGTCAAACTCAGTGTTTAGTTAATTTAGCCTGTCATAAACAACAGCCAAAAAACGATTTTTTGTGGTTATATGATGTTTTATCTTGATGTACCGTTCTAATGTGTAAAACCTGACTTTATAGAAATGGAAAAAGACTATTCAAAGCAAATCTAAAATAACCTGAATCCAGCTAGAATTCAGTCTGACTTTTACCTCCGCCCCCAAAACATTCTCTGCACAGTACAGCAGAGCCACGAAAGCTACCCTCATCTCCAGGGGTTACTGAGGCATGTAGACTCCTCATCTCCAGGGGTTACTGAGGGATGTAGACTCCTCATCTCCAGGGGTTACTGAGGGATGTAGACTCCTCATCTCCAGGGGTTACTGAGGGATGTAGACTCCTCATCTCCAGGGGTTACTGAGGGATGTAGACTCCACATCTCCAGGGGTTACTGAGGGATGTAGACTCCTCATCTCCAGGGGTTACTGAGGGATGTAGACTCCTCATCTCCAGCGGTTACTGAGGGATGTAGACTCCTCATCTCCAGGGGTTACTGAGGGATGTAGACTCCTCATCTCCAGGGGTTACTGAGGGATGTAGACTCCTCATCTCCAGGGGTTACTGAGGGATGTAGACTCCTCATCTCCAGGGGTTACTGAGGGATGTAGACTCCTCATCTCCAGGGGTTACTGAGGGATGTAGACTCCACATCTCCAGGGGTTACTGAGGGATGTAGACTCCTCATCTCCAGGGGTTACTGAGGGATGTAGACTCCTCATCTCCAGGGGTTACTGAGGGATGTAGACTCCTCATCTCCAGGGGTTACTGAGGGATGTAGACTCCTCATCTCCAGGGGTTACTGAGGGATGTAGACTCCTCATCTCCAGGGGTTACTGAGGGATGTAGACTCCTCATCTCCAGGGGTTACTGAGGGATGTAGACTCCTCATCTCCAGGGGTTACTGAGGGATGTAGACTCCTCATCTCCAGGGGTTACTGAGGGATGTAGACTCCTTTAGTCCACGGGATTATATCTGTCATGATGCCCACCTCTGAGGCACCCAGAGCCTGTGTGTGTGTGTGTGTGTGCCTGTCTGTGTGTGTTTGTCTGTCTGTCTGTGTGTGTATGTATATATGTGTTTGTCTGTATGTGTGTCTGCCTGCCTGCCTGTCTGTCTGTCTGTGTGTCTGTCTGTGTGTCTGTCTGTCTGTGGTTGTATTTGTGTGCCTGTGTGTGTCTGTGCCTGTGTGTGTGCCTGCCTGTCTGGCTGTGTGTGTGTATGTGTCTGTCTGTCTGTCTGTCTGTGTGTGTGTGTGTGTCTGCCTGTCTGTCTGTGTCTCTCTGTCTGTCTGTCTGTCTGTCTGTCTCTGTCTGTTTGTGTGCCTGTGTGTGTCTGTATCTGTCTGGCTGTCTGTTTGTGTGTGTCTGCCTGTATGTCTGTCTGTCTGTGTGTCTGTCTGTCTTTCTCTCTGTCTTTGTCTGTCTGTCTGGCTGTGTGTGTGTCTGTCTGTGTGTCTGTCTGTGTGTCTGCCTGGCTACGTGTCTGCATGTATGTCTGTCTGCCTGTGTGTCTGTATGCCTTTGTGTCTGTCTCTGTGTGGCTGTCTGTCTCTGTGTGGCTGTCTGTCTATGTGTGGCTGGCTGGCTGTGTGTCTGGCTGCTTGTCTGTCTGGCTGCTTGTCTGTCTGTCTGTCTGCCTTTCTGCCTGTCTGTCTCTGTGTCTGTCTCTGTGTGTCTGTCTGTTTGTCTATGTGTGGCTGTGTGTGTCTGCCTGTCTGTCTGCCTGCCTGTCTGTCTGTGGCTGTCTGTGTTTGTTTGTTTGTGTGTTTGTCTGTGTGTGTCTATGTGTGCGTGTGCGTGTGTGTGTGCTTAATCCTAATAAGCTCTTAGAATGCTCTTCATAGCCCCAGAGCCAATGAGTGAAACTGAATCCTCTTGTGAAGATTGAAAACACAGTTGATTCAGTGTTGTCCAAAGCTGTCTCACCCCTCTGTGTAATCACAGTGAAGCTGAAGCTGTACTGATTGGATCCTTGTTCTTCTTCAACAGATGAATAGAAGGCAGAGGGCACAGACCAAAGACAACGTCCTCACACCCCTTATACTGCCCAGGAAGGATTTGAAATGAATATATATTCAATTGGGCATTTTCCTTTTTTGTCATAATAGTAATATTTTCTTTCAGCTACATTTATTTGTGGGATTGTGTTGATTCTGTCTCTTGGAGGTGACAATGTCTTTGCTTCATCTACCTCACAGTCCCACAGTGTATCACTTTCCCTCCTTACCCGTACCTCGCTAACCTAACCTGTTCACAGCTTTAATGAAGGCTTCTAGCCTACCTCACTGCCCCATAGTGGAGGCCTAGCAGCCTTTGTACTTAACCTATTCACCACCTCCTCCACTGGGCCACATGCCAGCCCGACAACAGTTTGTTGTTTAGTCCAGGGCCTCCTACAGAACCAGGCTGTGAATACCATTGTGGATTTGCCTCTAATACAAGGTTAATGTCTTATGTGACTGGTTCACAGCACTAGGGAACTACTGCTCTGTTAGCTGCTGCTAGCTCTTCTAACAGTTTACTGTCTAAATGATTTGTTTGGTACCCAACTGACTCCTCATCCGCTCTGTTCCACTGTGCGGTTTCAGGGCTGCTCTGTGGTTTTAATCCTGGTGAAATCTCCGATGATTACGGCTTGAGCCTCAAGAATAGAATGAAGAGAGAGAGCTAACTGAGCCTGCTTTTTCACCAGAGAGAGAAAGAGAGCGAACAAGACAAATTATTTCATATTCTCTGTGACCTTTGCTTGCTCTGCGTATTGGTAGTGTTTTCTGCAGTCAAGGGGGAAGATTTTTAAATGCCCACTTGGGAATAGGAAGTTATACTGCTGCCTCTTGGCGATGTTTTCTATTCTAATTCAGGTCCTTTTTCTTGCCTGCGAGTGTGGTTCAGCCTATAGACATGATGTGTCTTTCAGTACTTCTGTGCCATTCAGAGGGTGGGCACTCCACCTCGATTGTATCCCAGCTCTTAGGGGCAATGTCCTCCTCAATGTCAAACCCTAAGAGTCTATCTATGGGTAGTGCATATGTGGCTCTAGTCACAGGTAGTGCACTAATAAAGGGAATAGGGTGTTCCATGATTTTCATCAGGTAATTCGCCTTTCAATGAAACGGCCCTGACTAATGGCCATCCTAACTGGCTTTCTCCTGAAAGTCCCTGAGCTCTGAGGTTATTTATTGAGTGAGGTGGCTGGACTGTAGGTCTGCAGGTCTGATGGATGTTGTCAGGGTTGGGTCCCTCATGGTTTTTTATCAGCAATGATGAAATTAATCAAATAGTCAAATTCACCACCTATCCACAAAAGTAACGCACTCTCGTTATTTGATGGCGATATACTAACCCATAGATCCCCTGGTCAGTGGGTTTCATGGTCCCACAGTCCTCACTATATGGTTTGGCGTCCATGTAAGGCTTTAGCCCAGTAGATCCTTCTAGAGCATTTCCCCTAGGGTAAGACGGGATTGCCTCAGAACTAAGTCATTGGGTCATTGGTGTAAAGTACCTGTAGGCCCTCTCAGTTATACTCAAAGACCCAAGCTGTTTAAAGAAGATTGAGTGTGATTGAGTGTGATTGAATAGATTGCTCGCACCCGCTCACTTGACTAAATCTCATATAGATAGCAGGCGCCAATCTTTGGTGATTGGTGGTGAATGTGGAGTGAAGGAGGAGGAGGTGGTGTAGGGATTGGAAAGGAAGGTGATTGGTGGTGATTGGTGGGGAATGTGGAGTGAAGGAGGAGGAGGTGGTGTAGGGATTGGAAAGGAAGGTGATTGGTGGTGATTGGTGGTGAATGTGGAGTGAAGGAGGAGGAGGTGGTGTAGGGATTGGAAAGGAAGGTGATTGGTGGTGATTGGTGGGGAATGTGGAGTGAAGGAGGAGGTGGTGGTGTAGGGATTGGAAAGGAAGGAGGACGGCTGTTTGAAGCACACAAGGTAAAGCGTTCTCTGCTCTGAGATTTCCCACATTTTTAAGATTTTGTCAAAGGGATCTGCCAGAGTTTTGGATGAGCTCAACTTATCCGGCTTCCACAGTGAGTCTCTTCCTGTCAGATAGCATTGGCTTGAATCGTCTGTTTCGCAGCTCCCTGAAGGAGAGAACAGATTACGATCGGCTCAGGCATGAAGTCTGCCAATTAAATCAGACGAGGCGCTATTAGGATTTAAAGAAACGTGATTCTTCCTCAGAATGGAACGCGGCCATGGCATTTCCTCCTATCCGCCAGCGCCACACCAAGCCCTGCCGAGACGGCCCCGGACTCCTAATAACCTTCCACTTGGGGGCCTATACCTGTGATCTTCAACCAGGGGAAGGAAGCATCAAGACATCCAGGCTGACATAATCCTTCCCTGCCAAGGCTGCTCTGAACACCTGCAACGCCTGGGACTTTCTCTTTCTCTGCTGCTGGGAGCCGGCGGTAAGGAACTGCAGGTGGCTGGTTGTCTAGCGAAGCTGCAGAGAACCATTCAGTAAGCACTGGCTTGAGTGACGGGCTCCCTCTCAGGCTCCACTCGACCTCGAAAGTTGAGGCGAAAAGTGATTATGGTGTCGTATTTCAAGCTTTGGTGAGCAATGACCTTAAGAGTTGAGCATTCTGTTTCTCTCCTATGGTTGTGTATTTTACAGTTACGATAGGACTAAGACTGTACAGAGATACCTGTGGTCGCCTCGAGTGGAGTAGCTAAGTTAAAATCAATATTTGAATGCTCAGCGTGAAAACAGACAAGACAAAAGGGAAAGATGAAATGAAAATCATCACACTAGGTTTCTTCTTAAGACGAACACCCCCACCTCCCCTCAACATACACACAATCTGATTGTACAACCGCAACAGCATGAATAGTACACGCTGGCAGCCTGTGACAGCTCATTTAAAAAAAAAGAAAAACCACCGTCTCCCATTGGGATAACTGCCACCCACTCAAAACACTTTGAAAACACACCGTAAATGGCCTTGTTTTTTTACTTCTCCCTCCCTCCCTCCCTCCCTCCCTCCCTCCCTCCCTCCCTCCCTCCCTGCAAGGTAGGGCTTGTTTTTGTCTGTAGCTTGATGCAAAGGCTTAATGAAGCCTCAAAGGTATTGAACATCATATACAATTACTGTGCTTACACAGCGGAGAAAGAGTGAATAACGCACACATACTCACCCGTTGCAGCACAGTGTGATGCTTCTACAGAGCCCCAGCGTTGGAACAGCTGCAGCACAGTCACGACTGACGTGTCAGACTAAGAGACAAGACAAATATTTGGAGAAGTTCACCATGAAACCCTCACTGCCAACACCTTCTCTTTAGCTGGGTATAATTCATGTTAACAACAACATTGCTGGTCTGTTTTTAATATTGAATATATCTGGATTGGAGGACTGTGTGTGTAGCGGTGACAGAAGGCTAGTCCAAAGTCTTAAAGATGCGTTATTAAAGGTTTTGTATCATTTCAGCCAGTCATTTTGAAAGCATTTCGTATGATATGTTACGTCCTGCAAAAAACATCATAAATAAATAAAAATGTTCCTGCAATTCGTATGACATGTTGCCGAATTCCAATTCATACAATATGTTACTCAATAAATGTGCAAGTGCTTACGATACCGTTCAATCTCTTTAAGGAACCAGAATGTGAGAACTGGTCCGTTGCTGTCCCTCACGGAATCTTGTCTCATCTCTGCCCAGAGACTGTCATTGATAAATAGTTTGAGTCCGTGTAATTGAGAGAGATTGCTGCATAGATTCAACGATTACACACTGCAGATGTATACAGGCTGCTAGATATATAGTAGATAAGACAACTTGGAAGCACAAGCGCACACACACGTACTGTCTTTGGTCTGCTGCTCATGTACGTGCTGTATGTAAATGTATTTTGGTGAGCTGTCCTCTTAGTTGCTGTTCTCCCCATAGGAGTCAAGTGCACGAGGAAAGGGGTGAAGGACTCGCAGACTGGTGCACTAATTAACTGAAATGCCAACACATTACCTGGGTTTTAATGAACTTTCAAAACCAGAGCCCACTCCGAGGGGTGCCACTGCCGGGCAAAACAGTGCTGGCCGTCAGAGTGGAGCTTTAAGGTGCAGCATACACAATGGGGAACGAACACTCAGGCTACTACTCCCGCTGCTCTGAGGAGAATCTTCCTGGGGTGGAGTGTAGAAGAGAAGCAAGGTCGACTAAGACAACCTTTGGCCCTCTCAATGTTATGTCCGGGTCTGGGAACAAGTGATGTAGTGAACATAGGACTAACACGACCAGGGGGTGCTCTGACCGCGACTGGTCACAATGCCACATCATTGTCACACTCACAGCCAATCCACATCAGCCTCTCTGTGTTAATGCACATTCATAGGTAAACAATAAAATGCCAGGAAATGTAAAGGCCAGTTATTTCTGATGCTGTACCAATTAATGCAACAAAGACGTTGTATTGACATCAAATGACATCACACACGTATTATTTTTTGGAAACGTATAATTGCAACTGTAGTGCAAATACTACCGTGTATCGAAGTAAGATTTTACCCCTCTTTAAATGGAAATTTGTACATAGACAAGGTAACGCATAAATGTAATTAGCTGCTTCTCCCCTTCTGCTATGTAATGAAAGGAGTGTGATAGAACAGAGAATTCTACTTGCTCAGCCTATCCACCTCTGTTCGGTTATGAGCCAAGGATCAGGCCTCTCCACCTCAGTACTGGCTCTGCTCCCAGATACAGAAGATTTTCTTTACACTCTTTAAAAAGGAGGAGGTGGCCCATTCATCCTCCTGTTATATTAGGGGTTCAGAATAAATATCACTTTCTGTGTGTTCTCTCATTTTTTTCTCTTTTTGTTTTCTTATTGTTACCCATTCTGCCATCTTGTAATTAACAATCCAAAACGATACTGATGCTACAGCTCCTCAGAATGTCATCCTGATTTACCCATTCTGTCATCAATATAAAACGATACTGATGCTACAGCGCCTCAGAATGTCATCCTGATTTACCCATTCTGTCATCAATACAAAACGATACTGATGCTACAGCTCCTCAGAATGTCATCCTGATTTACCCATTCTGTCATCAATACAAAACGATACTGATGCTTACAGCTCCTCAGAATGTCATCCTGATTTGTCATGCTATTGCCTTTTAAATCCAGAAACATAAAAGACAGATTGCAAGTTTACACGACAAGATTCTCGAGTTGATCAACCTGTCTCTCTGGTGTTCCTCGACAAACAAACCTCAATGAAAGACTGAATAATTAAACGGGAGGCTGAAAAAGGAGAAGAAGAAAAATGCCTGACAAGCTTTCTAATTTCCCCCAACAGCAGGTGGTTGTCATCCATCTGAGAGTAGTTACAGACAGCTGGCGATACTCCGCTCCAGAGAGAGAGAAAGTGTGTGTGTGTGTGTGTGTGTTGGGAGAACAGGTTGGTAGGAGTGCTGGTGGTCTCCGCACAGTGTCACTCTCTCACCCCCCTAATGATCACACATTGCCGCTCTGTCCTCTGAGGTTGGCACTGCCCACAGGTGTTTGTCCTTTGACCCCCAGCCTGATGGCTAGCACTCAGAAACCCCTCGCTTAGTGGAGTACCTCTGCCTGCCTGACAGTTATAAAAGATGACTGCTCAGAACAGAAAAAAGATTTCTCCGGCTTTTGTAATCCTTTGTAATCCTCTGTAGTCTCTGCCTTATGGCAAAGTGTGCTGTCTTAACTCGGATACAGCGACTGAGGGACTAGCATAAAGTCTGAGAAACACCACCTGTTACAATGGGAAAAGTGTGACTAGATATAAAGGCAGGTTAACTGAAAACATGATGGACATGCAGTAAGACTACCTACATTGAGACTAAATAAATAAGATAGTAGATAAATTGCCCCTGCATCTCCTCCTCCTCTTCAGACCTTTCATGTCTTTTAGGCCCATGACGGTCTTCCTCAATGTCCATCCTTTGGAACGATAGAGCTCTGTAGACGAACCAGCACCAGTCCATCTTTCTGTGTACATGTATCTGTGAGGTAAAAACAACATCGTCAATAAGAGTGTCCGAATGGCGACTAAATCACTCACAGCAGGAGGTGGCTGAGAACAAAGCAAAAGGCCCTTTCATTCCCCTCAACTCCCAACCTCTGCTTTTGAAACTTTGTCCTATTACTCCATTTCTAGTATCTTACAAAAATGTTTTTAAGCTGAACTTATTTACCTAAAACATCCCTCTGGCAGGCCACCTTGGAAACAGCCACTGCACCGTCCCTCTCTGTTGACCCTGTGATTTGTAAGCTCTTCTCAGCCCTCCCTCTCTTTTTGTCTGTTTGGGCCTCTAGCCAGCATACTTTGTGTTCTCTTGGGACTGCTTCAGCCAAGAAGATCTGCATGACTGGAACTCACCACCACCACATCTCCCATGATCATGTTAATCGATTCTACTAAAAGGCCCTAATGCATTTAGCTGTGTAACCACTGCACAGCTCATTTTGTTTTACAAGTTCCCTGATAATCACAAGCCGATGGTAATTATCTTATTGAGTGAGCCCCCACTCTTTTCCTTGTGCGTGTGTGTAACCTTTGTGTGCATCGCATGTGCATGAGCATATCCAAGTGTGTGTGTGTGTGTGCATGCTTGTGTTCTACACTGTGTTATGGTCCAAGGCCAGTGTGGAGCAAATTGTTTCTCTAATTTGCAAAATGCTTTGAATCTCCTCGTCCTCCTGCTGTTGGGAAATGGCCCTTTAATAATGAGGGCCAATTAGGTTAAAAGAGCTTTGCTACTTCCCCTGATGTGGCCAAAGCTTAATGTTCTCTCCTATTTATACCAAACTGGTGTTTTAGGGCCCTTTGTAAAAAAACTCAAAAAACTCCCTCACAGTTTTCAGTCAAAGTCCAAGTTACGTATGCAGATCTCCAGTTGTAGCTCAAACCTTACTAAACACATTTCACGTTTTTTCTCTTGTGCTGTGCAATGTGCATCATCCTTTTTAACAGCGTGTATGAGGAGGTAAATTGGGGACTTTGGCCCATGTTGTTTGTGAGCTGTGTTAAATGAGAGAGAGAGAGAGAGAGAGAGGGGGCCTGGTGCTCACATCAGGCTGGTCACTTTCAGACATTTGAAAAGGTCCTCAAGACATCGATATATGCTGTACTCAGTGCTCGCCCAAAAAATATACAAAGCTATGCCACAGCACTGGGCTCGAACTCATAACGCTCAGAGCCAGAGCGCGCTGCTTAGTCCAGGGGTTCCCAAACTGTTTTCCTCTGGGCCCCCCTTCCAGCATTGGGGAACATCCCGGGCCCCCCCTGCGCGTGCACATCCGCCAGGTCTATTTATATGCGTCCAAGCACTGTTCATGACACAAACTGTTCACACCCCTCTTGTTGTTGGAGAGAATTTTGCAGGTTTAAAGCTTATTTCCTGCAATTCTACACATGTTGTCATGGGGTGCAAAGAACATTTTGCAGTTTTAAAGTAAACTTTCTTGCAATTCTATACATTTTGCCACATCTAATATGTATTCATGTGATATTTGAGTGACTACAAAATTACAGTATCGATGGGCTAAAAAAACGAAATAAAACATTAGCCGACATGGCCTAGTTGATCTGGACATTTCTGACAAGTTATAAATAGCTCTTTAAGGTATCCAATGACTGACATGACAAGAGGAACTAATAATACACTACCGGATTTCAAATTGCACCTTGTGCATTCTACTTACAATTATCAAGAGTAAGTACAAAAAAATTGGGTTTTCTTTATTTTGCTATTATCTACATTGTATAATAACAGTGAAGACATCAAAACTATGAAATAACACATATGGAATCATATAGTAACCAAAAAAGTGTTAAACATCAACATATCTTATATATTTGAGATTCTTCAAAGTAGCCACCCTTTGCCTTGATGACAGCTTTGCACACTCATTGCATTCTCTCAACCAGCTTCACCTGGAATGCTTTTCCAACAATCTTGAAGGAGTTCCCACATATGCTGAGTGCTTGTCGGCTACTTTTCCTTTACTCTGCGGTCCAAATCATCCCAAACAATCTCAGTTGGTTTGAGGTCGGGTGATTGTGGAGGCCAGGTCATCTGATGCAGCACTCATCACTCTCCTTGGCCAAATAGCCCTTACACAGCCTGGAGGTGTGCTGGGTCATTGTCCTATTGGAAAAACAAATGATAGTTCCACTAAGCGCAAACCAGATGGGATGGTGTATTGCTGCAGAATGCTGTGGTAGCAATGCTGGTTAAGTGTATGTTGAATTCTAAATAAATCACTGACATTGTCACCAGCAAAGCACCATCACATCTCCTCCTCCATGCTTCAATCTGGGAACAGAACACGGAGACCATCCGTTCACCTCTGAGACCATCCGTCTCACCTCTGGAACCAAAAATCTGAAATTTGGACTCATCAGACCAAAGGACAGATTTACACCGGTCTAATGTCTATTGCTTATGTTTCTTGGCCGAAGTAAGTCTCTTCTTCTTATTGGTTTCCTTTAGTTGTGGTTTCTTTGCAGCAGTTCGACCATGCATCTCAGTGCTTGAGGCGTCACTATAGACAACCTGGTTCGATTTCAGGCACACAATTGGCCCAGCGTCGTCCGGGTTTGGCCCACTGTTCCTAGGTAGGCAGTCATTGTAAATAAGAATTTGTTATTAACTGACTTGCCAGGTTAAATAAAGGTTAAATAAATAGTAATAATAATAATACATGAAGGCCTGATTCACACAGTCTCCTTTGAACAGTTGAACTCTGTGAAGAATTTATTTGGGCTGCAATTTATGAGGCTGGTAACTCTAATGAACTTATCCTCTGCAGCAGAGGTAACTCTGGGCCGTCCATTCCTGTGGCGGTCCTCATGAGAGCCAGTTTAATCATAGTGTTTGATGGTTTTTGCGACTGCACTTGAAGAAATGTTCAAAGTTCTTGACATATTCTATATTGACTGTCCTTCATGTCTTAAAGTAATGATGGACTGTCCTTTCTCTTTGCTTATAAAATATATTTTGATTTGTTTAACACTTTTTTGGTTACTACATGATTCCATATGTGTTATTTCATAGTTTTGATGTCTTCACTATTATGCTACAATGTAGAAAATAGTTAAAATAAATAAAAACCCTTGAATGAGTAGGTGTGTCCAAACTTTTGACTGGTACTGTGTATGTGTATGTATGCATGTGTGTGTGTGTGTGTGTGTGTGTGTGTGTGTGTGTGTGTGTGTGTGTGTGTGTATATATATATATATACACACACAGTGAGGGGAAAAAAGTATTTGATCCCCTGCTGATTTTGTACGTTTGCCCACTGACAAAGAAATGATCTGTCTATAATTTTAATGGTAGGTTTATTTGAACAGTGAGAGACAGAATAACAACAACAAAATCCAGAAAAACGCACGTGAAAAAAGTTATGAATTGATTTGCATTTTAATGAGGGAAATAAGTATTTGACCCCTCTCAATCAGAAAGATTTCTGGCTCCCAGGTGTCTTTTATACAGGTAACGAGCTGAGATTAGGAGCACACTCTTAAAGGGAGTGCTCCTAAACTCAGTTTGTTACCTGTATAAAAGACACCTGTCCATAGAAGCAATCAATCAATCAGATTACAAACTCTCCACCATGGCCAAGACCAAAGAGCTTTGAGTTAATGGGTCAAAAATCAAAGTGAAATTATGAGATCAAGTTGGTTCAGATGCTTGTGTGTGAGTCAGTCTGGATCTGTGTGTGTGCTGACATGCCCACCTAGGTCCGAGGAACAGCACACTCCATTTGTTGTGGAGTTTGAGTGGCTGGGCCAGAGCCTCCTGTTCTGATGTGGCTGAGGCACCAGAGACACGCCAGAGAAGCATGCGTGTGCGCTGGCGCTCACACACACACACACACACACACACACACACACACACACACACACACACACACACACACACACACACTCACTCTGATGGAACACCACTGGACCTGTGTTTGTGTCCAGCTTGGGCTACTAACTCACACAGACACAAGGACACACGCTCACATTAAGGGCTGTTCTGTTCATGAGCCATGGGAAATTCCTTTGCACAGGCTTATCTTTTGATTTCTGTGGCTTGTTTCAAAGGTTGTGAACTTATTGGTCTTGAATGTTAGTGAAAGTCATTTTAAATGTTGATGCTCATCGTTTAACTGTAGCTTGCTCAAGTGTGGGCTTGCCTGGTTTAGATTTATCCCTGTCAAAATGAAACAATAAGAATGCGTCACGACAAGGAATTTTAATAGGTACAAAATAATGTCAAGGACAAAAAAAACAAAGCAATGCTCTGCTTGCTGCAAATGGAGATGACGGTATTTCCATTTTTCCAGTCAGAGAGAGTAATAGTGATTGTGCAGGACAGCAGAGCTGAGCTGATCAGCTCACTAAGCCTGAATGTGACCTTTCATAAAGACACACACTGCATATACATGCACCACCTCGCATAGATCTCATTTCAAGCCTCTTTTATATTCTAATTTATTAACAATTTATGGGCACCCAGGGAAGAATTTGGAGACTGTGTTTTTGACGAGGCAGAGGCTCTCTCCCAGACACAGTCAGCATTTGAAGCATCAAAAACATAATGCCTTGTGTTACAGTGGGTCTGTTTGAGCGTGTGTTTCCCTGAGAGAGTTATGGATGTGTTTCCGCCTCTGTGTCCACAGCTGTCTCTGAGAGAGGAAGGCTTTGGCAGACACTGTGTGTTGCAGTGCTTTCTTCCTCCCCATCACACCTGATTCCTTTTGACAAAAGACCCTAATGGCTCAATATTTTTGTGTCTGCTCAAAGCAAGCGAAGACTAAATCCTGACTCCCCATCTGCCGCAGCTGTTCTCTCCCCCAGTTTCTGACAGATTCACTTGGAAGTGTTTTAATTTGACGTCAGCATTTGGAGACCTTCTTCAAAACAAATTTTTCCAAATGTTGACAGAAAATCTCCAGAGAGCTTTGGCTGCTCCCCTGTGGGGAGACAATGGCCATGTTAACCTCTTTGGAGAGTTGACCAGGCAATGTGTGTGATAGGGGTAGGTAGGGATGGAGAGAGAGGCAGCCGAGATTGAGCATCACTGCCTCGAGTCCATCTCACCTTGCAGTGTGAGCCAGCCGAGGTGTTTGAATTGGGAAGGAGAAGAGAGGAGACTCAGATGGCCTTTGTGTTGGAAGGCTGAGGACTGAATCAGACATTTCTAAGGCTTGGTGTTATACCTCCTCTCTGACCTTCAGTCTCACCACTTTCCTCTCCTCCTTTGTTGAAGTGATACTCTTTTTTTCCAACAAGCTCAGAGTGAGTGGGGTTGCTCTCCCAGGAGTTAATATCCATTCACACTATCAGAATGCTTCATTACGCACCTTGACCTCACTGGCATTTCACTGCTGCCTGGATATTAAGCCTGCATGGTGCTGCAGAAGTGCCTATGAAAAACCTTCTGCAAGGAAGGGAGAGTGGAGTGGAGTGGGAAAGAGAGAAAGAAAGAGAGAAAGGAAGATTGGGAGAGAGTGAGGGGAGAGGTTTTATTTGGAAGAGGAGGGAATTGTTTCACTTCACACCCACAAACCTCCCACGGAGGGTAGGGTGCAACACTTTGTAATTACTGTGGCTGAGGCTCTGAGGTTTCCATTTAGTTTTTTAGGTATATGCTGTAAGTGAAGTACTTTAGCATCCCAAGGCTATATGGTCCTGCTATTAATGAAGGGAGTTTATTGATGTGAAATAAATGACATGTTTTTCCAGACATAGACTTTTGTTTGTGTGCATGTGTGTAATAACTACCCCCCTCCATAAGACAAACAAGCTTTGGATTTTCGTTTTTATGATCCTCTCTTGAAACGGACAGTGATCATTGCACTGACAGGGATTGGACATCTGCGCCTGTATTTTCCTTCTCTCTCTTTCTCTCTCTCCGTTTCGTGTATTGAGAACTACATCGTTGGCCGGCCTGGCTCTGCTTCTCTAGAGCAGTGGGAACTTTGCATCGTCAGCGCCTGCACCGCTATTACTGCATTGGAGCAAATGAATTAGCACTGAAGTGGATATCAAATGATTCATTTTATTTCCCTCCACCTGTCCTGGTATGAGGCACACAGACAGGCTTTATAAATAGCCGTGGTGAATGAGAGTGGAGCATTGTGGAGCCTGTACGGACGCCCCGGCTGCTGAGTTAGTCATGGCTGGCGCATGACGTGCTACTCTGAAGAGGGGGGTTGATCCAGCACCCATTAATCCACTCCGTAGCCACTGAATCCTGAAACTGTATTTGTGGGAAAAGTACAGAGATGAACTTAACTGGTCCATATCGCTCAGCTATGTCCTCTCTCCATAGTATGGAGACCTCATCCTGGCTGATCCATGTTTGTGCTGCTACAGGGGCAACTTTGGCTAGATTCCAAACTGAAAACGTGCCATCCTCCATTTCCTCTGCCCTTGATGACTTACCTCTCTGGAAGATTTCACAGCCTGTGAGAGTGTTGTGTCCAGCTATCACAGTTAGCCTTAGAGCAGGAAAAGGCAACTAGATTCAGTCACGGGACAATTTTTGTACACTGCAAATTGACCTAAGCCCAAAAAGAGAAAATTTGAAAATGCATCCCTTGATTACATTGAGAAACCATCACATACAGTACCAATCACAAGTTTGGACACACCTACTCATTCAAGGGGTTTTCTTTATTTGTACTATTTTCTACATTGTAGAATAATAGTGAAGACATTAAAACTATGAAGTAACCAAAAAAGTGTTAAACAAATGAAAATACATTCTTCAAAGTGGCCACCCTTTGCTTGCTGACAGTTTTGCACAATCTTGGATTGTGAGCACTTGTTGTGAGCACTTGTTGGCTGCTTTTCCTTCACTCTGCGGTCCAACTCATCCCAAACCATCTCAATTGGGTTGATGTTTGGTGGTTGTGGAGGCCAGGTCATCTGATGCAGCACTCATCACTCTCCTTGGTCAAATAGCCCTTACACAGCCTAGAGGTGTGTTTTGGATCATTGTCCTGTTGAAAAACAGGACAATGTATGTCACTTTTGTTATTCATGGGAATACTTGGGAACAGATTTCCTCAATTAATCTTATGACAAAAAACTTAAATGACCAAAAACATATATGCCAACACTTGGCATAGAGTGTACTATCCATCCATTATCGTCAGATCCACCAGGATGAGCCCTTAAGGGCAGGGGTTAAGGGGATACGTTGTTCTGAATGGAATCCAGGCCCTGACTCACTGCGTTGACCTGTTCTCATTGTCCTGTCATAATGACCAAACAACAGCCCAATCAGACGGTAAGCAGAGAGAGGAAGTGTTTGTTATAATGATTTCCTACCACTGACCTCTGACCTCTGCTTCACCTCCAGGCTGCATCTGCTACCACTCTGCCTAACCCTAAAAATATCCACCTTGCTAAAGTAGAGCTGGAGGCTACAGGTCATTTAGAGTGTTGGAAGTGGCAGGAAAGTCAGAAAATGCCTGTGGTGTAACCAAGCACAAGGACTGTCATACCCTTGCTACTTTTCTCAGAAGAAGACAACCAACGAGGAGAAAATGAAAAAACAGATGTCAGTGTTAGTCCGGCAGCATACCCCTGGGATAGATAGAGGAGCCTGTTCCTCTGTGACCGTAGCAACAGGTCACGCTGCTGGATTTGTCACCCAACGCCCCCCCACTCAGACGCTGAGCTTCCACTCTCCCCTCTGGCTTGTGATTATTTTTTACCTTCATCGACAAACGGCTAACGCTGAGAGAGCGGGAGTGAGGGCAAATGGAAAAGCTGTGCCAAGAATCCATTAGTGTTCCACAATGAACAGAGGAGATGAAGATTCCTTCATTTCACTGGGCCTTAATTCAATCAGTCAACTGCTGTCTGTGACTTCGGTTTGTGTTCAAAGAAACTCGATTAAAGTCGTTGTGAATGATCCGATTTTTACGTATCTGCTGGTGTTTACTTTGGAAATTATGGCATGTTTTCTAGCAACATAGCTCTCGTTCTGACTGCTCATAGAACACTTGAGCACTCGTAGGAAAGAGAAAGGAGAGCTTTGTGACTTGTGACTCTTTCACTGATTCTAGACCTGTCATAAGCTGTGCTCTAGTTCGAGCTCTTTCAATGACTCCAGAACTGTCACATAATGTTCTGCTACTCTGATTGTAGTAAGACTGTTATGTTATTTAACTTCTTAAGGAGCAGCAAGGTGCGCTGGGGCGCTAGCGCCCCACTCCCGACACTACCCGGTGAAATGCAAGGCGCCAAATTCAAAATCCAAAAGTTGAATTATTAAACATTCATTAATATACAAGTGTTTCATAGTCATCAAAAGCTCTGCTTCTTAACAATATCACAGCGTTGTCAGATTTCAAAAAACGCTTCACGGCGAAAGCACCACATTTGATTGTTTGAGGATAGCACCTCACATATTTTTCCCATTACCATAAATTCATAAGCCTCCACGGTTCACAGAAAACACATTTCACAGCGAAAACAAATCAATTACCTTTTGAAGAACTTCTGCTGAGGGCTTCCCAAGTGTCCAACGAAGACAATTCATGGTGCTTTTGTTAGAAATAGCAATGTATTATATCCATAAATCTCCGTTTGGTTGGCGCGTTATAATGAGAAAATACAGCCTCTACTCGTCCATTGAAACGTGAAGAGAACTCGTTCAACTTATACCTATAAACTTGTCCAAGAACAATCAAACATAATTGTAAATGTATCCTTAGGAACACTTTTATGTATATATAGTATAATATTTCAACCGGAATATAAACTGGGCGATAAGAAAGGAAAAAACCACAGAGCGCGCCAGCCGGGAACGCGCATTTTCTTCTATTGACATCTGTGTGGTTTTATGCCCTTATATGGGCATTTTCTTAAGGGAGGGGTTCCAAATGAGGTAATGTGTCAAAACCACTTTTTCCAGGACAGAAATTCCTCGGGTTTTCGCCTGCCATATCCGTTCTGTACCAATGGTACAACATATGTGCATATCCTATTTTCTGGGCCTGAATGGGAGGCATTTTACTTTGGGCACGCCAGGCTCTCCAAAACTGTCACCTCGTGCGCTGCTCCCTAAGAAGTTAACTGATCCTACACCAGTCTGACAGCGCTCTGCTGCTCCGGAGGCTAACTTAGACACTCACAAATCTGGAGACGCAGAAAATAGTTGTTTTTAACCTTGCCCCCCCTCCTCTCATCTCCTCTCTCCTTTTCTCTCCTGACCCTCCTCTCCTCACCCTCCTTCCCCCTCTGAAGGAGAAGACCAGTTATTTACTGAGGCTGGCTCTGTGCTCTGCTCTGGCTGGGCCCAAAATAGAGGCACAGTAATCACAATTACACAGCCAGGGTGGAGGGTTGAAGTGTCATTTAGCAAGATAATCAAAAAGTCATCGCTCTCTCCTTTCTCCTCTCTACCCTTCTCTCTCTCAGCTCTGCTTTTCTCGGACTTGGCAATGTTTCAAGACGCCTTTTTTTCAGAGGCAATACAGCATTCAATACAGCATTCAATACAGCATTCAATACAGCATTCAGCGGCAGGGCTAAAGGCAGAGAAAAATGTTGGAAGGTCAAATATCTGAGATTTGACTTTTGACCTTGTGTGAGGTGAAAGATGGCAAGAACAAGTTCAATGTAACTTTCAGAATATAATTTCTCAGTAATTCCCCTCTGCATTTCCCTGCGCTGTTTGTTCTGAGCCCGATGCAGTGAATCGCTCACACAACCTCCCACGAGATGTTCAGTCGGAGCTGGAGCTGCATGCAGCTGTAATATTTCAAAGTGCCTTGATTAAAACACTAACCACCATTTAATTCCTCAGGATATCAAATGTCCTTTTTGTATTAATGCTCCCATGTTAGGTTTACTTAGAGAACTAATCAGGCTGAATGAGTAGAGTAGAGTGCCCCAGTCTGCAGACAGACATTGCTGTCAGTCCTCTCCAAGCTGCCTGTGATGGATGCACTTTGATTCACTTCCTGCACTGAGGAGACAGGAAGGGGCGGGCAGATGCCACTCTGAGTGGCAGCTCGTGGTGCTCCGCTGTTTTTTCCCCGGGTGAAGCATGTCATCGGGACTGAAGTGGAGGAGAGGAGTGGGAGAGCCTGCATCAGTCACAGCCAGGCTCCAGATGTACCCAGCCTCCTGGGAACAACTCTTGGGCTTACAGGTGATCCGTGATGGAAAATGGCTCTTGACACGAGGATACATTCTGTACCTAGGTGTTTTAAAAGAATTTGGAGAAGAAAAACAAGTATTTTTGTTTAGGTCTTTTTTTAAATCAACGTTTTACTGAAGTACTTAAGGATCATAGCTCTCTCTTGCCAGTAAGCTCTGTCATTCTTTTTATCTCCAAAGCATAAAATGGCAAACAAGCAAACCAATAATGGAATGGAAAGCTGAAAAGGAATCGACTCGAGGGAAACTAAATGTAATCACAGATGCTGAAATTCTGATAGACTGACTTAATTTAATTTCTATTGCCTCTTACTCCAGGGTCACATCAATTTACAGAGCGTTAATTCAGTTAAAACACGATAATAAAGATGCATAAAAGAATCCAACTGCACATTAAGAGAGCACTGGGAAGCAGGCTAAACGGGTTTGGGAGGAGCAGACTCGCAAGGAGTCAAGCAATTTGGGTGTTTGTGTTTGGGTGTGTGTGCGTCCTTGCGTGTGTGTGTGTGTTCTATAACGTCATGTGGTCCATCCCTCTGCGCTGTATTCTGATCACATTCACTTTCAACCTGCCTGATTGACGTTCACACTGTGTGAATAAATGGCTGTGTTTAAGGATCTCCATAAGCGACATGAATTAGCATTGATTGAGAGCTTGATTTACTTAAGACGCAGCTTGCAGGAAGGGAAGGGAAGGAGCCAAGTTGCTGTAGAAAATAGCACTGAAGGAAGACAGATTCCCTGAATATCTTAGCTGGCTTAACAGCCTGATAATGATGACTGGAATACATAAACCTGAACAGTACGAAAAAAGTATGAAAATGTATGCACACTAATGTAAGTTGCTCTGGATAAGAGCGTCTGATAAATGACTAAAATATAAATGTAAAGAATTAACAGATTAAGTGTTACTAATGTTATGTTGGTCAATGATAACATTGCCCCTTGAGTCGGATTGACTTGCAAATCTCTCCTCTGTGGACAACTGTATCCTTCAATACTTATGTTTTAATCATCTCATAATGTGTAAAGCCTACCTAGCAGCACATATCACCTTTTAACAATAAAATCTCTATTACGTAAATCAGCCATTGTCTATTTTATATGTTGTACACTACCAGTCAGAAGTTTGGACACACCTACTCATTCCAGGGTTTTTCTTTATTTGGGACTTTTACCAGACTGTGCACCATTTACCCACAGGACTTGTTGACTCAGTTAGGGCAGCGGAACGGGTCTCTCTCCCTCCACCCTCTCTCTGTCTGCCCTTTTACAAGCTCCTAATAAAGAAAAGCGCAGCTGCATCTGCTTTGCTTTTCATTTAGTGCAACAACTGTTTTATTTAAGGTCTGTGAGTACAGACAGAGCTGCTCCTGGCAAATAGTCCACTGGAGCGCTTCTATCCAATCCATCTGTAAATGAGTACTCCAGTGGCAGACGGGTGGGTGGGTTCGTGCTGGCGCTGGTCTCTACCGGTGGATGTGGTCAAACTGGCATATTTGTCTTTCACTATGTGGTCTGGCAGGGCACCTAAACAGCTGGCCCCTGTTGACCCTGACCATTATCAATCACTGACAGAGGAAGGAAACAAGAGTATGTGGTTGGACAGTTGTGAGGGATGGCTAGGCATCTTGTCTTCACTCATTGGATGAGCGATATGAGGCTCTCTGTTAGCTCTAGTTTAATTTCATTACAGGTTGGAGAGTTTAAGAGTTAGAGAGAGAATCAGGCTATCAACAGTAGACTAGAGTTTTTCCTCTCCCCAAGATGTTGTAAAATGGTCATTTGCTTTTGTGACACAGAATTAGAAACAGTAGAATAAAACAGAAGACTGAACGTGGACTCTAAAATAAGGTCAAAGAGCATTCTCAATGGTTTTGTTGTCAAATGTTTGTTGCATTATATACTCATAACATGACCTTCGTCAGGCCAACAGACCCAGGAACGCACTCACACACACCCCTACACACACTCACACACACCCCTACACACACTCACACAGTAGCAGAACAGGACATCTGCCGTGCATCAGGTTCATCCGATAGCTCCTCATCTGGCAACCTCTCCTTAAGTCCCCAAAAGCCCCTGCAGCCCTCGGTGACTCCCAGCCAAGACCCCAGTCAGTCACTTATATATTTAGATTGGCCTGCCTATGTTGTGAATACCAGTGTTAGTGTTTACAAGCTCCTTCCATGCTCTTCGCATGGTCTCTGTTGGGCACCCCTCTGTTCAGAAGATCTGCCTGGTGTTGTCATTCTCTCTTACTGGTGACTGGCAGGGGCAGGCATGGTGGGGGGTAGACTAGGGGCTCTTCCAGTGTTGTCCTGCTGAGTGAGACCACCAACAAGTCGATGCCTGCTGGCACTCTTTCCCGGAAGTCAGACATCCACCTCCCTTCCTGCCATCCAACCTCACCCCACTCCATCCCATCCCATCCAACCTCACCTCACCTCACCTCACCCCACCCCACCCCATCCAACCTCATCTCACCCACCCCATCCAACCTCATCTCACCCACCCCATCCAACCTCATCTCACCCCACCCCATCCAACCTCATCTTACCCCACCCCATCCAACCTCACCCCACTCCACCCCATCCAACCTCATCTCACCCCATCCCACCCCATCCAACCTCATCTCACCCACCCCATCCAACCTCACCCCACCCCATCCCATCCAACCTCACCTCACCCCATCCCATCCAACCTCACCCCACTCCACCCCATCCAACCTCACCTCACCCCACTCCACCCCATCCAACCTCACCCCACTCCATCCCATCCAACCTCACCTCACCCCACTCCATCCCATCCAACCTCACCCCATCCCATCCAACCTCACCTCACCCCACCCCACCCCATCCCATCCAACCTCACCTCACCTCACCCCACTCCACCCCATCCAACCTCACCTCACCCCACCCCATCCAACCTCACCTCACCTCACCCCACTCCATCCCATCCAACCTCACCTCACCCCACCCCATCACATCCAACCTCACCTCACCCCATCCAACCTCATCTCACCCACTCCATCCAACCTCATCTCACCCACCCCATCCAACCTCATCTCACCCCACCCCATCCAACCTCATCTCACCCCACCCCATCCAACCTCACCTCACCCCACTCCACCCCATCCAACCTCATCTCACCCCATCCCACCCCATCCAACCTCATCTCACCCACCCCATCCAACCTCACCCAACCTCACCTCACCTCACCCCACTCCATCCCATCCAACCTCACCTCACCCCACCCCATCACATCCAACCTCACCTCACCCCATCCAACCTCATCTCACCCACTCCATCCAACCTCATCTCACCCACCCCATCCAACCTCATCTCACCCCACCCCATCCAACCTCATCTCACCCCACCCCATCCAACCTCACCTCACCCCACTCCACCCCATCCGACCTCATCTCACCCCATCCCACCCCATCCAACCTCATCTCACCCACCCCATCCAACCTCACCCCACCCCATCCCATCCAACCTCACCTCACCTCATCCCATCCAACCTCACCTCACCTCACCCCACTCCACCCCATCCAACCTCACCCCACCCCACTCCACCCCATCCAACCTCACCCCACTCCATCCCATCCAACCTCACCTCACCTCACCCCACTCCATCCCATCCAACCTCACCCCATCCCATCCAACCTCACCTCACCCCACCCCACCCCATCCCATCCCATCCAACCTCACCTCACCTCACCCCACCCCATCCAACCTCACCCCACTCCATCCCATCCAACCTCACCTCACCTCACCCCACTCCATCCCATCCAACCTCACCTCACCCCACCCCATCACATCCAACCTCACCTCACCCCACTCCACCCCATCCAACCTCACCTCACCCCACTCCACCCCATCCAACCTCATCTCACCCCATCCCTCCCCATCCAACCTCATCTCACCCACCCCATCCAATCTCACCCCATCCCATCCAACCTCACCTCACCCCACTCCACCCCATCCAACCTCACCCCACTCCACCCCATCCAACCTCATCTCACCCCATCCAACCTCATCTCACCCCATCCAATCTCATCTCACCCACCCCATCCAACCTCACCCCACCCCATCCAACCTCACCTTATCTCACACCATCCAACCTCATCTCACCCACCCACCCACCCCATCCAACCTCACCCCACCCCACCCCATCCAACCTCACCCCACCCCACCCCATCCAACCTCACCTCACCCACCCCATCCAACCTCACCCCACCCCATCCCACCCCATCCAACCTCACCCCACCCCACCCCATCCAACCTCACCTCACCCACCCCATCCAACCTCACCCCACTCCACCCCATCCAACCTCACCCCACCCCATCCCACCCCATCCAACCTCACCCCACCCCACCCCATCCAACCTCACCTCACCCACCCCATCCAACCTCACCTCACCCACCCCATCCAACCTCACCTCACCTCACCCCATCCAACCTCTGACTCTGCCAGGCTGATGCATATATACCTTTCAGAATATTTCTCCTAATGTTATTAGCTCACCTCCTCTTTCGCTCTCTGTTACTTCATTCCTTCCTCACTTTCAACAGTTAAATTAAATACATTTTGTTGTCATTATCTTCATCATTCTAAAAACTAAAAAACTAGAATTAGATGCAGAATGCTTTCACTTATCTTCACGAAGATTGAATGGTTATGGGTTTGAATAAATAACTGCTATAGCCTTCTGCCATCATGCATTTGCTCTTCTTTCAAACTACCTGTGAGTTTTATTGACTGCGGTATTTAACATTCAGCAAAAAATGGATGGGTAAATGGATGGGTAAATTAGATGCGCATTCGGTCTTTATATTACTGTAGCATAGGCTATGCGGCAGGAAATGTATGCCTACCTGTCACAAGAAAAAAGTTACCATGATGAGATACTGTAGGTCTACAGGGCATTCAGAAAGTATTCAGACCACTTGACTTTTCCCGCATTTTGTTACGTTACGGCCTTATTCTAAAATTGATTAAATCAAACATTTCCCTCATCAATCTACACACAATACCCGAAATACAATAACCAAAATGTATAATAATTTTTTTTTTGACACTTTCCGTTGATCGTCCTTGAGATGTTTCTACAACTTGTGGGTCCACTTGTGGTAAATTCAATTGATTGGACATGATTTAGAAAGGCTCACACCTGTCTATAAAAGGTCCCACAGTTGACAGTGCATGTCAGAGCAAAAACCAAGCCATGAGGTCGAAGGAATTGTCCATAGAGCTCAGAGACAGGATTGTGTCAAGGCAGAGATCTGGGGAAGGGTACCAAAAGATTTCTGCAGCATTAAAGGTCCCCAAGAACACAGTGGCCTCCATCATTCTGAAATTGAAGAAGTTTGGAACCACCAAGCCTCGTCCTAGAGCTGCCGTCCCCGGCCAAACTGAGCAATCAGGGGAGAGGGGCCTTGGTCAGGGAGGTGACCAAGAACCCGATTGTTACTCTGACAGAGCTCTAGAGTTCCTCTGTGGAGATGGGAGAACCTTCCAGAAGGACAACCATCTCTGCAGCACTCCACCAATCAGGCCTTTATGGTAAAGTGACCAGACGGAAGCCACTCCTCAGTAAAAGGCACATGACAGCCCGCTTGGAGTTTGCCTAAAGGCACCTAAAGGACTCTCAGACCATGAGAAAAAATATGTTCTGGTCTGATGAAACCAAGATTGAACATGGTGGTGGCAGCATCATGCTGTGGGGATGTTTTGCAGTGGCAGGGACTGGGAGACTAGTCAGGATCAAGGGAAGATGAACGGAGCTCCAGAACGCTCAGTACCTCAGACTGGGGCGAAGGTTCACTTTCCAACAGGACAATGACCCTAACCACACAGAAAAGACAATGCAGGATTGGCTTCCGGGACAAGTCTCAGAATGTTCTTGAGTGGCCCAGCCAGAGCACGGACTTGAACACGATCAAACATCTCTGGAAAGACCTGAAAATAGCTGTGCAGCGACGCTCCCCATCCAACCTGACAGAGCTTGAGAGGATCTGCAGAGAAGAATGGGAGAAACTCCCCAAATACAGGTCTACCAAGCTTGTAGCGTCATACCAAGAAGACTTAAGGCTGTAATCGCTGCCAAAGGTGCTATTAACTTCTTGCCGCACGGATCCCGTGAGCGGGATCATTTTCGATAAAAACAAAGAAATAAGAATTCGTAATATTTAACATTCATGGAAATACAAGTGTTGCACATGGTTACAAAGCTTAGCGTCTTGGTAATCTAAATCTGTTGTCAGATTTCAAAAAGGCTTTACGGCGAAAGCAAAACATTTGATTATCTGAGGTCAGCACCTCACAAAAATAGCTTTTTTCAACCAGCACTGGCGACACAAAGTACATATTTACATCCATATTTACACTGTTTAGACGTCACCATTGAATTCAGAAATCCACAGGAAACACCTCCGTCCAAACGACGACAGAAAAGTCAAAATTGCTCCCGGTAAACTTAGTCTATTTTTGTCAAACAAACTCTATATAATCCTTAGGTTGTCTAAAATGTTAAAAAACGATAAAACTTCACGCAGAAACAACTATGTTCAATAGACAAGGCAAATTCCCTCTCGAGTGCTCTCCCCAGAACTCGCCCAAACACAGTTTTTCTTCCGGCTCACTCTTTCCTTCATGTGAAAAAACGTATTCATTTTTCAAAATACAAGCCCAAAGCCATCAATAGTAGACTGTTACCATATAGGGGAAGCCATAGGAATAGGAAAATGGTGGATGGATTCAATGCTTTTCAATAGCTTTTCAAAATAAGAGCATGGGAGCAGAATTCTTTTTTTTTTCTGGTCGGGTTTTCGCCTGCCAAATAAGTTTTGTTATAGCCACAGACATAATTTGAACGGTTTTGGAATGATGATATGATATGCATATCCTAGCTTCTGGGCCTGAGTGACAGCCCGTTTACTTTGGGCACATCTGACAGGCGAAAACTAGGAATTCTGCCCCCTAGCTGTAAGAGGTTAACATTTTTTATTTTAACGCATTTTAATTTCTAAAACCTGTTTTTGCTTTGTCATTATGGCGTGCACTGTAAATGCATTGTGAACTACGCTCTATACTGAGATAGGCTGTCTGTCCCCACCCTGAGCGTTGATCCATCATTCAGAGGCCGTAGAGAAGCCACATTTAGACATTGCATATAATTTAACAGTTCCATTTCACACCATGCTGGTCATATAAATAATTTATTATAATTTACCGGTTTCTTGCAGTTATTTATCCCACAAAAAGGGAGTGATTTTTTGTCTGTAAATCTCGTTAACCGGGTTCCTGCCATTCAATTTCTAGAATACAGTATATACTGTAGGTTGCTGTCATTAGAAGGTCAGGGATAAACTAAGAAGGCCCTAGCCAAGCACATTTATCTGGGTCAGGCCACGGTGGTTTGTTGTCTTTGTTTGATGACAGATGAACAAAGGACTGCCAGAGGTGCAGAAAAGTGGGAGAGAAAGTGTGCATACTAATTATGGTGTTCCCTATGTTCTGATGCACACATCCATGTCCCGCTCCTCAGTGACACAGATAACACCAATCCCCCTAAGGTTCAGATAGGGACCTCTATTGTCTTTCCATTCATGTCCCGCTCCTCAGTGACACAGATAACACCAATCCCCCTAAGGTTCAGATAGGGACCTCTATTGTCTTTCCATTCATGTCCCGCTCCTCAGTGACACAGATAACACCAATCCCCCTAAGGTTCAGATAGGGACCTCTATTGTCTTTCCATTCATGTCCTGCTCCTCAGTGACACAGATAACACCAATCCCCCTAAGGTTCAGATAGGGACCTCTATTGTCTTTCCATACATGTGAGTCCGTCTATTGAATAGCAAAGACAAGATGGACCATGTTGGAGCTTTGAGATAGCCAAGCACCGGATGAAAGACTGACTTACGTTTTTATGTGCCCAACTCGTATCCCTCTATAACACGTTGCTATAACTCATATAGCTCCTTCAGGCTGTTTCTAGCCCTGCTTGAACATTATGAATTTAAAACATGTTTGCCCTGAACTACAGTATTTCATATCAATTTGATATGATTTTGTATAAAAAAATCATGTAAATATCAATCTTCCTGACATTAAATGGGCAACTTGAAATCCCTCCCACATTACTGGATTATGATGGCTGGATAAAGGAGTGAGTAAATATCCCTCCCACATTACTGGATTATGATGGATGGATAAAGGAGTGAGTAAATATCCCTCCCATATTACTGGATTATGATGGATGGATAAAGGAGTGAGTAAATATCCCTCCCATATTCCTGGATTATGATGGATGGATAAAGGAGTGAGTAAATATCCCTCCCACATTACTGGATTATGATGGATGGATAAAGGAGTGAGTAAATATCCCTCCCATATTCCTGGATTATGATGGATGGATAAAGGAGTGAGTAAATATCCCTCCCATATTACTGGATTATGATGGATGGATAAAGGAGTGAGTAAATATCCCTCCCATATTACTGGATTATGATGGATGGATAAAGGAGTGAGTAAATATCCCTCCCATATTCCTGGATTATGATGGATGGATAAAGGAGTGAGTAAATATCCCTCCCATATTACTGGATTATGATGGATGGATAAAGGAGTGAGTAAATATCCCTCCCATATTACTGGATTATGATGGATGGATAAAGGAGTGAGTAAATATCCCTCCCATATTCCTGGATTATGATGGATGGATAAAGGAGTGAGTAAATATCCCTCCCATATTACTGGATTATGATGGATGGATAAAGGAGTGAGTAAATATCCCTCCCACATTACTGGATTATGATGGATGGATAAAGGAGTGAGTAAATATCCCTCCCATATTCCTGGATTATGATGGATGGATAAAGGAGTGAGTAAATATCCCTCCCATATTCCTGGATTATGATGGATGGATAAAGGAGTGAGTAAATATCCCTCCCACATTATTGGATTATGATGGATGGATAAAGGAGTGAGTAAAAATCCCTCCCATATTTATCACCTCTTGGAGCTAGCTCAATACATTTGATTTTGTGGTCATGTTTTTTTTAACAAAGTGTTTCAGCTCTAATTCCTCCCCTCTCCAGCGGTAGTTGAGTTTTAATGCCCGGCAGTGTACAAGCTAAATCAGGTTTGCTCAAAGCTGCCTCGTCCTCCCCCCTCCTCCTCCCATGTCAGCTCAGGGTTGGAGGAGAACATTTCTCCCTGTAATGATGGCCCTGGGCCACAGGTATTTCAACACACGCACACACAAACACAGGTTCTCCTAGCTGCCAGTCAGTGATGCTTCGCTATGAGGTCTGTATCTCTCTTACATACACACACACACACACACACACACACACACACATTTCCTTTTCAAGGCTTGCCAACTGTCCTTGTCTCTTTATAAAAACAATTTACCTTTCATTTTATTAAAATGAGTGGGGGGGTACTTTTTACCCCTTTTTCTCCCCAATTTCGTGGTATCCAAATGGTAGTTACAGTCTTGTCCCATCGCTGCAACTCTCGTACGGACTTGTGAGAGGCGAAGGTCGAGAGCCATGCGTCCTCCTAAACACGACCCAACCAAACCGTACTTCTCCTTGACACAATGCTCGCTTAACCTCTTAGGGAGCAGCGGCGCGCTCCCGACACTACCCGGTGAAATGTAAGGCGCCAAATTCAAAATCCAAAAGTTGAATTATTAAACATTCATCAATATACAAGTGTTGCATAGTCATCAAAAGCTCTGATTCTTGGCAATATCACAGCGTTGTCAGATTTCAAAAAGGCTTTACGGCGAAAGCACAACCTTTGATTGTTTGAGGATAGCACCCCACATATTTTCCACATTAGCATAAATTCATATCCAGCTCGGGTCACACAAAACCCATATCAGAGCTAAAATAAATCCCTTACCTTTCAAAGAACTTCTGCTGAGAGCTTCCCAAGTGTCCAACGAAGACATCCAATGGTTCTTTTGTTAGATAAAGTCATTTATTATATCCATAAATCTCCGTTTGGTTGGCGCGTTATGTTCAGAAAATCCAACGTCGAATCGCCCATTGAACCGTGAAGAGAACGCGTTCAAATATACCTATAAACTTTTCCTAAACAAATCAAAGACCATTTATAATGCATCCTTAGCTATCCTTTTATGAATATTAGCGATAATATTTCATTCGGATGGTAACCTAAACAATATAAAAGGAAAATACAGTGGGGCGCACACACGGTCTCGCGCCCGTTAAATCTTGTTGTCATCTGAGTTACCTCGACTATTTCCTGTTCCTATCCGTTCTGCTCACTGCTACAGCTTCCAGACTCTGTATAAAGACTGTTGACATCTAGTGGAAGCCATAGGTACTGCAATCTCGGAGCTGGATGCCATTAAAATCAATAGGGAGAGTATCAAACAGAGCAAAGGTCACACAAATAAAAATTCCGGACAGAAATTTCTCGGGTTTTCGCCTGCTATATCAGTTCTGTTATACACATAGACATTATTTTAACACTTTTAGAAACTTCAGAGTGTTTCCTATCCAATAGTACTAATTATGTGCATATCCTATTTTCTGGTCCTGAGTGGCAGGCATTTTACTTTGGGCACGCCAGACTCTCCAAAACCGTCACCTCTGCTGCCACTCCCTAAGACGTTAACCCAGAAGCCAGCCACACCAATGTATTGGAGAAAACACCGTACAGCTGGCGACCAAAGTAAGCGTGCATGCGTTCGGCCCGCCACAAGGAGTCGCTAGAGCAAGATGGGACAAAGACATCCCAGTCGGTCAAACCCTCCCATAACCGGGACGACGCTAGGCCAATTGTGCGCTGCCTCATGCGTCTCCCGGTCGCGGCCAGCTGCGACACAGCCCGGGATCGAACACAGATCTGCGATGCAGTGCCCTAGACTGCTGCGCCACTCGTGAGGCCCACCTTCAATTTAAAACTTTGTGTTCCCCTGCTACAATTTCAAATTAAGTTTGGGCTCAAGCTTCATAAAGTTAATTATTCAATTATATTTCAAGCATAGCACATTTGAAAAAATATTAAATAATTTGGAGGGAACACTCTCTTTCGGATAGTTTTTTCCTCAGTTTGAACTTTCCACATTTAGCATATTCTAAACTGAACACATAGTAGGCCTATTGCCAGTCATGTGTCATAAAATCCTCTGTAATTTTGGAGACGTTGGAGAGAGAAAAGAGGAGTTAATAGTGAATTAAGGTTAATCTATCCCAGCCTTGTGTTTTGTCTTTGATCCTGGTCCATTTGCTTTAAGCACAGCTCACACTGTGGGGCTGTTGGATGGGCAGTTGGATAGAGAGAGACTGGAGCTGCCCATTCTTCCTCTCCTTTCATGTTTTCCTAAGCCCCCTTCCTCAACAGTCACGAGCAAAGGTGCTTGAGGGGGTAACCATAGTGACAAGCTTTAATTGGCCTAGGTGCGAGTACATACACTGACACAGCTGCCAGAAATTGTGAAGTATTTACTTTAAACGACTCAGTCATCTCACACACCTAAAAAGGAATGGAAGAATCAAACCCTCAATCACTCGCTGAGCCCGCCTTCATGAAGAGACCAAGCATTAAAGGATTCGGAACCATCAAACATGGAAAAGAAAAAAATAAGTTCTCCAGCTTCATGCATTTTCCCCCGATCACTTTCTATCAATGGACACCTCTTCAGATTCACATAGTATGTTCTGTGGGCAGCTGGCTCCATTAGAGGCACTCAGTCAGGCAGAGCTGAGTTCCTAGAGAGAGAGAAACAGAGATAGAAAGAGAGGGAGAGAATGAGAGAGAAGGAAACAAAAAGAGCGACAGAGCAGTAGCAGAAATCAATCATGCCCGCTCTCTCTTATCAGCCTTGGAAGCTCAGTCTCTCAGGGAGTGTGCTCTGTGGCAGAGATAGTAGGTGCACTGACCCACACTATTCCACTAGCGTTTAATGGCTTACCTAGTAGTGGATAGTACTGCCAGCATTAGTATAGCCAGCATTAGTACAGCCAGCATTAGTACAGACAGCATTAGTACAGCCAGCATTAGTATAGCCAGCATTAGTACAGCCAGCATTAGTACAGCCAGCATTAGTACAGACAGCATTAGTACAGACAGCATTAGTATAGCCAGCATTAGTACAGCCAGCATTAGTACAGCCAGCATTAGTATATACAGCCAGCTTTAGTACAGCCAGCATTAGTATATACAGCCAGCATTAGTATATACAGCCAGCATTAGTACAGCCAGCATTAGTACAGCCAGCATTAGTACAGCCAGCGTTAGTATAGCCAGCGTTAGTACAGCCAGCGTTAGTACAGCCAGCGTTAGTACAGCCAGCGTTAGTATAGCCAGCGTTAGTACAGCCAGCGTTAGTATAGCCAGCGTTAGTATAGCCAGCGTTAGTACAGCCAGCGTTAGTACAGCCAGCGTTAGTACAGCCAGCGTTAGTACAGCCAGCGTTAGTATAGCCAGCGTTAGTACAGCCAGCGTTAGTATAGCCAGCGTTAGTATAGCCAGCGTTAGTATAGCCAGCATTAGTACAGCCAGCATTAGTACAGCCAGCATTAGTACAGCCAGCATTAGTACAGCCAGCATTAGTATAGCCAGCATTAGTATAGCCAGCATTAGTACAGCCAGCATTAGTATAGCCAGCATTAGTACAGCCAGCATTAGTACAGCCAGCATTAGTACAGCCAGCATTAGTATAGCCAGCATTAGTACAGCCAGCATTAGTATAGCCAGCATTAGTACAGCCAGCATTAGTACAGCCAGCATAGGAGACTCACTCCCATATAGCAATTGGCTTACAATAAGCTGGCTTTAATGGCTGGCTGTTAAATGCACCTTGGGTTTTCATTACAAACTGTTGCCTACTGCATTGGCACAGTGAACCTTGATGACATGCCGGCCTCATTTCTTAGTGCTGAAAGGGGAGTAGGGAGCATCTGGAAAAGGCAGACCCTTTACTTCCTCTGTGTACCTAACGAGTGTGTGTGTGTGTGTGTGTGTGTTTGTGTGTGTGTGTGTGTGTGTGTGTGTGTGTGTGTGTGTGTGTGTGTGTGTGTGTGTGAGAGAGAGAGAGCCCATGGACAGATCTATCTGTGCAGTCTTTCTGTCTGTCTCTCTGTCTCTGCAGAGTGTTATTCATCATTGCCTCCATATTTCTTTCAATTGGGGAACACATGCATAAATAGGCCAGTGAAATGTTTGCACAATTATAGGAGGAAACCTGCGCCTGGCATTTCCTATTTCCTGAGTCTGGCAGAGTTTGAAAGCTGGCGAGGAGCAGTCTTTGAAAGCCCAGCTGCCTGCAGGAACAAAGCAGCTAGGGAGGTTGTGTCGGAGAGGCCTGCTTCCAAAACATGGATGACTTGTTCTCTGTTTTTCATTGTTCGTCCCCCCAACCCATCTCAGATGTGGCCTGTATGGTTGTTCTCACCCTCAAGGGTACAGAGCTCTCATCTTTTTTGGGGACATTCCATACAGGATGTCACAGTTCGAGGAAAGACTCCAGAACTTGAAAAGATAAGGGCATCTTCTAAGGTTAGGAACAGGAAATCCAATGATGTTTTTTTGTGTGTGGGGCTGCCGCTCTTGACTGCCGCTCTGGACAGCCCCTTTCTTTACCTGGCTAGATCAGTGAGGATGGTCCAAGGACACTGGCTATAAAAGGAGGCATCTCTCCCTTCCCATTGTCTCTCCATCTCTCATCTCTATCTCTCCCTTCCCATTGTCTCTCCATCTCTCATCTCTATCTCTCCCTTCCCATTGTCTCTCCATCTCTCATCTCTATCTCTCCATTCCCATTGTCTCTCATCTCTATCTCTCCCTTCCCTTTGTCTCTCTGTCTCTCATCTCTATCTCTCCCTTCCCTTTGTCTCTCTGTCTCTCATCTCTATCTCTCCCTTCCCTTTGTCTCTCTGTCTCTCATCTCTATCTCTCCCTTCCCATTGTCTCTCATCTCTATCTCTCCCTTCCCTTTGTCTCTCTGTCTCTCATCTCTATCTCTCCCTTCCCTTTGTCTCTCTGTCTCTCATCTCTATCTCTTCCTTCCATTTGTCTCTTTTTTTATGGTAAGGAGTTTAATTTTGTTTTGCTGTAAGAGATGGAGTGGATTTGGTGTGCGTATGGTGGGATGGGAGTGAGTGGTGAGTGGCTGGCTGATGTAGTGAGTGTCATTAGTAGACAGTGCAGGGAGAGAGTGACTGGAGAGGGGGACTGACAGACAACTGATGAACGACATGAAGGACTCTCCAGGCTGGGGAGCATAGCACTGATTGAGTGACAGGGCGTGAGTGTGTCAGATCGAGAGGGGGTACACTGCGCCAGGTAACACACACAAAGTCATTATTTTCTTTACACACATGTATGTTAGCGTTCTGCGGTCTGTGAGGAAGAACACAGAAAAAGCAGAATATAGAGCTCAAGCAGAGGTGCCAGATGAAACATTGTTTATGCTCATCGTTGCTGAGTACAATCAGTTGGGACAATACTTGTTTTTTTATTGCAATTATGCAAAATAATGACAGCCCTCCAAGCGGCCCTGCTATGATATTGTTCCGTTTTGATTTCAGTTGTTTTTGATTCCTTTTCAGCTTTCAGTGTCTCTGTGCTAAAAGTGACTGGAGTCTTGAAGGAGAAACACACCATCTCGACTGCCTGAGAGGTGAATTAGACTACATGTCTAGACTTCAATGTCATTTCCTTAATATGAGGTGATAAGCAACAATAAGTTGCTTTTAATTACATCAGGCAGTCATCAATGAGCTATAACTAAACTGCTGGAAACACAAATGATTACAGGTCTGGGTTAAAATTGTGAAATCTAATTGCCAATTTATGCTAATTAAACTGAACTTGATGAATGTTCCTGAAATGCACTGCCTTGCCCTGCCTACCACTGGCATTGACCAGAATGCACCTTGAAGACAGGACATGTCATAGTGCTCCCCCTACTCCCCTGCAGAAGATCCCAGTATCTTCCCTAAAGACGGTCATCATGGGTACTATCAGACAGTGAATCCGCTGTGGGCGGGCCATAATCTCTACCAGTATGTCAATCAGGGACAGGGGGATTTCTGATTAGTCCCTAATGTCCTGACAGTACCTAGGGCCTCAGCCAGCTGTGCTCTTATAAGAGAACACACACGCCATCCCGTTGCCCTGCCTGGGGGAGATAAACCAGCTGCTGTGTGTGACTGCGGGATTTCTCACTCTGTGATAGGGCGGCCATTTGTCTGAGGTGGGCGGGCTGGGGGAAGAGGGGTGCAGAAGGGGACAGCTATAATTCTTCTTTATTTTCTCTTGCTGTTGATTTGTTACAATACTGCTGTGAGCCATTGTAGCCTTGAAATATTTAGAAATGATGAAAAGCTGTCAGAATTGAATGATGAATATTTCATGGTGTGTTTAGCAGTGATCAATTAAGGGGCCGTTGGTGAAGGGCATTAGTCACAGCGGGATCTCTGAAGCGGGATACATTTTCCTCTTTTTCCCTTCATTAATTTAGCCAGGCGACCCACCTGATCTCCAGAGCCTCTAACTAACACCGCTGTCTGTCTCAAATCAGAGTCAGGGTCCTGACCTCCAGAGCCTCTAACTAACACCGCTGTCTGTCTCAAAGCAGAGTCAGGGTCCTGACCTCCAGAGCCTCTAACTAACACCGCTGTCTGTCTCAAATCAGAGTCAAGGTCCTGACCTCCAGAACCTCTAACTAACACCGCTGTCTGTCTCAAATCAGAGTCAGGGTCCTGACCTCCAGAGCCTCTAACTAACACCGCTGTCTGTCTCAAATCAGAGTCAGGGTCCTGACCTCCAGAGCCTCTAACTAACACCGCTGTCTGTCTCCGGGTTCTGCTCCCTGTGTGAGCCCACTTTCTAATGCCATTGCACCCTCCTGTCCCATTCCTTCTAACTGTGCAATTGAAATATTTAGTAGCTTGCTGGATATTTATTCTGTTGTTTTCTGTTTTGTCTTGGAGTGGGATGAAAAAGGTGGCTCGTACTCATTGAAAGTTTACAGTACCAAGGTTCATATTTTGCAGCCAATATCGGTAAAAGCAGCCAATACTCAAGCAGTAGAAAACTGGTGGTGTAGGTACACCGTTTGGATGTGAGCACTGGCCCCACTGTTATCTAAGTAATGTTATCAACTGTTTTGAGTATTGGGGGACGATATATCCCACTCTGTGTGGTAATAATGCTTTGTACTATTCAGTCATTGGGACGATATATCCCACTCTGTGTGGTAATAATGCTTTGTACTATTCAGTCATTGGGACGATATATCCCACTCTGTGTGGTAATAATGCTTTGTACTATTCAGTCATTGTTCATGATAGTACTGAGCTAGTAAAATCTCCTTTACAAGACACCATATCTGGGTTGTTGGTGTTCCCTCTCTTTGTTCTAGGTGTGAAACATTCTCAGAACGATATCTTGTTAAACGCTAATCAAACAGAGCAGTGTCCCCAGGTTGTTGGAACCCAGGTAGGGGGAACTGGAGGAGAGGAATTGGATGGAGAGGGGAGCAGGGAGGGCAGAGAGAAGGGTATTTTTAGACCAGAGGGGCTCATTTGTTTAAGATTTGCTCGTGTGTGAATGTGTGTGTGCGTGTGTGTGTGTGTGCATGTCTATGTGTTTGTGTCTCTTTTCCAGTCGGTCTGTTGAGTGGAAGCGGATGCGACTGTAGTGAAATAGCAGATCAAAGCGTGTTCAGTACATGTCATAGTATATAATTTACACTTCTATGAGTTCCGCCATGGCCGAGGAAACCCAACCCCCTGCATTCATTAATACATTCAATTCATCAAAGACAAAACGTTCAGCCCCAAATGGATATTGTCATACTTTTGAAGCAATATTAACCCACCTCCCAGCATGCCTCCAACAATTTATTCAATTTAAACATCAGCCGTCGGTTATTGCAAATGTCTTTTCAAATGACAGGTGTGTGTGTTTTAATCCATTAGAATATCAAATAATAGAAGTTCCATTATTTGTTGTAACCTCGTATTTTCCCTGGATGGTCTGTATAACGTTTCTCATGAAAGATGCGTTTTGTTAAGTGTAGCATGTCTGTGGTGGAAGTGCCTGATGCCTTTGAAGGTGATATTCTTCTGGTGAAACAGGGCGATTCAGATGAAGTGTTTTTGGCTGAAATTATTGGAATTTCCCTTGCTCTGTTTGGGTTTAGGAGTCAGACAAGAGTCTTAAGAAACAGTGTTGGACTGTAGCTTTCAATAGTCCTGTAACTCTACAGATTTAACCTAGTCATGAGAAGGGTAGGTCTTCACCCTTGTCAGCCCTGGAGGACTTGGCTTGCATAAGAACATCAAGGAACCTCTGTACCGTACCATTATACAATGACGCAATCTCTATTGCACTCCACACTGCCCTTGCCCACCTGGACAAAGGAACACCAACGTGAGAATGCTGTTCATTGACTACACCTCAGCGTTCAACAACGTATTGCCCTCCAAGCTCATCACTAAGCTAAGGACCCTGGGATTATACACCTCCCTCTGCAACTGGATCCTGGACTTCCTGACGGGTCAACCCCAGGTGGTGAGGGTAGGTAACAATACATCCGCCATGATGCCCCTCAACATGGGGGCCCCTTAGGGGTGCGTGCTTATGCCTTTCCTGCGCACGACTCCAATACCATCATTAAGTTTGCAGATGACACAATAGTGGTAGGCCTGATCACCGACGACGTTGAGGCAGCCTACAGTGTGGTGCCAGGACATTAACCTCTCCCTCAACGTCAGCAAGACAAAGGATCTGGTTGTGTACTACAGGAAACGGAGGGCCGAGCACGCCCCCATCCACATTGACAGGGCTGTTGTGGATCAGGTCGAGAGCTTCAAGTTCCTCTGTGTCCACATCATTAAGGAACTATCATGGTCCACACACATCAACACAGAAGTGAAGAGGGCACGCTGAAAATATTTGGCATGGGCCCTCAGATCCTCAAAACGTCCTACAGCTGCACCATTGAGAGCATCTGGCTGCATCACTGCTTGGTATGGTAACTGGTTGTAGGCCGTCATCGAAAATAAGAATTAGTTCTTAACTGACTTGCCTAGTAAAATAAAGGTAAAATAAAAAATAGAAAAATAAAAAAACTGCTTGCCATCTAACAGCAAGGCACTAGAGGGTAGTGCGTCTGGCCCAGTACATCACTGTGGCCAAGCTCCCTGCCATCCAGGACCTCTATACCAGTCAGTGTCAGAGGAAGGCCCTAAAGATTGTCAAAGACTCCAGCCACCCAAGTCATAGACTGTTCTCTCTGCTACCGCATGGCAAGCGGTACCGGAGCGCCAAGTCTGGAACCAACAGAACCCTGAACAGCTTCTACCCCTAAGCCATAAGACTGCTAAATAGTTAGTTAAATAGTTAACCGATAGCTACCTGGACTATCTGCGTTGACCCTTTTTGCACTAAGCTCATTTGGCTCATCACATGCTACTGTTTATTAATCTGTCCTGTTGCCTAGTCACTGTATCCTTATGTACATATCTACCTCAATTACCTCATACCCCTGCACATCGTCTCGGTACTGGTACCCAGTGTATGAAGCAGTTATCTTTTCTCTTTGTGTATTTATTCCTTGTATTATAATTGTTCTATTATTCATATTTGTTCTCTCTGCATTGTTGGGAAGGGACCATCAGTCAGCATTTCCCTGTTAGGTTACACCTGTTGTTTACCAAGCATGATAATGTGATCAGCTGCTCCCACCCACAGTAGCTGTCAGGGTTGACCTCCCATGATGCATCAGTCTACTGGGAGTTCCTTAAGAACGACCAACATAGCAGAGGGACTCAGTACAGTGTGACACAGTAAAGCTGGTGGACCAACATAGCAGAGGGACTCAGTACAGTGTGACACAGTAAAGCTGGTGGACCAACATAGCAGAGGGACTCAGTACAGTGTGACACAGTAAAGCTGGTGGACCAACATAGCAGAGGGACTCAGTACAGTGTGACACAGTAAAGCTGGTGGACCAACATAGCAGAGGGACTCAGTACAGTGTGACACAGTAAAGCTGGTGGCTCTTTGTTTTTCTTAAACAGTGCTAAAAGAATGAAAGGCAAATTTGCCTGTTGCCTTCGAGTCTCTGAAACCTACATCCACTGCATTACTGGCAGCATGACCAGAGTAGGATGGACAATATACAGCAGCATTTGTCCTAGAAACATTTCCCCGAATTCCCCTGGCCGTGACTTTTACTGTATTCCCAGTCTGGTCTGGTGATTTTCACTATGGATTCACAGTCCACTTTTAGTAACAGCTATGATGCTCTTTCACATTATTTTCCAATACTACTTTTACAACCTTGTTGTTAGGTTACAGTTCTGGGGGTCTGGAATCCCCTAAGTGTGGTTTCACTGTAATGATAAGTCTGGAGAAAATGTTCCCGTTGACTTGTTTCTAACGGACGACTGGGGGGTTTTATAACTGGATTTACAGTTTTGCTCCAAGAAATGTAATGTGAACTAGCTAGCCCTCCTGTGTTGTAACTAACAGCAAGGGGAAAATACTTTAAGCTGCTTGATATTAGAATCAGAGCCACCTCAGGGTATCCTGATATTCACGAGCTGCTGGGGACACGAGCTGCCCACTAAGACCATGGATGATAGACTTGTAATAATATTGTACTGTAGGTCTTCTCAATGTCTTGTTTGACCGTCGCTAATTACACACCAGCACCAGTTGGCCTTCACCTTGAGTTCGTAATGAATAACGCTCAGTGGGAACATGTAGCAAAGTTCTGCGTTGGTGTAGATAAGACTTATTTTTACCCTCACAGAGTTATTTTGGTCTGTACGGCTCCGATTAGAGAGGACTATTTTAAACTGTGTGGCATGTCTTCTGTCTGATGTTACTAATCCCACCACTCAAGAGGAAAATGGTAGCAGAGAGACAGACAGAGAGACAGACAGAGAGACAGACAGAGAGACATGGAGACCAGCGAGACAAACTGGGAGGCGAGAGATAGACGAGCCAGAGAAAGATGGACATGAGAGGCAGACAAGACACAGAGAGACAGACAGATAGAAAAGAGAGAAGGAGAGAGAAACAAAAAGAGAGAGACCGAACAACAGAGACAGAAACACAGACAAGACAGACAGGCACAGAGAGTGTTCCTGCAGTGTTTCTAGCCATGTCTGGTCAGTCTGTACTGTGTTAGTTTTTCACAGTCCTAAACTTCATGCTTTGCCGCAGGGTTCTGGTTAATACAACATGATTGACATTTTTGGGGCCGAGCAGCCCTGTCATTGTTAGACAAGTGATGTTTAATTCCTGAGAGGCTCTTTAATTGTCTTATTTGTTTAATGAGGTTGGCCTTTTGATTGGGCCCTTGTGAGTTATTGTTGAATAATGAACTGAAAAGTGGAATAAGAGGAAAACCAGTTGTTATAGGAAGGATAGCTGGAGTTGCACCCCAGAGGAGAGCAGAGCAGCCAGGCAGCCCTGCTGAAGGTCAAGAGCATTGCTGTAGCAACTCAGTCACCACTCACTCTCAGGCTGTTATTTCTGTCCCTATGTAATTGTGAGATACCTGTGTCAGAGTGCTTGACAGAGTGATTAGATTAAAATTCAACTTATTTTTTATTTCAAAATGGTTATTTACCTAGTCAATTCCGTCCCATGCTTTAATAATAAGGTCAAGCATTTATTTTTTTTCCGAACCAGAGCTTGTCTTCCTACCAAAACACTTCAGAGAGATAGTGTGAATGTTTTTATGTATTCCTTATTGTAATCATCGCTGCTTCTAAGTTCTAACACACAGTAACCTTCACAAAGAAGTTTCAATGACAAAATTAGTGAAAATAGGCAATCTAGCATTTTGAATGCATTAGCAATGGCAAATTGACCACAATGCAGCAGGCTGAGAGCCATGCTGCTTTTTAATTGATTGATGAACACCATTATAATTTGATTGTTTTATTATAGGCAATGTGTGTTTTTAAACCTGTAACTGTTCATCTGTTCTGGTTCTTCTGAAATCTTCTGGGTAAAGTCCTAGATCAGTTATCCATCAAGGGTTTCACATTCATCATGTTTATTGGAGTGTGTGTGATTAGTCTCATCTTTTGGTTCCTTTCCACTAATGTGAAATGAGCGTGTCTCATCATATTGCCATTACAGGAAGTCAGCCATCTTAGCACCTGCTTTAGGTGTTCTGTTCATGAGTTAGTTTACATTTGAAATGTCTGAATAATTGCAGAAACCATAAGCAAACACCTTATTCTCTATCTCTCTCTCTCTCTCTATATGGAGCATTTCCCAGTAGTTGTTTTTACTCTCCATTGAAACATACTGTAATTAAATGATCAACAGATGATTGAGAGAAAGCTCCCTCGCCTGCCAACTGATATCAGACTGGACTGCCAAAAGTGTTCTCTCAAAGCCCAGAGCTGCGGGGGAGGGCTTCCGCTCAGTGCTAGCTATGGACTGGCTGCTGTTTTCAGCAACACTCCACAGCCATGTTCTGAACCAGAGCTTGTCTTCCTACCAAAATGCGACACGGCAGCTACATTTGGAGGCTTCCCAGTGCTTCAGACCTGGGGGGACATTTCTCATTCAAATATACCTTTTTTTCTTGTATTTCCTTTGAGTGATGGTGGGTCCAGGAAATACATTACAGAGCCCCAAATGAAGAAAGGACAGCCACAGTTTCCATTGGCAGTGTCCTGTTTGGTATAAATCCTCTAGGCTTTGATAGCCATGCATCCCTGCCTGTGTGACTGTGAGGGTAAAATATATCATGACAGCAGATTGGGAGAGTGCCAAGGCTACTCTTCTCCTACGATAGGCATCTCTACTAGGAGTGATGGATGAAGGAGTCCCCTCAAACACAATGGTAAATGGCTCCTGATGGTGTGGGGCCATTAAACAAAGGCCTGCCTCAGCTGGGCTCTGAGAGAGAGAGCTATGAACCACCCTGTTCAGCCATGCTCAGCTGAGTGATACAAGAGCCTGTTCGATGGGATAGACCTAAGTTGTTGGACTGGGTTTACTTTATCTAGATGTGGCCAAACTCCTATGGGAGATATGGAGTTACATCCTAGTTTGTGCACACAGAACCCAAACCTGGAGCCTGGCTCCACTCTGTAGTGGACTGCATTTCTGCTCATTCCAATTCAACTACTATCTACTTATTTTGTTAGCTGTGGGTGGGTGGGTGTGGGTGGTTGTGTGTGGGTGGGTGGGTGCATAAGCAGCCTTTTTATCCAATTGGCCCTGCCTGATAATTGCCATGGCGATTCATACCAGCTGAGCCATCAGTCACATGTAGAATAGAGGACGCTGCTGCGATGAATGCAAACGGCTGTTTGCAGTCTGTCCAGTCTGTTAATAGGCCTGTTAATGAATACTTCACTGGGGAAATGTTGGATCAGTCAGAGCTTGTCTTCATCTGAATGTTGTCAAGCTGACATGGTATTCATCTGTATTGTGAACAATGGTTTTTCACTAAACACGGGAGATGACTGAAATAATGTTAAATTGTGTCTCATTGTCTTGTCTTATTGTCATGATCCTAGTTACTGCAGTTACTTCTCTGGTTATACTGTGCCACAACAACAACACATGTGCTCATCAAACAGTGTTTCCTAGACATGGACGCTGATGGACATTACATGAGAAATGTTCGTTAACACCAAGCTCACTAATAAGAATCCATAAATCAGTCAAAATGCTTACATCAGTCAATGTAAGCATTTTGATATATACATTTGATATGTTGAAATTCTCTCTTTACACTGCAAACAAAAAAGTATGTTTGGAATCTCAACCCTCATTGTGCTCCATGTATCTCTCATCTCAGTGTCAAGTGGTCCAGTATAACCTTAGTATGGAACGTCAAGTGCACACTAGAGTGTAAAATAGAGTGCACGTCACCTACAGTCTACCCTGGGAGGGAGTGTGGTGCACCAGGGAAGAAGAGAGATTGAATCACTCTATCCCTCCTGCCTGTCTTCCCGTCTTCCCTCAATTGTGAAAATGAGCTGAGCTGTTGCTGGTCTCAAATAGAGGACAGGCTGCCAGACATTAGTTAAACACCTTCTATATGCTTCTCGCCAGCCAGGCAATTTGTGGGTGTACGGGTGGGAGAGAGAGAGAGACACTGAGAGTGTCTGTGTGGGAGTGAGTGAGTGAGTGAGTGAGTGAGTGAGTGAGTGAGTGAGTGAGAGAGAGAGAGAGAGAGAGAGAGAGAGAGAGAGAGAGAGAGAGAGAGAGAGAGAGAGAGAGAGAGAGAGAGAGAGAGAGAGAGAGAGAGACAGAGTCTGTGTGAGAGAGAGACAGTGTGAGAGAGAGAGAGAGAGAGAGAGAGAGAATTGAGCAGCAGCAGCTGAAATAATGAGCTCCTACAAATATTGAAATTTACATGGTTTTTAGAGTGAAGTACATTGGAAAAAAGCTAAAGAAAACTGCAAGACTGAATAGGAGACAAAACAAGCAACAATTGAAAAAGATAGGCTTTGGAAAAAGATACTATTTTTCATAAAATTGTTCAGTTATCTTAGCTAAGCGGAATTGTTTACCAGTTGCTAAGCAGTTGCTAGGGACTCTCCTAAAAGAAGCTAGCTAGCTAAAACAAAACAAAGCTAGTTAACAGAAGAATAGAAAGACAAAATAAAGACAGAAGATAAAGGACATCAAAGTAAAACAGTCCTCTAAAGACACTAGAGACAAGAATACAAGAAACAAGCTGTTTTGGAAAAGGTAGGCTTCTATTGCAACATTGTAGCCAACATCACCAGCGTTGCTATGGAAATTGTTTACCCACCAGATATCCAGACAGAGAAAGCTAAGAAAAGTTTCAAAGGTTTGTTGATGGGACAGAACCATGAATGCCTGTTTGCAGATCTTACTAGTTGCAAAACACGAGCAAATTTAATATTTAATACCAAACGAGGGCACATATGGAAAAGGGTTATTTGTAACCATTTCCCTTTCTCAAAAAAGAGAGGCATCAGCCAAGGATGTCAGATCAGCATCTTTGAAGAAGCTGACCAGAGCAACACGTATCAAACAGTAAACATATATAATAATGGAACTGTATTGATACAAGGCAATGATTCAAGCCTCCAGGCTTTTGAGAAAAGGTTTGCTACCCTAAAAGCAGAGGCTGAACATCTCAGAAACTGAGGAAAAATCAAGGAGGGAGATGGAGAAGAGCAGGCCCCAGTGGTCTCTGTGACCCAGCAAGAAGCCCTCAGTGTCCCTCTACCTTCCTCACCTGCAGCAGACAGAGCCAAGGACATGCCTACAACACCAAGAACACCTGCTATGCAACGTTTCCACAACACCCTCTCTCTCGTCGAAGCAGAGGTCATAGAACTCAGAGAGAACAAGCTTCAAGAGGAGGACACTGTCCAGAAACTAAAAGAAGAGATAAAACAGTTCAGGGAGGAGAGCAGAGCATCTATTGCTAAATTAGAAAGCAGAATGGACAAACTGAGTCAGACAAATGATGACCTCAGAGACCATCTGAGCACAACAAGAAAGGAGCTAGAACAAAGAGAGAGGTACATTGATACCCTCAACCAGCAGCTAGTCATTATGTCCTCTGCATCTAGAGAACATGTCCACCAGCTTGGTACAACACAAGCAGAACCTGAGACCAGCATGGCCTCCACCACACAGCCTGATGACACTGCACCAGCCTACCAGTCTGCTCCAGCCCAGATCAGCCAACCAGCGTCCCAGTCTGCTCTAGCCCATGTCAGCCTACCTGCTTCCCAGTCTGCTACAGCACAGTGTGCTCCAGCTCAGGTCAATCTACCAGCCTCTCAGTCTGCTCCAGCCCAGGTCATTCAACCAGCCACCCAGTCTGCTCCAGCCCAGGTCAGCCAACCAGCGTCCAAGTCTGCTCTAGCTCCTGTCAGCCTACCTGCTTCCCAGTCTGCTCCAGCACAGTATGCTCCAGCCCAGGTCAACCTACCAGCCTCCCAGTATGCTCCAGCCCAGGTCAGAATACCAGCCTCCCAGTCTGTTCCAGCCAGACAGTCATCCACAACTGCAATCCTTATTGATTCAAATGGGAAGTTCTTAGTCCAGGAAAGATTATTCCCTAGACACCAGGTGTATAAGTTCTGGTGTCCTACAACTGACAGTGCAATGCAGCTACTCAGTCAGACCAGGATTGACACCCCCGACAACATCATCATCCACACTGGCACAAACGACCTTCATGCCAAAGGTGAAAATGTATCTAGGGCAGTGAGAAGAGTGGCAGAACGGGCACAGGCTATGTTCCCAACAACCAATATAGTTGTGTCCACCCTCCTACCAAGAAAAGACTTCCCAGGAAAGTTGATTGAAAAGATAAATCATCAGATCACTGTGGACTGTGCCTCACTGCTCAACGTCAGAATGGCTCACCACCCCACTCTGACATGTCAACATTTATACGATAATGTACATCTTGATCAGGACAGTATCAGAACCTTTGCCAAGGACCTAAAGGATGCAACACTTGGCAGGGACCCACACACCCATCACCCCAGCAACAGAGGCCCCCCGCCCCACCTTCTGAAACAACAGTACCCCACCATCCCCCGGAGAGAAGAGCCAGACACGGCTTATTACAGCACAGCTCTACTAGACCAGGCCCATCACAACACAGCTCTACTAGACCAGGCCCATCACAACACAGCTCTACTAGACCAGGCCCAACACAGCACAGATTTACCAGACCAGGCCCACCTCAGGACAGCTCTACTAGACCAGGCCCATCACAACACAGCTCTACTAGACCAGGCCCAACACAACACAGCTCTACTAGACCAGGCCCATCACAACACAGCTCTACTAGACCAGGCCCATCACAACACAGCTCTATTTCTAGACCAGGCCCATCACAACACAGCTCTACTAGGCCAGGCCCATCACAACACAGCTCTACTAGACCAGGCCCAACACAACACAGTTCTACTAGACCAGGCCCAACACAACACAGCTCTACTAGACCAGGCCCAACACAACACAGCTCTACTAGACCAGGCCCAACACAACACAGCTCTACTAGACCAGGCCCATCACAACACAGCACTGACCACTACTCTAGGGTCGGGCAGAACACTGTCCTTCAGAGAAGTACACCACATGATGCAGTCCACACCATGTATCAGTCAGATCATCAGCCTACATATGCTGAAGTAACCTCTGGCAAAAGACACCTAGAACAATCAGAGATAGGAGAGGTGCGCCAACTACTGCATCTAATATGCAGACTACTGGGCTAGACAGAAGACCCTTTAATTCACACACACACACACACACACACACACACACACACACACACACACACACACACACACACACACACACACACACACACACACACACACACACACACACACACACACACACACACACACACACACAGGGTTGCAGATTGCATTGCACTGTACTTATCTTTTGGGCAATCTTATTCCATTTAATTTGTTTACAACAAACCTTTATTTTATTGGCACTGGTATAATAATAATAATTATATGTAATGGTGTGTGTGTGTGTATATGTATGTATATATATATATATATATATATATATATTATTATTTTGTTTTTTTCTATGTACTTTACTCAAACCAGTGAATATCACTTATTATAAATGAGATCATTAACTATCAGTTCTTGGAATATCCAGGGTTTATACTCTTCACATTTTGGATATAAACCAACAAATCCAGAATTGATTAAAAACATCAAGGGACAAGACATCATAATCCTACTGGAAACATGGTGTCGTGGAGACATAGATACTCAGTGTCCCTCAGGCTATAGAGAAAGTTTACTACCATCAATCAAACATAAAAATGTTAAACGGGCCGAGACTCAGGTGGAATCATCATTTGGCATAAGCAGGACTTAGCACTGAAAGAAATGAAAAAAGGTACTAATCACATTTGGTTGAAACTTAACAAAGGTACAATCTATTGTGACAATGATGTGTACATATGTGCAGCTTACGCTCCTCCTTCAGATTCATCATATTATGATGATCAGTTTTTGACAATCTCCATACAGAAATCATTACATTTCAGGCAGAGGGTAAGGTGCTTCTTTGTGGAGATTTCAATGCAAGAACAGGTTCTGAGCCTGACTACACTGATACGAGGAGGTAACCACCACATATTTGGACACCCCTCCTTGTACAGCAGCCCTATTATAAATAATAGAAACAGTCCTGACCAAATACTGAACAAAAATGGGAAGGAGTTAGTACATCTCTGTCGAGCCTTAGGCCTGTACATGCTGAATGGTAGAATCAGAGGGGACTCTTTAGGTCAGTTTACTTACTGCTCAGCTCTTGGGACAAGTGTAGTCGATTATGCCATCACTGACATTGACCCCTCTTCCATTAGCGCATTCACTGTCAGACCACAGACACCATTGTCAGATCACAGTCAGATCAACGTGTTTCTCAAGAAATTAACCGGCAATATTAATTTAAAAACAGCCCAAAAACTCTACAACATAGACCAATCGTACAGATGGGCTCCAAACAGTAAAGAGAGATTCATTGAAACATTGAATTCAAAGGAAATTATGAATTCTATACAATTCTTCAATAACGCACAATACCAAAACAATAAAGAAAGGTGTCAATTTGGCTACTCAAAACATCAATTGCATATTTCAAAAAGCAGCATCGAAAGCAAATTTGAGAAAACCAAAGAAATGCAACATCAGAAACAAAAAACAAAATGTTTCTGAAGAATGGTTTGATAACGAATGTAAAACAATTAGAAAACACCTAAGACAAATGTCAAATGAGAAACATAAGCAGAAAAACAACCCAGATCTACGCTGTGAATACTTTGAAACTCTGAAACAGTATAAACATACATTGAAAGCAAGAAATTAAATTATACCAACAAGACACTTGACGAAATTGAAAACGCAATTGACCAAAATCAGTTCTGGGACATGTGGAATAATTTAAGCACAACAAAGCCACAAGAATTAGCCATACAAGATGAAGGGATTTGGAAAATTTATTTTGATAATCTATACAAAAACATTTCACAAAAAGACTTACAACAGAATCAATTAGAAATTCAAGAAAAATTGAACATCCTTGAATCAGTCATTAAAAACAACCAAAATCCATTAGATTACCCAATAAGCCAACAAGAACTAAATGAAAAGCTCAAATCTATAAAATCAAAGAAGGCTTGTGGTCTAGATAACATCAGAAATGAAATGCTGAAAAACAGCACACCTGAGTTGCAAAATGCTGTGCTTAAATTGTTCAACATGGTTTTAACTTCTGGCTGCTTCCTGATGTCTGGAACCAGGGGCTCATCTCCTATCCACAAAAGTGGAGACAAATCAGACCCCAATAATTACAGGGAATTTGCGTAAACAGCAACTTGGGAAAGGTTTTCTGCAGCATTTTGAATTCAAGAATTCAAACCTTTCTTCAAGAAAAAATTTAATAAGTAAATGTCAAATTGGCTTTCTCCCTAACCATCGCACTACTGACCATATATACACCTTACACACACTAATTAATAAACACGTCCACCAAAAAAGAGGGCAAAATCTTTGCTTGCTTTATTGACTTTAAAAAGCATTTGATTCTATTTGGCACGAAGGGCTATTCTACAAAATTCTTCAAACTGGGCTTGGTGGTAAGGTGTATGACTTAATAAAATGTATGTACACAGAAAACAAGTGTGCAATAAAAATCAAAAACCAAAGAACAGAATTCTTTTCACAAAGTCGAGGTGTGAGACAAGGCTGCAGTTTGAGTCCAAATCTTTTCAACATTTATATCAATGAATTAGCAGACATGTTGGACCATTCTCCAGCCCCAGGACTCACACTATTCGACACAGAGGTAAAATACCTGCTATATGCTGATGACTTGGTACTTCTATCACCAACCAAAGAAGGTCTTCAACAGAACCTTAACATTCTACAGCAATATTGCCATAATTGGGCCCTGGCAGTAAATTTCAAAAACAAAAATCATGATTTTCCAAAAAGCCCAGATGTCAAAACCACAAATATAAATTCACCCTGAACAACACCATAATTGAACACACTATAAATTACACATACCTTGGTCTGACCATATCTGCATCGGGAAACTTTAATATGGCAGTGAATGCACTCAAAGAAAAAGCCATAGAGAGCATTATATGCAATAAAAATGAAATTATTCAAAATCAACATCCCAATTGAATTTGGACCAAAATATTTGACAGTGTAATTCTACCAATAGCTCTTACGGAAGTGAGGTTTGGGGGCCACTCAATAAACTGGACTTTAAAAGGTGGGACAAACATCCAATTGAAGCCCTACATGCAGAATTCTGTCGGACAATTCTACAAGTCCAGAGAAATACACCAACTAATGGATGTAGGGCAGAATTGGGCCGCTTTCAGTATTAATGAAAATACAGAAAAGATCATTAAAATTTTGGCAACATCTAAATTCAAGTCCAAATTCTAGTCTGCAATTTAAAGCACTTCAAACCCAAGAGCTGAGCCCAGAAACGAGCCCTCTCAGTCAGCTGGTGTTGGACCTAACCAACCAAGCTGACACCGCACTGCTTCAAAAGAAAGAATTCCAATAAACAAAATCATGAACCAATCAAAGACTCATATTTACAACATTGGAAAACGAAACAAAATCCCAAAGCCGACTAAATTGCTATCTGACCCTAAACAGAGAATATGAATTGGCTGATTATCTCTACTCTGTCAGAGATACGAAGCAGAGACAGATCCTTACCAAGTACAGGCTGAGTGACCACCGATTGGCAATAGAAACCGGCAGACATAAAAAGACATGGCTACCCAAGGAGGAGCGTGTATGTGGTCACTGCACGACAGGAGGTAGAAACAGAGATGCACTTCCTCCTTTACTGTGATAAATATTCCTCACCAAGAGATTCATTATTCACAGAAATGACTACATTTATTCCAAATTTTAACTCATTAAATCCAGAGGAAAAACTAAAAATACTCATGGGCGAAGGAGCAATGGCTCCTCTTGCAGCCAAATATGTATTTGCCTGCCATAGCCTGAGGGACACTGAATAGTAACATCTGCATAGTAAACAGGAACTTACTAATTATAGCTGTTATTGTTATTAATATTATTGTTACTACTATTATTATTGTTGTTTATCATTCCGTATAGTAGTGGTATGGGTGGTAATGGTAATGATAGCAGTTTAATGATGATGGTGATGGCAGTAGTAGTGATGATGATGGTAGTTGTAGTACAGATGTAGATTACCATTATTTAGTTATGTTAGTTATATAGCTTAATTTTCCATATTTAGATTTTTTCAATTTATTACATTTTTACTACTGACTTACCATTTTATTGTTATTATTTTTGTATTTAATTTTGTATTATTATTTACTACCATTTTATATTATTATATGTTATTGTTTCTAATTTTATTACAATGTATATTGTATACATTGTTGCTTTGGCAATATTGACACAATGTTTTTCATGCCAATAAAGCAGCTTGAATTTGAATTTGAATTTGAGAGAGAGAGAGAGAGAGAGAGAGACATAGAGTGTCTGTGTGTGTGAGAGAGAGACAGACAGACAGAGAGTGTCTGTGTGGGAGTGAGAGAGAGACAGACAGACAGAGAGTGTCTGTATGGGAGTGAGCAAGAGAGAGACAGTGTCTGTATGGGAGTGAGAGAGAGAGAGAGAGAGAGAGAGAGAGAGAGAGAGAGAGAGAGAGAGAGAGAGAGAGAGAGACATAGAGTGTCTGTGTGTGTGAGAGAGAGACAGACAGACAGAGAGTGTCTGTGTGGGAGTGAGAGAGAGACAGACAGACAGACAGAGTCTGTGTGAGAGAGAGACAGACAGAGAGTGTCTGTGTGGGAGTGAGAGAGAGACAGACAGAGAGTGTCTGTGTGAGAGAGAGAGAGACAGACAGACAGACAGTGTCTGTGTGAGAGAGAGAGACATAGAGTGTCTGTGTGAGAGAGAGACCGACAGACAGAGAGTGTCTGTGTGGGAGTGAGAGAGAGACAGACGGAGAGTGTCTGTGTGGGAGTGAGAGAGAGACCGACAGACAGAGAGTGTCTGTGTGTGTGAGAGAGAGAGAGAGAGAGAGAGAGAGAGAGAGAGAGAGAGAGAGAGAGAGAGAGAGAGAGAGAGAGAGAGAGAGAGAGAGAGAGAGAGAGAGAGACATAGAGTGTCTGTGTGTGTGAGAGAGAGACAGACAGACAGAGAGTGTCTGTGTGGGAGTGAGAGAGAGACAGACAGACAGAGAGTGTCTGTGTGGGAGTGAGAGAGAGACAGACAGACAGAGAGTGTCTGTATGGGAGTGAGCAAGAGAGAGACAGTGTCTGTATGGGAGTGAGAGAGAGAGAGAGAGAGAGAGAGAGAGAGAGAGAGAGAGAGAGAGAGAGAGAGAGAGAGAGAGAGACAGACAGACAGACAGACAGTGTCTGTGTGAGAGAGAGAGACATAGAGTGTCTGTGTGAGAGAGAGACCGACAGACAGAGAGTGTCTGTGTGGGAGTGAGAGAGAGACAGACGGAGAGTGTCTGTGTGGGAGTGAGAGAGAGACCGACAGACAGAGAGTGTCTGTGTGTGTGAGAGAGAGAGAGAGAGAGAGAGAGAGAGAGAGAGAGAGAGAGAGAGAGAGAGAGAGAGAGAGAGAGAGAGAGAGACATAGAGTGTCTGTGTGTGTGAGAGAGAGACAGACAGACAGAGAGTGTCTGTGTGGGAGTGAGAGAGAGACAGACAGACAGAGAGTGTCTGTATGGGAGTGAGCAAGAGAGAGACAGTGTTTGTATGGGAGTGAGAGAGAGAGAGAGAGAGAGAGAGAGAGAGAGAGAGAGAGAGAGAGAGAGAGAGAGAGAGAGAGAGAGAGAGAGAGAGAGAGACAGACAGTGTCTGTGTGAGAGAGAGAGACAGAGTGTCTGTGTGGGAGTGACAGACAGACAGAGAGTGTCTGTGTGAGAGAGTGTCTGTGTGTGAGAGAGAGAGAGAGAGAGAGAGAGAGAGAGAGAGAGAGAGAGAGAGAGAGAGAGAGAGAGAGAGACAGACAGACAGACAGACAGACAGACAGACAGAGTCTGTGTGAGAGAGAGAGAGACAGACAGAGAGTGTCTGTGTGGGAGAGAGAGAGAGAGAGAGAGAGAGAGAGAGAGAGAGAGAGAGAGAGAGAGAGAGAGAGACAGACAGTGTCTGTGTGAGAGAGAGAGACAGAGTGTCTGTGTGGGAGTGACAGACAGACAGAGAGTGTCTGTGTGAGAGAGTGTCTGTGTGTGTGAGAGAGAGAGAGAGAGAGAGAGAGAGAGAGAGAGAGAGAGAGAGAGAGAGAGAGAGAGAGAGACAGACAGACAGACAGACAGACAGACAGACAGACAGTGTCTGTGTGAGAGAGAGAGAGACAGACAGAGAGTGTCTGTGTGGGAGAGAGAGAGAGAGAGAGAGAGAGAGAGAGAGAGAGAGAGACAGACAGACAGACAGACAGACAGTGTCTGTGTGAGAGAGAGAGACAGAGTGTCTGTGTGGGAGTGACAGACAGACAGAGAGTGTCTGTGTGGGAGAGAGAGAGAGAGAGAGAGAGAGAGAGAGAGAGAGAGAGAGAGACAGAGAGACAGACAGACAGACAGACAGACAGAGAGTGTCTGTGTGGGAGTGAGAGAGAGACAGAGTGTGTCTGTGTGGGAGTGAGAGAGAGACAGAGTGTGTCTGTGTCGGAGTGAGAGAGAGACAGAGTGTGTCTGTGTGGGAGTGAGAGAGAGACAGAGTGTGTCTGTGGGAGTGAGAGAGAGAATAACTGTTTTATCCTTTTCTCCTGTTCTTTACTCAGTCACAGGCCGTCGCCAAACACCACTATCTTCAGCATCTCTTATATATTGCTGACTCAATTACACACTCACAATGGCGTAGCGCTTTTATGAGTCTGTCTGCTAAAATACACTATTTCTGCATGATTGTATTTTATTGTAACTTGAAAAAAATTGCTATCACCAGGCTTTTGTACACTATAAAATAAAAAAGACAATGTATTGCAAGAGGAGGCAGAGATGCAGTATCACTTTTACCACCCCAACCTGCTATTCTTAAGCATTGTTCTCCATGGAAAAAAGAGACACGGCAATTTGCATTCATTAAGGCTTTTCTGACACACAGTCGGTTCTGTTAACCATTCTTTCCCCTCAATAATAGAAACACAAATTGAGTCTAGAAGCCTGGTGGATGGAGAATGATGAGAAATATAGGAATTAGTCTCTTGTCATTTGTGGGGATAATTTGAATGTTGTCATGGTAATTTGGACTTGAGAGGCTATGGGTCAGTTTCCAAACAGAGACCTTGCACTGGGAAGCCCAATTCTTGTGAAGGCCTGATAAGGCGCGTGTGTAGCCTTCAGCGCAATGATGAATTACCTGCTTATCAGGCTCAGCCCAGAGAGACACACAGCACAGCACAGCATAGAACGAAGGCACGAGACTGAGAGAGACGTAGTGATGGAGGGAGAGAGATGGAGAGAGAGATGGAGCGAGAGAGGGAGAGACAGGATGTGATTGTGCTATAGAGACAGGAAGAATGAGCAGGAGGGAGAGGCGTTGCTGGTGACAGTGAGAATAGAGATTCATTGTAGCCATTCTTAAGTGCATCTGTCCTGTGTGAAACCACAGATGAAGGCACACACACAGCGGTAGCTACACATCACGTGGCAATGTGTTGGCATTCAAAAGACTTCATGTAGATGTTACGCAGGATCATTTCAATTCCGTTCCATTTGATCTCCCATGATGACGTTTGACTTCGTGGCACCCTCTTTCATGGCTTTGATTTAACGGTAGGATGTGTTTATGGTAGATAGTAAATGGTATTTTAAGGTTTTGTGATGGGTTAACCAGTGGCAACAAAGCTTTTAAGATGTTCTTGGACTTTGGTGTTCTCTGGTGGTGGAGTAAGAGGACCACCAAATGTCTTCTCCCTCATCTTGTATCTCTTCCTCATAATCCCTCTCTCTCTCTCTCTCTCTCTCTCTCTCTCACTGGTATTTGCCTATTCATTTTCCTATTAATGTCTTTGTCCCCTTTTCTCTTCGTTGCCCATATGCTATTAGCGATGTGAAATGGAAGCTTGGAGAGAGCAGCTGATCTCAGCCTGTCTGACCCACCACTGACCTGTCAAATCATATCAAATCAAAATGTATTTGTCACATGCGTCGAATAGAACAGGTGTAGACCTTACAGTGAAATGCTTATTTACAGGGGGGCATTGCAAATAGTCTGAGTAGCCATTTGATTAGATGTTCAGGAGTCTTATGGCTTGGGGGTAGAAGCTGTTTAGAAGCTTTTGGGACCTTGACTTGGCGCTCCGGTACCGCTTGCCGTGTGGGAGCAGAGAGAACAGTCTATGGCTTAGGTGGCTGGAGTCCTTGACAATTTGTTGGGCCTTCCTCTGACACCGACTGGTATAGAGGTCCTGGACGGCAGGAAGCTTGGCCCCAGTGATGTACTGGGCGTACGCACTACCCTCTGTAGTGCCTTGCAGTCAGAGGCCGAGCAGTTGCCATACCAGGCAGTGATGCTCTTGATGGTGCAGCAGTAGAACCTTTTGAGGATCTGAGGACCCATGCCAAATCTTTTCAGTCTCCTGAGGGGAAATAGGCTTTGTTGTGCCCTCTTCACGACTGTCTTGGTGTGCTTGGACCATGTTAGTTTGTTGGTGCTCGGTCCTCCTATTCCTGTAGTTCACAATCATCTCCTGACCTTATCACTGACCTTACCACTGACCTGTCACTGACCTTACCACTGACCTGTCACTGACCTTACCACTGACCTGTCACTGACCTTATCACTGACCTGTCACTGACCTTACCACTGACCTTATCACTGACCTGTCACTGACCTTATCACTGACCTTACCACTGACCTTATCACTGACCTGTCACTGACCTTACCACTGACCTTACCACTGACCTGTCACTGACCTGTCACTGACCTTACCACTGACCTGTCACTGACCTTACCACTGACCTGTCACTGACCTTATCACTGACCTTATCACTGACCTTACCACTGACCTGTCACCGACCTGTCACTGACCTTACCACTGACCTGTCACTGACCTTACCACTGACCTGTCACTGACCTTACCACTGACCTTATCACTGACCTGTCACTGACCTTACCACTGACCTTACCACTGACCTGTCACTGACCTTATCACTGACCTTATCACTGACCTTATCACTGACCTTACCACTGACCTTATCACCGACCTTATCACCGACCCGTCACCGACCTTACCACTGACCTGTCACTGACCTTACCACTGACCTGTCACTGACCTTACCACTGACCTTATCACTGACCTGTCACTGACCTTATCACTGACCTTACCACTGACCTGTCACTGACCTTATCACTGACCTTATCACTGACCTTATCACTGACCTTACCACCGACCCGTCACCGACCTGTCACCGACCTTACCACTGACCTTATCACTGACCTGTCACTGACCTTATCACTGACCTTATCACTGACCTTATCACTGACCTTACCACTGACCTGTCACTGACCTGTCACTGACCTTACCACTGACCTTATCACTGACCTGTCACTGACCTTATCACTGACCTTACCACTGACCTTATCACTGACCTTATCACTGACCTGTCACTGACCTGTCACTGACCTTACCACTGACCTTATCACTGACCTTACCACTGACCTGTCACTGACCTGTCACTGACCTTACCACTGACCTTATCACTGACCTTACCACTGACCTGTCACTGACCTGTCACTGACCTTATCACTGACCTTATCACTGACCTGTCACTGACCTGTCACTGACCTTATCACTGACCTTATCACTGACCTTACCACTGACCTGTCACTGACCTGTCACTGACCTTACCACTGACCTTATCACTGACCTGTCACTGACCTTATCACTGACCTTACCACTGACCTGTCACTGACCTTACCACTGACCTTATCACTGACCTGTCACTGACCTTATCACTGACCTTATCACTGACCTTACCACTGACCTGTCACTGACCTTACCACTGACCTTATCACTGACCTTATCACTGACCTTATCACTGACCTTACCACTGACCTGTCACTGACCTTATCACTGACCTTACCACTGACCTTATCACTGACCTTATCACTGACCTGTCACTGACCTTACCACTGACCTGTCACTGACCTTACCACTGACCCCCCACTGACCTTACCACTGACCCCACCACTGACCTTACCACTGACCCCCCACTGACCTTACCACTGACCCCCACTGACCTTACCACTGACCCCACCACTGACCTTACCACTGACCCCCACTGACCTTACCACTGACCCCCACTGACCTTACCACTGACCCACCACTGACCTTACCACTGACCCCCCACTGACCCCCCCACTGACCTTACCACTGACCTGTCACTGACCCTTCACTGTCATCGCTCTCTCTCATCTCACTCTCTTTCTTCATGTTGCTCTGGCCCCACGGTCCTTTCTTCCCTCATTTGTTTTATCTCTCCTGTTGACGTCTCTCTCTCTCTCTCCCTCTCTCCCTCTCTCCGTTTCTCTGTGCCTCAGTTGAGGGGTGTGTGTGTGCTGTGACCTGATCTGACAGTTCTCCCATGTTCCTGCTCTGTGTGGGTTAAGATCTGCCATCTTCCCCATGTTTCCTCTACCATCATTAACTGGTCCTTTGTCTGTGTGCTCCTCCTCTCCTCCCCCTCTCCTCTTTTCCTCACCCCTCATCCTCTCCCCCTCTCCTCCTCTCCTCCTCCTTTCCTCCCCCTCCTCCTCTCCTCCCCATCTCCTCCCCCTCTCTCTCCAGCTTTATGAAAACATAAATCACAGTGGGGTGGTACTTCTTTCCCTTTTCTCTGGACGAGGGCCACCAATCTGAAATGAGGCTCATCAATGTTGAGGTGTGGGAACCTGTCTTCCACTGTGTTGAATGGTCTGAGCTGTGACCCAATGTGCCCTGTGTGTATGTGTGTGTGTGTGTGTGTGTGTACAGATCCTTTGAGGTACATCTCTCTCTTGCCTTGCCGTGACAAACAATGGCCATTCAGTGCCCTCTCTGTCTCTCTCCCACACAAAGGCAGAGACGGGAAGGACTGTAGGGCAAAAAAGAGAGCAAAAATAGAGACAGATAGAGAACTCTTTCAATGTACCACTGGAGAAACAGGTCTCATACTTAACTTGTCTCCCTTTTTCCAAAGCTGCCAACGTCTCTCTCTTGGGCGTACAAGGGCACTTACAAACTCTGCTCTCCCTCCCAGGCAGAATTAAATATTAGCTAACTGTCTCTCTTGGTTACAACAACAGAGTTTACCCCCTTCCCACTCCCTCTCCTCCTGGCGGCCATTTTAAATGACTGATAATGAGGACTAATTGAGAAGGCTCTCAGGCATGGCTGCCGTCCACTCTGGAAACAGAGCTGGTCTGGTCACTCCACTGAGGACGGGAGAGAGGCCTCATCTTTCTGAGAAGCTGCTTACATGGCAGTGCGATGCCCTCGACCACTAACCGGAAGGCTGTCGGCTCACAACCCCCAAGTGGTGTGTGTGTATTTGTATGCCCCTGAGCAAAGCACTTAAAACTGAATAGCTTAAATAAATACCCACAGTAGCTGTGTAAATAGAAGCAGTGCTCGATCCAAAGCCTTGAGAGCCAAGCGCCCGCTAAGAAAATCTCTATTGAGTCATAGCTTTATCCTGTTTCTACTCTGCAGTACCACTCCATAGAAGAAGGTACCACTTTGTATTGTTGTGCAGCTTCTCTGGCACCTGGTGTGAGGCTCGAACCTTCCACTGAAGTTAAGGTGATTGACAGTTGGCTGGAGATGCTAAGACTTCCCTGGAGGCTTGTCTTCACCGAGTCTCTGTGGAGATCCACCAGGCTGGGCTGAACGATATCAGGTCAGGTGTTGGTCTTACTGTAGTCTCTGTGGGGCTCCATCGGTGGTCCTCACCCACCGTCCCAGCTTCATCCATGTTCATGACACATTAAAGAGGACCTGGAGATCTGCTTTAATCTCCTCATACTTTGTCCAAAGTGCATTTCAAACAGACTCAAAGTATTCTGACATTCGGAGTGTGTCTCAAACTACAAACCGTCATCCAAATTCAATATGACAGGAATCTCTCAAACAGCTGCAAAGGACCTTCCCAGTAGAAGGATATAGGCCTATCCTCGAATACAGTTCTCCTCACAACATGTGATACCTAGATATCCCTTGGAGAATAGATTTTTATTTCAGTAGGACTTTCTGGTTTAAATAAAGGTTAACTGAACAACAGTGGGATTGGGTGCAGCGGGGAAACAATGCTGAATACAGATACAGGCATCCAGAGAGGTCTCAGACATCCACATTGCTATTATCTTTTCATTTCATATTTACTGGTATTGGTTAATAACACTGCAGCTGCCATGTGGTTCACAGTGGGAGTCTGGGAGATGCATCTGTTTCTGAGGGTGGGGGAATCGGTGCTGACAATGCCTGTAGAGAGCCATGGAGCCATAGCTTATTCTGTCTCCCAGTCTGGGTACCCATCCAGAGAGATGGGTACCCAGACAATCTCCAAAATAACATTTGTGGATCTCAACACCTTGCCTGGTGAGAAGGGAAGGTCGAGTGAGAGAGAAATAGAGCGAGTCAACCAGACCACCCATGAAATTGAGCCTTTCTGTAATTGAATGTGATAAAACAACTGTTGAGCGGAGAAGAAAAGGAAAGTAAACGTGGCTCATCTTTCTCCTGTCAACAAGTCCGATTTATCCCCTTCCACTGTCTTTGTTTTAATCCACTTCTCCTGTGTTCCAGCGCTATCTGGAAGAACGTATGTGCCTCTCATCTCTAGTGGCCCCCTGCCCATGCACCCCCTGCTCCTCTCCTCCTCACACCTCCCCAATTCTACCTTTGTATTCACGCTTCAAATAAAATCGTATTCTGTTCTGTTTATATCACCACAGAAAGTGGCAGCATCAGTCAAGTATATTATCTGTAGCCTGTTACTGTCTGTCGCAGGCCCACAACTGTTCCTGAGCATTAGTGAAGACTCCCAGGACAAAACTCACTCTCATGTTAATCCAAACTTTAATAAATAGGAGGGATATGTAGACCGTACCCAAATGTAGACAGTACCCAGCCCTGTAATGTCTGCATACAATAAAAGGACAAGTTATTATCAGAAACGCCACAGATGACAGCGTCTCACAATTGAGAAGTTAGTGGCTAGCTTCTATTCCTATTGTGGTGAATGTCATATTGTTGAGTCTGGCGTTAAACTAGCTTAAAGTGTAGTCTAAATATAGGACTACAAGGGGTTAGGCTTGGTAGTGGCTGTAAAATATTAGCCTTTGATATCAGGCTTCTATCCCCTAATGTATTTCATCTATACAATCTACATCATGCATCGGCAGCTGTAATAATAGGATATACATCAACCCTGCCATGGTATAGGAGATTGAGACTCTATTTATTCAATTCCAGGTATTTGCTGTAGACTCGCTATCCACCTGTCAGAGAAGTCAGTCAGAAATCTTGCAATCAGTCATTCTCCCCTTCTGGTCCATGACAGATTTCATATATTCTAAAACGCTGAAATGTTTCCACAAGATATCGTTGGCTTTCTCCCCATTGTGCATGCATAGTGGAACAGTAGTGATCTGAAGATGCTCCTCAGTTTGACGCTTAGTTTGGCTGACAACAGAGAGAGAGCGAGCGGAGCAGGAGGGGAGTCCTCATTCAGCTGTAAAGACGTAAGAAAATCGTATTGCTTTTTTCATTACATAGAAAATGACATTGCTCTCTCCTGCTCAGGGTCGGCTACCTGCGTGGTCAGCCAGCGATCAAAGTGGAAGAGAGAAAGAGAGGGGAGAGAAAGTGTGTGTGTGGCAACTGAAATTCAGTGGTTGGTTATCTGCTGAACCTTGCCATGGCACGGCAAACCCTACCAGAACCTTCTGTTCTCATTTCATAAGAATATAACCAGCCTTTCACAGTGAATTCCTGTATGGGAGCATAGTGGGGCTCAGCCTGTTGCACATCACATTCCTAATGAAAAGTGACGGATTTATATTTTAACATCAGGGAATTATAGGCCTGCCAGTATTCCAGTCATCCTATTTACATACCAATTAACAGTCTTAATGGCTGCATTTTCTTCTGATTCATTCTATTACCATATATATGAGTGATTAAAGAGGGGAAAGATGGATGGCATTAATGCTCCTTGTATCCTTACACTTCAGGATAACACACTGTAGAAGTCCTCTGCTGTTGTTATTGTCCTTGTTTAAAACATCACACCCTTGTCTGGCTCTCGGTATCTTTCTCCAAACAGGATTTACCCCATTATTATTATCATTATTTATTTTATTTTTCTCCACAATTTTTGATCTTGTCTCATCGCTGCAACTCCCCAACAGGCTCGGGAGACGAAGGTCGTGTCATGCGTCCTCTGAAACATGACCCGCCAAACCGCGTTTCTTAACACTCGCCCGCTTAACCCGGAAGTCAGCCGCACCAATTTGACGGAGGAAACACCGTTCAACTGACGACCAAGGTCAGCCAGCAGGCACCTGGCCCGCCACAAGAAGGCTCAGACTTTTCTGTTTCCATTTATGCGTGCCAGCACTGTGTCTCACTGGGCCATGGCTCCGGCAGACCTGCTATCACATGGGGTTAAAGCCAGGCCACTGGTACTTTTCAGCTGCATTTCCATAACAATGGCCAAGTGTGAACTTTAACACCTTCTCACAAAGCAACCGTCTTGATGATGTAGAGGTCGTTGATTCTGCTCTCCCCAAGCTCTTAGAGCCTCTATACACTTACTAGACTTTTCACAAAAATACTGTCTGTTACACATAAAACTCAAATGTGAACTTGCGTACTTGCTACGTCTCAACCACTACCTCCGCAGGCAGCGCCCGACAGTTGAAGCAGGGCAGTGTCAACAGAATTGTTTTACTGGGGCCCAGAGTTTTTCCTGATCTGGTAGTAGGCTAACCTAACCAACTCCGGAGCCTACTTGTAGCGTATGACATAGTAATAAATCAGCTGTAAAAAATGTTTTATATGCCTATGATGGGACCATATCATTTTTCTAATCAGGTGATATGGTTTAAATAAAACTGGGAAAAGCCCTTGTCCTAGGTTGAAATCATTAAAACCCTTTACACAGACAAAGAGACAGTACCTGCGATTGGACAAAACCTGACAGGGTTGAGCTCGCAGTATGCGGGGCTGCATCTTGTAGTCCTTCACATCTGGAATTAAAAGATACTCATACAGCAGGTCATCACTATTGTGTTGATTGATTAAAAAGGCCTAAGTAGCCTAGACACCTGGAGTGTGAATATGAACCACATTTGATCAGATTCACATTTTCTCAGAACACAATTGTGCATGTTGACAAATCATGAGGCATTGCATTTTTGGCGTGGTGGGCATGAACTTCCACATAAAACAGCTTGTCACGGTGAATTCACTTACACCCACGTTTTCAGTCACTGTTTGCTTTTACCACATGTAATGATTTGCATCAAAAGGAAGACAGTTTTTTTGGTTGTACTGTTGTAAGATAGGCCTACTGTACTTTTAAATGCTTCTGAGAGGGTTAATCGTTCATTTTTGATAGGCTGACACTTGATGAAGTCATGCTGTTATAGCTTCTCTGTGCTTTTGTCTTGAAGTGAAATGTAATGAGTGTAGCCTACAGATGAGAACATCATCTATTTAATTGTCTGCACGTACATGCTTGTGAATTGTGACATTATTCAAGAGTGTAATATTGTTTGGTTCAATTATTCGATAGTGTAATATGTTTTAGAAGAGAAGTTTCTGTCATTGGTGAATAGTTTGTGCATGCTGGCTAGTGGCACCTGTGATATTTACGTTCAATTTGAGCTGCGGACCAAGAATGTTGCCAGCCACACTGAAAGGTAAGGCAATGACGTAATGTGAATTGAAAAGTAGAATTGTCGTTCGCCACCCCTCTCCTCAGACTCTCCTTCATATCTCCTAGTGAGAATAGGGCCTTAATGTCACACTCCTAATGGGAACACAATTACACTAGAGTTACATTACAATAAAACACTTGTGACACTGGTGTGGTGGTAAGTCTCAATGTTAATACAGCGTGAGAGGGACATCTACACGGAGGGGGCTGGTTGCAGGCCTTGAGAGAGAGAACGCACACAGAGTTCAGGCAGACCTGGTAAAGCACCACAGAAGGGCATGGTTCGTCTAGGCTGGAATGCCCTGATTCTTGTCATCCCCAGACCAGAGTAACAACCATGACACACCTCACTCCTGATATTTCTGTGTTGTGCATTTTTATTGGCCGTGGTGTTGGCGTGGTGGCCTTCTGGGATAAGTATTGTGTGAACTGTGTGTCATCAATGTAGTAGCAGTACCTTGAGGAGGTTCAGGGCTGATAGAATATGCATAGCTTGGTTGGATCGCTGTCTTCCCTGTCTCCCCATACCTCCATCACGCCACATGACCACCTCATGAATATATAGCTAGGCAGACAGACGGACAGACACCAGGAGTTGTCTGTGTTTGTGAGTGTCTCCGTCATGTGTTCTGATAAAGAGATAATCTGATGCTACTTTTATTGTTAGTCAAAGGGAATGTCCCTCTCGTACCAGACAGCAAACCTGTGCTTTTCACTGAGCTCCAGGTGTGAGAGACCGAGAGAGAGAACCTCTCGGAGAGAACCTCTCGGAGAGAACCTCTCAGACAGAACCTCTCAGAGAGAACCTCTCAGACAGAACCTCTCAGACAGAACCTTACAGTATGAATATAATATCTGGCACATTCATCTGAAGGTCGCCTTGTTCAAACCCTGAACAAATAGCATTCAGAGAAACAGAACGAGCCTGTCTCCTGTTACCAGGCTAAGTACGGGCAGTGGGCTTGTGTTTCCAGGTCAGGTTATGCTCCCCCTGTGTCAGCTGAGGGGCGAACACACACACAAACGTGTACCCGCATGCACGGACAGTTCTGTTCTGTTGCCAAGAAGTAGACTACTGTAGGTAGAAGTCCGTTATGTTTTCCCACAAGGCTAAAGTAACTGTACTGTATCGTACATTTTCTCTACTGACAATGAGTAGTATGTTTGGAAGCTCTGTTTACTGTATATCATATACTGTAATTGTCCTTAGAGAGCAGAAACCCGTGCTTGTTTATTTATACACACACACACACACACACACACACACACACACACACACACACACACACACACACACACACACACACACACACACACACACACAGCTGAAACCCTTGGTTATGGTGTTCAAATAAAATGATAATTAAACCTTTTTAGCTTGTAATAAGCTTATCTGTGGGCTGACTGCAGAACCTAATCTGATCCGTTTCTCATGTTTAGGCTGTCAGGGAAGTGTGCAGATTTACATACATTTACATCGCAGCTCCTGTAAGTGCCAGGCCTTAGTGATGATGAGTCGATAACATGCCCGAATCCCTATTATACTGGGACTGAGGATGGCCATACTCAGCATAGGTGGGTGTAGGAAGGGAGTGTGTTGCTCTGTGTAGCGCTTGCCCCTTGGCTTCTTATTCTAGATTTGACTATACGACGTCTTGGTGTTGCCAGTCACACCAATAGGTCGGAGGAAACACCGTTCACCTGGCGACTGTGTCAGCGTGCACTGCGCCTGGCTCGCCACAGGAGTCGCTAGTGCGCGATGGGACAAGGACATACCTGCCGGCCAAACCCTCCCCTAACCCGGACAACGCTGGGCCAATTGTGCGCTGCCCCACAGAGCCTGGACTCAAACCCGAGTCTCTAGTGGCACAGCGATGCAGTGCTTTAGACCACTGCGCCAATTGGGAGGCCTAAATATTTTTTATAATTTTGATCATTTAGCAGACGATCTTATGCAGAGCGATGAGGCTTAATACCTGCTTAAGCCTTGCTCAAGGGCACACCGGTAGATGTTTCACCTAGTCAGCTCGGGGATTCGAACCATCAACCTTTTGGTTACTGGCCCAACGCTCTTAACCGCTAGGCTACCTGCCGTATTCAAGCATAACCACTTCTCTCACCATTTAAGTCATCTGCTATCTCCTATTAATACCTGCTTGTTGTCTTGGCTCTCAGCACTGTGCACCACACACAGCAGCAAGCTCCACTGTTTTCCATTTCCATTGGACCCTGAATCAGTCTGGTACATACTGCTCATCCTTCCTCCCAGCCCTCAGAGGAGATGTATCCCGTCCGTTTTACTGTGTTGTTTTGATGCGGCCGACATTAATTGCATTGTTTTCCACAGAGAGCGGTGCAGCCCAGAGCTCCTTGTTTAATCACCAGTGATAAAAGTGAATGAAGCGTGAGGCGGCCTAGGAGATGTACTGGCTGGCTGCTACAGAGCACGGGGAACAATCTCCCTCTGTCACGTCATAGTCCAGATTGGAGTGCAAGGAAACTAGCTACTCATATATGGCCATTCCTACATTTTACATTTGCCAGCTACAGACAGAATCTATTGTAGCCTCTATCCTTTCTCCTAATCCAGTATATAGGGTTTCACACAATAGAACGTGAGGCAGTTAAACGATGAAGGTCTGCTTACAGGCGATGGGCTTGAGCCCTGACACTGTCTGTCATTTCCAATTGTCCTATGCTAATATGTTCCCCTCTCTAGGCCTGGCGGCCTGCTTTACAACAGGCCTGGGTGCCACATATCCCCTTCTCAGTGTGCAATTGTGGATGGTTTGATTAGATGAATGTGTGTGTTGTACATTTATCCTGGCCATGTTTACTTAGTGGTGTGGCAGCATGGTCCGTTCCGTCCCTGAGATGTAAGCGGATGCCCCCTGTCATTAATTGAGTGATCGATCGACGAGGTTGTAATGAATCTCCTCACTCTCCTTCTCCCTCCCTCTCTCTCTCCCCTCTCCCACTATCGATGCCTCGGCACTGCAACTTTGCGACCCATTGTATATGACTACCTTTCTCCCATCACACTTGTTTCAGTGTAGCCTAGCTATGGTCTTTGGCTTTTCCCAGACAGCTGAATAGTTCCAAATGTCTTTATTTTCCTTTCCCTACATTTGAGTCATTTTGCCAGACACTCTTATCCAGAGGGACTTACAGAGGCAATTAGGGTTAAGTGCCTTGTTCACTGGGGCATTGGCAGATTTTTCACCTAATCGGCTCTGGGATTTGTACCAGCAACCTTTTGGTTACTGGTCCAACGCTCTTAACCACTAGGTTACCATCCTCTTTCCTTCATCACCAGTGATCTCCCGTCTATCACCAGTGGTCTCATAATCTTTCTTTCCTTCATCTCCTTGATTCACTGTATCACAATTCCAGAAGTTTACATACACTAAGTTGACTGTTCCTTTAAACAGCTTGGAAAATTCCAGAAAATGGTATGATGGCTTTAGAAGTTTCTGATAGGCTAATTGACATCATTTGAGCCAATTGGAGGTGTACCTCTGGTTGTATTTCAAGGCCTACTTTCAAACCCAGTGCCTCTTTGCTTGACATCATGGGAAAATCAGAAAGAAAATTGTAGACCTCCACAAGTCTGGTTCATCCTTAGGAGCAATTTCCAAATGCCTGAAGGTACCACATTCATCTGTACAAACAATAGTACACAAGTATAAACACCATGGGACCACGCAGCCGTCATACCGCTCAGGAGGAGACGCATTCTGTCTCCTAGAGATGAACGTACTTTGGTGCGAAAATCAATCCCTGAACAACAGCAAAGGACCTTGTGAAGATGCTGGAGGAAACAAGTACAAATGTATCTATATCCACAATGAAACAAGTCCTATATCGAAATAACCTGAAAGGCCGCTCAGCAAGGAAGAAGCCACTGCTTCAAAACCGCCATAAAAAGCCAGACTACGGTTTGCAACTGCACGTGGGGACAAAGATCGTACTTTTTGGAGAAATATCCTCTGGTCTGATGAAACAAAAATAGAACTGTTTAGCCATAATGACCATCGTTATGTTTGGAGGAAAAAGGGGGAGGCTTGCAAGCCGAAGAACACCATCCCAACCTTTAAGCACGGGGGTGGCAGCATCAAGTTGTGGGGATGCTTTGCTGCAGGAGGGACTGGTGCACTTCACAAAATAGATGGCATCATGAGGAGGGGAAATTATGTGGATATATTGAAGCAACATCTCAAGACATCAGTCAGGAAGTTAAAGCTTGGTCGCAAATGGGTCTTCCAAATGGACAATGAACCCAAGCATACTTCCAAAGTTGTGGCAAAATGGCTTAAGGACATCAAAGTCAAGGTATTGGAGTGGCAATCACAAAGCCCTGTCCTCAATCCTACAGAAAATGTGTGGGCAGAACTGAAAGATTGTGTGTGAGCAAGGAGGCCTACAAACCCGACTCCAGCTCTGTCAGGAGGAATGGGCCAAAATTCACCCAACTTATTGTGGGAAGCTTGTGGAAGGCTTCCCGAAACGTTTGACCCAAGTTAAACAATTTAAAGGCAATGCTACCGAATACTAATTGAGTGTATGTAAACTTCTGACCCACTGGGAATGTGATGAAATAAATCAATGCTTAAATAAATAATTCTCTCTACTATTATTCTTACATTTCACATTTTTTAAATAAAGCGGTGATCCTAGCTGACCTAAAACAGGGAATTTTTACTAGGATTAAATGTCAGGAATTGTGAAAAACTGAGTTAAAATGTATTTGGCTAAGGTGTATGTAAACTTCCGACTTCAACTGTATGTGTATATATATTTCTATGTATATACACTACCGTTCAAAAGTTTGGGGTCACTTTGAAATGTCCTTGTTTTTGAGACAAAGCAAATTTTTTGTCCTCAACTGGCAGCTTTGTTAAATAGTACCCAGTCTCAACGTCAACAGTGAAGAGGCGACTCCGAGATGCTGGCCTTCTAGGCAGAGTTCCTGTGTCTGTGTTCTTTTGCCCATCTTAATATTATTTATTTTTTGGCCAGTCTGAGATATGGCTTTTTTCTTTGAAACTCTGCCTAGAAGGCCAGCATCCTGGAGTCGCCTCTTCACTGTTGACGTTGAGACTGGTGTTTTGCGGATACTATTTAATGAAGCTGCCAGTTGAGGACTTGTGAGGCGTCAGTTTCTCAAATTTGACACTCTAAAGTACTTGTCCTCTTGCTCAGTTGTGTACAGGGGAATCCCACTCCTCTTTCTATTCTGGTTAGAGCCAGTTTGCACTGTTCTGTGAAGGGAGTAGTACACAGCGTTGTACGAGATCTTCAGTTTCTTGCCAATTTCTCTCATGGAATACCCTTCATTACTCAGAACAAGAATAGACTGACGAGTTTCAGAAGAAAGTTATTTGTTTCTGGCCATTTTGAGCCTGTAATCGAACCCACAAATGCCGATGCTCCAGATACTCAACTAGTCTAAAGAAGGAAAAGTTTTCAGCTGTGATAACATAATTGCAAAATGTTTTTCTAATGATCAATTAGCCTTTTAAAATGATAGACTTGGATTAGCGAACACAACTTTCCTCTGAACCCCCTCCCCTAGACCTTAACGGTTACAAGTATACCCATAACATGATGCAGCTAAGTGTGGGGTACAAAGTCAAGTTGTGTGAATTCTTTCTAAAGGGACTGTACATACTTGGTCATAACTCATTAGACGAAGCCTTGAATTTCAGCCTTCACCCGCTGCTTCCTACAACCCTCCCAGCCATACAACCCTTTGCTGCTTTTGTCCTTAGCTAAATGATTTAGCTTGGCTGATTCCATTAAAAAAAAGAATGTGTGCGTGTTTATCATTTTGCGTAGTTATCATAATTGTGTCTGGTGGGATAGGGAAGAGGTACTTTTTGTTGTCGCTGCTTTTCTTCAGTAAGGAAGTGAAATTTAGCATCTCACTGAATTCCAGGCGGTAGATGTTGGTCTGTGTTGATGTCCCAGTGGTCCTGGTGAATTTAACCAAGTGTTGGATAGCATTCTTTCTGTTTTCCCCTGGATAGAAACACAATCTACCTGTGTCTGTCTGCCAGGCAGCGCGTCCCGCCTCCCAAGCTTTTATTACCTCCAGCCCTCCGGTAATACATTTTGCTGTTCTTAAAAAAAGATACCCGATATCCAATTATATTTCCAGCGTAAGTAAAACATGCTGTCCACAAACTTACCTCGACCACCTGAAAGAGAAATTGGCAGCAGGAAACAGTGTCAGCAACAAATGCTGGCGGCTTTAATTGAGAGACCTGCCAATAAATGTTTTGCTGCATAACTTATAGGTGAGTGTGTGTGAGTTTATATGTTTGTTTTTGCAAGTCTGATTTCGACCAGAATATTGTTTACAGTCCATGATGGTTGAGGGTTCATACGTATTAATCTGAAACCACTTGACTGCACAGTTTCAAGACTAGTGGTTAAAGGTGTTTTATATTAGGAGCATAACGCAGTGGCATCTCAAGCTGGTTGGCCCATCTCAAACGTTGTGGCCCTTTCACTTTTGCGGTGAAAGGGTCTGTGTGTGCGCGTGCATGTGTGCCCTCATCCAGTGCAAAGTTGTAAGTGATACTGAATTGCATCTCCAGAGAGGGGGAGCTACGACCCCCTGCCAATAAGAAACATTCATCTCTACCCCCTCACTGCTCTACCCGCCTACCTTCACCCCGCACTGCTCTACCCCCCTACCTTCACCCCTCACTGCTCTACCCCCCTACCTTCACCCCTCACTGCTCTACCCGCCTACCTTCACCCCTCACTGCTCTACTCCGCTTACCCCTTCACTCACTACTCCCTACCTTCACCCCTCACTGCTCTACTCCCTACCTTCACCCCTCACTGCTCTACTCTGCTCTACCTACCTTCACCCCAGACTGCTCTACCCGCCTACCTCCACCCCCTCACTGCTCTACCCCCTACCTTCACCCCTCACTGCTCTACCCGCCTACCTTCACCCCTCACTGCTCTACCCCCCCTACCTTCACCCTCACTGCTCTACTCCTACCTTCACCCCAAGACTGCTCTACTCCGCCTACCTTCACCCTCGACTGCTCTACCCCCTACCTTCACCCCCTCACTGCTCTACTCCCCTACCTTCACCCCTCACTGCTCTACTCCCCTACCTTCACCCCAAGACTGCTCTACTCCCCTACCTTCACCCCCGCAGACTGCTCTACCTCCCTACCTTCACCCCAAGACTGCTCTACTCCCTACCTTCACCCCTCACTGCTCTCCCCTCTACCTCCACCCTCACTGCTCTACCCCCTACCTTCACCCCGCAGACTGCTCTACCCCCTACCTTCACCCCAAGACTGCTCTACCCCCTACCTTCACCCTCACTGCTCTCCCCCACCTCCACCCCTCACTGCTCTCCCCACCTCCACCCTCACTGCTCTCCCTCTCCCCCCACCTCCACCCCTCACTGCTCTACCCCCTACCTCCACCCCTGACTGCTCTACTCCCTTACCTTCACCCCCAGACTGCTCTACCTCCCCTACCTTCACCCCAGACTGCTCTACCCGCCTACCTTCACCCCCTCACTGCTCTACCCCCTACCTTCACCCCTCACTGCTCTACCCCCTACCTTCACCCCCAAGACTGCTCTACCCCTACCTTCACCCTCACTGCTCCACTCCTACCTTCACCCCTCACTGCTCTACTCCCTACCTTCACCCCTCACTGCTCTACCCCCTACCTTCACCCCTCACTGCTCTACCCCACTACCTTCACCCCTCACTGCTCTACTCCCTACCTTCAACCCTCACTGCTCTACCCTCTACCTTCACCTCAAGACTGCTCTACCCCCTACCTTCACCCCTCACTGCTCTACCCCCTCTACCTCCACCCTCACTGCTCTACCCCCTACCTTCACCCCTCACTGCTCTACCCCCTACCTTCACCCCCTCACTGCTCTACTCCGCCTACCTTCACCCCTCACTGCTCTACCCGCCTACCTTCACCCCTCACTGCTCTCCCCCTCTACCTCCACCCCTCACTGCTCTACCCCCCTACCTCCACCCCTCACTGCTCTCCCCCTCTACCTCCACCCCTCACTGCTCTACCCCCCTACCTTCACCCCTCACTGCTCTCCCCCTCTACCTCCACCCCTCACTGCTCTACCCGCCTACCTCCACCCCTCACTGCTCTCCCCCCACCTCCACCCTCACTGCTCTACCCCCTACCTCCACCCTCACTGCTCTACCCCCTACCTTCACCCTCACTGCTCTCCCCTCACCTCCACCCTCACTGCTCTACCCCCTACCTTCACCCCTCACTGCTCTCCCCTACCTCCACCCTCACTGCTCTACTCCCTACCTTCACCCTCACTGCTCTCCCCCACCTCCACCCCTCACTGCTCTACTCCGCCTACCTCCACCCCTCACTGCTCTCCCTCTACCTCCACCCTCACTGCTCTACTCCTACCTCCACCCCAAGACTGCTCACTCCGCTCTACCTTCACCCCAAGACTGCTCTACCCGCCTACCTTCACCCTCACTGCTCTACTCCGCCTACCTTCACCCCCTCACTGCTCTACTCCGCCTACCTTCACCCTCACTGCTCTCCCCCTACCTCCACCCTCACTGCTCTACCCCCTACCTCCACCCCTCACTGCTCTCCTCTACCTCCACCTCAAGACTGCTCTACCCGCCTACCTCCACCCCTCACTGCTCTCCCCTACCTCCACCCTCACTGCTCTACCCCCTACCTCCACCCCTCACTGCTCTACCCCCTACCTTCACCCCTCACTGCTCTCCCCCTCTACCTCCACCCCTCACTGCTCTACCCCCCTACCTTCACCCCTCACTGCTCTCCCCCACCTCCACCCTCACTGCTCTCCCTCTACCTCCACCCTCACTGCTCTCCCCTCTACCTCCACCCTCACTGCTCTCCCTCTACCCCCTACCTCCACCCCGCACTGCTCTACCCCCCTACCTTCACCCCTCACTGCTCTACCCCCTCTACCTCCACCCCTCACTGCTCTACCCCCTACCTTCACCCCTCACTGCTCTACCCCCCTACCTTCACCCCTCACTGCTCTACCCGCCTACCTTTCACCCTCACTGCTCTACTCCGCCTACCTTCACCCCTCACTGCTCTCCCTCTACCTCCACCCTCACTGCTCTCCCGCTCTACCTTCACCCCAAGACTGCTCTCCCCTCTACCTCCACCCTCACTGCTCTCCCCTCACCTCCACCCCTCACTGCTCTCCCCTACCTCCACCCTCACTGCTCTCCCCCTACCTCCACCCCCTCACTGCTCTCCCTCTACCCCCTACCTCCACCCCAGACTGCTCTACCCCCTACCTTCACCCCCTCACTGCTCTACCCCCACCTCCACCCCTCACTGCTCTACCCCCTACCTTCACCCTCACTGCTCTCCCCCACCTCCACCCCCTCACTGCTCTCCCCTACCTCCACCCTCACTGCTCTCCCTCTACCTCCACCCCTCACTGCTCTCCCTCTACCCCCTACCTCCACCCTCAGACTGCTCTACCCCCTACCTTCACCCCTCACTGCTCTACCCTCTACCTCCACCCCTCACTGCTCTACCCCCTACCTTCACCCCTCACTGCTCTACCCCCTACCTTCACCCCTCACTGCTCTACCCGCCTACCTTCACCCCTCACTGCTCTACCCGCCTACCTTCACCCCTCACTGCTCTCCCCCTCTACCTCCACCCCTCACTGCTCTCCTCTACCTCCACCCTCACTGCTCTCCCCTACCTCCACCTCAAGACTGCTCTACTCCCCTACCTTCACCCCTCACTGCTCTACCCTCTACCTCCACCCTCACTGCTCTACCCCCTACCTTCACCCTCACTGCTCTACTCCGCCTACCTTCACCCTCAGACTGCTCTACCCCCTACCTTCACCCCTCACTGCTCTACCCCCTACCTTCACCCTCACTGCTCTACCCCCTACCTTCACCCCAAGACTGCTCTACTCCCCTACCTTCACCCCAAGACTGCTCTACCCCCTACCTTCACCCCAAGACTGCTCTACCCCCTACCTTCACCCCTCACTGCTCTCCCCTACCTCCACCCTCACTGCTCTACCCCCTACCTTCACCCCCAAGACTGCTCTACCCCCTACCTTCACCCCAAGACTGCTCTACCCCCTACCTTCACCCTCACTGCTCTCCTCTACCTCCACCCTCACTGCTCTCCCCTCACCTCCACCCTCACTGCTCTCCCTCTCCCCTCTACCTCCACCCTCACTGCTCTACCCCCTACCTCCACCCCGCAAGACTGCTCTACCCGCTTACCTTCACCCCGCAGACTGCTCTACCCCCTACCTTCACCCCAAGACTGCTCTACCCGCCTACCTTCACCCTCACTGCTCTACCCCCTACCTTCACCCTCACTGCTCTACTCCCCTACCTTCACCCCCAGACTGCTCTACCCCCTACCTTCACCCCTCACTGCTCTACCCCCTACCTTCACCCCTCACTGCTCTACCCCCTACCTTCACCCTCACTGCTCTACCCCCTACCTTCACCCCTCACTGCTCTACTCCCCTACCTTCACCCTCACTGCTCTACTCTACCTTCAACCCTCACTGCTCTACCCTCTACCTTCACCTCAGACTGCTCTACCCCCTACCTTCACCCCTCACTGCTCTACCCTCTACCTCCACCCTCACTGCTCTACCCCCTACCTTCACCCCTCACTGCTCTACCCCCTACCTTCACCCCCTCACTGCTCTACCCGCCTACCTTCACCCTCACTGCTCTACTCCCTACCTTCACCCCCTCACTGCTCTCCCTCTACCTCCACCCTCACTGCTCTACCCCCTACCTCCACCCCTCACTGCTCTCCCTCTACCTCCACCCCTCACTGCTCTACCCCCTACCTTCACCCCTCACTGCTCTCCCCTACCTCCACCCTCACTGCTCTACCCGCCTACCTCCACCCCTCACTGCTCTCCCTCACCTCCACCCCTCACTGCTCTACCCCCCTACCTCCACCCCCTCACTGCTCTACCCCTACCTTCACCCCTCACTGCTCTCCCCTCTACCTCCACCCCTCACTGCTCTACCCCCTACCTTCACCCCTCACTGCTCTCCCCTCTACCTCCACCCTCACTGCTCTCCCTCTACCTCCACCCCTCACTGCTCTCCCTCTACCTCCTCCACCCTCACTGCTCTCCCTCTACCCCCTACCTCCACCTCAAGACTGCTCTACCCGCCTACCTCCACCCCAAGACTGCTCTACCCGCCTACCTTCACCCCTCACTGCTCTACCCCCTACCTTCACCCCCTCACTGCTCTACCCGCCTACCTTCACCCCTCACTGCTCTACTCCGCCTACCTTCACCCCCTCACTGCTCTCCCTCTACCTCCACCCTCACTGCTCTACCCCCTACCTCCACCCCTCACTGCTCTCCTCTACCTCCACCCTCAAGACTGCTCTACCCGCCTACCTCCACCCCTCACTGCTCTCCCTCTACCTCCACCCTCACTGCTCTACCCCCTACCTCCACCCCTCACTGCTCTACCCCCTACCTTCACCCCTCACTGCTCTCCCCTCTACCTCCACCCCCTCACTGCTCTACCCCCTACCTTCACCCCTCACTGCTCTCCCCCTCTACCTCCACCCCTCACTGCTCTCCCTCTACCTCCACCCCTCACTGCTCTCCCCCTCTACCTCCACCCCTCACTGCTCTCCCTCTACCCCCCTACCTCCACCCCGCACTGCTCTACCCCCTACCTTCACCCCCTCACTGCTCTACCCGCTACCTCCACCCTCACTGCTCTACCCCCTACCTCCACCCCTCACTGCTCTCCCTCTACCTCCACCCTCACTGCTCTACCCCCTACCTCCACCCCCTCACTGCTCTACCCCCTACCTTCACCCCTCACTGCTCTCCCCTCTACCTCCACCCCTCACTGCTCTACCCCCTACCTTCACCCCCTCACTGCTCTCCCCTCTACCTCCACCCCTCACTGCTCTCCCTCTACCTCCACCCTCACTGCTCTCCCCTCTACCTCCACCCCTCACTGCTCTCCCCCTCTACCTCCACCCCTCACTGCTCTACCCCTCTACATCCACCCCCTCGCTGTCCCCCTCCAGTCTGTAGCTTCACTACATTTGAAAGCAGTTTAACAGCAGCAGGGGCAGGTGCAGCTCCCTGTGTGCCGTCATAAAGCAGGCATTATGATGACATTAGTCATCGTGCCTGGCCTATGTCTCTGTATTAAGCCCTCTCTGCAGATTGCTGGACGGACAGTAAAAGCTGCGGTGGCTACACCAATTAGCTGTAATGGCGTTCAATGTCAGAGTAGCCCGACCAGCTCAGGTTTAACACTCTGACACAGGGGCTTTTAACTGGAGCCAGAGGCCATACAGAGAAGAGTGATTTAGCTGTTGCCCTGTGTGGGTGAGTGGGTGGTTGGGTGTGTGTGTGTGTGGCTAATTAATTCCTCGGCACATCTGAATGCATTAGGAGATGTCCGTCACTATGCTACTTGGTGCAAATGGCTGCTAAAGTGGCCGCTTTGCATCGATCTGAACCTCACACCCTCTGTGGGGACAGTGCTCTGGCCTCATAACTCTCTCTCTCCCTCCTCTCTCTCTCACACACACACACGCACGCACGCACATGAGCCAGGGCTAACAAGTAAAAGGTCAGGCTCATTTCTGATTGAATGGATTCAGAGCGACACACTAGCCAGTGGTGGAAAAAGTACCCAATTGTCATACTTGAATAAAAGTAAAGATACTTTAATAGAAAATGACTCAAGTAAAAGTCACCCAGTAAAATTCTACTTGAGTAAAAGTCTAAAATCATTTGGTTTAAAACTTACTTATGTATGAAAAGTGAAGGTAATTACTAAAATATACTTAAGTGTTAAAAGTATACATTTCTAATTCCTTTTATTAAGCAAACCAGACGGCAACATTTCTTGTTTTTAAAAATACATTTACGGATAGCCAGTGGCACACTCCAACATTCAGACATAATTTACAAACAAAGCATGTGTGTTTAGTGAGTCCGCCAGATCAGTAGGGATGACAGTAAGGATTTTAAACTGCATTGCTGGTTAGGGGTTTGTAAGTAAGCATTTCACTGTAAGGTCTACACCTGTTGTATTCGGCGCATGTGACTAATACAATTTGATTTGATGACCAGGGATGTTCTGTTGATAAGTGTGTGAATTGGACCATTTTCCTGTCCTGCTAACCATTCAAAATGTAACGAGTACTTTTGGGTGTCAAGGAAAATGTATGGAGTAAAAAGTACATAATTTTCTTAAGGAATTTCGTGAAGTAGAAGTAGTCAAAAATATAAATAGTAAAGTAAAGCACAGATACCCCAAAAAACTACTTATGTAGTACTTTAAAGTATTATTTGTCAAGTACTTAACACCACTGCACCTAGCAGGGGTAGACAGAGGTGAAGGGAAACAAAAGGAGAGCCTTCCCAGCTGCAGTGTAGCAGTAATACTCCCTCCCATTGTGTTACATGGTAACAGGTGACACAGAGCCTCAGCCACCAGTGTAGAGAAGTAGGGGAGAGGGTGTGTGTGCTGGCAACTGTGGCCTTTATCCAGTCATACAGTTACAAATGAGGCAGCCTCTGGTGCTGTCCCCTCCCATCATCTGCCGGCTGGGACAGCTCTACTATTACACACACACACACAGAGACACACACTCTCATTCACTCACACACAGTTACCTAGCAACAGTGACTGGGGAACACTGCCCAGGCAGGTCTCTGTCACCCCCCACATATCCAGAGCGACATTTAAAGGTCTGACCCCCCCACCTACATATCCTGCTGTGTCCAGCGTTTTCTCTCCCTCTCTTAACTTAACAGCTGTATGTGAGGCAGCCACACCACCAGTGGTCCAGCTCCCAGGGACGCCTTCATCCTGAAAATAACACAATGCTCCACTTTTACACTGTCACATAAATATATGTTAGTGTGGCTGTATGTATGTCACTTGTGTTCCATGTGCGGTGCGGTGGGTAGTGCCGTTTAGTGTCTATCTCCATCAGGGGGACAGACACTCAGATGAATCCTCATTGTGGCTGATTGAGCCTGATGAATATGATTATGGCTTATAGCAACAGGGCTCTTAGTGGAAGAGAGAATGATGTGTGCCTTCTGGGGAAGAGAAGGTAGTACGTCGGGTGAGTTGAAGCATAAACTGTGTTCGAATACCCTTACTAACATACTGTATACTACACACTTAATTAGTATATACTACATACTATTAGTTCATTTTAGTATACTGTAAACAAACGTTATCGTTTCAGTTGAGCGTACTAGCTCTTCGCCTGTCTACCGGAAGTTGATGCTGTTGCTATGCAACCTCTTGCTAGCTTGTTAGCATAACAAATTACTAGCTAAACATTTTACGATTTCGGGTGTGTTGGTAAATTCAATGTGGAGTGCCAGAGTGATCCCTGGGAGTTGGTAAGTCTAGAGCGTTGTCAGATTGTCTGTTCATAAGTTCAGAGTGCTGCTCTGGCCGATGACTAGGCCAACGGCAGCCAAGCACCCCATCTAACTGTATAACTTTGACTAGCTACTTCCCGACACAAATGAGAGAACCAGAGGCTGTTTCCATGTTATCCAGAGCTGGTTAGGCTGTTTCCATGTTAACCAGAGCTGGTTAGGCTGTTTCCATGTTAACCAGAGCTGGTTAGGCTGTTTCCATGTTATCCAGAGCTGGTTAGGCTGTTTCCATGTTATCCAGAGCTGGTTAGGCTGTTTCCATGTTAACCAGAGCTGGTTAGGCTGTTTCCATGTTATCCAGAGCTGGTTAGGCTGTTTCCATGTTATCCAGAGCTGGTTAGGCTGTTTCCATGTTATCCAGAGCTGGTTAGGCTGTTTCCATGTTATCCAGAGCTGGTTAGGCTGTTTCCATGTTATCCAGAGCTGGTTAGGCTGTTTCCATGTTATCCAGAGCTGGTTAGGCTGTTTCCATGTTGTCCAGAGCTGGTTAGGCTGTTTCCATGTTGTCCAGAGCTGGTTAGGCTGTTTCCATGTTATCCAGAGCTGGTTAGGCTGTTTCCATGTTATCCAGAGCTGGTTAGGCTGTTTCCATGTTATCCAGAGCTGGTTAGGCTGTTTCCATGTTATCCAGAGCTGGTTAGGCTGTTTCCATGTTATCCAGAGCTGGTTAGGCTGTTTCCATGTTATCCAGAGCTGGTTAGGCTGTTTCCATGTTGTCCAGAGCTGGTTAGGCTGTTTCCATGTTATCCAGAGCTGGTTAGGCTGTTTCCATGTTATCCAGAGCTGGTTAGGCTGTTTCCATGTTATCCAGAGCTGGTTAGGCTGTTTCCAGTTTATCCAGAGCTGGTTAGGCTGTTTCCATGTTATCCAGAGTGTTGGTGACTGGAACTGTGCTGCTGGCAACAATTTAATTACGCTTTGTTGCCAATGTTTACTGACACCGGCCATATTCAATGGCTGTTGAGCGTTGTAAATTCATCAGTTATTCTGCGCTCTGGCACACTCAGACTAGAGTGCTCTGAAATCGGAGTAGATAGCCAGAATTAACAATGTCCATTGAAACGCGCAATGACTATACCACTTAGCTAAGAATGGTGTGAATAATCAAGTCAATAAATGCTGGGTAGTTAGTTAGATAGCAGATAGTTAATATACTGCCTGGCAAGTTTGATATATTAGTAGACAACTAACGTTAGGTAACATACCGGTACATACTGCTGTAATGCTATGCGGTTTGTAAGGATAGGATAACAAATTGTCAGCCAACGTAACGTAACTTATTTGAAACGTCATAACTTTATTACATTGCTCAACATTTTCTTAACATTTGTCATAATTAGTTAAAGCAATGAATTTGAATGCACTCTCGTGTCGGACTTCGGTTGCATATTTTCTGCCATTTTCTTCAAATCTGAAAATGTTGTGAAGCCACGCCCATTTTCTGAAGAATTGCATTATGGGCCCTTAAAGCACGGAAATAGTGTACACTGCTTGTATACTTCATATTTTGGCGAATTTAGTACGGCGTCTGGGAACATTTGGTATACTAACTATATCCATACCATGACCAATAAGCATACTATATACTCAATTCACGTCACAAATAGTACGGTTAGTGCGGTTAGTATGAGTATTCGAACACAGCTAAAGTGTTTTTAGTAGGCAAGACATAGACTGTACTTTACACAACATTTCTGCATTTCTAGTTGTCTGTGTGGAAGGGGGTGGGGCAGGGTCTCTTGTACACCTGAGAGGGAGAGTGTGTTTTCGGCATATTTTGGAATGTGTGTGTGGTTTTATGAGGCATGTGCTGGAATGTGTGTCTGTGACACACACAGATAGAAAGCCGATGTGTGTGTCCACCTATCTCCCAAATCATGATTCCGTTGCTGTGCTTGAGTTGGCACTGTCACTCGTGTCCTTGCAAACTCACACACTGAGCCTCTCTCAGGGTCCAGCGTGTTCTTGACCTTGTGACGCCACAGCACAGTCATTACTCACTCAACACATCTAGGGACATATGTCACACGGCCATATGTCTGTCTGTCAGTCTGTCTGTCTCTTTCTCTTTTAATCACACTCCTTCCCTCTCTATCTGTCTCCATCTCTGTCTCCGTCCATCTCTGTCTCCATCTCTGTCTCCATCTCCGTCTCTCTCTTTCAGTTAGTTTTTATCTCTTCCTCTTTTTGTGTCTTTCAGGTAGAGGACGCCATGCTTATGTTTGACAAAACGACTAACAGACACAGAGGTAAGTCAGTCTACATACTCCCTCCCTCATGTTGTGCTTACCCTGCTATCTATTGGTGTGTGAACCATGGATGTTAGTGTGTGAAAGAATAGTTTCATTCTTCATGCAGTGGATTCATGGTCAATGGCCTCTGACTATAGGTTATAGCCCGTAGTTGTATATACACACTATATACTGTATACATGTAATTGCCAGAATAAAGGAAACACTTGAGTAAATGAGGGATACAAAGTATATTGAAAGCAGGTGCAATTAACATCCTAGGTGCAATTAACATCCCATCATGCTTAGGGTCATGTATAAAAATGCCCAGTTGCCCATTATTTTGGCTACAATGGCTAGATGAAGAAATCTCAGTGACCTTGAAAACTCAAAGAGCGTGTGTGTGTCTCAGTCACCAGATCTCAACCTAATTAAGCAAGGTGTGTTCTCAGAGCATGCGCAGTACAGCTAGCAGGCATATTCACGGTCATTTTCAACCTCTCCTCTCCATGATCACCATCTCATGCCACAATGACTACTGCCCATGAAGAGCTTGAGAGGCTGATTATGGCAAACATAAACTCCATCATCCCAGACACCCTAGATCCACTTTCAATTTGCAAACGGCCCCAACAGATCCATAGACGACACAATCTTAATTGCTCTCCACACTGCCCTCACCCACCTAGATATGAGGAATTCCTATGTGAGAATGCTGTTTATTGACTACAGCTCTGCGCTCAACACCATAGTCCCCTCCAAGCTTGTCGCCAAGCTTAGGACCCTGGGACTGAACACCTCTCTGCAGCTGAATTCCTGACAGGCCGACCCCAGGTGGTGAGGGTAGGGAACATCACCTCCACCACGCTGACCCTCAACACGGGGGCCCCACAGGGGAGTGTGCTTAGTTCCCTCCTGTACACCTTGTTCACCCACAACAGCGTGGCCAAGCACGACTATATCATCAAGTTTGCTGTCGACACAACGGTGGTAGGCTTGATCGCCAGCAACGATGAGAGCCTACAGGGAGGAGGTCAGTGACCTGGCAGTGCCGGAAGAACAACCTCTCCCTCAACGTCAGTAAGACCAAGGAGCTGATCGTGGACTACAGGAAACGGGGGGCGTGCATGCCCCCATCCACATCGACAGGGCTGCAGTGGAGCGGGTTCCTCGGTGTCCAAATCACTTAGAACTTAAAATGTTCCACATACGCGCACAGTGGTGAAGAAGGCGCGAAAGAAAAACCCTTGAATGAGTAGGTGTGTCCAGACTGTTGACTGGTACTGTTTGGAAGACCCCTATAGATGCATGCACAAACACTCACCCTGTTAGATTGACCCTATATGGTTGTTTTATTCACTGTGAATTGAATTGGCCTGCCTCCCCTCTATCCCTTTCCCCCATCATGTGATGTGTTGATAGGGATTTGGCCAGGCGTTTTGGGGGCTGACTAGGAGGAAAGGGTGACGGAACAGAGTGAGTCTGTGTGGTCCGATAACACTGCTGATAGTGGGCCGAGCCGGACGCGTGCTTGCATTTATCTCCCCCGCTTATCTCCAGGCCTTATCTGGCTTTAGAAGGGAGGCTTCTCTCTAACGCAGAGGACTTTCCAAAGACAGAGCGCTGGCTCCACACTAAAGCCTGCTGGCCTGTATTTCCTTTTTTTCACTGGATCTACACAAAAGAGCTCACCATTTACTCACACACACACACAGACGCACACGCACACACACACACTGGCGCAGGCGCATATCGCAATATAATATTTTTACGATATATCAATAAAAAAAAATAAGTAGTTAACTCTAGTCGGCTGTACCTTCGCCAAAACGCAGGTATTTTTCTTCATATAGCTTGTTCTCAAAATATGCTGGAGAGGATCAAGTTCACATCTTTACACAGGAGTGCATCACCACTCCATGTTTATGGCCTTAATTGCAGCAGCATGATAACAACAGGTCTATCATGTCTTTCTGCTTAACGGACAACTTTAGTGTCCCAAAGTAGTGTGCTGTGTGTGACATGTGGTTGTACTGTGTTTAGTGTGTCAGCCGCTTAGCGTCAGGGGGTCGGACAGCTCTACTCATTTTTTTTTTACCTTTTCCTTTGTTTGAGTCATTCCAATAAATGGTTTTAAAACAATATGTTCAAAGGTGTTATCATATGAATAAATGCTGATGTTTAGAACACAGTGATTTGAATGCCGTATGGACTCTGACCTTTAGCTCCATGCATACTTCATGAGCTCCTAGCACTATTCCCAGGGCTCTCTGCTCCACTCAGGAGTCAGCGGTCCCTCTCCTCTGTAGTTCTGGTTGTGAAGCGACTAGGAACACTCCCACAGGGCACGCTTGGTGGCCATAGCTACTAGCTAGTGGAACAGGGGTTCTGGGGCTGTTTCAAGGAACCTTACTCTCTCTAGAGACCGATATTGGAGGTTGGGGAGAGGGAGGGAGGGACAGATAGAGAGGGGGAGAGAGAGAGGCGTAGTGGGGTCAGGCTTAGCTTAAAAGTGTTTTACCTGGTCATAGTATTGTTTAACGTGGATGAAAAGGCCTGTTTATTCTCTCCTGGCTTTGTGATTGGTTTGATTGGAATGCGGAGCACTCGGGTCAACAACACAACTGTCACGGCTATTAGGAATACAACTTGTAAACATCCATCTAGATAGTCAGACAATGGCAGCAAGGGTAAGGGCAAACCGTTTCCATGATGGTGAGAGAATACAATACCCTTCCGTTCCCGGGACTTTCAAAGTGAGACGGAGAAGGATGTTTCACATTTGCCGTCGCCACTATGGTTTTGCAGCAGATGCGTTTCACTCTAATCCATTCTGCATTTAGAACGTGTATGATTGTCCTTTTGTATCTCTCTGTCTGTTCTGTTGGTCCTCTCCGCTGATCCCCCCTCCATTACCCTAGCTGTTAAACTGGGTCCTGGAGGTTACATTTAGAACAGCTTGCCAGTAATTGTCCAGTTCCCCTCAGTGAATTGACTGGCACACAAACCGCTATTGTATTGGCGAAGCAAAGAGCCATAAAAAAATATAATCTGAGGATAGTGTTTGAATGGATGTGTCACATCAAGGTAAACTCTGTGCTATGGCTATTCAGAAGCAGGAGAGCTCTCCTATTCACACTCATATCGCTGCTATTCAGAGACTGAGACTGTCAGCTGGGTGAGTCATCATTGTCTCTGCCTCGAAACGTCCACACTCTCTCTAGGATTATTAAGTAGTCTGTTTGGTAAACTAGTGCTGCTAGCTGGAATATACCGGGCATCACAGCTGTGGGTTTTGATGTTCGGCTGTGTGACGTGTGTTAATGTTCTGTGTGGCCGTGATGACGCCTGTGTGATGTTCGATGTGTGTGTGTGTGTGTTGATGTTCGGCTGTGTGTGTTAATGTTTGGCTGTGTGACGCGGTGTTGATGTTCGGCTGTGTGTGTGTGTGTTGATGTTCGGCTGTGTGTGTGGCTGTGTGATGTTTGGCTGTGTGTGTGATGTTCGGCTGTGGGACATGTGTTGATGTTCGGCTGTGAGATGTTCGCTGTGTGTGTGTGTGTTGATGTTCGGCTGTGTGACGTGTTGATGTTCGGGCTGTGTGGACGTGTGTTGATGTTCGGCTGTGTGACGTGTGTTGATGTTCGGCTGTGTGTGTGTGTTGATGTTCGGCTGTGTGCTGTGTGTTGATGTTCGGCTGTGTGGCGTGTGTTGATGTTCGGCTGTGTGCGTGTGTTGATGTTTAGCTGTGTGTGTGTTGATGTTCGGCTGTGTGTGTGTGTTGATGTTCGGCTGTGTGCGTGTGTTGATGTTCGGCTGTGTGACGTGTGTTGATGTTCGGCTGTGTGGCGTGTGTTGATGTTCGGCTGTGTGCTGTGTGTTGATGTTCGGATGTGTGCTGTGTGTTGATGTTCGGCTGTGTGACGAGTGTTGATGTTCGGTGGTGTGACGTCTGTTGATGTTCGGCTGTGTGTGTGTGTGTTGATGTTCGGCTGTGTGTGTGTGTTGATGTTCGGCTGTGTGACATGTTGATGTTCGCTTGTGTGTGTGTGTGTGTGTTGATGTTCGGCTGTGTGTGTGTGTTGATGTTTGGCTGTGTGTGTGTGTGTTGATGTTTGGCTGTGTGACGTGTGTTGATGTTCGGCTGTGTGACGTGTGTTGATGTTCGGCTGTGTGTGTTGATGTTCGGCTGTGTGACGTGTGTTGATGTTCGGCTGTGTGACGTGTGTTGATGTTCGGCTCTGTGACGTGTGTTGATGTTCGGATGTGTGTGTGTGTTGATGTTCGGCTGTGTGTGTGTGTTGATGTTCGGCTCTGTGACGTGTGTTGATGTTCGGCTGTGTGACGTGTGTTGATGTTCGGCTCTGACGTGTGTTGATGTTCGGATGTGTGTGTGTGTTGATGTTTGGCTGTGTGACGTGTGTTGATGTTTGGCTGTGTGACGTCTATTGATGTTCGGCTGTGTGACGTCTGTTGATGTTCGGCTGTGTGACGTGTGTTGATGTTCGGCTCTATGACGTGTGTTGATGTTCGGCTGTGTGTGTGTGTTGATGTTCGGCTGTGTGACATGTTGATGTTCGGCATTGTGTGACGTGTGTTGATGTTCGGCTGTGTGACGTGTGTTGATGTTCGGCTGTGTGCTGTGTGCTGTGTGTTGATGTTCGGCTGTGTGCTGTGTGTTGATGTTCGGCTGTGTGATGTGTGTTGATGTTTGGCTGTGTGACGTGTTGATGTTCGGCTGTGTGTGTGTGTTGATGTTCGGCTGTGTGTGTGTGTTGATGTTCGGCTGTGTGTGTGTTGATGTTCGGCTGTGTGGACGTGTTGATGTTTGGGCTGTGTGACGTGTGTTGATGTTCGGCTGTGTGACTTCTGTTAATGTTCTGCTGTGTGTGTGTGTGTGTTGATGTTCGGCTGTGTGTGTGTTGATGTTCGGCTCTGTGACGTATGTTGATGTTCGGCTGTGTGACGTGTGTTGATGTTTAGCTGTGTGTGTGTTGATGTTCGGCTGTGTGTGTGTGTTGATGTTCGGCTGTGTGACGTGTGTTGATGTTCGGCTGTGTGACGTGTGTTGATGTTCGGCTCTGTGACGTGTGTTGATGTTCGGATGTGTGTGTGTTGATGTTCGGCTGTGTGTGTGTGTTGATGTTCGGCTCTGTGACGTGTGTTGATGTTCGGCTGTGTGACGTGTGTTGATGTTCGGCTCTGACGTGTGTTGATGTTCGGATGTGTGTGTGTGTTGATGTTTGGCTGTGTGACGTGTGTTGATGTTTGGCTGTGTGACGTCTATTGATGTTCGGCTGTGTGACGTCTGTTGATGTTCGGCTGTGTGACGTGTGTTGATGTTCGGCTCTATGACGTATGTTGATGTTCGGCTGTGTGTGTGTGTTGATGTTCGGCTGTGTGACATGTTGATGTTCGGCTGTGTGACGTGTGTTGATGTTCGGCTGTGTGACGTGTGTTGATGTTCGGCTGTGTGCTGTGTGCTGTGTGTTGATGTTCGGCTGTGTGCTGTGTGTTGATGTTCGGCTGTGTGATGTGTGTTGATGTTTGGCTGTGTGACGTGTTGATGTTCGGCTGTGTGTGTGTGTTGATGTTCGGCTGTGTGTGTGTGTTGATGTTCGGCTGTGTGTGTGTGTTGATGTTCGGCTGTGTGACGTGTTGATGTTTGGGCTGTGTGACGTGTGTTGATGTTCGGCTGTGTGACTTCTGTTAATGTTCTGCTGTGTGTGTGTGTGTGTTGATGTTCGGCTGTGTGTGTGTTGATGTTCGGCTCTGTGACGTATGTTGATGTTCGGCTGTGTGACGTGTGTTGATGTTTAGCTGTGTGTGTGTTGATGTTCGGCTGTGTGTGTGTTGATGTTCGGCTGTGTGTGTGTTGATGTTCGGCTGTGTGTGTGTGTTGATGTTCGGCTGTGTGACGTGTGTTGATTTTCGGCTGTGTGTGTTGATGTTCGGCTGTGTGTGTGTTGATGTTCGGCTCTGTGACGTATGTTGATGTTCGGCTGTGTGACGTGTGTTGATGTTTAGCTGTGTGTGTGTTGATGTTCGGCTGTGTGTGTGTGTTGATGTTCGGCTGTGTGTGTGTTGATGTTCGGCTGTGTGTGTGTGTTGATGTTCGGCTGTGTGTGTGTTGATGTTCGGCTGTGTGTGTGTGTGTTGATGTTCGGCTGTGTGACGTGTGTTGATTTTCGGCTGTGTGTGTTGATGTTCGGCTGTGTGACGTGTGTTGATGTTCGGCTGTGTGACGTGTGTTGATGTTCGGCTGTGTGTGTGTGTGTTGATGTTCGGCTGTGTGTGTGTGTGTTGATGTTCGGCTGTGTGACGTGTGTTGATGTTCGGCTGTGTGACGTGCGTTGAAGTTCGGCTGTGTGGACGTGTGTTGATGTTCGGCTGTGTGTGTGTGTTGATGTTCGGCTGTGTGTGTGTATGTGTTGATGTTCGGCTGTGTGACGTGTGTTGATGTTCAGCTGTGTGTGTGTGTTGATGTTCGGCTGTGTGACGTGTGTTGATGTTCGGCTGTGTGTGTGTGTGTTGATGTTCGGCTGTGTGACGTGTTGATGTTTGGGCTGTGTGACGTTTGTTGATGTTCGGCTGTGTGACTTCTGTTAATGTTCTGCTTTGTGTGTGTGTGTGTTGATGTTCGGCTGTGTGTGTGTTGATGTTCGGCTGTGTGTGTGTTGATGTTCGGCTGTGTGTGTGTGTGTTGATGTTCGGCTGTGTGTGTGTGTGTTGATGTTCGGCTGTGTGACGTGTGTTGATGTTCGGCTGTGTGACGTGCGTTGAAGTTCGGCTGTGTGACGTGTGTTGATGTTCGGCTGTGTGTGTGTGTTGATGTTCGGCTGTGTGTGTATGTGTTGATGTTCGGCTGTGTGACGTGTGTTGATGTTCAGCTGTGTGTGTGTTGATGTTCGGCTGTGTGACGTGTGTTGATGTTCGGCTGTGTGTGTGTGTTGATGTTCGGCTGTGTGACGTGTTGATGTTTGGGCTGTGTGACGTGTGTTGATGTTCGGCTGTGTGACTTCTGTTAATGTTCTGCTGTGTGTGTGTGTGTGTTGATGTTCGGCTGTGTGTGTGTTAAAGTTCGGCTGTGTGTGTGTGTGTTGATGTTCGGCTGTGTGTGTGTGTGTGTTGATGTTCGGCTGTGTGACGTGTGTTGATGTTTAGCTGTGTGTGTGTTGATGTTCGGCTGTGTGTGTGTGTTGATGTTCGGCTGTGTGTGTGTTGATGTTCGGCTGTGTGTGTGTGTGTTGATGTTCGGCCTTGTGACGTTTGTTGATGTTTGGCTGTGTGTGTGTGTGAGAGAGAGAAAGATCCGTTGCAGCCTGTTCTTCCACTCCTGACACTCATGTGAAGTATTCAGCAGTGTCCTTCAGTGTGTGGCGAGGTGACTGATGAAATTACTGCTAAAAGACGTCCTCACAAAGGCTGAGTCACACAGCCTCTCCCTGGAGGATGCATTCGAGGACAGTCAGGGATGAAATGAAATTCATGGGGTGCTTCTCAAGATGCTTCCTATCTTTGTCCTGATATGTGCGTCTGTCTTGATGTCTTGGTGATCTTCTTTTCTATATATTTTAACATCAGCTAATGATGAAACCCAATGAAACAGTTCCTGCTTTGAATGGATGTCTTAAGACATACAGTATAAAACAAAATGCCTACCACATCCAACAGAAAACCAACATGACAGCGAGAGATGTAGGCCGTCTTTGTAAAATGAGAATTTGTTCTTAACTGACTTTCCTAGTTAAATAAAGGTAAAAGAAAAAAAGATTCAATGCTTAGAACAGTGTAATATTTGATATTTTCAACATGTTTAACTTTTAAGGTAATTGATTTTGTTCTTGAAACAATTATGTATATTGTAGCACTGTCACAATACAGCAGCTACTAATAATAACGATCAGTGGCACTGTTGCATTTGATCAAATGCACTTCAACTTCACAGATTTCTCTGTGGTGATTGGGCATGTCCCTTGAAGCAGACAAAAAGGAGAGCAGAGAGAATGTTAGCGACAGTGGTTGGGGAGAGTGTATAATGTGAATGACAGTGGTAGGGGAGAGTGTATAATGTGAATGACAGTGGTAGGGGAGAGTGTATAATGTTAATGACAGTGGTAGGGAGGAGTGTATAATGTGAATGGCAGTGGTAGGGGAGAGTGTATAATGTGAATGACAGTGGTAGGGGAGAGTGTATAATGTGAATGACAGTGGTAGGGGAGAGTGTATAATGTGAATGACAGTGGTAGGGGAGAGTGTATAATGTGAATGACAGTGGTAGGGAGAGTGTATAATGTGAATGGCAGTGGTAGGGGAGAGTGTATAATGTGAATGACAGTGGTAGGGAGGAGTGTATAATGTGAATGACAGTGGTAGGGGAGAGTGTATAATGTGAATGACAGTGGTAGGGAGAGTGTATAATGTGAATGGCAGTGGTAGGGGAGAGTGTATAATGTGAATGACAGTGGTAGGGGAGAGTGTATAATGTGAATGGCAGTGGTAGGGGAGAGTGTATAATGTGAATGACAGTGGTAGGGGAGAGTGTATAATGTGAATGGCAGTGGTAGGGGAGAGTGTATAATGTGAATGACAGTGGTAGGGAGGAGTGTATAATGTGAATGACAGTGGTAGGGGAGAGTGTATAATGTGAATGACAGTGGTAGGGAGGAGTGTATAATGTGAATGGCAGTGGTAGGGGAGAGTGTATAATGTGAATGGCAGTGGTAGGGGAGAGTGTATAATGTGAATGGCAGTGGTAGGGGAGAGTGTATAATGTGAATGGCAGTGGTAGGGAGAGTGTATAATGTGAATGGCAGTGGTAGGGGAGAGTGTATAATGTGAATGACAGTGGTAGGGAGGAGTGTATAATGTGAATGACAGTGGTAGGGGAGAGTGTATAATGTGAATGACAGTGGTAGGGAGGAGTGTATAATGTGAATGACAGTGGTAGGGGAGAGTGTATAATGTGAATGACAGTGGTAGGGAGAGTGTATAATGTGAATGACAGTGGTAGGGAGAGTGTATAATGTGAATGACAGTGGTAGGGAGAGTGTATAATGTGAATGACAGTGGTAGGGAGAGTGTATAATGTGAATGACAGTGGTAGGGGAGAGTGTATAATGTGAATGGCAGTGGTAGGGGAGAGTGTATAATGTGAATGACAGTGGTAGGGGAGAGTGTATGATGTGAATGGCAGTGGTAGGGGAGAGTGTATAATGTGAATGACAGTGGTAGGGGAGAGTGTATAATGTGAATGACAGTGGTAGGGGAGAGTGTATAATGTGAATGACAGTGGTAGGGGAGAGTGTATAATGTGAATGACAGTGGTAGGGAGGAGTGTATAATGTGAATGACAGTGGTAGGGGAGAGTGTATAATGTGTTTGACAGTGGTAGGGGAGAGTGTATAATGTGAATGACAGTGGTAGGGGAGAGTGTATAATGTGAATGACAGTGGTAGGGGAGAGTGTATAATGTGAATGACAGTGGTAGGGGAGAGTGTATAATGTGAATGACAGTGGTAGGGGAGAGTGTATGATGTGAATGACAGTGGTAGGGGAGAGTGTATAATGTGAATGGCAGTGGTAGGGGAGAGTGTATAATGTGAATGACAGTGGTAGGGGAGAGTGTATCATGTGAATGACAGTGGTAGGGAGGAGTGTATGATGTGAATGACAGTGCTAGGGGAGAGTGTATAATGTGAATGACAGTGGTAGGGGAGAGTGTATGATGTGAATGACAGTGGTAGGGGAGAGTGTATAATGTGAATGGCAGTGGTAGGGGAGAGTGTATAATGTGAATGGCAGTGGTAGGGGAGAGTGTATAATGTGAATGGCAGTGGTAGGGGAGAGTGTAAAATGTGTTTGACAGTGGTAGGGGAGAGTGTATAATGTGAATGACAGTGGTAGGGGAGAGTGTATAATGTGTTTGACAGTGGTAGGGGAGAGTGTATAATGTGAATGACAGTGGTAGGGGAGAGTGTATAATGTGTTTGACAGTGGTAGGGGAGAGTGTATAATGTTAATGACAGTGGTAGGGAGGAGTGTATAATGTGAATGACAGTGGTAGGGGAGAGTGTATAATGTGAATGACAGTGGTAGGGGAGAGTGTATAATGTGTTTGACAGTGGTAGGGGAGAGTGTATAATGTGAATGACAGTGGTAGGGGAGAGTGTATAATGTGAATGACAGTGGTAGGGGAGAGTGTATAATGTGAATGACAGTGGTAGGGGAGAGTGTATAATGTGAATGGCAGTGGTAGGGGAGAGTGTATGATGTGAATGACAGTGGTAGGGGAGAGTGTATAATGTGTTTGACAGTGGTAGGGGAGAGTGTATAATGTGAATGACAGTGGTAGGGGAGAGTGTATAATGTGAATGACAGTGGTAGGGGAGAGTGTATAATGTTAATGACAGTGGTAGGGGAGAGTGTATAATGTTAATGACAGTGGTAGGGAGGAGTGTATAATGTGAATGACAGTGGTAGGGGAGAGTGTATAATGTGTTTGACAGTGGTAGGGGAGAGTGTAAAATGTGAGGTGTATGAGTGCCTAGTTTGTGAGTTTATTATTGCCATTTCCCCCCCCGTGAAAATCCAGTGTGTCCTATGTAGTCTACAAGACCACAAAATATAATCCGCCAAAACAATATGCATCATGAGAATATTGGTGATTTAGGGAAGGTGTCATTTGAAACCACAGGTCCCCTTATCTTTAACACAGGACTTGTATTTGCCTTGGGATTACAGGAAACCCACACAGAACAACAGTGGGAACATGGCTTGGATGAGCTGATTGCTGTAATGCAGCGTCTCCTTCTAGTTCTCTGTCAGCTGGAGTGTGATTGGAAGCTCACTTTGGGAGGGGGACTCTGAGACGTTGCGGACCCGTGTTCCCCTTCCCCGATTCGGGGTGTAGCCTTCAGAAGCATCCCACCTCCAGCAATTACAAATCAGCTTCTCTTCCATTCCATCAGCAACACAAAAGCTCTTCAGTTGCAAAGAACAGGTTTCAACTGGTTGGTGCAGAAACCTTGTGCAACTAAACTAAAACAGAGAGAATGTTGTTGTTTTATTCAGCCAGGCTTTGCCGCAGGACTTTGTATCCAGGGGCTTTATTCAATGTGGTTTAACATTAAAAACAGTTTAACATGACGATCTGATGATCCCACATTCTACATGACGTATTCATGTTTGTTCTATAAACATTATACATTTCTATCTGAAAGTACTGTACAGTTTTACCCTCCTCTATGACCCCAGGGTTTTCTTTTCAGAAGCACTGTCACTGTCACCCTCCTGTGTAAAGTGACGTCCCTCAGGGCATTCTCCCATTTCTGCTGACTCCCCGTCCTGTTGGAACCGTGACAGTGTTGCGGTCGCTGTGCAAACAGTAGAAGCACCTCCGCGTGCCGTGGATTCGTCTCCGAAGGTCTTTCAAACCCGCCAAAGGTTATCTCAGTGTGTCTGTGGCTGAAGCCTCTCGCCCTTTTGAGAAATAACAGCAATACTTCCCCCGCACACAACGAGACACGTTAATGTGACAAAGATCCCTGAGCAAATGAAATTAGATATATACCTTAACCTTTCCTGGCACCATTTCAAAGGGTTACGCCAGCCCTCTCTAATAGCTAGCTGTTAATAGCCTATTTTGGTGCCGTTTAGATTGTAATTCAGCCCGCTATTAGCATTTAGCATGAAGTGTCATTGAAATATCATGGCTAATCATATGCGTGTCCCTCGTCCGTGCTTAATTGGAGGTCTAATCATAGTGACATTGACAGTAATGAGTTCAGTCACTCTAGATAACTGAGATCCCAGCTGAAGGTGGTTGTGTATGTGTGTGTGCCATTGTTCTTACGGCTGGGCAGCTAGTTTCCCAGTGTTACTAACACTCCCCCACACCCAGGGCACGACACAGTCTTTCCCATCCTGCACCTTGCTCATCCTCTTGACCTTCGCCCAACTTAGCATTAGCATTGTTTTAAACCCAACTGGTGCAACCGGCCTGACGGGTGTTTACTGTGTGAGGGTGGATGGTTCAGTTTACCCCAAACAATCATCAAGGGCTTGACCTTCATCTAGTGTTCCATGCAGGTTACTGAACCAGTCCAGATCACTAGCTGAACCAGTCTCAGTGCTGAGGAGCTGGACTCAATCACTAACCAGCCAGGAAGTATTTCTGGAACCTGATTTCTGACGTCTGAGTGGAGAAGAGAGGGAGGGTGAAACATGGGGATGAATCATTCCCCATGTTTAGAGTTGAAGAGCAGGGCTTTGTCAAACTGAGCTGGAGGGAGTGTCTCTCAGATCTGTGGAACAGTCCGTTATAATGATGGAACATTCCATTTTTATATGGCATTTCTCTTTTTTCCTACTGTGTGATGATTTCATTTGATATTTTCTTTCCGACCATTTTATTTAGACCACTACTGTGTTTTCCTACACTGAGATTGACAATAGATTTAGATTAGTATACCTGAGATTGACAATAGATTTAGATTAGTATACGTGAGATTGACAATAGATTTAGATTAGTATACCTGAGATTGACAATAGATTTAGATTAGTATACCTGAGATTGACAATAGATTTCGATTAGTATACCTGAGATTGACAATAGATTTCGATTAGTATACCTGAGATTGACAATAGATTTAGATTAGTATACCTGAGATTGACAATAGATTTAGATTAGTATACCTGAGATTGACAATAGATTTAGATTAGTATACGTGAGATTGACAATAGATTTAGATTAGTATACCTGAGATTGACAATAGATTTAGATTAGTATACCTGAGATTGACAATAGATTTAGATTAGTATACCTGAGTTGGCAAAATCAACTATATTTGTCTGTGCATGTGTGTGTAAAGTCAACTACCATGGTTGTTGTTTGGCCTTTAGAAAACCATTACACACAGAGCCTACAGTCTCCTCATTTTATTGGCAGCATTCTCTTAAAAAAAGGGCAGACATTAGACTTGGAAATGGTGCTTGATTCAGTGGAGACACACTATACTACCTAACTAGTACCAGGAAAGGAATGGCCTCGGAGCGACAGGCAGCCACATGGAGAGACAGACAGCCACACGGAGCTTGATAAATATATAATGTCGTAATTATCATTAGCCGAGGTACTCAGCTGAGAGCCGAGAGATTTCAGAAACAAGTGTTGGTGATATGCCCTGGAAGAGGAATATCGTATTTTAGATGAGTTGAAAAAACAAATATCATTGACGACGTGGCATTAGAGGATTCAGTCAGATTGAGTTTGTCTGTTGTTGTCTGGTTGTGTTCCCAGTGCAAGGCTGCTGCAGGCCCCATGCTGGCTGAGTAAAGATGTAAAGGGAAACGCTACAGGCCTTTTCCTCTCTCTAGCTGCTGTTTGGACTGTCTGTCTGCACCAATAAATGAAGCCTCTCGGGTCGGCTCTGGGCTAAAATGCCACTTCGGATCCCCTATAGTGGCTGAACCTTCCAGGTCTTGTTACCCCCTAACCAGCTCACAATGAACCTCATCACTTCCTGTTGATGTCCTCGGGTGATCTAACCTTAGCTGCTGTGATTGGCTAAAGAGGGCATGCTTCCCTCTGATTGGACTGTCTTTGTGGTGGCTGTCACCCCCTTGTTGATTTGGTGGCAGCCCAGCGTGAGCCCAACTGATTGGCAGTGCTGTGCCCCAGAGCACGATGGGAGCCGTTGGGAGCAGCTGCCACCGAGGGCCCAGCCATTTGATGTGGAAATGGTTTTGATAAATAATATAACAGTGATAATACCCAGCTGCTTTTGGAGCCACGTGACCTCAAGCCACACAGTCCGCCCCAATAATGACTTCACAGGGTCCCATGATTAGCGTATGCATTATTAACCCCCCCACCAGAGTATGTGAGCGGAGCTTGCACAATTTGACTAGAGCACGGAGCGAGATTCCCATAGGCTGGAGTATTGGCCTTCTTGCCCGTTCCAATTTCACTCCAGTAGCATTCACTTCACTAGCTCAGGGCAAACCCGGCCCAGCATGCATTTGTAGTCTACTTGTTTGCTGCTGTAGAACCCTTGCTTTAGCTACTGTCATGGAGTTCACTAAATATTTCCCGAAATAATGATGGTGTACTTACTATGTGCACATGCGAAAAGAAAGGAAGTATTTATAAAGTACCAATCTGATCTCTTAAAAGTTACCTTCATTTTTCTTACATTATTTGTATCTATACAATAGGCCATAATAGATTTTGTCCCACTAGGCCTAGCGTATTCCAACTTTCAAGTAGCTTTCTGTTATTATTGAGTTATGTTGCCCAAAAACCTTTAGATCTACTTATAGAAAAAAAAGTTCTGCATCTCTGTCCAGCCTGGCAACAGTGGCCAAAAGGGTGTTTAGCATCCCCAGCGTCTCTGCAAGGTCGGATAGGATATATATACTCCATCACATGAGCCTGAAGTCACAGACTCTGGCCAAACTCGTGTTTCTAAAAAATTCAAAGGCACTGTAGACTGTGCCTAATAAGGCATTTTTTGTTGAATTTGTATTTAATTTTAAGTAAGTCACAGCCTATATGCGCAATGTATAGACTATAATGATTTAGTACAACGAAATGTTGTTTAAATGCTGAGCGCTTAATGTCCAGCCTAGTATGTCGCACTCGCAAATGCTTCACAATGTATTTTTTTACAGTCTATAGCCTTGAAATAATTTAAATAATCTATCCTAAATAAATAATTTTTGTTCCTGTTTAATATGACATGTGGCCTATTTAAAAGGATGAGCGCTTCTTACATTCACCTTTTCATGTTTATTTAAATACTTTACATTCAAATCGTATGGTTTGGTTTCAATACTTCAAAACCAAATGGTAGGTCCAGGTAGTCATAAAAATAGATGGGTGTTGGTTAGATTGGGATTTTAATCAATGGAGCAAATTTGGAGCAGCAATTAAAAAATTGCAAATCAAATCAAATTTTATTGGTCACATACACATGGTTAACAGATGTTAACGCGAGTGTAGCGAAATGCTTGTGCTTCTAGTTCCGACCGTGCAGTAGTATCTAACAAGTAATCGAACAATTTCACAACAACTACCTTATACAAACAAATGTAAAGGAATGAATAAGAATATGTACATATAAATATATGGATGAGCGATGTCTGAACGGCATAGGCAAGATGCAGTAGATGGTATAGAGTACAGTATATACATATGAGATGAGTAATGTAGGGTATGTAAACATTATATAAAGTGGCATTGTTTAAAGTGACTAGTGATACATTTGTTACATCCAATTATTAATTATTAAAGTGGCTAGAGATTTGAGTCAGTATGTTGGCAGCAGCCACTCAATGTTAGTGATGGCTGTTTAACAGTCTGATGGCCGTGAGATAGAAGCTGTTTTTCAGTCTCTCGGTCCCAGCTTTGATGCACCTGTACTGACCTCGCCTTCTGGATGATAGCGGGGTGAACAGGCAGTGGCTCGGGTGGTTGTTGTCCTTGATGATCTTTTTGGCCTTCCTGTGACATCAGGTGGTGTAGGTGTCCTGGAGGGCAGGTAGTTTGCCACCGGTGATGCGTTGTGCAGACCTCACTACCCTCCGGAGAGCCTTACGGTTGTGGGCAGAGCAGTTGCCGTACCAGGTGGTGATACAGCCCGACAGGATGCTCTCGATTGTGCATCTGTAAAAGTGTTTTTGGTGACAAGCCACATTTCTTCAGCCTCCTGAGGTTGAAGAGGCACTGTTGTGCCTCTTCACCACGCTGTCTGTGTGGTTGGACCATTTGTTTGTCCGTGATGTGTACGCCAAGGAACTTAAAGCTTTCCACCTTCTCCACTGCTGTCCCGTCGATGTGGATAGGTGGGTGCTGTTTCCTGAAGTCCACGATCATCTCCTTTGTTTTGTTGATGTTGAGTGAGAGGTTATTTTCCTGACACCACACTCCAAGGGCCCTCACCTCCTCGATGTAGGCCGTCTCGTCTTTGTTGGTAATCAAGCCTACCACTGTAGTGTCGTCTGCAAACTTGATGATTGAGTTGGAGGCGTGCATGGCCACGCAGTCATGGGTGAACAGGGAGTACAGGAGAGGGCTGAGAACGCACCCTTGTGGGGCCCCAGTGTTGAGGATCAGCGGGGTGGAGATGTTGTTTCCTACCCTTACCACCTGGGGCCGGCCCGTCAGAAAGTCCAGGATCCAGTTGCACAGGGCGGGGTCGAGACCCAGGGTCTCGAGCTTAATGACGAATTTGGAGGGTACTATGCTGTTAAATGCTGAGCTGTAATCGATGAACAGCATTCTTACATAGGTATTCCTCTTGTCCAGAAGGGTTAGGACAGTGTGCAGTGTGATTGTGTCGTCTGTGGACCTATTGGGTGGTAAGGGTGTCAGGTAGGGTGTCAGGTCTAGGGTGTCAGGTAGGGTGGAGGGGATGTGATCCTTGACTAGTCTCTCTAAGCACTTCATGATGACGGAATGAGTGCTACGGGGCGATAGTCGTTTAGCTCAGTTACCTTAGCTTTCTTGGGAACCGGAACAAGGGTGGCCCTCTTGAAGCATGTGGGAACAGCAGACTGGGATAGGGATTGATTGAATATGTCCGTAAACACACCAGCCAGCTGGTCTGCGCATGCTCTGAGGACACGGCCAGGGATGCCGTCTGGGCCGGCAGCCTTGCGAGGGTTAACACGTTTAAACGTTTTACTCACGTTGGCCGCGGTGAAGGAGAGCCCGAAGGTTTTGGTAGCGGGCCGTGTCAGTGGCACTGTATTGTCCTCAAAGCGAGCAAAGAAGTTGTTAACGTATCCCGAGTGATACGTTAACATGAGCCATGTTTCCGTGAAACAGAGAATGTTACAATCTCTGACGTCTCTCTGGAATGCAACCCTTGCTCGAATTTCGTCTACCTTGTTGTCAAGAGACTGGACATTGGTGAGTAGTTACTCGGGAGTGGTGGGCGACGTGCACGTCTATGGAGCCTGACCAGAAGACCGCTCCGTCTGCCCCTTCTGCGCCGCCGTTATTTTGGGTCGCCTACTGGGATCCAATCTATTGTCCTTTGTCGTGGTCCGAACAGAGGATCCGCTTGGTAAGTTGACGTTGCTCTTGTATCCAATAGTTCCTCCCGGCTGTATGTAATAAAACTTAAGATTTCCGGGGTAACAATGTAAGAAATAATACATAAAAATACAAAATACTGCATAGTTTCCTAAGAACGCGAAGCGAGGCGACCATCTCTGTCGGCGCCATCGTAAAGCAGAGCGGTTGGATAGGACATGAAGCGCCGGAGCGGTGCGCACCGCTCAATGAGCGGGATTTCCAACGCACACACACGCATACACATACCCCTCAGAGGTCTACCCCCCACTGGGCACCTTCATCGCCACAAGTGGCCTCACATGGGCAATCTGAATATCATCTTGTTCTCTTCTTCCTGTATTCCATGGCTCTGTGCGTTTCAGAACATACTCCTGTAGAACTAGCATTAGGCAGGTTGGTTGGCGAACCATGTATTCAGTTTGGCTCTGTAAGGACCATGTTTTCAGTCTGTCTCTGTAAGGACCATGTATTCAGTCTGTCTCTGTAAGGACCATGTATTCAGTCTGGCTCTGTAAGGACCATGTATTCAGTCTGTCTCTGTAAGGACCATGTATTCAGTCTGGCTCTGTAAGGACAATGTATTCAGTCTGGCTCTGCAAGGACCATGTATTCAGTTTGGCTCTGTAAGGACCATGTATTCAGTCTGGCTCTGTAAGGACCATGTATTCAGTCTGGCTCTGTAAAGACCATGTATTCAGTCTGGCTCTGTAAGGACCATGTATTCAGTCTGGCTCTGTAAGGACCATGTATTCATTCTGGCTCTGTAATGACCATGTATTCAGTCTGGCTCTGTAAGGACCATGTATTCAGTCTGGCTCTGTAATGACAATGTATTCAGTCTGGCTCTGTAAGGACCATGTATTCAGTTTGGCTCTGTAAGGACCATGTATTCAGTCTGGCTCTGTAAGGACCATGTATTCAGTCTGGCTCTGTAAGGACCATGTATTCATTCTGGCTCTGTAATGACCATGTATTCAGTCTGGCTCTGTAAGGACCATGTATTCAGTCTGGCTCTGTAATGACAATGTATTCAGTCTGGCTCTGTAAGGACCATGTATTCAGTTTGGCTCTGTAAGGACCATGTATTCAGTCTGGCTCTGTAAGGACCATGTATTCAGTCTGGCTCTGTAAGGACCATGTATTCAGTCTGGCTCTGTAAGGACCATGTATTCAGTTTGGCTCTGTAAGGACCATGTATTCAGTCTGGCTCTGTAAGGACCATGTATTCAGTCTGTCTCTGTAAGGACCATGTATTCAGTCTGGCTCTGTAAGGACCATGTATTCAGTCTGGCTCTGTAAGGACCATTCATCCAGTCTGGCTCTGTAAGGACCATGTATTCAGTCTGGCTCTGTAAGGACCATTCATCCAGTCTGGCTCTGTAATGACCATGTATTCAGTCTGGCTCTGTAACGACCATGTATTCAGTCTGGCTCTGTAACGACCATGTATTCAGTCTGGCTCTGTAACGACCATGTATTCAGTCTGGCTCTGTAACGACCATGTATTCAGTGTGACTCTTTAAGAACCATGTATTCAGTCATTTTAAAGTGCTGTGTGAAATATGTTTTAATAGATGACACTTTCATTTTGGATGACAAACAGCAAATGCCTTTACACACTGTTTCATCGTTTTAGAGAAAATGCAGTTGCCACAGTTGCCTCATTAATGTATCAACCCCATGTCAGTCACTGGGTTATGTTCAACCTAATGTAGCAGGCTTTGAAAGACGCATGAGCAGAGGTCCCACTTCCGTTTTTCAGGGAAATGGAAGTTACATTGAAAATACTGTTTCTCTGATAACCGGATGTTAGCCTTTTCTGGCGACTCGGCATTGGCTAGGTTATGTGTGACGAGTGTGTGTTCTTTCAAAATCCTTCCTGTAGTATTCTCCATCTCAGTCCCTCTTCTCTGGTCCTCAGTTAGTTGGGTCCTAGTCTCTCCCTGTACTGCTTGTTTATTCATTTCTCTCCCACACATCCCTCGGTTCCCTCCTTCCTCTCCTCTGGTCTCTCTATTCCTGCACTCTTCTTTTGCTTCTTCATTTCTTCCACCTCTCAGGGGCTCCCTCCCTCCCTCCCTCCTTTCCCTTGCTGTTGTTTTGTCAGATGAACGAGACAGACAGGCCCCAGTGGATGTGAATAGAGAGACACTGGAAGACAACCCTCTGACATTAGACACCACAGCACTCACTTTGTGTTTCAGATGTTCAATCAGAATGCTAATGGCTCCTGCAACTAGGGAGCCATATTATTGGAACACTAATTGATAAGAAGACAAAGATCGGGGAGCTTAGTGCCACCAGAAAGAAGCTGTATGCCGTATGCCCAGCTCGCAGTCACTTCTGTTTAATTACAATTGCAGTAATAATGGAGAGAATTGCTTGATGAGTGTAACTGTTACGGTTTACGCCTCTGCTTTTCTCTCTCATTATAAATGCTATACGTTGTTTATCCAATCAGTGTTTATGTTTTCCTTTTCAAAACAAGTACCAGCAGGTAAATGGAGAGCTGTGTATGGCTGTTTTGTCTTTCAGTTCCTTTCACCTCAAATCACACTCTTTCCTTTCTTGATACTGTAGGAATTTTATAACACGAGGCCATTGTCTCAGCTTTGCTTCCACATGCTTTAGGCCCTCCAGATAGGAAAGTCTTGTCAAACACAACAACCTTGAAATAAGCACTCCTCTTAAACAAGGAGGAATAGACTCCCGATGGTGGCGGTGCCGACAGCCCAGGCGCGAGTAACGCTCTCTAAGCCAAGTATTGATACAGTTTCTCTCCAACACATCTAATTACAGTCAGGCGGGCGGGCAGCACGGACAGACACGGTGCTTTATAGATCTCCTCCCAGAGGGGAGGGAGAGGTGAAGAGAAGATCCCTCTGTCCTGTCCTGGCATCAGCCCTGCTCTCTGCTCTGGTCCTTCCAACTCCTCCTTGCTCCTTTCTGCCTCTTCGGGAAGATCAATTAATAAGCTTGAACTACCTCTCCTCCCCGTCTGGTCTGTCTGACAGTCTGTCTGTCTAATGGCTGTTGTTGGTCTAGTGGATGCTCATCTTATTAAGTTGTCCAAAAAGAGAGAAAGTCTGCTCTCTCTTTCTCTCTCTCTCTCTCTCTCTCTCTCTCTCTCTCTCTCTCTCTCTCTCTCTCTCTCTCTCTCTCTCTCTCTCTCTCTCTCTCTCTCTCTCTCTCTCTCTCTCTCTCTCTCTCTCTCTCTCTCTCTCTCTCTCTCTCTCTCTCTCTCTCCCTCATTGTTAATGTTATTTCTTAGGGATACTCTGGGAGCGGTGGCAGCGTGTGTTTGCAAATGCAATTGCATCTCCCAAACCACTGGCAATACTGAGGTAGAAATGCTGAAAATACCTCCCCTCATCGTAGTAAGCTGCCACCACTTCTTGTGAACAAAATTCTAAAATCAAAGGTAATCAATCTTCACTGGATTTCCTTTAAGTGAGAAGAGAGGGGGGGGCAGACCCAATATGTTTTCTGAATCTAAATATAATGCTGAACATTATTTATTTTCTTTACCTTGAAATACATAAACCCCCCCTCATACGATACATACACAAAACCCCAGAGAATCTGACTAGAATATATAAATACAAAATAAATCACAGAATGAGGAAAGAACCCAGAGGGAGGAGGAGAACTTTGGAACCTGCTAGCTTGAAACCTTTTGTTCTAAGAACCAGGGAACTAGGGGACGAGTGGAACACTTCCTGTCATTTCCTCACTAACAGAGGCTCAGGCTGAGTGGCAACAACACTCGCTGGTAGCCATGGAAACGGAGGCCATCTGATTAGTCGCTAGCGTAACTAGCGTAGTAGTTAATCAAGTGGATGAGGAGACAAAAGGCATCTCTGAGCTCAAGTCATCACAGGACGCATCGCCATCATAAAGGGGTTGAGCTGCAATAGCCAAATAAACAGCAACAACCAAAGTCCATGATGAACCATGTCTGTCTGTTAATTAATGAGTGTCCCATCTTTCACTTGACTCTACCAAATCTTCCTCTCTATTCCCCCTCTACAAAAGAGACCCAGACTTCTATAGACACGTCTTAACAGAAGAGAGAGAGAGAGTGGGGGGAGGCAGACCCAATAGGTTAAAATCAGCAGTAAGCAACATGAGCACATGAAAGAATCGATTTCGCACAGAGGTAGAATTTTTCTGTCTTTAAACGGCGTTGAGTGCAGGTGCACAAGGTTAATGAGAACTACTCTCCCAGGTGGCAGTTGGCTGGAGGGAAGCAGAATGGAAAGATTGAGTTAAAAAAGAGACCTGGAAAAATGTAGACAAAAGGTAGAATAGGGTCAGAGAAGAAAAAAATGAATTGGTTTGATATCAACTTGCCTGATGCACGATTTAATGATTTTTAAATGAACATCCTATCCAACATGGCTCTAGTTAAGTGCACAAATCCTACGCAAGTCATCTTTCAAAGCTTTTTTCTATTCTCTTTAGTGCAATACGGGTTGACTGGACTGGACCTGGATTGTAATTCTTCTGCAGATAGCATCCAGTTTAAAGGTGCTTTCTCACAACGGGGAGATTGAAAGGGGAGAGCAACAGAGAACAGAGACCGAGGCACAGAGGCCTAGCTTGGACTTCTTTTTCTCCCCATCGTGCTCCTGACAGATAAGCTCAAGGGGGGTAGAGGGGAAAATGGGCTCTTTCAACCTTCAGATTTCATTTCAGACCGCCTTTCTCTCCAGAGAACAATGCCGATGTGAAAGCCTTATGGGAGGCCACTGGCCACAGCCAGGGCTGGTGTAGCCTGCCCTGCACTGATCAAAACTGTGTGTCTGCTCTGGGCCAGCACGTGTGTGCCCCACACACATATACAGTGTGTGCATATTTGTCTCTGTTTGTTTTGTTTGCACCCACCTGGCTATAAGCATGTGAATAATGAAACATTCTGTTCATATGAAATAGTCTTCATAGTATTTGCCGTACTTTCTCTCTGTGTCACTTTCAATGAGCGAGAGGATCAACCAAACATTCTCTGGATAGACATTGAGGCTCCTCTCCTCTGTAATATCCAGGAGCCAGCTTGTAAACCACACCGCTCATGTTCTCTTTTCTGAGTGAGATTAATGAACAGTTGCCTCATGTAAAAGATGCCAAATTGAAATGTTTGAAGGGGGGAAAAATGCAATTTTATTCTTGTTTGAAGCCGCAACATATTCAGCTGCTACATTGAGAAATATGCTTTAGAGATAGGGAGTTGTATTTGTCGTGATTACTGGATGTCATCATAATAAAATATGTTGATATTTCTGTTTGAGGAGATATGCCTGTATGGAAAGACATCAAGGGGGAAAACAAATCCCTCACAATAGTTGGTCAATGGTCAATGGTCAATTTGCGATGGCAGGGGAATCCATAAATCAAAGTCTATGCAAATGTTCTTTTAGGGACATGTTTTTTATGAATTTATACGCCTAATTTTATGTTTTCTAAATCTAATGCTGAACAATATATATTTTCTTTACCTTGAAATACATAAATCCCCCCTCATACGATACATACACAAAACCCCAGAGAATCTGACTATCTGTCCATGATGAACCATGTCTGTCTATGTGTCCCGTCTTTCACTTGATTCTACCAAATCTTCCACCCTATTCCCCCTCTACAAAAGAGACTGAGACTTCTCTAGACACGTCTTAAAACAGCCTCTCAGCCCCTCAGCCTTTTCCCTAGAACCTGCTACAGTACCTGTTGCTACTTTATATCTTGAAAACCCAGACGATCCCTCCTCACTTTGTTCCAGATCAGAGTGCCGGGGGCACTTCACAGCCCTGGAGGGACTGCCAAGGAGGGGAAAGAGAATTGAATAATTATTTTCCGGTTTTGGTTAGATTCTAATACTGCTCCAGTACTATACTTTCTACCTGAAAGCCCTCCAGATGTAGAACTAGCTGTCTCGTCATCCAACCATTGAAGCCCCTCCTATATGGAGTAGCTATGCTACTTGATTTCATCCCCCTCCAATCTCCCAATCAGCTCCGTTCTAGTTGAGCTGTTCATTGATTGCTAAATGGGATGTGGCATCTGCAGGCAGCCATGTCACACAAACAGATGTGTGATTGGAGGATCTCAGGCTGAGAGAGAAAGAGCCTACTGCTTCAGACACATCTCTGCTTTAGAGGGTCCACTTCAGAGAGCTAGAGAGAGATGGAGGGGGGTCTCTCTCAATCAGAAACTGATAAGGTGTGTTTTGAGACTGCTACTTTCTTTTTTATTTCTCCGAAACTGCCAGTGTTGTATTTTAGAAAGTCAAATCCAGAGGCTCTGTCATGGTAAGTACTGTAGCTGAAGTAAAATGACCAGAATAACCACATTTGATAATATTATAAATGAATTGGATTTGGATATGGAGTTTAGGCTATATTTATTTTAATTGTGATTTAGCCTCTGCGGTCGATGTCTGAATTTGTGGGTGGGAGGAAGGTTCTTTAAAATTCAATTTCCTAACTCTAAAGTGTTATTAAAGGAAATAGTAAGGAGAATATGTACAATGATCTGATTAACCTCAGGCGGACGGCTCTGGATTGATTTTTTTCTTTGGCAGGCCATAAGGAGATTTCTGATGAGGTATGAATCAAATTATAAAAATGACAGCCACTCAGTGACATTTCCGCTGTACAGCTCAGCCACACCCGTTGCTGACAGATGTATAAAATCGAGCACACAGCCATGCAATCTCCATAGCCAGACATTGGCAGTAGAATGGCCTTACTGAAGAGCTCAGTGACTTTCAACGTAGCACCGTCATAGGATGCTACCTTTCCAAAAAGTCAGTTCGTCATATTTCTTCCCTGTTAGAGTTGCCCCGGTCAACTGTAAGTGCTGTTATTGTGAAGTGGAAACGTCTAGGAGCAACAACAGCTCAGCTGCGAAGTGGTAAGCCACACAAGCTCACAGAACGGGACGGCCGAGTGCTGAAGCAGGTAGTGTGTCAAAATCGTCTGTCTTCGTTTGCACTCACTACCGAGTTCCAAACTGCCTCTGGAAGGAACTTAAGCACAAGAACTGACGTTCGTTGGGAGCTTCATGAAATGGGCTTCCATGGCTGAGCAGCTGCACACAAACCTGTGATCACCATGCGCAATGCCAAGCGTCGGCTGGAGTGGTTTAAAGCTCGCTGCCATTGGACTCTGGAGCAATGTAAACACGTTCTCTGGAGTGATGAATCACGCTTCACCATCTGGCAGTCCAATGGAGAAATCTGGGCTTGGCGGATGCCAGGAGAATGCTACCTGCCCCAATGCATAGTGCCAACTGTAAAGTTTGGTGGAGGAGGAATAATGGTCTGGGGCTCTTTTTCATGGTTCGGGCTAGGCCCCTTAGTTCCAGGGAAGGGAAATCTACAGCATACAATGACATTCTAGACGTGCTTCCAACTTTGTGGCAACAGTTTGGGGAAGGCCCAATTCCTGTTTCAGCATGACAATGCTCCCGTGCACAAGGCGAGGTCCATACAGAAATGGTTTGTCGAGATTGGCGTGGAAGAACTTGACTGGCCTGCACAGAGCCCTGACCTCAACCCCATCGAACACCTTTGGGATGAATTGGAATGCCGACTGCGAGCCAGGCCTAATCGCCAAACATCAGTGCCCAACCTCACTAATGCTCTTGTGGCTGAATGGAAGCAAGTCCCCGCAGCAATATTCCAACATCTAGTGGAAAGCCTTCCCAGAAGAGTGGAGGCTGTAATAGCAGCAAAGGTGGGACCAACTCCACATTAATACCAATGATTTTGGAATGAGATGTTCGACGAGCAGGTGTCCACATATCTTTGGTCATGAAGTGTATTTATTGTAATTTTATTCATAAATGTGTTATTTAGCTGTCACTGAGAGGATGGAGACAAGGTCATGTTGGTTGGCCAGATGTGTCTGTGTTGAACTCTTTAGCCAAGAGTCTCTCAACAAGGAACCATCCACATACTGTATGGAAGAGTGAGGCTGCCTGTTTGTAGTTGGGCTTGTTTTATGCTATCTCCAACAAGCAATTTCTTTGCCAGCTAACCCAGATGAATTAGAGCTTGTCCGCTTATTATGTACACTGGACATTCTATTACTCTAGCCGCCCTGCTACCGCTATCTGTGATAGATTATTATGCCTGGGCTTTCAACTACATTACACCTTGTTAAAAGCACCTTGGTTGGGAGGATTACAAGAACATGATTACAATGGAGGAGCAGGAAGATGACGGGGGAATTTATTAATGAAGGTGTCAGTTACCCAGCGTGCACTTCAGCCTCACCGCCAGGACACCTGTGGGAAAGAGCAAAGGTCTCTTCTTTCTCTCTGTCTCTCTATCTCTGTCTGTCTGTCTGTCTGTCTGTCTGTCTGTCTGTCTGTCTGTCTGTCTGTCTCTCTCTATCTCTCTCTCTCTCTCTCTCTCTGTCTATCTCTCTCTCTCTCTCTGTCTATCTCTCTCTCTCTCTCTCTCTCTCTCTCTCTCGCTCTGTCTCTCTCTCATCTCTATCTCTCTCTTTTGCTCTCTCACACAATCTATTTTTCTTTCTAACTCTCTCTTTCTCTCTCTCTTCCAATAAGCTCCTCTGTTTACACATATTATAATTGTGTCTGTCTATCTGTATTCCAGCTAAATATGGCCCACACTCTGCCTCTCTCCTGCTATCATCTCCATTCAGGAACACTCTCCTCTCAGTGGGCGCTGTCCTATCGCTGAGTGGCTGACTAACACACGTTTACCATGCTGTTCATAGACAGGAGTCTATACATCATACATACACCTACACACACCTGAGATACACAACAGATCCCCCCAGTCAGTCAGGAGCTAGTGATGATGTAGAGGACTATTTTCCCCCTAGTTTCTCCTCCGGTGGCTCCATCACTCCCAGCAAATCGATGAGAGGCTCCCTATTTTTAGTATGAGTGTATAAACTCTTTCACCTTGGAATGCTGGAGGTCTCAGTGGGTATCAGGAGGGCCTGCCTCTTCTCACCGAGCATGCCTCTTCTCCCTTCTCACTGAGCCTGCCTCTTCTCACTGAGTCTGCCTCTTCTCCCTTCTCACTGAGCCTGCCTCTTCTCACTGAGTCTGCCTCTTCTCCCTTCTCACTGAGCCTGCCTCTTCTCTCAGAGCCTGTCTCTTCTCCCTTCTCACTGAGTCTGCCTCTTCTCCCTTCTCTCTGAGCCTGCCTCTTCTCACTGAGTCTGCCTCTTCTCCCTTCTCACTGAGTCTGCCTCTTCTCCCTTCTCACTGAGTCTGCCTCTTCTCACTGAGCCTGCCTCTTCTCACTGAGTCTGCCACTTCTCCCTTCTCACTGAGTGTGCCTCTTCTCCCTTCTCACTGAGCCTGCCTCTTCTCTCTGAGCCTGCCTCTTCTCTCAGAGCCTGTCTCTTCTCCCTTCTCACTGAGCCTGCCTCTTCTCTGAGCCTGCCTCTTCTCACTGAGTCTGCCTCTTCTCACTGAGTCTGCCTCTTCTCCCTTCTCACTGAGTCTGCCTCTTCTCACTGAGCCATGCCTCTTCTCTGAGGGTGTATGTGTATATCGTTTTCAACTTCTCCAAGGAGGTTAAGTGAAAGTCACTTACAGAAGTGTGAAACTGAAACATCTCCGACCGCCACTCCAGAACACGCCCCAGCCCACTGCATTGTTTTGGAGGCCCGGCCCATCACACAGCTTATTTATTTGGCGGGTGGGGGTGCTATCTGTCCCATGGTGCCCTGCATCTGGGCTCTGACCTCTGATAAGCACCCCGCCAGTGCCCCGATAACAGCTGGCCACTCTCCTCTTCTCCAGACATCATTAGGCTGTGCTGTGGGCCGCCGGGCTCCGCCACTAAAACAGCCCCAGCCGGGCGGGAGCCGGGAATATCTCGGCTCTATCTCATTACCTCTGTAATAACCCCTGCGCAGCGGCAGGTGGGCAGAAATTGTTTTGGGAAAGAAGTTTTCGGGGCATCTCGGTCCCGGCCGCGTTCGTCTCTCTGAATAACCTTTAGATGACTTAAATGGAAGAGAGACCCTCCCCTCCTCCCCTCCCCGGAGGATTGTCTTCAAAGCTTGGCTCTCGTGGTCAGGAAGCCTGCCATCGAATTGATCAGGTCCCGGCTCAAAGGGCAATTAAATAGGGATGAAACGCCTTGAGCTACGGGCAACACAAAACAACAATCCTCTCCGCTCATCTTCAGAACAGCAACACATGTCAAAAACTGTCAAATTCTTTACTGAGGAAATGCAGATGCATTGAATCATTCCGACAAGGTTTTTTGCATCGTGTACTTGCTCTTTAGTTCTCTTTGGGTGTTATAAACGCAGCCTTTCTTTGGGTGTTATAAACACAGTTTTTCTTTAGGTGTTATAAACACAGTTTTTCTTTAGGTGTTATAGACGCAGCCTTTCTTTGGCTGTTATAGACACAGCCTTTCTTTGGGCATGGGTCACTACTTTGTCTGCCTGACCCTTCCTGAAAACTCTAACACTCATTTTCTCACACACTCTCTACATCTTTCTCTCCCTCTCTCCTTTTGTAGTATAGAACTCCTGTGCTGTTCTGTTCAGTATCCCTCTTGGTACAGGATTAACTCCCCTCGTTTAAAGCTTGCTTTGCCTCCACAGATGTCAGCTTTGAGATTGAAATGAGCTCTCTGCAAGCAATAAAGAGTGAATTAAAAGGAGGGGAAAATAAACCTGAAGAGTCCTGAAGAACAGAGTTCCTCTGAGTGAAAGAGAGCGATAGTGGTATAGAGAGTGAAGAGTTCATGCTGTACTGTACACCTCCTCTCTGCACTGAAGTAGGATCTGATGTCTCCACCCGGTACAGTACATCCAGTCAGAGAAAGTCCCTTTATGCCTGTAAAGACATGTGATGTTAATACATAGTTAATTCTATGTGATGTTAAAACTATATTAATACTTCTATGAAATACATTTTTAGAATGGGTCGAAATTGTTTTGCTTGGCGTACAAAACCTTTATTCTGGTCAACCAGCTCTAAAGAAGCATCCTTCTCTGAAAGTCTGAATCTCTCTTTATAATCACCAATGTTCAGGACTGTCTTCAGCTCCCTGCAGGTGTTCTGCAGTGGGAATATCTCTCCCTCTCTGCCATACGTTTTAATTATGCAGATCTCATAAACCCGCATTACTCGCAGAAACACAAATTACCGCCCTCTCCAAACGTTCCTGAAAGACAGCTTTTCCACAGTCTTTTAGCGTCTGGCTAATGCCTGGTTTTGGCTGGGGCTTTCTGAGGCGGATGTGCTGATGAAGACAATGCTCTTAAATCTTGACCGAGATGAATACAGGCCCTTATGAGAGAAGAAATGAGACAAGCTCACAGAATAACAAGACACAAAAAGAAAGGGAACTAAACAGCAGAGCAGCCATGGTACGCATCACAGCCATGCTTTTCTTTCTAAATGTTTTGCTAATTCGTCTTGGCACTGCCCCAAACCCAGTGATTAAAATACGTTGTGATGTGCTGCAATGGCTCCATAATGTACATTTTCACATTTAATTATACAGCCAATTATGTTTTGCTTAATAACATGTACAATGAGCCCAGAAACTGTGAAAAGAATGTGCAACATATTCAAATTACCCCCCCCCACACACACACACACACACACACTCTCTCTCTCTCTCTCTCTCTCTCTCGCTCTACTGGGACATCCCTAGACTCATCCTCCCTGTGGGATTGTATGAGCATGACTGAGGGTCGGTGGGGCAATGTTTAAGAGACTTCATCCTTCTTCAATATAACCAAAATGTAGTGCACCTACAACCTGTGTGTGTGTGTGTGTGTGTGTGTGTGTGTGTGTGTGTGTGTGTGTGTGTGTGTGTGTGTGTGTGTGTGTGTGTGTGTGTGTGTGTGTGTGTGTGTGTGTGTGTGTGTGTGTGTGGGCTGTACCTATTGTAACTAAATGAAAATTGCATTAATACTGCATACTCCAGTGTATTAGGTTTCGTAACATACTGATGAGTACTGTAACTCTCTCCCTGGCTGTGGTTCAAGACATGCTCTCTTCTTCAACAGTCACACCCTGACCTTGTGTTGCTTGGCATGTTACATTGTGCTCCAGCCTTGGAAGGCTATGTCAACACGTCCACGACCATCTCATACGAAGCTGGAATCCATTCATACGAAACAGAAATAGTGTGGCTTACACGCACTTACGCGTGCGGCTGTCCTCCCATACACTTTAAGTGCTGCTAATTAAGGATGACTGAATCCTGAAAATTGTTTTGGAAAATGCTAAACAGTATGTCGGTGCTGTAGAAACAATCTGGACACAGCAGTAGCAAGTGGCCCAATTACATTTAATCAGATTAGTTTTCTCTCAAGGCACCTCTGTACATATGCTGTAAATAGACTATATATGCTAAAGTATCTGGACACCTTTTCAAATGAGTGTATTCAGCTTTTTCAGCCACACCCGTTGCTGACAGACAAACATCGGCAGTAGAATGGCCTTACTGAAGAGCTCAGTGACTTTCAACGTGGCACCGTCATAGAATGCCACCTTTCCAACAAGTCAGTTCCTCAAATTTCTGCCCTGCTACAGCTTCCCCGGTCAACTGTAAGTCCTGTTATTGTGAAGTGGAAATGTCATGTCTAGGAGCAACAACGGCTCAGCCGAGAAGTGGTAGGCCACACACGGTTGCTACACTCAATGCAGAGTTCCAAACTGCCTCTGGAACCAACGTCAGCACAATAACTGTTCATCGGGAGCTTCATGAAATGGGTTTCCAGCAACCACACACAAGCCTAAGTTCACCATGCACAATACCAAACTTTGGAATACATTTCCATGCCGACTGTGAGCCAGGCCTAATCGCCCAACATCAGTGCCCGACCTCACTAATGTTCTTGTGGCTGAATGGAAGCAAGTCCCTGCAGCAATGTTCCAACATCTAGTGGACAGCCTTCCCGGTCCTACGGGCAGAATCTCCGGTTCGCATCCACAGCCCAGTACACCCTGTCTCTGCTCCACACTCCAGGATCCCTGTTCTACGCTCCAGGATCCCTGTGCCCGGCGTGGATTCAGCACATCCTGCCCCTGTTCCACGCTCCAGGACCCCTGTGCCCGGCTTGGACTCAGTACGTCCTGTCCCTGCTCCACGCTCCAGGATCCCTGTTCTACGCTCCAGGATCCCTGGGCCCGGCGTGGATTCAGCACGTCCTTCCCCTGTTCCACGCTCCAGGATCCCTGTTCCACGCTCCAGGATCCCTGTGCCCGTGGGGAACCCAGCACGTCCTGTTCCTGCTCCCCGCACCAGAGTGAGCGTTACGAGCCCAGTACGGCCGGTTCCCGCTCCCCGCACCAGAGTGCGCGTCACGAGCCCAGTACGGCGGTTCCCGCTCCCGCACCAGAGTGCGCGTCACACGAGCCCAGTACGGCCGGTTCCCGCTCCCGCACCAGAGTGCGCGCCACGAGCCCAGTGCGGCCGGTTCCCGCTCCCGCACCAGAGTGCGCGCCACGAGCCCAGTTCGGCCGGTTCCCGCTCCCGCACCAGAGTGCCAAAGAGGGTCCCCAGCCCGGCGCCGCCAGTGAGGGTCCCCAGCCCGGCGCCGCCAGTGAGGGTCCCCAGTCCTGCAAATGGCCCAGGGCCTCCGGTGCGTGACTTCGGACCAGCACGGCCAGCACCAGAGCCGCCACCTGGGACAAAGAAACCCACCCGAAGACCCCCCCCCATGGACTTTTGGGTGGCGCGGTCGGGGTGGGTACTGTCACGTCCAGGCCTGAAAAGACAGGCTGGCGTGTTTTTGCTTTGGTTTTGGTGTAGGGTTTTTGTTCTAGGTGTTGTATTTCTATGTTGGGGTAATGGTTCCCAATTAGAGGCAGCTGTGTGTCGTTGTCTCTAATTGGGAACCATATATATATTTGGGGTTTTCATTTAGGTTTTGTGGGTGATTGTTTGATCATAGCTTGTTTTTTGTGTTTAGTTATGTTCAACATTCACGATCTTCGTTACTTTCTGTTTGTTGTTTTACCCAGTTACGTGCGTATAAAAATGTATACTGGAAGCATCGCTGCGTCTTGGTCTGTCCATTATGAAGATCGTGACACTTTTACTTCTACTTACCAAATATATTGTATGTCTTTAAAAGATGAATTGAGTTATAATGCAATACGATATTAAAGAGCATACATTGCAAACTATACTGAACAAAAATATAATCACAACATGCAACAACGATTTTACTGAGTTGCAGTTCATATAAGGAAATCAGTAAATTGATTAGGCCCTAATCAAAGGTGTAGGTGCACAATCTCTGGACCTGACTCCAAAATCAAGCCACCCGTCTACAGTACCTGTCAGGGATCCCTCCAGAACTTTCATCACGCACACCTGTCCCCTATTCCCACTGATTAGTATTTGTATATATGTGCCCTTTGGTTTCCATTGGGGGGGCGATTATTGTTACTATGTCCGTTGGTGCGTGTGAGTACCTGTGCTGTGTGTTTTGGCTTTTATGCCATTGTGAATTGCGCAGATGATTCTGTTTCTACATGGCAACAGCTCTGGTGGACATTTCTGCAGTAAGCATGCTAATTGCACACTCCCTCCAAACCTGAGACATTGTGGCATTGTGTTGTGTGACAAAACATTTTAGAGTGGCCTTTTATTGTCCGTAGCACAAGGTGCACTGGTGTAATGATCATGCTGTTTAATCAGCTTCTTGATATGCCACATCTGTTAGGTGGATGGATTATCTTGGCAAATGAGAAATGCTCACTAACAGGGAAGTATGAAAATATATTTACATAATTAGCGAGAAATTAACTGTTTGTGCGTATGGGACATTTCTGGGATATTTTATTTCAGCTCATGAAACACAGGACAGACACGTTATATGTTGCGTCTATATTTTTGTTTAGTATAAAATATGTCACAAAAATCTGTTTTCAATTGCTTGACTTTATGCTCAAATTAAGTACTTTATGGTTGGCTTCGGAGGGAGTTTTGTTTCTAGATACCTGCCTTTTGTTGTTGGTATCGCTCCGGAAAGGCAGTGTCGCACCCCAAGAGCCCATTCCTCTGACGTGCCAAGCACATAATGGACACCTGACAGTGATTGGTCCCCTTGATAGATTTTTCCTGTTCTTCTAAAGATGTAATTATTTTATTTGACAGAAGTGGGCTGTATCAGCATTACCATAAGCAGGCTCATTACCATGCAGGGCTTTGTGCCTGAGACTGAGACTGATTAATTTCAACTAAAGTTGGAGCCCAACAAGAACAGACAATCTTATTCCAAGGGCCCTCTACTTATAACGTCCAGGCTACTTTTTAACTGCTTCAACTTGGTTTTGTTTATATTAATTTCTTCTTTCTCTTATCGCTCTAACTTAGTTTTCCTGGCTCGCTCTGCTGGATTTATTTATTGTTGTTCTATGAAGTCGAGGACGAAAGAGTATGTATTGGTTGGATGGGGAAAACTGTTACGGGGGGAGGTAGGGTAGGAGAACTTGAGTGAAAAATTCCACTTTTTCCAACACACTAGGTGTGTGTGTTTGTGTGTGTTTGTGTTTGTGTGTCTTTCTAAGTAGGACAGTAGAATTGATGGACCATTGCTGCTCGGTGACGTACATACACCAATGTGGACAAACCAGATTTCTCAACAGGCTTTAGGATAGAGTTGTAGCTGAGAGACTCAGTGGAGTGTAGAGAAGAAATGCTGATATACTGAACATATCAAATCAAATAGTATTTGTCACATGCGCCAAATACAACAGGTGTAGACCTTAGAGTGAAATGCTTACTTACAAGTCCTTAACCAACAATGCAGTTTTAAGAAAAATATGTATTAAGTAAAAAATAAATAAGTAAAAAAATATAAATAAAAGTAACAATTAATTAAAGAGCAGCAGTAAAATAACAATAGCAAGGCTATATACAGGGGGTACTGGTGCAGAGTGAAGTTGAGGTAATTAAGGTTAAAGTGATGTGCATAGATAATAATCAAAGACTAGCAGCAGCGTAAAAGAGGCGGGGCAATGCAAATAGTCTGGGTAGCCATTTGATTAGGTGTTCAGGAGTCTTATGCCTCGGGGGTAGAAGCTGTTAAGAAGCCTTTTGGACCTAGACTTGGCGCTCCGGTACCGCTTGCCGTGCAGTAGCAGAGAGAACAGTCTATGACTAGGGTGGCTGGAGTCTTTGACAATTTTTAGGGCCTTCCTCTGACACCGCCTGTTATAGAGATCCTGGATGGCAGGAAGCTTTGCCCCAGTGATGTACTGGGCCCTTCACTCTACCCTCTGTAGTGCCTTTCAGTCGGAGGCCGAGCAGTTGCCAAACCAGGCAATGATACAACCAGTCAGGATGCTCTCAATGGTGCAGCTGTATAACCTTTTGCAGCTGTATAACCTTTTGATCTGAGGACCCATGCCAAATCTTTTCAGTCTCCTGAGGGGAAATAGGCTTTGTCGTGTCCTCTTCACACCTGTCTTGGTGTGTTTGGACCATGTTAGTTTGTTGGTGATGTGGTCCCCAAGGAACTTGAGGATCTCAACCTGCTGCACTACAACCCCGTTCGATGAGAATGGGGGCATGCTCAATCCTCCTTTTCCTGTAGTCCACAATCATCTCTTTTGTCTTGATCACATTGAGGGAGAGGTTGTTGGCACCACACGGACAGGTCTCTGACCTCCTCCCTATAGGCTGTCTCATCGTTGTCGGTGATCAGGGCTATCAGGTCTCGAAGCGAGCATAGAAGTAATTTAGCTAATCTGGTAGGCTTGTGTCACTGGACAGCTCGCAGTTGTGCTTCCCTTTGTAGTCTGTAATAGTTTGCTAGCCCTGCCACATCCGACGAGTATCGGAGCCGTTGTAGTGCGATTCAATCTTAGTCCTGTATTGACGCTTTGCCTGTTTGATGGTTCATTGGACGGCATAGGGGAATTTTTTAAATAAGTTTCCACGTTAGAGTCCCGCCCCTTGAAAGCGGCAGCTCTACCCTTTAGCTCAGTGCGGATGTTGCCTGTAATCCATGGCTTCTGGTTGGGGTATGTACGTACAGTCACTGTGGAGACGATGTCATCAATGCACTTATTGATGAAGCCAGTGACTGATGTGGTTTACTCCTCAATGCCATCAGAAGAATCCTGGAACATATTCCAGTCTGTGCTAGCAAAACAGTCCTGTAGCTTAGCATCTGCTTCATCTGACCACTTTTTATTGACCGAGTTACTGGTGCTTCCTGCTTTAGTTTTTGCTTGTAAGCAGGAATCAGTAGGATAGAATTATGTTCAGATTTGCCAAATAGAGGAAATTGGTTTAAGTTTTCCTGCATTAAAGTCCCCGGCCACTAGGAGCGCCGCTTCTGGATGAGCATTTTCCTGTTTGCCTATGGCCGTATACAACTCATTGAGTGCAGTCTTTATTGCCAGCATCGGTTTGTGGTGATAAATAGACAGCTACGAAGAATATAGATGAAAACCTTCTCGTGGTCTGCAGATTATCATGAGATACTCTACCTCAGGTGAGCAAAACCTCAAGACTTCCTTTTTTTTTGTTGTTTTTTTACAAAATTTTCTCCCCAATTTAGTGGTATCCAATTGGTAGTTAGTCTCATCACTGCAACTCCCGTACAGACTCGGGAGAGGCGAAGGTCGAGAACCATGCGTCCTCCGAAACACAACCCAACCAAGTCACACTGCTTCTTGACACAACGCCCACCTAACCTGGAAGCCAGCCACACCAATGTGCCGTAGGCAACACCGTACACCTGGCGACCGTGTCAGCGTGCTCTGCACCCGGCCCGCCACAGGAGTAAGCTGGGACAATGACATCCCTGCCGGCCAAACCCTCCCCTAACCTGGGCCAATTGTGCCAACCCTTGGGTCTCCCTGCCACAGAGCCTGGACTCGAACCCAGAATCTCTAGTGGCACAGCTAGCATTGCGATGTAGTGCCTTAGACCACTTCGCCACTCGGGAGGCCACCAGCTGTTGTTTACAAATATACATAGACCGCCACCCCTTGTCTTACCAGAGGCGGCTGTTCTATCCTGCCGATACAGCGTAAAACCCGCCAGCTGTATGTTATTCATGTCATCGTTCAGTCACGACTCTGTGAAACATAAGATATTGTAGTTTGTAATGTCCCGTTAGATATATGTGATCGTAGTTAATCTATTTTATTATCCAATGATTGTACATTGGCTAATAGGAACGATGGTAAAGGCAGAATACCCACGACGGGGACGAGGGCCTTGTCGGGTGTCTGAAGTAAATCCTTTGCGTCCGACTCGTCAAAGAAAAAATCTTCTTCCAGTACGAGGTGAGTAATCGCTGTCCTGATATCTAGAAGCTACTTTCGGTCATAATAGACGGTGGCAGAAACATTATGTACAAAATAAGTTACAAATTACTCGAAAAAACACACAATAGCACAATTGATTTGGGGACCATAAAACGATAGCCATATTCTCCGGCGCCATTATCTTGATCTATATAAAGCAAGTAAATGTAGCTGGATATTTCTGTGGACTTCTTGTTTTCTGTGGGGTGTACAATAGACAGATTTTTTCCCCCTAAATATCAGTAAGCATGCGTATTTCATGGAACAAACATCAGCTTTACAGAATAAACAGAAATGTATTAATTAAGATATTCTTCTGCTGACAACATGCTTATCTCACCACATCTTATAAATATACAGCAGGGCCCTGCTTTGTTTCTCACAAGCTCACACTCTCTGTGACACAAAAGGACATCTATAGTAAACCCATGTGCGCACACACACACACACACACACTCTCTCTAGGCCTGTATCTGTGGAGTCAGGGAGCCCTCTGCAGTGTCTGTCTGTGTGTTTGCCCTGTACTCCCCCAGCATCCATTACCATCCACGTCTCCACACCCCAGCTCCTTCAAAGAACCGAGAGAGGAGACACCCTACTGGGGCTGGAGACATCCACAGAGACTGTTGACATCCACAGCCAGTCTCAAGGACGATACATAGATCTAACTGAGAAGCTATAAACTTGAGCCAGAATGGGCTTCTGTAATTAATCTAAATGGGTTTGGTTTTAAAAGTGGAGGGGAATGAAAGGTGATGGCTTGCTGGTTGCAGCTGATTAGAGGTAGTGGCTGAAATCTATAGAGGTCTATTCAGCCCTAGGCTAGTGGGATGAGGTCAGCTGTCCTGTTTAATTATTCACCAGTTTAGATCACTTTCCCACTTTCTCCTTTCTCTCCATCTCTTTCACTTTTCTTCTTTGTCGCTGTCTTTCTGTCTCTCTCTCTGTCTCTCTTTGTCGCTGTCTTTCTGTCTCTCTCTCGGTCTCTCTTTGTTGCTGTCTTACTGTCTCTCTGTCTCTCTTTGTCGCTGTCTTTCTGTCTCTCTCTCTGTCTTTCTTTGTTGCTGTCTTTCTGTCTCTCTCTCTCTCTCTTTCTTTGTTGCTGTCTTTCTGTCTGTCTCTCTCTCTGTCTCTGTCGCTGTCTTTCTGTCTCTCTCTGTCTCTCTTTGTCGCTGTCTTTCTTTCTCTCTCTCTGTCTCTCTTTGTCGCTGTCTTTCTTTCTCTCTCTCTGTCTCTCTGTCGCTGTCTTTCTGTCTCGCTCGCTCTGTCTCTCTCTGTCGGTCTCTGTCTCCTTCTCTCTCTCTGTTTCTCTGTCTCTCTGTCTCTCTTTCTCTTCCCCCCTCTCTGTCATCCACCTCTCCCTCCAGTACTTCTATCTTTCTTTCCCCTCTTCACCTCTTCCAGTTGGGAGTCAGATTGAGTCAGAATCCAGATGCCATACTATTCGCCCCTCATTCACTGAATAGATTCAGTCCTTCAGTAGGAGATGTTAACCAGAGCTGAAGTGCGCCATGTTGTTATGATCTCCCGTTTCATCATTCTGCCTGCAGGTAAATCTACTGTCATCAAATATACATTCATTTATGTGTCTTCAGAGAGTTTCACTTAATCCAGATACAACATTCATAATCAGCCATGTTGATGTTGTTGAGTCTGAAAGCTGAAGGAGAGCTGTTAGCTAACTAACACAAATTCAAATAGAGCTGTAATTCTTCAGCCAACCTTTCTCTGAAGGATCACCCTGAAGTTACCCCCCCAGTCCACTGTACCATCTCTTTCATTTAAGACGGCTTCGCCACCACTTCTATTTATGAGATTGTCTGTCTGGTAGCAATCACATAATCCCATTATGTTTTTTCTCTCTCTTCATTGGTCATGACTCATGCCACTTGGTCCCTGTGAGAAAGGCTGCTCATGGCTCTCGTCTCAATGTGTCTTGTTGTAATTAAAGACCAAATTGTTTTGATGCCAGTGTAATCACATTAGTCTATGATGGAGGAAAGGAGAGGGAGAGAGACAGAGAAAGAGATGGAGGGAGAGTGAGGGAGATAGAAAAGAGAGCGAGGGAGAGAGAGAGAGAGAGAGAGAGGGTGAAATTGGACTTGTTGCTCCAGCGACACAGCCACCATGACAGTCAGTGTGTTGTTGTTGTTATTATGAGCAGAGAGCTGTCACAATGCATCACCCTCAGAGCTGCTGCCCGGGAGCACCCATAAGTAAAATGTATGCATGCATGACTGTAAGTCACTTTGAATAAAAGCGTCTGCTAAATGGCATATATTATTATTATTATTATTATATTATGTAATATATGTCGTTCCATTTCTGGGCCTGTCAGAACCACCGACTGGGTAAATATGGCTCAATTATATGTGTGTAGGTCCTATGGTTGGTTTGGTGTGCATTCCGCTATGCGTGGACATACACTGTGTATCACCTCGTCTTGTAGAGAAAGACTGTCCACTGATATCATGTTGTTGATTCATACTAGAAGCCTAATTGTAAATATCTATATTTTAAACTGGCTAGTAGGCCTATACAGTGACAACTGCCGTATTACTTTTTGTATTACCACTGGCTAAGGGGCTGGGGTGTGCTCAGTGGGAACCGTATTCCCCCCTCATGGTGTGCCCGACCGTTCCTCTTCTACTGCATGAGACTGGTATTTTCTCCTTCTCTTCTATTGGTCAGACACACTGGGTTAAATCTGCATACACAGCTCCTAGAGCTCCATCCATTCCACCTAATGAAGGGAGCAGAGCTGGGGATCATTAGTGCTTTTGGAGCCATGATTTGTTTTGCAGCATTCAGTATTTGTGTTATATTTCTCCCCTCTGCGTAAGGTTTTGGGTGTTTAATGCTGACATTTATCTTGGGTGACAGTCCAGTACATCAGCACATACATATGTAAGTATTATACTGATGATAAAATGTTTATTTTATTTACTTTATGTTCATATTCTTATATTTTCTTATTTCTTATTGTTGTTGCATTGTAGAGAAGAAACCCTCAAGTAAGCATTTCGTTGGCTTGTGTATACCATGTGTATCCTGTACATACGACTAATACAACTTGAAACTTGAAGAGTGACCTTAATGTCATACAAAACCAATGTTTCTGCTCTAAGCTAGGCCATTCGTCTTTTGTAGGTGTGCCTTACGAAGGGACTGTGTTACATGTCTATTATATACTGTATTCCCATCACACACACACACGCACACACACACACACACACACACACTTGTTTCGGGTGTCTTTGTGACAGCACTCAGCCTCCCGTGTCCATTGGAGCAGGTTTTTCATTCCCTCCTCCTCTCCTATCTCTCTGGTTTCCTGGCGTTTCTCCTCCCGTCACTCTGCTAAACGTATTTCACCCGAGTCATTATATTGTAGCAGGATGGCTGGTATTCCAATTGATTCCTCTGTCCACTCTCATTTAGTTTACAAGAGATCAGAGTTCCCAAGAGCTTCCCAAGTCTTTTTTTCTCCCTTTTTGATGAAGAGGATGTGTAAATAAGACCACAAACTCCCATCGATGCATGCCCATCTATTTATTGACTTTTAAGGATGCATCTTACCCGCTGCTCCCCTGTGGTCTCTCCCAAGGAGAAGCAAGGATAGGTTTATTTCTCTCCCGAACAGAGCAGACAGACTGGCAGGCTAAAAAATGAGCTCCATTGACAAGTTTTGTCGTGGCGCTTGGCTCTGGTTATTAATGGATGGGGAAGGGGACCCATTTATCAGCCAGAGGAGAATTTAATTGACACCGGCTTTGATTTTATTGTGTCCGCTGTTGTCTGCGCCTGTCACAGGTCCCCCTCCTCTCTCTTTCCTCTGAAAGGTGTTTGATTGCGGTTTGGAGCCGGGACTTGTCAGAGGGGACGCATGGGAACACACACACACACAAACACACGCTTATATGCACACACATGCCTAACGGGGTACACGTGTACACTCTTACAGACACGCTCATGAAGGCCCAGGGTCAGTCCTTGTGAAAAGGACCAAGCTGTTTTAGATTCTCCTGAAATTAAATCCGTCCAAAAGTCCTTTTGAAGGAAGGATGTCGCAAACACACAGACAAATGCACACAAAGTAACACACAAACCAACACCAATAAACAACATACACACACACTCAAAGACAAAGCATGACGGAACCCCCCCTGGCACACACTGATGGAGAGCAGGAATTGGATGCCATTTGTGACAGCACTGTCATAGTTTCTGTGTGTATGCAAATGATTTTTCACACTTGGGAGTAAATTGAATGGGGGTTTTGGAGTGGGAGAACGGGAGAAAGAGAGGGGGAACGAGAGAGAGAATGAGAGAAAGAGAGGGAGAATGAGAGAGGCGAAGCGCCCTAAAGGAGAAAAACAAACCAGTCTGTGCTCCTCCGTTTTTCATCAACTTTGAATGCTACTTTATTTTCTCAATCATTCATATAGTTTCAGCAACTGGTACAGTGTATATTTATTTACACAGAGCAGAACGGGAAGTATTTTGTTCTATGGAAAGATCTCTGTTACATTCTGAATAAATACTTCATCTGTATTCATGGCCATTGCCCGTTAACAGATTTGTAGACTGTATTTGCCTTGAGGTGAAATGCAATACTGTTATTTTGAGTGCTTATCTTTTTATTACTAGATGAATCAATACCGCAAGACATCGTTAGGATCATTATTTGGTTGGCATCCTTGGTGTGTGTGTGTACGCGTGCATGTTTGTGTTTGCCCTTGAGGTGCGTGATTGTGTGGGTCTGTTTGTCTATCTATCTATAAGAGAAAGGGCCACAGGCTACAAGCAGAACTCTTCCTTCCCCCCTCTATTCACTGTGTGCTTCCCTTATTTACTGGTCCTCCTCTGCAGGGGATGGAAGCCACGGTACTAATATCTGATTTGGTCATGTACCTCTTCCCTCTTCCTTTTAAATACATCCAACAGCCCGGGGGCAGACTGGGCCTCTTGACGCAAAGGTCAGTTAACGACTCATTGATTCAGCATTTGAATTTTATTTGTGCAGCGGCACTCCGATGGGAACTGGCATTAAGGCTGGCTGTTTCAGCCTCTTTGTTTAGTGAGAGGCTGTGAATGTCTCTCTGCCTGGGGAGGGGTCTGCAGAGACCGCCGTGTGGTTAGCCGCCGCCAGCTAATAAGTGTGAGATCCATCCCGATGACTTGGTAATGACCACTACCACCTATTACTGCACCCCAGATTGGAAATCCATGTGTTGTCATTGAGGGGAATCGTCTATGAAAGTTAGAGAAAAGAGTTAAACAAAAAAAAAGTCTGACATTGTGAGGAGAGAACACCAGTTTGTGTGGTTCTCCAGCAGCAGTGGGGGGTGGCAGGTAGGAGGAAATGGCCTGTTTAGGTGGTTAGGCCACTAAATGTACAAGTTAATGTTGCGAGGAGGCAAGGCCGGGGATGCCACATCTCAGACGCTACCGTGTGGAGGTGGAGAAACTCCTATTTTCTTCTCTCAGGTTTTACTCTCACTCTCTCCATCTCTCTCCCTATCTCTCTCTTTCTCTCTCCATCTCTCTCCCTATCTCTCTCTTTCTCTCGCCATCTCTCTCCCTATCTCTCTCTTTCTCTTCATCTCTCAATCTCTCTCAATTCAATTCAAAGGGCTTTATTGGCATAGGAAACATATGTTTACATTGCCAAAGCAAGCGAAATAGATAATAAACAAAAGTGAAATAAATAATGAACAGTAAACATTACACTCACAAAAGTTCCAAAGGAATAGAGACATTTAAAAGGATTATATTATGGCTATATACAGTGTTGCAAATAGTACAAAAGGGAAAATAAATAAACATAAATATGGGTTGTATTTACAATGGTGTTTGTTCTTCACTGGTTGCCCTTTTCTTGTGGCAACAGGTCACAAATCTTGCTGATGTGATGGCACACTGTGGTATTTCACCCAATAGATATGGGAGTTTATCAAAATTGGATTTGTTTTCTAATTCTTCGTGGGTCTGTAATCTGAGGGAAATATGTGTCTCTAATATGGTCAGTGTGCACATAGCCTGTCTTCTCTCTCTCCTTTTTCCTGATTTGACTTTGATAAGGCCGTTAGTTACAGCCTCGTCGTTAAGCAACCCCCTCCCGGAGCGAATTGATTGGCTACCTGCCTCGTCCAATGCTGAGGTGGGAGCTGACTTTGTCAATAGTGCTGTGAACTCTGACAGAGACAGCAGACCAGATCGTTGCTTCATCCTCATCCCTACACCCTTGGTTTGGAGAGGGAGCTGAGAGAAGGGAAGACGAGAGTGGAAGATAGCGAGAGACTAATGAAGAGATACTGAGTACAACATCACATTTCAAGGTGCATTTAGGAAACTTTCAACGCAGGCCCAAAGCAGATGTTTGATTTTCAGCAAGCAACTTATCTGTAATTTGAGGGAGAAGAATAACTAGGACTCACAACACTGTTCTTGGTGGTTAGTGGTGGTTAGTGTAGGAGGTGCAGTATACCCTCCACCTCTACTCCTAGCAGGGGATATGAGAGAGCTGTATTGTGGAGTAGATATCTCCAGCAAGGGGCAGGTGTGTTAACACTCCCTCCCACATACCTCTCTCCCTCCCTCTCTCCTGCTCCACACCACCCAGCGGCGGCGGCTCCCTCTCAGCTGGTGAGAAATTGCTCCTGACAGCTGATTTGTTGGTTGTCAGAAGTGGTCGGTGTGGCGCTGATAAGGTTGGGGGGCGGTGTTGGGAGGGGAGATATGGAGAACCCAGGCCATCCTCAAAGCATTACGCTGCCCGGGGCCTCAACAGACACATGAAAATGTATTTCTCTCTAGAAATCACAGGGGACACTTCCTCATGTGCACAGCACACATCCAGAACACTCTCTTTAAAGAGCCCACTCACTCACGCAACAACACACCACCTCAACACTTTTAGCTGTGTCTTCTTGGATTTGTGCCTATTCCCCGATCGCAGGAAACCTGTTGAAGTCTCTCTCTGTGGATCTCTGAGCGCCACAGATAAACGAGTCCTTTGTGGACGTGAAATGAAACATCTCTCTCAGCACTACACATTCATGAGCTGCTGTATGTACATGTACAATCCTAGCGTGAACCAACCGTGTACAACACAATGCACTTTTACACTATACAGAAATATTCACTGTACAGATGTTTCCATTTCCTCCTACTCTACCGACTGCCTTTAAACAGAATGAATGTGCAGCGGTTGTCTTTGATTTGATTCATCACTAATGGGGACCGGGGGAGGCCCCAGTACACGGGCCAGGAGTAATGTGCTCTGTACTGGATGAATGACGGGACTGATTGCAGATGGGAGGCAGAGCCCTAGTTTTTGATTAGCTGACACAGCGGGAACACGCAGCGGTGCTTAAGCGAATGAGAGCAGAGGATACATACAGAGGGAGAAAGGCCTGGGGCTGACTGAGACCCACACCAGAGAGAACTGACAGGAGAGAGGGAGGGAGGGAGAGAGATTATAAAATCCAAGTACACAAACAAATATGCGGTTAAAATTGGCAAAAACAGTCAGGCAGGGATGCAGCTTAAGCCCCACCCTCTTCAACATATATATCAACTAATTGGCGAGGGCATTAGAACAGGCTGCAGCATCCGGCCTCACTCTACTAGAACCTCGGCCTAAACATCAGCGCCACAGGTAACTTCCACAAAGCTGTGAACGAGCTGAGAGATAAGGCAAGAAGGGCCTTCTATGCCATCAAAAGGAACATAAAATTCGCCATACCAATTAGGATCTGTCAAAAATACTTGAATCAGTTATAGAACCCATTGCCCTTTATGGTTATGAGGTCTGGGGTCTGCTCACCAACCAAGAAACTGAGCTGCACTTCCTAACCTCCTGCCAAATCTATGATCATATTAGAGACACATATTTCCCTCAGATTACACAGACCCACAAAGAATTCAGAAACAAACCCAATTTTGATAAACTCAAATATCCACTGGTGGGAAATACCACAGTGTACCATCACATCAGCAACATTTGTGACCTGTTGCCACAAGAAAAGGGCAACCAGTGAAGAACAAACACCATTGTAAATACAACCATATTTATGTTTATTTATTTTCCCGTACTTTAACTAGAGAGAGAGAGAAACTAGAGAGAGAGAGAGATAAACTAGAGAGAGAGAGAGAGAGAGAGAGACTAGAGAAAGAGAGAGAGACTAGAGAAAGAGAGAGAAACTAGAGAGAGAGAGAAACTAGAGAGAGAGAGAGAGAGAAAAACTAGAGAGAAACTAGAGAGAGAAACTAAAGAGAGAGATAGAGAAACTAGAGAGAGAGAGAAACCAGAGAGAAACTAGAGAGAAACTAGAGATAGAGATATAAACTTGAGAGAAACTAGAGAGAGAGAGAGAAACTAGAGAGAGAGAGAAACCAGAGAGAAACTAGAGAGAGAGAGAGAGAAACTAGAGAAAAACTAGAGAGAAACTAGAGAGAGAGAGAAACCAGAGAGAAACTAGAGAGAAACTAGAGAGAGAGAGAAACCAGAGAGAAACTAGAGAGAGAGAGAAACTAGAGAAAAACTAGAGAGAAACTAGAGAGAGAGAGAATCCAGAGAGAAACTAGAGAGAGAGAAACCAGAGAGAAGAGAGAGAGAGAGAGAGAGAGGAAAGAGAGAGAGACTAGAGAAAGAGAGAGAAACTAGAGAGAAACTAGAGAGAGAGAAACGAGAGAGAGAGAAACTAGAGAGAGAGAGAAACTAGAGAGAGAAACTAGAGAGAGAGAGAGAGAGAGAGAGAAACTATATAGAGAGAGAAACCAGAGAGAAACTAGAGAGAGAGAGAAACTAGAGAGAGAAACTAGAGAGAAACTATAGATAGAGATATAAACTTGAGAGAAACTAGAGAGAGAAACCAGAGAGAAACTAGAGCAAGAGAGAGAAACTAGAGAAAAACTAGAGAAACTAGAGAGAGAGAGAAACTAGAGAGAGAGAGAAACTAGAGAGAGAGAGAAACTAGAGAGAGAGAATCTAGAGAGAAACTATAGCGAGAGAGAGAAACTGGAGAGAGAGAGACACTAGAGAGAGAGAGAGAAACTAGAGAGAGATAAACTAGAGAGAAACTAGAGAGAGAGAAACTAGAGAGACACTAGAGTGAAACTAGAGAGAGAGATAAACTAGAAAGAAACTAGAGAGAGGGAGAAACTAGAGAGAGAGAGAGAGAGAGAAACTAGAGAGAGAAACCAGAGAGAAACTAGAGAGAGAGAGAAACTAGAGAGAGAGAGAGAAACTAGAGAGAGAGAGAAAGGAGAGAGAGAAACTTGAGAGAGAAACTAGTCGCTAGAGAGAAACTAGAGAGAGAGAGAAATAGAAAGAAACTAGAGAGAGAGAGAAACTAGAGAGAGAGAAACTAGAGAGAGAGAAACTAGAGAGAGAGACAGAATCTAGAGAGAGAGCGAGAGAAACTAGAGAGAAACCAGAGAGAAACTAGAGAGAGAGAGAAACTAGAGAGAGAGAAACTAGAGAGAGAGAGAAACCAGAGAGAAAGTAGAGAGAGAGAGAAACTTGAGAGAGAAACTAGTCGCTAGAGAGAAACTAGAGAGAAAGTAGAGAGAGAGAGAAACTAGAGAGAGAGAAACTTGAGAGAGAAACTTGAGAGAGAAACTAGTCGCTAGAGAGAAACTAGAGAGAGAGAAATAGAAAGAAACTAGAGAGAGAGAGAAACTAGAGAGAGAGAAACTAGAAAGAAACTAGAGAGAGAGAGAAACTATGGAGAGAGAAACTAGAGAGAGAGAGAAACTAGAGAGAGACAGAATCTAGAGAGAGAGACAGAATCTAGAGAGAGAGCGAGAGAAACTAGAGAGAAACCAGAGAGAAACTAGAGAGAGAGAGAAACTAGAGAGAGAGAAACCAGAGAGAAAGTAGAGAGAGAGAGAAACTAGAGAGAGAAACTTGAGAGAGAAACTTGAACTAGTCGCTAGAGAGAAACTAGAGAGAAAGTAGAGAGAGAGAGAAACTAGAGAGAGAGAAACTTGATAGAGAAACTTGAGAGAGAAACTAGTCGCTAGAGAGAAACTAGAGAGAGAGAGAAATAGAAAGAAACTAGAGAGAGAGAGAAACTAGAAATAAACTAGAGAGAGAGAGAAACTATGGAGAGAGAAACTAGCGAGAGAGAGAAACTAGAGAGAGACAGAATCTAGAGAGAGAGACAGAATCTAGAGAGAGAGCGAGAGAAACCAGAGAGAAACTAGAGAGAGAGAGAAACCAGAGAGAAAGTAGAGAGAGAGAGAAACTAGAGAGAGAAACTTGAGAAAGAAACTTGAGAGAGAAACTAGTCGCTAGAGAGAAACTAGAGAGAGCGAGAAATAGAAAGAAACTAGAGAGAGAGAGAAACTAGAGAGAGAGAAACTAGAGAGAGAGAAACTAGAGAGAGAGAGAGAGAAACTAGAGAGAGAGAGAAACTAGAGAGAGAGAGAAACTAGAGAGAGAGACAGAATCTAGAGAGAGAGCGAGAGAAACTAGACAGAGGGATAGAAACTAGACAGAGGGAGAGAATCTAGACAAAGGGAGAGAAACTAGACAGAGGGAGAGAAACTAGACAGAGGGAGTGAATCTAGACAGAGGGAGTGAATCTAGACAGAGGGAGAGAAACTAGACAGAGGGAGAGAAACTAGACAGAGGGAGAGAAACTAGACAGAGGGAGAGAAACTAGACAGAGGAATATATAATGAATGGGAGGAGGATGAAAGACTAATAAAAGCACAATATTTAAAACATTTGTTTCTGTCTCTTATTGCTATGTGATCTGTGTTTCATTGATGTAATACTGTATGTTCCTGAGGGAGATAGACAGAGTGGGGCCTGAGAGTTGAGTTCTCTGTCTGACGTGTGCTGTGCATCACTCCAGGGAGTCCCCCTGGATCAGAACAGGAAGTCATGGAGAGAGGGCAGGTCATTGACTAAAGAGTTTCACTTCCTACCTCACACCAGAGAGAGTGTAGGCGGCTTTGATCACTGAAACCTGCTTGATGATGTCTAATGCCTGTATAGATCCAACCTCATATGGGGGAGTGGATTACGTGTACATGTAACATTCAGACAGAGTTTGTGTGTGTGTTTGCGTGTGTGTGTGTGTATGTATGTGTGCATGTTTGTGAATTGAATGCCCTGCACTGTACTGTGTAATAACTCATTGTTAGTGTACTGTGGTGTGTGCAGAGGCGGGACAGGGGGGTTGTCGGAACGGTTGCTCTCTCCGTGACCCTCTTATCGGCCCTCCCGCCTCTTTATCTGTCCATATCTGCTGGCGTGTGGAAAAGGGGGGCCCTGCCAGGCCACATGCTGGCTCTCTGTCAAACCCTGTTGACCCCCTGACTCCCACAGGCTTATCTCCCACTCTCTTAAAAGCCAAAGCCTTGTTTCAGCTTGTCACAGCAGGGCGCACAACTTCAGCTCTATTCCGCTCCGCCACTCCGCTCTATGTTTGTTTTAGAGAGAGTACTGATTAGTCAACAGGGCATGGAATGGAAGGCTTTCCTGCTGGGGGGTAGCAGCGCATGTGGGCGTTTTTGGGTGTCAATCCTTTGTATATGCCTTCATAATGTCATCCCCTTATGTGGCATGTAGATAATCCAGTCAATCTTTGGCCCATGACCAACTAGATTACCCTCTAAGATTAAGATCACTTTATGGATCAATTGCACACAAGGTCCAATTTAGGAAATGGCATCTAAGATTTGATACCAGCAACCCTGATGCCAGCTAAATTCCCATCAGATTTTTCACGATGGACCCGGGATTCGAACTGGCAACCCTCCGGTTGCTGGCCTGCCTCTAACCGCTAGGCTACCTGCCTGCCACTATTAGTTATGAATGAGATAATCAGGTCAAGCTTTGGCCCATGAGTCACTAGATTACCCTCTATTAGTTATCAATTAATGATTGTTGCTGATTTGCAAGGTTTGTATAATGTTCTATGTATCAATAATATGATATGGCCTGACATTACCATAAAACTAGAATGTATTTTACAGTGAAATATCAATAAAGGAGCAGAGAATATCTGTAATGAAATTCACGGGCTAGGCCAGGGTCCATGAATTTCCTTTAATGAGCTTTGTGGCAATTCCCTCCTCTTCTGTCTGTGAAGCAGGAATATAGTTATTCTAATAATGAGGACTGTATAATTTTTATTGCACATAGCTGTACAGCCGTTCCAGATCTATAACTGCATCTTTATTAGGTTTATTTAGCTACATTTAGGGGACTCATTTTCATGTTGCCTGTCTTTTAAATGGAAGTTGTTCTATAAATCTTGACTAAAATCAATGCTTTATTTTTCTCTCCCTTTTTCCTCCTTTTTCACTCACTCTCTTTCACTCTCCGTCCCCCTCTTCCTGTCATTCTCTCTACCTCTCTGTCCTGACTGCAGGTTTCGGCTTTGTAACTTTCGAGGTTGAGGACGTTGTGGAGAAAGTATGCGAGATCCACTTTCATGAAATCAATAATAAAATGGTGAGTGGCTCTCGCTTTTCAAAACGGCGACTGGTGCTGGCTGGATTAATATTTGATTTTCTCTTTAGCAGAGCGGTAACGACGGCAGGCATCTCACACACACACCGTTTTTTAGGGCTATGGAGTCAGTGGTGTGCACTGTGCACTGATGACCACACACCATGAAATTGTGTGTGTGAGCCGTTCCTGGCAGAAGGGCAAAACAACCTGTCCCTACCTCACGCAAAACCACCCTGCAAATCAGGGTGGAACAGCTATCCATGTCTGAAAGCTGGTGGCATTATTGAAAAACAACAACATTAAACCTATCAGTCCAGGCTGTTCCCAATGCCACACCTGATGCCAGACCTGGTGTTGGTGTTTATTCTTAATCTTCAATAGTGGCAGTGTGTTTCCAGGAGATTGGTCTCGGGTCAGGGTTAATGGCCAGTTGACCAGGTGGTGGTGGGGGGATGCTGTGAGCAGGCTGGCTGAGGCCCAGGACGGCGAGGCCATGGTGGGCAGAGAGGAGGAGGGTGGTGGTGGTGAAGTCTGGGTGTATTGTTAGCCTGTGCTACTTGCCTTGTGACTCATGCAGCCTGCTGTGGCTCAGACAGTGCAGTGTAGCAGCGTAGGGGGAAAATATCAGACCTGACATGGCTCCATATCCTGGCCTGCCGTGCACTGACAACTCTCCCTCCTTAGTCAACACTAACACTACTACACTACTCTCCCTCCTTAGTCAACACTACCACTACTACACTACTCTCCCTCCTTAGTCAACACTACCACTGATACACTACTCTCCCTCCTTAGTCAACACTACCACTACTACACTACTCTCCCTCCTTAGTCAACACTACCACTACTACACTACTCCTCTCCCTCCTTAGTCAACACTACCACTGATACACTACTCTCCCTCCTTAGTCAACACTACCACTACTACACTACTCTCCCTCCTTAGTCAACACTACCACTACTACACTACTCTCCCTCCTTAGTCAACACTACCACTGACACACTACTCTCCCTCTTTAGTCAACACTACCACTCCTACACTACTCTCCCTCCTTAGTCAACACTACCACAGACACACTACTCTCCCTCCTTAGTCAACACTACCACTGACACACTACTCTCCCTCCTTAGTCAACACTACCACTCCTACACTACTCTCCCTCCTTAGTCAACACTACCACAGACACACTACTCTCCCTCCTTAGTCAACACTACCACTACTACACTATTCTCCCTCATTAGTCAACACAACCACTCCTACACTACTCTCCCTCCTTAGTCAACACTACCACTGACACACTACTCTCCCTCCTTAGTCAACACTACCGCTACTACACTACTCTCCCTCCTTAGTCAACACTACCAATCCTACACTACTCCCCCTCCTTAGTCAACACTACCACTACTACACTACTCTCCCTCCTTAGTCAACACTACCAATCCTACACTACTCCCCCTCCTTAGTCAACACTACCACTACTACACTACTCTCCCTCCTTAGTCAACACTACCACTCCTACACTACTCTCCCTCCTTAGTCAACACTGCCACTACTACACTACTCTCCCTGCTTAGTCAACACTACCACTACTACACTACTCTCCCTCCTTAGTCAACACTACCACAGACACACTACTCTCCCTCCTTAGTCAACACTACCACTGACACACTACTCTCCCTCCTTAGTCAACACTACCACTCCTACACTACTCCCCCTCCTTAGTCAACACTACCACTACTACACTACTCTCCCTCCTTAGTCAACACTACCACAGACACACTACTCTCCCTCCTTAGTCAACACTACCACTACTACACTACTCTCCCTTCTTGGTCAACACAACCACTCCTACACTACTCTCCCTCCTTAGTCAACACTACCACTACTACACTACTCTCCCTTCTTAGTCAACACTACCACTGATACACTACTCTCCCTCCTTAGTCAACACTACCACTACTACACTACTCTCCCTTCTTGGTCAACACAACCACTCCTACACTACTCTCCCTCCTTAGTCAACACTACCACTACTACACTACTCTCCCTTCTTAGTCAACACTACCACTGATACACTACTCTCCCTCCTTAGTCAACACTAACTCTACTACACTACTCTCCCTCCTTAGTCAACACTACCACTCCTACACTACTCTCCCTCCTTAGTCAACACTACCACTACTACACTACTCTCCCTCCTTAGTCAACACTAATACTACTACACTACTCTCCCTCCTTAGTCAACACTACCACTACTACACTACTCTCCCTCCTTAGTCAACACTACCACTACTACACTACTATCCCTCCTTAGTCAACACTACCACTGATACACTACTCTCCCTCCTTAGTCAACACTACCACTCCTACACTACTCTCCCTCCTTAGTCAACACTACCACTACTACACTACTATCCCTCCTTAGTCAACACTACCACTGATACACTACTCTCCCTCCTTAGTCAACACTACCACTACTACACTACACTCTTTCCACCAGCCTGCACTGGGCCTAACAGTTATGAATGTGACAACTGAGATTAAAGACGGTATATAATACTCCCCCTCCTCCTTAGTGCTTCACACACACACATACATACACCGTGGTGAAGTCAAAACTGCCACCTCTATGTCAACACGCATTCCCTTCTCGTCCATTAAACGTTAAACCCCCAGAGAGATGAGATGATGAGATCATTGGTGATTCAGTCAGCAGGGCCGGGCAGGCTTCCACCCAGTGGCTCACCCTACACCCACCACTATACCACTGTAGCCAGTTGTCCACAAGTCTCTCCCCCCACCACCCACCACTGAAGTCAGTAGTACACAAATCTCTTCCTCAACCACCCACCACTCTAGCCATTAGTCCACTAGTCTCTTCCCCCACCACTGTAGCAATTAGTCTACTAGTCTCTTCCAACAAAATCCAACAATGTAACCATTAGTCCATTAGTCTCTTCCCCCACCAATGTAGCCATTAGTCCACTAGTTTCTTCCAACAAAACCCACCAATGTAACCATTAGTCCACTAGTCTCTTCCCCCACTACTCTAGCCAGTAGTCCACTAGTCTTTTCCTCCACCACCCACCACTGTAGCCTTTATTCCACTAGTCTCTTCCCCCACCCCTGTAGCCAGTAGTATACTAGTCTCTTCACCCACCACTGAAGCCATTAGTCCACTAGTCTCTTCACCCACCACTGAAGCCATTAGTCCACTAGTCTCTTCCCCCACCAATGTAGCCAGTAGTCCACTAGTCTCTTCCCCCACCACCCACTAATGTAGCCATTAGTCCACTTGTCTCTTCTAACACCATCCATCAACGTAGCCATTAGTCCACTAGTCTCTTCCTCCACCAATGTAGCCAGTAGTCCACTAGTCTCTTCCTCCACCAATGTAGCCAGTAGTCCACTAGTCTCTTCCTCCACCAATGTAGCCAGTAGTCCACTAGTCTCTTCCCCCACCACCCACCAATGTATCCATTAGTCCACTAGTCTCTTCTTCCACCACTTTAGCCATTATGTTCTCTTGTCTCTTCCCCACCACCCACCAATGTAGCCAGTAGTCCACTAGTCTCTTCCTCCACCACTTTAGCCAGTAGTCCATTAGTCTCTTCCTCCACCACTGTAGCCAGTAGTCCACTAGTGTCTTCCTCCATGACCCACCACTGTAGCCATTAGTCCACTTGTGTCTTCCCCCACCACTGTAGCCAGTAGTCCACTTGTCTCTTCCTCCAACACTGTAGCCATTAGTCCATTAGTCTCTTCCTCCAACACTGTAGCCAATAGTCCATTAGTCTCTTCCCCCACCACTGTAGCCATTAGTCCATTAGTCTCTTCCTCCACCACTGTAGCCAATAGTCCATTAGTCTCTTCCCCCACCACTGTAGCCAGTAGTCCACTAGTCTCTTCCTCCACCACCCACCACTGTAGCCAGTAGTCCACTAGTCTCTTCCTCCACCACTGTAGCCAGAAGTCCACTAGTGTCTTCCTCCATGACCCACCACTGTAGCCAGTAGTCCATTAGTCTCTTTCTCCAACACTGTAGCCAGTAGTCCACTAGTCTCTTCCCCACCACCCACCACTGTAGCCAATAGTCCACTAGTCTCTTCCTCCACTACTGTAGTCTGTAGTCCACTAGTCTTTTCCCCCACCACCCTCCACTGTAGCCATTAGTCCACTAGTCTCTTCCCCCACCACCCAACACTGTAGCCTTTAGTCCACTAGTCTCTTCCCCCACCGCCCACCACTGTAGCCTTTAGTCCACTAGTCTCTTCCCCCACCACTTTAGCCAGTAGTCCACTAGTCTTTTCCCCCACTAATGTAGCCAGTAGTTCACTAGTCTCTTCCCCCACCACCCACCACTGTAGCCTTTAGTCCACTAGTCTCTTCCCCCACCACTTTAGCCAGTAGTCCACTAGTCTTTTCCCCCACTAATGTAGCCAGTAGTTCACTAGTCTCTTCACCCACCACTGTAGCCTTTAGTCCACTAGTCTCTTCCCCCACCACTTTAGCCAGTAGTCCACTAGTCTCTTCCCCCACCACTGTAGCCAGTAGTCCACTAGTCTCTTCCCCCACCACTGTAGCCTTTAGTCCACTAGTCTCTTCCCCCACCACTTTAGCCAGTAGTCCACTAGTCTTTTCCCCCACCACCGTAGCCAGTAGTCCACTAGTCTCTTCCCCCACTACTCTAGCCAGTAGTCCACTAGTCTCTTCCCCCACCACCCACCACTGTAGCATTTAGTCCACTAGTCTCTTCCCCACCACTGTAGCCAGTAGTCCACTAGTCTCTTCCCCACCACTGTAGCCAGTAGTCCACTAGTCTCTTCCCCCACCACTACTCTAGCCAGTAGTCCACTAGTCTCTTCCCCACCACCCACCACTTTAGCCAGTAGTCCACTAGTCTTTTTCCCCACCCCTGTAGCCAGTAGTCCACTAGTCTCTTCCTCCACCACACTGTAGCCAGTAGTCCACTAGTCTCTTCCCCCACCACTGTAGCCATTAGTCCACTAGTCTCTTCCCCACCACCCACCACTGTAGCCATTAGTCCACTAGTCTCTTCCTCCACCACCCATGTAGCCAGTAGTCCACTAGTCTCTTCCCCACCACCCACCAATGTAGCCATTAGTAGTCCACTAGTCTCTTCCCCCACCAATGTAGCCAGTAGTCCACTAGTCTCTTCCCCACCACCCACCACTGTAGCCTTTAGTCCACTAGTCTCTTCCCCACCACTGTAGCCAGTAGTCCACTAGTCTCTTCCTCCACCAATGTAGCCAGTAGTCCACTAGTCTCTTCCCCCACCCACCAGTGTAGCCAGTAGTCCACTAGTCTCTTCCCCACCACCCACCACTGTAGCCAGTAGTCCACTAGTCTCTTCCCCCACCCTGTAGCCAGTAGTCCACTAGTCTCTTCCCCCCCCACCACTGTAGCCAGTAGTCCACTAGTCTCTTCCTCCAACACTGTAGCCAGTAGTCCACTAGTCTCTTCCCACCACCCACCACTGTAGCCATTAGTCCACTAGTCTCTTCCTCCACCACTGTAGCCAGTAGTCCACTAGTCTCTTCCCCCACCACCCACCACTGTAGCCATTAGTCCACTAGTCTCTTCCCCCACCACTGTAGCCAGTAGTCCACTAGTCTCTTCCCCCACCACCGTAGCCAATAGTCCACTTGTCTCTTCCTCCACCACCCACCAATGTAGCCAGTAGTCCACTAGTCTCTTCCTCCACCAATGTAGCCAGTAGTCCACTAGTCTCTTCCCCACCACCCACCAATGTAGCCAGTAGTCCACTAGTCTCTTCCCCACCAATGTAGCCAATAGTCCACTAGTCTCTTCCCCCACCACTGTAGCCAGTAGTCCACTAGTCTCTTCCCCACCACCCACCACTGTAGCCATTAGTCCACTTGAGTCTATTCCCCACCAATGTAGCCAGTAGTCCACTAGTCTCTTCCCCACCACCCACCACTGTAGCCATTAGTCCATTAGTCTCTTCCTAACACCACTGTAGCCAGTAGTCCACTAGTCTCTTCCCCACCACTGTAGCCATTAGTCCACTAGTCTCTTCCTCCACCACCCACCTCTGTAGCCATTAGTCCACTAGTCTCTTCCTCCACCACTGTAGCCATTAGTCCACTAGTCTCTTCCAACACCACCCACCAGTGTAGCCAGTAGTCCACTAGTCTCTTCCCCCACCACCCACCACTGTAGCCAGTAGTCCACTAGTCTCTTCCCCACCACCTGTAGCCAGTAGTCCACTAGTCTCTTCCCCACTACTGTAGCCAGTAGTCCACTAGTCTCTTCCCCACCACTAATGTAGCCAGTAGTCCACTAGTCTCTTCCCCCACCACCCAACCACTGTAGCCTTTGGTCCACTAGTCTCTTCCCCCACCACCACTGTAGCCTTTAGTCCACTTGTCTCTTCCCCCACCACTGTAGCCAGTAGTCCACTAGTCTCTTCCTCCACCACTGTAGCCAGTAGTCCACTAGTCTCTTCCTCCCCACACTGTAGCCATTAGTCCACTAGTGTCTTCCTCCATGACCACCACCATCAATGTAGCCATTAGTCCACTAGTCTCTTCCTCCACCACCCATCAATGTAGCCAGTAGTCCACTAGTCTCTTCCCCCACCACCCACCAATGTAGCCATTAGTCCACTAGTCTCTTCCCCCACCAATGTAGCCAATAGTCCACTAGTCTCTTCCCCCACCACTGTAGACATTAGTCCATTAGTCTCTTCCTCCACCACCCACCACTGTAGCCATTAGTCCACTAGTCTCTTCCTCCACCAATGTAGCCAGTAGTCCACTAGTCTCTTCCCCACCACCCACCAATGTAGCCATTAGTCCACTAGTCTCTTCCCCACCACCCACCAATGTAGCCATTAGTCCATTAGTCTCTTCCCACCACCACCCACCACTGAAGCCATTAGTCCACTAGTCTATTCCTCCACCAATGTAGCCAGTAGTCCACTAGTCTCTTCCCCCACCACCCACCAATGTAGCCATTAGTCCATTAGTCTCTTCTAACACCACGGTAGCCAGTAGTCCACTATCTCTTCCCCCACCACTGTAGCCATTAGTCCACTAGTCTCTTCGCCCACCACCCACCTCTGTAGCCATTAGTCCACTAGTCTCTTCCTCCACCAATGTAGCCATTAGTCCACTAGTCTCTTCCAACACCACCCACCAGTGTAGCCAGTAGTCCACTAGTCTCTTCCCCCACCACCCACCACTGTAGCCAGTAGTCCACTAGTCTCTTCCCCCACCCCTGTAGCCAGTAGTCCACTAGTCTCTTCCCCACTACTCTAGCCAGTAGTCCACTAGTCTCTTCCCCACTACTTTAGCCAGTAGTCCACTAGTCTCTTCCCCCACCACCCACCACTTTAGCCAGTAGTCCACTACTCTTTTCCCCCACCCCTGTAGCCATTAGTCCACTTGTCTCTTCCTCCAACACTGTAGCCAGTTGTCCAATTAGTCTCTTCCTCCAACACTGTAGCCCATAGTCCACTAGTCTCTTCCCCCACCACTGTAGACATTAGTCCACTAGTCTCTTCCCCCACCACCCATCAATGTAGCCAGTAGTCCACTAGTCTCTTCCTCCACCAATGTAGCCAGTAGTCCACTAGTCTCTTCCCCCACCACCCACCAATGTAGCCATTAGTCCACTAGTCTCTTCCCCCTCCAATGTAGCCAATAGTCCACTAGTCTCTTCCCCCACCACTGTAGCATTAGTCCATTAGTCTCTTCGCCCACCACCCACCACTGAAGCCATTAGTCCACTAGTCTATTCCTCCACCAATGTAGCCAGTAGTCCACTAGTCTCTTCCCCCACCACCCACCAATGTAGCCATTAGTCCACTAGTCTCTTCCCCCACCACCCACCAATGTAGCCATTAGTCCATTAGTCTCTTCGCCCACCACCCACCACTGAAGCCATTAGTCCACTAGTCTTTTCCTCCACCAATGTAGCCAGTAGTCCACTAGTCTCTTCCTCCACCACCCACCAATGTAGCCATTAGTCCATTAGTCTCTTCTAACACCACGGTAGCCAGTAGTCCACTATCTCTTCCCCCACCACTGTAGCCATTAGTCCACTAGTCTCTTCGCCCACCACCCACCTCTGTAGCCATTAGTCCACTAGTCTCTTCCTCCACCAATGTAGCCATTAGTCCACTAGTCTCTTCCAACACCACCCACCAGTGTAGCCAGTAGTCCACTAGTCTCTTCCCCCACCACCCACCACTGTAGCCAGTAGTCCACTAGTCTCTTCCCCCACCCCTGTAGCCAGTAGTCCACTAGTCTCTTCCCCACTACTCTAGCCAGTAGTCCACTAGTCTCTTCCCCACTACTCTAGCCAGTAGTCCACTAGTCTCTTCCCCCACCACCCACCACTTTAGCCAGTAGTCCACTAGTCTTTTCTCCCACCCCTGTAGCCAGTAGTCCACTTGTCTCTTCCTCCAACACTGTAGCCAGTTGTCCAATTAGTCTCTTCCTCCAACACTGTAGCCCATAGTCCACTAGTCTCTTCCCCCACCACTGTAGACATTAGTCCACTAGTCTCTTCCTCCACCACCCATCAATGTAGCCAGTAGTCCACTAGTCTCTTCCTCCACCAATGTAGCCAGTAGTCCACTAGTCTCTTCCCCCACCACCCACCAATGTAGCCATTAGTCCACTAGTCTCTTCCCCCACCAATGTAGCCAATAGTCCACTAGTCTCTTCCCCCACCACTGTAGCCATTAGTCCATTAGTCTCTTCGCCCACCACCCACCACTGAAGCCATTAGTCCACTAGTCTATTCCTCCACCAATGTAGCCAGTAGTCCACTAGTCTCTTCCCCCACCACCCACCAATGTAGCCATTAGTCCACTAGTCTCTTCCCCCACCACCCACCAATGTAGCCATTAGTCCATTAGTCTCTTCGCCCACCACCCACCACTGAAGCCATTAGTCCACTAGTCTATTCCTCCACCAATGTAGCCATTAGTCCACTAGTCTCTTCCCCCACCACCCACCAATGTAGCCATTAGTCCATTAGTCTCTTCTAACACCACGGTAGCCAGTAGTCCACTATCTCTTCCCCCACCACTGTAGCCATTAGTCCACTAGTCTCTTCGCCCACCACCCACCTCTGTAGCCATTAGTCCACTAGTCTCTTCCTCCACCAATGTAGCCATTAGTCCACTAGTCTCTTCCAACACCACCCACCAGTGTAGCCAGTAGTCCACTAGTCTCTTCCCCCACCACCCACCACTGTAGCCAGTAGTCCACTAGTCTCTTCCCCCACCCCTGTAGCCAGTAGTCCACTAGTCTCTTCCCCCACTACTCTAGCCAGTAGTCCACTAGTCTCTTCCCCCACTACTCTAGCCAGTAGTCCACTAGTCTCTTCCCCCACCACCCACCACTTTAGCCAGTAGTCCACTAGTCTTTTCCCCCACCCCTGTAGCCAGTAGTCCACTTGTCTCTTCCTCCAACACTGTAGCCAGTTGTCCAATTAGTCTCTTCCTCCAACACTGTAGCCCATAGTCCACTAGTCTCTTCCCCCACCACTGTAGACATTAGTCCACTAGTCTCTTCCTCCACCACCCATCAATGTAGCCAGTAGTCCACTAGTCTCTTCCTCCACCAATGTAGCCAGTAGTCCACTAGTCTCTTCCCCCACCACCCACCAATGTAGCCATTAGTCCACTAGTCTCTTCCCCCACCAATGTAGCCAATAGTCCACTAGTCTCTTCCCCCACCACTGTAGCCATTAGTCCATTAGTCTCTTCGCCCACCACCCACCACTGAAGCCATTAGTCCACTAGTCTATTCCTCCACCAATGTAGCCAGTAGTCCACTAGTCTCTTCCCCCACCACCCACCAATGTAGCCATTAGTCCATTAGTCTCTTCTAACACCACGGTAGCCAGTAGTCCACTATCTCTTCCCCCACCACTGTAGCCATTAGTCCACTAGTCTCTTCGCCCACCACCCACCTCTGTAGCCATTAGTCCACTAGTCTCTTCCTCCACCAATGTAGCCATTAGTCCACTAGTCTCTTCCAACACCACCCACCAGTGTAGCCAGTAGTCCACTAGTCTCTTCCCCCACCACCCACCACTGTAGCCAGTAGTCCACTATCTCTTCCCCCACCACTGTAGCCATTAGTCCACTAGTCTCTTCGCCCACCACCCACCTCTGTAGCCATTAGTCCACTAGTCTCTTCCTCCACCAATGTAGCCATTAGTCCACTAGTCTCTTCCCCCACCACCCACCAATGTAGCCATTAGTCCACTAGTCTCTTCCCCCACCAATGTAGCCAATAGTCCACTAGTCTCTTCCCCCACCACTGTAGCCATTAGTCCATTAGTCTCTTCGCCCACCACCCACCACTGAAGCCATTAGTCCACTAGTCTATTCCTCCACCAATGTAGCCAGTAGTCCACTAGTCTCTTCCCCCACCACCCACCAATGTAGCCATTAGTCCATTAGTCTCTTCTAACACCACGGTAGCCAGTAGTCCACTATCTCTTCCCCCACCACTGTAGCCATTAGTCCACTAGTCTCTTCGCCCACCACCCACCTCTGTAGCCATTAGTCCACTAGTCTCTTCCTCCACCAATGTAGCCATTAGTCCACTAGTCTCTTCCAACACCACCCACCAGTGTAGCCAGTAGTCCACTAGTCTCTTCCCCCACCACCCACCACTGTAGCCAGTAGTCCACTAGTCTCTTCCTCCACTACTGTAGTCAGTAGTTTACTTGTCTCTTCCCCCACCACTGTAGCCAGTAGTCCACTAGTCTCTTCCTCCACTACTGTAGCCATTAGTCCACTAGTGTCTTCCCCCACCACTGTAGCCAGTAGTCCACTAGTCTCTTCCACCACTGTGAATTGTGTCTGGGGTGGAACACCATGAGTTTGGAAAGCAAGACAACAGATATAGGATCTTAATTTGACCAGGTTTTCACAGCAGGAAAATAATCTTGCAGCAACAGGAAATGTGAATTATTGAATGGATTATAATTAATTGACATTTTTGTAAGAGTTGATAAATGTTTAGTTAGGGCAAATCAAGTCTGACATTTTAAAGTGTATATTACACATTTTAGAAGCATTTTGTAACCCCGAACAACAAGGTGATGAAATGAAGATACTGACACCCAGTCACTGACACCCAGTCTCAGCCCCCCAGACACACAGACAGATGCGACCCACAGACAGACAAACAGACAGACACAGCATCCGCCCAACCACAGATCCACCACCAGCACAGATATTGACTTTCACATGATAGTGCATCAAATGCTCTCATTGTTCAGGGAGCGCCGAGCTCCAAGCTGTGATTTCTTTATTTTGGCGATCTCTCTCTTCTCAGCCGAGCCTCACATTGCCCATCGACTGGCTGCATTAAATTGTCCTACGGGGGAATTGCATGCTTCGTTAGTATCCGTAGGGGAGGTTAAATAAGAGAGAGGGATGAGAAAAAGGGATATTTCCAACCCCGGCCTCCAACAGTATTACCAGCTCCTGTCTCCATAAAATGATACCTCTGTTTGTGGGGCTTCCTGGTTGCTGATTGGAGGAACAGCTGGGGAAATAAACAACAGAGAGAAGGTATGAAAAGAGGGATGAAGGGGAAGAATGTTTTGTGTGTGAAAAAGGGGTGTTGGATGGAGTCCCGCATCCTCTCTTTCTTCCCTCTCCTAATTTCCGATGCTGTTTTCAGAGTTTCTCTTTGCCAAAAGGATCAAAGCCACCTCGGAGGCATCGTCTGCTAGCAGCCTGCGCATTTGTGTGTGTGTGTGTGCTCGCACGTGTGTGTGTACGTGCGTGTGTATTTGACTTGCTAATATTCCGCTATACCATTATAGTGATTACGTTGTAAATGGCAGTAGTAATGCACTCTTGGAAGTGTCCACCAGGCCATAGCCCTCGTGTGAGAGATGCTTTATAGCCGGCATTTCACAAACACACCATCTGTGCCCCCCCTTAACCCTCAGGTTTTAGGGCAGAGGGCCATCTCAGTCTTCCTGTGTGGAACTAGCAGGGCTGACCCAGGCAGCGTCTCCTCTCCTGCATAAAGAGATGATGTCACCAGGCATCAGTGGCTCAGTGCCACTATATGGGTGAGGCCCTACTGTCAGAGTGCCAGGCGCCCTGGGCCGAACCTGTTTGATACCCACTCTGGGTAAACATAGAAAGCCATGAAACATTCAGAAGTCTCTCTTCTCCTCTCACAGTGACTCCGAGAGAGAGACTTTCTCCATAACCCGCTCCACTTTAGCTCTCTGAGATCTCTGACATGTGGAGAGGCTGAGAAAGGAAGAGAGGAGCAGAAATGAAGGACAGATAGGGAAGTGGAGGAGAACTCTGAGAGGCTTTTTCTATTCCTCATCAGTACAGACAGACTGGAGTTCTGTCCCAAAAACTGGGGACCAGGTTTGCCTGAATGTGTGTCAGTCTGTGTCAGCCTAGACAGTCTCATACCCCTCTCACACCCCTCTCACACTCTCCCCAAATCGCTCCATACAAAACCAGGCCTCATTCCCACCCTTTGTCTTGCCTCCCCCTTCTCTATTTTCCGAACTTGACAGTTTTTAATAGATGCTTTGTCCGGTAGTACTCACTGACCTTTGCTGCTTTACTATGCTGTGACGGTAGAATATAGGCGTTTGACTGGAGTGTTGGGCGCTAAATAAAGCCGCTCCGTCACTCAGGATAGTGTTTAAAGGCCTGGTCAGGGCAGATTGGGCCATGCAGCAGTTGGTTGTTGGACACACGTAGAGGAGTGGATTGATCCTGGCCTATTTTTTTTATACTTAACACCTATTCTTCTTAAAACTGCATTGCTGGTTAAGGGCTTGTAAGTAAGCATTTCACTGTAGGTCTACTCCTGTTGTATTCGGCGCATGTGACAAATAACATTATTTTTTTTATTAGGTAATTATACTGTATCCTTTCTCCCAACGGATCAGAACTGGATGTGCGATTATAGAGGGGCTGTATGTTAACTGTCTGTACAGTGATTCTTACACTGCCCTCATAGATGTCAACATTTAACTGCTTTGGTTTCACTGATTGGCCAAACTCAGCCTTGAGTATAAAAGGACCTCACTCTCCTCTCTACTGGTGTCTCTGTGCTGTCTGCACCAATAGCTAACACCCCTAAACCTGTAGGGTTTATGTGCCCAGGCAATACTGCCTACCCCTCTCCATAATCATCCATGCCCCCAATGCTGCCCCCATGTAGCCCCCATGCCAATACAGATGTACCCTGGCTCATTCCTACGCCCCCCCTCTCTTCCCTCCAGCCCCCTGCCTGCCCCCTGCATTATCCCGTCACGGCGCTAACCCATTAGCATGTATGATAAGTGCCTAGCATGTTGGCAGGCCATTTTAGAGGCTGGCTCCGCCATGCCGGGGCTCTGCAATATCATTGGGAGATAATATTCCACTGTGAGGGAGAAAGTGGCAGCTCGGGGTGTGCAGAAAATCACTCTTATTTTCTCCTCCTTCCTCTTCCCTCCTTCTGGCTTCCCTTCTTCTGTTGACACTGAGAACATGGCAGAAACACATAAGGGAGGGAGGGAGGGAAGTGTGTGTTTGTGTGTTTGTCAGAGGAGAGAGGGCCAAGGCAGAGGAGACGACATGATTCTATTTTTTTTTTATTATTGTTGTGTTTAACCTTTATTTAACTAGGCATGTCAGTTAAGAACAGATTCTTATTTACAATGACGGCCTATACTGGCCAAACCGGGACGACGCTGGGCTAATTGTGCGCCGCCCTATGGGACTCCCAATTACAGCCGGTTGTGATACAGCCTGGAATCGAACCAGGGTGTCTGTAGTGACGCCTCAAGCACTGAGACCGCTGCGCCACTCGTCTGAAGTTGATATATCCCTCAACGCATTTAATCCCATTAGGTGACATCATGTTACGTTGATTCTTCCTATCTCTCTCTCTCTCTCTGTGTATTTACTCAGCTCTTTCTGTCCATGAGGAGTTAGTGTACAGCTAAGACTCTCTCTCTCATTTTCTCTCTCTCTCTCTCTGCTTGACTGCCTGCTTGCCCACTGTAGCTGTCTGTGTGTTTACACACGGCAGCACTTCAGTATTTTAAGAGTAGGTTAAGCTAACGGAGGTGAATTGTGATATTTGAAAAGATTATAGTAATTTGGCCAATTGTAATGGAGCATGCCATTTCCAAAGTGCTCTTTCAGACCAGACATGTCACAACGGAGAAGTGGAGGAAATCCAGTTAGAAAGGGGGAATTAAAGTATCAGGGGGCAAAGAGTAGAATTTCCTGTCCATAATTGACCTTGCCAAAACGGCAAAACCCCAGTGGAAATGGCATGGTAAGCTAACAGGTTTTATGACCTCCTAACTGTAGATGATGTAACACATCAGTGGAGGGGGGAGAGATGTCTGGGGCTCCCTCCGCTTGGTTCACCCTGAGAGACCCCACTGTAATCTATAGCCAGGACACTGCCTGATGAAGAGCCCAACAACACACACACATGCAATGCAGGTACGCACACATACAATATTTTTTATTTGCTCTAGAGCGTTTTCCTCTCGCAAACGCCACGGTGAAAATCAATGTTCTGTTGGAAGCATAAATAGCCTCTGACAGCATTTCTGCGTTTTTTTTTCTCTGCAGATATAGATTTGTGTGTCGGGCAAAATAGCTGTAAGTGTATCAATAATGTACAGGGGCACCCCATGTCTCCCATGTAATCTAATTCAACTTGCCATGAATTATCTGTGCTAAGTTCAGGGTTCTGCCGTCGAGCAACCAAGCGGATTTCTCCTTCTTCTTCCTCACTCTCTCTCCCTCCCTCCTCAAATACAATAGAACAGTTTGTTTGTGACCTTTTCCCATGGTGGGGGGGGGTGAGTGGTCGTAATGGCAGGGCTGTGCTGTTAGGTATCGGGATAAAGAGACAGAGAAAGGCCTGAGATCTCTGCGGTAAAACAGGCATTTCAATGCTTACATGTAGTATGTACACAAAATGAGTGGTTTACTGTACATGTCCTTTTATTGCCCTGCTCAGATAATAATAGTCTTAACAGGCCATCTGATGTGATCACTCTGATGACCTCTTCTCAACACACTAGAGCCCTCCTTTCCTATTGTCATGTTTGCCTCTATTATATTGATGTGCTAGTTTTGAGTTTAGGGGAAAGTGCCTTTCGTTCTCCTGCCTGGATGGACTGCACTGTTGTATTGAGGGATGAGTCACTCTGCAGCACTGCAGTTCTGAGGAGGAAGACGGGAAGAAGAGACGTGAGAATGAATCAGTTTTGTGAATGAGGCAACTTCTCTCTTTTTCTCTCTCTCTGTCTGTCTGTCTGTCTGTCTCTGTGTGTGTGTGTTATCAGGCCTGTCAGAGGAAGTGTCTGCTCTTAAATATGCTTGAGGGAGCAAAATGTGTCTCTAAAGAAGGTTGGTTCCACGCGTTATGGTAGTCAGGGAAAGTGACAGTGTTCTTTCTGGTCTGGATCGTACTAAAAGAGAGAAAGTGCTGATGATCAGTTTCCACCTCTGTCACTTTCACTAAGTTATGCTTTTACATAGTAGATATGAAGGAGGCTGTGATCCTGACTATTATGAGCTGGAATGTTGTCTACATATTTTGGGCATCTACGTGGGCAAGTGGCACTTACTAACAATAAAACAGTGACTGCTATTCAGTAATTGTTTCTTCCTAGAGTAATTGTTCTTTAGTAGGGGTTGTTTTCTTAACTTCTTAGGAAGTGGTGGGGCTCTAGCGTTGTCAGATTTCAAAAAGGCTTTACGGTGAAAGCACCACATTTGATTGTTTGAGGGTAGCACCTAACATATTTTTGAATTACCATAATTTCATAAGCCTCCACGGTTCACAGAAAACACATTTCACAGCGAAAACAAATCAATTACCTGTTGAAGATCTTCTGCTGAGGGCTTCCCAAGTGTCCAACGAAGACAATCCATGGTTCTTTTGTTAGAAAAAGTAATGTATTATATCCATAAATCTCCGTTTGGTTGGCGTTAGAATGAGAAAATAGAGCCTCCAATCGTCCATTGAAACGTGAAGAGAACTCGTTCAACTTATACCTATAAACTTGTCCAAGAACAATCAAACATAATTTTAAATGTATCCTTAGGAACACTTTTCTGTATAAGTAGCATAATATTTCAACCGGAATATAAACTGGGCGATAAGAAAGGAAAAAAACAAAGGACGAGCCTGGCGGGAGCGCGCGATGTCTTGTAAAGGACATCTGTGGGGACACTTCCTGATTCCTCTTCTTCTCTGCTCTAAAAGCATCTAAATGAATCTGAACACTTTCTCGAGACTGTTGACATCCAGAGGAAGCGATAGGTACTGCATTCATATGCCCTTATATGGGCATTTTCATAAGGGAGGGGTTCCCAATGAGGCACTCTGTCAAAACCACTTTTTTCCAGGACAGAAATTCCTCGGGGTTTCGCCTGCCATATCCGTTCTCTTTTACTCACAGACAAAATGTTAACACTTTTAGAAAATTCAGAGTGTTTCCTATCCAATGATACTAAATATGTGCATATCCTATTTTCTGGGCCTGAATGGGAGGCATTTTACTTTGGGCACGCCAGGGTCTCCAAAACGGTCACTTCGTGCGCTGCTCCCAAAGAAGTTAACTGTAGTCTATCACACCATCCTGAGGCTGCACTTTCACTTTGTCACAACAGGGAGGTTGTTGGTGTTAAAAGAGCTTGTTAACATGAAACATTTTAATGCGTTAAAAACTCATGAGGAGGAAGAGGAGTGGAGGTGGAGTAGTGTGTTCTCTAATTACCCCCCAGAAGGAGACTGGCAGGTGGCATCTGCCCCCCCACAGCTCCCTGCCCTTCACAGCTCCCTGCTCTCTGGTCCTGGGGGGAGCTGTCAATCAAACCCCTCTGACAGAGGTGTGTGTGTGCAGAGATGCTCTACTCACAATAATGTCACACTCTCACTAGTCATTATGGATAGATTATTGTATAAATTACGTTGGAATTAATTACCAATGGAATTATGTTTTTTTTTACTCTTAAAACATTTTGATTGGAGGAATTCAAAAGTTGACTCTCACAGCACAAGAATAATGCTCTGTATTGTGTTGAAAACGTCTGGAAAGGGATCTAGTTTGGACAAATCATTCGACCTGCTTCTGTGTGTCATCTATGCGATTTATTATTTTATTTCATGATGACTACTGGACATTTGTCTAAAGTTTACAGATAAATGGGAGAGGTAAACTTAGAAAACCACAGAGACTCAAACACCAGAGAATCACACACACTGTCAAAGTCTATTTTTCTCTCCTCCCTCTCTCCTCCTCCATCTTTCTCCACTGCACTGCCATGATAAGAGCGCCAGCCAGCCCTCCACCTAGGGCTGTGGCAGTCATGAAATTTCATCAGCCGGTGATTGTCAAGCAAATAACTGACGGTCTCACGGTAATTGACAGTTAATTAACATAAACACATTTAGCATCTCCTGGCTTCCACGCATAGCCATCCACTGATGCGGACCTTTGGAACATCTACATGTTAAAAAATGCACAGTGCATTTGGCCACTTTAAATCCATTATTTATTTTAGACAGGTCTAAAGAAACATGATATGAAGAAAATGTAGTCTATTTCAGAAGGACAGAATAGAATACGCAAATCTTGTCCTTATATTAGGCCCTGATCTGGCTGTGGGCTACACTAGTTCATTTAGCAGACAAGATTTGCTTGGAATTCTGTGGCATTATTTTATATTGTTTTATTGTATGAAAAATACAATTGAACAAAACTGAATAAAACAGAAAGGATATTTTCTCCAAACGATTTGAGGGAGTGAGCACGTGGAGCTATTCTGTGTTGAACAAAGAAACAGGTACTCCTATATGCTTAATTTAGAGTTATTAATGTAACTGTAGTTGTGATACAAATGTTGGACTATATGTTTAGATTTTCAATACATTCTAAGGCTGCATGATGCGACTCTAATAATGATTTGAAAAACGTTGCATGAAAGGCATGAGCTCTGCTTTGTTTTTTGGCAGGCTGTACACACTTCATCAGTCTCTCATTCACAATTTTAAAAGCACTTGATAATGCCTCGAATTTCCCGGCGGCGGCATGTCCTTTGTGTGGCCGTAATGCTGTAGGCTGTAGTGCCCTTGGGCTGAATATAATTATTATAATTCCATTCTCCCGGCTGCGTGCTCGAAGCACCTCTCACTCACATGGCTCTCTGTCACGTGATCGGGTCTTTGTCACAGGCTACAAGTGAAGACACATCGGGAATGCAACTGCGGGCATCCTTATCCAATTCCGATGCGCATATGGAAGATATTGGCAGAACTGTCGACATTTACTTTTCGTCAGCCAACAAGATGAGTAGGCCTGACGAAAAGCAAAAACACTAGTCTATGTCAATCTACTATCCACCATAGTACAAAAGTTGACCTATTCTGTGCGAGAAATAAATATTCCAAACATAGTCTGGGACAGTTGTGGGATGCGATAGATCCCAAATGTATACAACCCTGGCATTCCCCAGGCTGAAACCTCAGATCAGAACGTTTAGCTTAAAATGTTAATCAACTATTCGGCTATTTCTTCACATTATACGTGCAGCAATGCCAACACAGCAGTAGGCTATAGGGGTGAATGTTCCGTTATCAGGAAAACAAAAGGGACCACAAATGGGATTATGCATGTAATACTTTTATTATAAAGGTGCACTTTTAAGGTGAAAATTATCTTCCTCAAACTTGAAACTCATGCGCTGCATATGTATGCCAGTTAGGCTCTACACCCGCTGTAAAGAGGATGAATGTGCTTAAGTTATTTGGCCACTTTAATTGTGATACAAACCGTATCTGTCACGTTTCTCTTCCGAAGGGACAGACCAAGACGCAGCGATGTAGCCAGAATACATGATTTAATAATGACACGGGAACAAAACAATACATGGAGAACGTAACGACGAACATAACTGAATAGACGAACACAGCTATGAACATACAATAACCCACGAACCCAGAGTGAAACCTACTAACCTAAATATGGTTCCCAATTAGAGACAACGACACACAGCTGCCTCTAATTGGGAACCATTACCCAACATAGAACTACGACACCTAGAACGAACAAACCCTACACCAAAACAAAACCAAAACGCTCCAGCCTGTACTCTCGGGCCTGGGCGTTACAGTACCCAAAGCGCGGACTCGGACGCCGAAAAATCTGTGGGGGTCTTGAGATGAGTCACTTTGTCCCAGGTGGGGGCTCGGTGCTGGCCGTGCTGGTCTGACATCCTGAACCGGAGGCCCTGGACCATCTCCTGGTACTCTGGTGCGTGGAGTTGGAACTGGCCTTACCGGACTCACGATGCTCACGGGGACTCTGGTGCGTGGAGCAGGGACTGGCCGTACTGGACTCATGATGCTTACTAGAACTGGGTGCGTGGAGCAGGAGCTGGTCGTACAGGACTCGTGATGTTCACTGGAACTCTGGTGCGTGGAGCAGGAACTGGCAGTACGGGACTCGTGATGCTCACTGGAACTCTGGTGCGTGGAGCAGGAACTGGCAGTACTGGACTCGTGATGCTCACTGGAACTCTGGTGCGTGGAGCAGGAACTGGTCGTGCGGACTCGTGATGCTCACTGGAACTCTGGTGCGTGGAGCAGGAACTGGCAGTACTGGACTCGTGATGCTCACTGGAACTCTGGTGCGTGGAGCAGGAACTGGCAGTACTGGACTCGTGATGCTCACTGGAACTCTGGTGCGTGGAGCAGGAACTGGTCGTACCGGACTCGTGATGCTCACTGGAACTCTGGTGCGTGGAGCGGGAACTGGCAGTACTGGACTCGTGATGCTCACTGGAATTCTGATGCGTGGAGCAGGAACTGGCAGTACCGGACTCGTGATGCTCACTGGAACTCTGGTGCGTGGAGCAGGAACTGGCAGTACCGGACTCGTGATGCTCACTGGAACTCTGGTGCGTGGAGCAGGAACTGGCAGTACTGGACTCGTGATGCTCACTGGAACTCTGGTGCGTGGAGCGGGAACTGGCCAAACTGGGCTCGGGACGCGCACTCTGGTGCGGGGAGCGGGAACAGGCCGAACTGGGCTCGGGGCCGCGCAATCTGGTGCGGGGAGCGGGAACAGGCCGAACTGGCCTCTCTAAGCGCCGCGGGGAGCTGGAGTGCGCGGGCCGGGACAGGGCGTGCTGGACTCTCTGAGCGCTGCAGGGAGCTTGGTGCGCGGAGCCGGGACAGGGCGTGCTGGACTCTCTAAGCGCACGGGAGCTTGGTGCGCGGGCCGGGCCAGGGCGTGCTGGACTCTCTAAGCGCCGCGGGGAGCTTGGTGCGGCGGGCGAACAGGGCGTGCTGGACTCTCGGAGCGCCGCGTGGAGCTGGGTGCGGGGCTGGAACAGGGCGTGCTGGACTCTCGGAGCGCCGCGTGGAGCTGGAGTGCGCGGGGCGAGAACAGGGCGTGCTGGACTCTCGGAGCGCACGGGAGCTGGAGTGCGCTGAGCAGGGACTGGGCGTGTAGAAACCACTACACGGACTGGGATCTTGGAACACGGAACTGGAATCTTGGAGCGTGGAACAGGGATCTTGGAACGTGGAACAGGGATCTTGGAGCGTGGAACAGGGATCTCGGAGCGTGGAACAGGGATCTCGGAGCGTGGAACAGGGACCTCGGAGCGTGGAACAGGGATCTCGGAGCGTGGAACAGGGATCTCGGGCGTGGAACAGGGATCTCGGGCGTGGAACAGGGATCTCGGCGTGGAACAGGGATCTCGGAGCGTGGAACAGGGATCTCGGGCGTGGAACAGGGATCTCGGGCGTGGAACAGGGATCTCGGAGCGTGGAGCAGGGGACTGGGCGTGTAGAAACCTCCACCCGGACCGGGACCTGATATGGAGAGCCGACACTATACCTCCAGCTAGCTCACTAACCCTGGCCTCACAGGTGAGTGGAGCTGGAATCTCTCGGACTGGGCTGTGGATTCGTGCGGAGATTCTGCCCGTAGGACCACAGGATAACTTGGACCCAAAAGGCGCACTGGAGGCCTGGCTCGCAGAGCTGGCACCACTCTCCCAGGTAGCACACAGACCTCGGCCCGACCAATGAGTGACGCTGGGATCTCTCGCACTGGGCTGTGGACACGTGCCGGAGACACCGCACGTAGAACTGGAGCAGGATATCCGGGTCCCAGGAGGCGCACTGGAGACTTAGTGCGCAGAGATGGCACCACTCTTACTGGCGGAACACTTATTTTCGGCCCGACTGATGAGTGGAGCGGGAATCACTTGCACCGGCCTCTGAATCCCTATAGGGGAAACCGTGCGCAACACTGCATAGCACAGCCTCCCTTCGCTGCGACGCTCTCCCCTACGCTCTCTCCACAAGGCACGAGGAGTTGGCTCAGGAGTCCCTCCTGAACCGGCCAACCTCCTCGTGTGCCCCCCCCCCAAAAGTTTCTTGGGGCTGCCTTACGGACCTCCGTGCCAGGCGAGATCCGATGAGGTCCTCCCTGGTCCAGTACTCTCGGGTCTCTCGCTGCTTGGTCTTTGTTTGGTGGGTTATTCTGTCACGATTATCTTCCGGAGGGACAGACCAAGACGCAGCGATGTAGCCAGAATACATGATTTAATAATGACACGGGAACAAAACAATACACGGAGAACGTAACGACGAACATAACTGAATAGACGAACACAGCTATGAACATACAATAACCCACGAACCCAGAGTGAAACCTACTAACCTAAATATGGTTCCCAATTAGAGACAACGACACACAGCTGCCTCTAATTGGGAACCATTACCCAACATAGAACTACGACACCTAGAACGAACAAACCCTACACCAAAACAAAACCAAAACGCTCCAGCCTGTACTCTCGGGCCTGGGCGTTACAGTATCAAAACATATAGTCCTATAGGCTAGGCTACATGAGGTGTGTGACTATGATTTGAAAAAGTCATCAAAAAAAGGTATGCGTTTCTTGACTTACTGCACCATTCTCAAGTGATAATATATAATTCACAAAGTGATGGGCTAATATTGTCACTAGGATTGCAAAGGGTCGGAAAATTTTCGGGACATTTTTCCATGGAAAGTTAAGCCATGGAATTTTGCTTAAATTCATCAAAAAAAGTTTTTTGTGTGATACACATCAGGCAATTCTAGGTCTTGTGGCATATTTTGGTTAAACTATCCCAAATTCAATGGAATTGCAACCCTCTGCATGCACAGTGCATTCTTCCATCACATGTGCAGTGCACTTTTCCATCACATGTATAGATGATTCTCAAGATCTTACACACTAATGAGATGCTATTGAGCCCACACTACTACACTGTCTGAGCCAAGGACTACATGCTTTCTGGTAAGTTTTAATTACAATACTGTGTGGGGTGAATACATTTTTTATGACATACATGATTTGTTGTTAACTAGTAAATAGTAGCCTACAGCAAAGTGTGTTTAAATCATTTCTAACTTGTTAACAATTTCTGCTAGTTAGTTTTTGCTACCATGTGGGTTTTAGCTTGCTTGAGCCTGCTAACCGAGGAGTGTTAATTCACCTGTTTCCATACATGTTTCATTTGAAAACATTTATCTTACAAGGGAGTTGTTTAATCTAACTGCTTAAAAATTTGTCTGTACATGGAATTGTATTTGTTGTTTTTTTACTATTTTTTTTCTAATCTTTACAGGAAAATTCCACGGGCACTATCTGATGTGTGGAGACATTTCACTGCAGCTAATGTAGAAGGAAAAGCTGTGTACATTTGCAAATACTATGCTAAATCTTATGTGAAGAATGCAACAAAGATGCAGAATCATCTGGCCAAGTGCATAAAGTTGCTCACAACAAGCAACCTCTGACAAAAGTCCCTCTACTTCTAGTCGAGGTGTAAATAATGAATCAGACACCTTATCGACAGCAACAACTTATGGTCCTCCTGGAATCAGAAGTTGTTTTGATGCAATGGAGGAACGTAGTCATAGAAATGCTGATGAATGACTTGCTCGAGCTGTGTATGCAACTGGTTCACCTCTGATGCTCACAGGCAATGTGTATTGGAAGAGATTTCTGAGTTTTCTTCGCCCAGCATACACCCCTCCAACCAGACATGCTTTATCTACTCATTTGCTGGATGCAGAGTTCAACAGAGTTCAAGTGAAGGTCAAGCAAATCATAGAGAAAGCAGACTGTATTGCAATCATCTCTGATGGGTGGTCGAATGTTGTGGGCAAGGAATATTTAACTACATCATCTCCACCCCTCAACCAGTATTCCACAAGAGCACAGATACAACGGACAACAGACACACCGGTCTCTACATTGCAGATGAGCTGAAGGCAGTCATCAATGACCTTGGACCACAGAAGGTGTTTGCACTGGTGACAGACAATGCTGCGAACATGAAGGCTGCTTGGTCTAAAGTGGAGGAGTCCTACCCTCACATCACACCCATTGGCTATGCTGCTCATGCATTGAATCTGCTCCTCAAGGACATCATGGCACTGAAAACAACGGATACACTCTACAAGAGAGACAAGAAAATGGTTAGGTATGTGAAGGTCATCAAGTTATAGCAGCAATCTACCTCACCAAGCAAAGTGAGAAGAATAAGAGCACCACATTGAAGCTGCCCAGCAACACCCATTGGGGTGGTGTTGTCATCATGTTTGACAGTCTCCTGGAGGGGAAGGAGTCTCTCCAAGAAATGGCCATATCACAGTCTGCCGATATGGACAGCCCCATTAAAAGGATCCTCCTGGATGATGTGTTTTGGGAGAGAGTGGTAAGCAGCCTGAAACTATTGAAACCTATAGCAGTAGCTATTGCACGGAGAGGAAGACAATGCCATCCTGTCTGATGTTCAGACAGAAGAAACCCTTACTGCACTGCCCACTTCACTATTGCTCCTATGCTCCAAGCAGAGGAAACTGCAGTTTTGAAATAATTCAAAAAGCGTGAAGACTTCTGCCTGAAGCCCATACACGCCGCAGCGTACATGTTGGACCCCAAGTATGCTGGCAAGAGCATCCTGTCTGGTGCAGAGATCAACAAGGCCTATGGTGTCATCACTACTGTGTCTCGCCACCTTGGCCTGGATGAGGGCAAGGTTCTTGGCAGTCTGGCGAAGTACACTTCCAAGCAAGGGCTTTGAGATGGAGATGCAATATGGCAGTCGTGCCAACATATCTCATCAGCCACCTGGCCGGAAGGGACTTTGTGGATCTGAGGCTCTTTCCCCTGTTGCCTCCCTCATCCAAATCTCACCAACATCAGCCACCTCAGAGCGCAACTGGTCCTTGTTTGGGAACACACACCAAAGCACGCAACAGGCTGACAAATTGGTGGCCATCCAAGCAAATTTGAGTCTTTTTGAGCCTGACAACAAGCCATCCTCAACAAGGTTGGAAAGTGACAGTGAAGATGAGGCCTCAGAGTCTGATGTTCAAGAGGTGGTCCAGGGAGAAGACATGGAAGCCTGAGAGGAAGACATTTTACAGATGTATGTTCAAATCGTTTTTGGGAGATGCTATGGATCATTGGGGTTCATTCAATATTTCCTTTCTTTTGTTGTTCAGTGAAATCTCATGTTTATTTATTTACCTTTATTTTACTAGGCAAGTCAGTTAAGAACAAATTCTTATTTTCAATGACAGCCTAGGAGCAGTGGGTTAACTGCCTGTTCAGGGGCAGAACGACAGATTTTGTACCTTGTCAGCTCAGGGAATTGAACTTGGAACCTTTCGGTTACTAGTCCAACGCTCTAACCACTAGGCTACCCTCATGTCAAGAGTCAACTCATTTAATTTAAATCCGTAACTAAATTGTTTTTTTTATTTCTATTGGAAGGATTTATTCATTTGCAATTCTGTCTACTTTTGATATATCCAAAGCAAAAAACATCTACATTTAAATGGTATTAATATTAGTTTGCATATATTTCTGTTAATTCCCATATATTCCCCGTTAATTCGGAAAGTTTCCTCTTAATATTCCCCAAAATGTGCAACCCTTGTTGTCACCCATCAGACTATTCTTGATTTAATCTTGTCTTTACATATACTAAATAATATATGTGTGAAATGTATTTTGATTTAGAATGGACCATTATCATGCATCTGTCTCAAAACAGAGGGAGTGGAAAACATATGTTGTCTATACACTTAAATAGCAATTGGAGGACGCTTTTCCCCGTGGTTTATTTTCATGCCAGCCTGGTAGGCTATACCCCTGTTGTAAAGAGAAGTAATGTACTCAATATTAGGAAGTTAAGAAATAAATAGTAGGCCTAGCCTATATCTGATGGGATCCTCCTCTTTTTCATAGAGGCCATCACTCTCATGAGCTCTCATGAAGTGTTTGATTAGATTTGCGATTACATTTGCATTGATGTCAGAGTGATTAGAGGGACAATAGAGTGCTGAGTACCAGGCGGTTAGCAAGTTTGGTAGGCTACTAATGACCATCAGCACATCAGAGCCTGGAAAAACCTAATTACCGTGACTAAACGGTCACGTGGAATTTGACTGCCGTCATGACTCGTGACCGACCATGACCGCCTACCTCCACCCCCCCTCACCCCCTTACTCCCAAACGGCATTAGCCCCCCTTCATATTTTCATTAAAATGTGAAGGACCTCATCAGCACTCGTTAAAACCTGAGCCATCCATGTAATTAGTTAAGTAATAACAGGGAAGTGCTCGTCAGGCCTCTTAACTAACAGGCCCTGGCCCCACCGCGCTCCACTGGTGCTGATGACACCCACCCTGATCACGACCGGCTCTCCACGGCCATTAGCCAGCAGTGGGCAGAGACCCACCACCGCTCCCTTCACCCACTACGCCCGCGCCTCTTCACCCGCCTGATGGTGATATGATTATAGACAGTCACATCCCCTCTGTTTTAGGACCAATGTGTTTAATTAAAGAGGATGAAGGTTAGCATGGCCTCTAGCATGGCTTATGTCTGCTCTGCCTTTGTTTTGGTGTGTTTACAATGTATTGATTGAAGGCTAATGACGATACTGGCATAGCCATTGAAACAAATCAATTGACCTTAATAACACAATGGCCTTGGTGTGTTCTAGGATGCTTTTGATAACCCTGGCATAAAAGCAATAAGCGTTATGTTAGGAGGATGGAATGTAGGTCAGCACAGCGGTGTGTGTGTGGAAATGGGGTGTGCAAATATGAATGGCACACAGGCGGGGGAGGTGTGTGTTGGACGGGTAATAGTGCCCTGGGGTGATGAGAACCAGATGAGAGAGAGAGAAAACAGGAGACTGGGAGAGGGAGACAGAGATAGACAAAGTGTGGAGACGGGAGACGGAGAGAGATGAGAACATTTGACAAACTTTACCTGGAGACAGAGCAGCCCTGCTCACTTCAGCAAACAAACAAACAGATATAAAACAACAAAATCATTTCAGCTGTGGGGAGGGGGAAGGAAATGCTAGGACCCCTCTGTTCTTCATTTAGCCCAAAATGAAAGATGTGAGGTTAGATGGCCTTCTAGGTGCTCCACCAGATGGCTCTACTCTGAAAGCCCTGTGTGAGATGCGGCCAACACCATATTCCTTTCATGTTTTTCAGTGCCTATGTATTGTACAGTACTGTATGTTCATCTCAAGTACAGGAAGACAATTTTTCACGTATGACTGATGTATCTCTTGTTGTCTGTCCTGAAACCTCTGACACATGCCATATTCCTAGAATGTAATCAATGTATTGTCTATGTTCATCCTGTGTACTGTGAGAGGCCTTGTCATTGATGTGCATCTGGTTGTGTCCTGTCCACAGGTAGAATGCAAGAAGGCTCAGCCCAAGGAGGTGATGTTCCCGCCGGCTACGCGAGGCAGGGCCAGGAGCCTGCCCTACACCATGGATGCCTTCATGCTGGGGATGGGCATGCTGAGTGAGTACACTTGGATTGGTGTAAGACATATTGTCTGAGTGAATGGGGCCCTACGGTAATATTGACAAAACACAATATGGCAATTAGCAAAAGTAGCCCACTAACTTTTCCAAAGTGACCCTTACCAAGACTTTGACATTACCATGGTTTCTAATGCTCTGTCAGGACAGGAAGGGCACTCTGACTGACACTGACTAACTGTGTCTCCCTCCACCGCTGACATGTCCTCTCACACTGTCTAATACCAACTCTGATACCAATCCTGATTCTGACTCTGATGTGCTACTGATTTCTGCCTGACACTGAGACTCTCAGCCACTTACTATGTAAATGAATGTAACTAAAAGGACATGCTCCCCAAATCACTATGAAGGATTAAGAAGGCAAGGGGGAAATACAGTTAAATGGCTCCTACAAGTTTGCTGCCACTTACAAACATCAGGTAGACTAGAGCTCATTCAAGGAAATGCTGGAGACTCTTCCATCACCTTCCTCCCCCTCACAACGACACTAAGACCCCCTCCCTCACATCAGTTCACAAAGCGTGTTCCCCCATTTTCTGTATATTTGACAAGGAAAAGACAGGAAACAAGGATTTTGTGAAGGCTCCCCCACCCCGCTCTACCCCCTCCCTTCCAGCTCCCTCCTCCCTCCTCCCTCCTCCCTCCTCCCTATCTTCTCAGAGCTTCAGCCCAGCGTTAGTGACAAGAGATAATTACTGTTAGATTGATCGTCTGCTCAAAGTAACTGAAGCAAATAAATCGTTTGATGCTGGGTGCTGAATCCGAATGACGGCTAATGGAAGCTGCAGGATAGGTCGCCCTGCCCGTAATTTGGCTTGACGAAGCATCCTCATAGGGCCTTGCGTGAAATATTCTATTGATATTCAGACAGTCCCGTTACCACACCCACTGCCCCAAACCCCCCACCCCCCACTCCCAAACCCCCATTCTCCCAGCCCCCAAATTCATCCAAGCAGGGCTATGGATTACAGAAGTAAATGAAGAGGAAAATTGAAGTAATGTTAAATTATGAATTTATGATTTCATCTGCCAGACCTCAAGATTGCTGAATAATAGGGGAATGGATATCACATGGTTTCATCTGTTGGGGGGATGAGAGGAGAGGAGGGCTTGTCTCCTGCTATGGTTAATCTTTTTCAACATTGTTTATTCTCCAACTTCACCACCACAAACCTCTAGCTTCTGTTCTAACTCAGCCTGGTTGGTTTGGCAGAGTTGTGTCAAGTTTCTCTGCAGGTGGCAGTGTCAATACCCTGTCAACAGACATGTTTTAGGGCAGGGTTCTCCAACCCTCTTCCTCCAACTCTAATTGGGTTGAAGAGAAAACCTACAGGAGGGTAGCTCTCCAGGAACAGGGTTGGAGTGAAAACCTACAGGAGCGTAGCTCTCCAGGAACAGGGTTGGAGTGAAAACCTACAGGAGGGTAGCTCTCCAGGAACAGGGTTGGAGTGAAAACCTACAGGAGCGTAGCTCTCCAGGAACAGGGTTGGAGTGAAAATCTACAGGGCGTAGCTCTCCAGGAACAGGGTTGGGTGAAAACCTACAGGAGGGTAGCTCTCCAGGAACAGGGTTGGGTGAAAACCTACAGGAGGGTAGCTCTCCAGGAACAGGGTTGGAGTGAAAACCTACAGGAGGGTAGCTCTCCAGGAACAGGGTTGGAGTGAAAACCTACAGGAGCGTAGCTCTCCAGGAACAGGGTTGGAGTGAAAATCTACAGGAGCGTAGCTCTCCAGGAACAGGGTTGGAGTGAAAACCTACAGGAGGGTAGCTCTCCAGGAACAGGGTTGGAGTGAAAACCTACAGGAGGGTAGCTCTCCAGGAACAGGGTTGGAGTGAAAACCTACAGGAGGGTAGCTCTCCAGGAACAGGGTTGGAGTGAAACCCTACATGAGGGTAGCTCTCCAGGAACAGGGTTGGGGTGAAAACCTACATGAGGGTAGCTCTCCAGGAACAGGGTTGGAGTGAAAACCTACATGAGGGTAGCTCTCCAGGAACAGGGTTGGAGTGAAAACCTACAGGAGGGTAGCTCTCCAGGAACAGGGTTGGAGTGAAAACCTACATGAGGGTAGCTCTCCAGGAACAGGGTTGGAGTGAAAACCTACAGGAGGGTAGCTCTCCAGGAACAGGGTTGGAGTGAAAACCTACATGAGGGTAGCTCTCCAGGAACAGGGTTGGAGTGAAAACCTACATGAGGGTAGCTCTCCAGGAACAGGGTTGGAGTGAAAACCTACAGGAGGGAAGCTCTCCAGGAACAGGGTTGGAGTGAAAACCTACAGGAGGGTAGCTCTCCAGGAACAGGGTTGAAGAGCCCTGTTTTAGACTGATGTGAAGACACTCCACAACAATCTGGTGAACTTATTCAACTTATTTATCAACTTGGCAAAATGTGGAGCGATTGGAAAGAGTGCATAGAAGAGGACAGGAGGAGGAGAGAAGTGTGAGTAGCAGTGAATGAAAGGATGGAGAGTCAGGGGGTATGAACTGAACTACCAAGTTCTTTTCGACACTTGTTATCTAAATGAAATTGGAAAAGCAGGACAGCGAAACATTCTGTTCGCTAATTTGCATACAAAAATCAACAAGGCTTATTATTTAAGGAACCCTAATTCCTACGTGCCTAAATCTCATTACCCCCCTCCCCTTCTGTTCGCTTCTTTGTTTACCACACCTAATCGAGCCATTTATCTTTATTGCGTTAGAGCCTGAATGTATGTTTGCTGAAATTAATGCACATTTAAAGCCCTGCGCAGAGTGCGGCTTTACCAGATGCATAATTGGTTTTAAAGTGAATCTGAACTGTTGAGCCATAAAATAGGTGCATTAGTATGCATATTAATACATGGGCCCTGAGGCTCTGAGGCAGCCAGTGGGGCCAGATACAGTAACTTTATTTACTGAGGTATATACAGATATGGAGGACAGGAGAGGAGAGACGGGAGAGACTGAGGAGAGGAGCCCACCCCAGAACAATTGTCAGACGAATCATTTCCTATCTGCTGTGTGTGTGTGTGCGTGCGTTCATGCATGCCAGCACACGGTCTTATAGGCCACTGCCTACTCCATGCCTCGTCTTGACAGCCAGACCCCCCCTCCTCTCCTCTGTTTCCATGTCTCCATCCCCTCATGTTGAGCCTTTTGTCTGGATGTCTTTGTCTAGCGTAGCTCCGCCTCCTGGAGGAAAGCAGAAGCACAAGGTGATCATCTCACCTGCTAGTGTTAGGCAGGGCGAAGCGCCCACACACACACACACACACACTCTCATATCAGCCCAACTCTATTGTTGCGCAAATAGCTTGTTCAACCACCAGAAAAAATGTCTGTGAGACAGGCTTTTATGTCTCACAGTTTATAATTGTTGGTTTCCAGTTTATATACAAGGATGTGATGACTGAGGAGTAAATGTGTGTTAATTTAAAGGGTGGAGCATCTGTGTGTGTTTGTTTGATTATGCAGGCCTGTCTAGCTGTGTTCTAGTGCATTCATATGGCTGTGTAATTCATAAGTAGCCTATCACATGCAGACAGCAGAGCTGAGTTGGATAGAATTAAAGTGTGTGTGAGTGAATGTGTTAATGTGTACATCTGTATGTCTCTAGAGACAATGGAATATAACTAAGCGGGTGCGTGAGTGCTTGCAAATGTGTGTGTTAATGCCGGTGTCTGTGTTCATGCAGACAACAGCAAGCACTGATAGACTTAGTTGAGTACAAACCTTGAGGCTGCATGACAGTTACCGGCTGACATAATTTCATGACGGCCACAGCCCTAGCTGGGCTGTTGTTTGTTCTGCTGATGAGGCATGGCTACCCCCAACACGCACGCACGCACGCATACACACACACACACCACACACACACTCGAATCCCAAGGTGCTGGCTTTCCTCTGTGTTAATCACCCACTGTCAATAGAGCACCCCACCAAACACACACACACTCTCTCTCTTTCTCTGCAACCTCTTTAAAGGGAGGACGCTTTATTTAAAAAAATTAAAAAATAAATGATGAGCATGGCCTTATTTCTATTACAGCATATTGGATGACTGTCATACATATTCCATTCACCCTGTTCAATGTAACATTGATAGGTTTAGGCTACTACATGATACTAAAATTTTCCTTATGCCCGTCATGAGGTTGCTACAACCTAGCCTATGAATTAAAGTTCATAACCTAGGTGCACACAGGTCGAGAGAAAGAAATTGAGGTGACAAAGAGTGACACATTCAATACCGCCTTGCACACTCTTGCCTGCTTCTAGCTGATATAGGGTATAATCATTAGTCCAACAGTTGCAAACGAGAGTTTCTATTGGACAAATTCAGGTATGTTTATCTCCGTTTAAGAAAGGTTTAATAGAATCAGCGTAAGAATACACCCATGATCACAAGTAAACACAGATCACCTTCTCGCATGTATGCGCTCTCCTTTCTCTCACTTTTTCCCTTTGCTTGTGGACTTTAACGCACAACACATCAGCTGTATGTGACCAGGTGAAAAAAACTTTCCAAGCCAAACCATATCGTAACCGCTACACACAGCCTACATCGTTGCCCAATATTAGCTAAAGTAACATCATAGTCAACATAGCTAATAGAACTAACGTAAGTAAACCCACTACAATCCTGCAGTAACTTTACAGTGTATAGTAAGCAGTTTACATCGGCGGGCCCCGGTGGCAATACATTTGTAAAACCAAAAGCTTACCTTGACTTGGAAGAGGTCCAATGTTGTGTTGGATAGTCATAGTATCCATCTGTTTGAGCCAGGTGTTTGAGTAGGTTTAACTAGCTAGCTGCATTTGCTAGCTAAGTAAGTGAAAGTGAAAATGACTAAATATGCAGTACCAGTAAAACGGTTGGACACACCTACTAATTCCAGGGTTTTTCTTTATTTTTACTATATTCTACATTGTAGAATAATAGTGAATACATCAAAACTATGAAATAACACATATGGAATCATAGTAGTAAACAAAAAAGTGTTAAACAAATAGATTCTTCAAAGTAGCCACCCTTTTCCTTGATGACAGCTTTGCACACTCTTGGAATTCTCTCAACCAGCTTCACCTGGAATGCTTTTCCAACCTTCTTGAAGGATTTCCTTCAAAGAAGCTTTATAGCCTTGTTTAAATATCCCCACAAAAAAAGAAATGGAACACATCCAGTATTTAAATGTATAGATGATGTCAGAAGCTCACTGTGATCAGTAAGTGCCAATTTCACAGAGTCCAGTATCTCTCTGGGCCAATGAGAAGGAAACCAGGTCTGACATGGAGGAAATGAGGTCACTCAGCTTGAGCTGTTTGAAAAATATTTTCATTATAAATGTTATCAAGTCCAATGTGTGTCAGAACCTCGTAGTAACCACTACATTGCATTTACCTCTAAGACTCTCTCTCTCTGTCTCTATTTCTCTCTCTCTCTTTCTGTGTGTCTCTCTCTCTCTCTCACTATCTCTATCTGTCTCTCTCTATCACACAAACATATACAAATGCACAAAATGTGCAAGTAAACTGCTGTTGTTGTTTGTGAGAAGCGATAGGGCTCTGTTGCAGGATTTAAACAACAGCTCATCTGCCTTCAAGTGTCCAATGAGACCCAGTTGGACTGTGACAGCTCCTGCCTCCAATCTGGCAATCGTACAAGAGCAGCATGTGTTGGGTCCCATCCCACTTTATTTCCATCTTCCATCGTGACCAGGATGTGCTCCAACGGATCCAGCATGGCAAACACTGCTAATGTGTTTTTACCCCTTTTTCTCCCCAATTTCGTGGTTTCCAATTGGTAGTTACAGTCTTGTCCCATCGCTGCAACTCCCGTATGGACTCGGGAGAGGTGAAGGTCGAGAGCCGTGCGTCCCATGAAACACAACCCAGCCAAGCCCACTGCTTCTTGACACAAAGCCCGCTTAACCCGGAAGACAGCCACGACAATGTGTCAGAGGAAACACCGTACACCTGGCGTGCATTGCGCCCGGCCTGCCACAGGAGTCACTAGTGCACGATGGGACAGGAATGTCCCTGCTGGCCAAACCCTCCCCTAACCCAGACGAAGCTGGGCAAATTGTGCGCCGCCCCATGGGTCTCCCGGTGGTGGCCGGCTGCGACAGAGCCTGGACTCAAACCAGGATCTCTAGTGGCACAGACAACTTCGCCACTCGGGAGGCTGATGTGGTGTTTTTTTAACACACACTCACTCACTCACACACACACACACACACCCTTGAACAGTCACGGCTCTATCGGAAGTTATGAAATAAGAGACTGGGGGAGCTAAAGGAGCACAATTTAACAGATTGCAAGTATATTCCCAAATAGCAGACTCAGTTTCCTTTTTGCCACTATTGGAGTGACTTTTTACAATCACTCAATTATATTTCCCCTCGCCTGTTCTGTCTGTGGTATCTCTGCGGGTATTACCGCCCGCCGCGCACCGCGGTTGCCTCACACCTCAGAAAGACCCCACGTCTCTCTAATCCATAATGTCCTTGCACAAATCTCATCCACTCATTGTCTTGCAGCACCGTGTCGTTCATGATCGATTAGCCGTGGCTCTAAAAGAAAGGTTATCCATCAATAACAGTGTAGAGCGGACAAAAAACCTGGACAGATCCAGACACCTTGTTGCTGTATAACCCTGGAGCCAGCGGGGGGACGAGGGGACATCTGGGAGGAGGAGGCTGGGGAGCATGACAGGCTGAGACTGGGACACTTCTGATGCTCATCAGCTAAAACTGAGCCTCATGACTCACCTGCTATCTAGTGCCGGCAGCAGGGTTGTGTGTGTGTGTGTGTCTAAAGTGATGGGAGGCCAAGATGGTTCAACACAACTCCTGATTGTCCTCTCTCTCTCCCCCCTAGGTTACCCAAACATTGTAGCAACGTACGGCCGTGGATACACTGGTTTTGCCTCGAGCTACAGCTACCAATTCCCTGGTAAGTTCCATCTTGTTAGGCACTGTGTGCTTCTCTACCTGCCTGCCGGGGTGGGGTAATGGACCCCCTGTTGGCTCACACACAGACCCCACTCCCTACCTCCCTCCACACACACACACACACACACACACACACACACACACACACACACACACACACACACACACACACACAGAGTTTGGCACACAAACAAATCAAATCTCACACACACAGTGTTCTCTGTCTGATCTCAGCTGTGTTCCTGAGGAAGATTATGTGATGTTGTAATGCCATGTCACTCTCTGTAACCCAAATGGCATCAGTAAGGGATGAATTCCTTCCTGGCACCCACTCACCGCATCATCACTCTGCCAGTTATTATGCTGTGGAAAAATCCAATCCGCCAAATGTGATTCGATAAGGTAACATTATGCAGTTATTTCACCATTCACTTCCCTCTAAAGATCTCAACAATGGGAAATGTCAGAGTTGAGCCTAGAATGTGCCAACAGCACTTGACGGTGATCCACTGATCAGGCTTGGTTTCATGCCTTATTTCAACATGTTATGAGTGGCCTGTGTCCACCCTGCCGCCTGGCATCACTATACCCAGCTTGGCATGGTGCCAGTGGGAGAGTGTGACTGTCACCATGCTAGGGACTGCCATGGAAAGATGCTCCATGATTATCCAGCCTACAGGGAATTCATATACACATATACAGGAGGGTAACAAGCAGTGTTTCAATGTGGACTTGTTTTTCTTGTGGATGGTCAATTTAATAGTTGAAACCTATCTTTCAAATAGCAGTCAGGTAATGTTTGTTTAGATACAGTATGATACACCAGTGTACTCTACTAATGATGACATGGATCTTTGGCGATTTAACTTCAACTGTCTGAAATGTTACATTTTGATTGCGGTCTGTGGCTGTTGATCTTGTGGCCTTAGCCCCATGCTCATACGAAGATGCAAGAACCCACTGCATCTGTGAGCATTGTGAAACGTCTGTTGTGTATGGAGTGGAGAACATCAGTACAGTATTGCAGCAGGTTGTTGTCTCTATAATCAGAGCATCTCGGTGTACTCTTCAGCGGCAGTGTGAATACGTGTCAAGCGGAGTCGCAAACACCCGAGTTCAGACGGAATATTGCCGAAACTGATGAAGAAATTAATGGAGGGAATGAATAATGAATGGGTGTAAATTGGCAAGGTGTTGGTGAAATCAGGTGTTGGTGAAGGTGTTGGTGAAATGACTATACCAGCGGAAAGAGATTAAAACAGGGGTGTCAAACTCATTTTGCCCCAGGGGCTGCATTCGGTCTTCAACAAGGTCTGGAGGGCCGCACTGAAAATTGGTAATATTTACGCTGCGTAAAATAAAATAAAAAAAAGTCCTATCTTTTGGGAACTTTCAATGCTTTTTGACTGTCTAGCTGTCTAGCCCTCCCCTCCCCCCTCCCCTCTCTCTTACCTTCCCCTCTCTCCTCCCCCTCCTTCCTCCTCCACCTTCCTCCTCCTCCTCTCTCTCCTCCCCCTCCCTCCTCCTCCTCCTACTCACACAGACTAAAAATAAAATGAAAAGACAAAAAGCAAGAACAAACCCTCTAGCTGTTTTCTGTGGAGGGACCCCAGCAGATCTAGTGCTATCTATCGTCAGTCCAGGCCTTGGTTTGGCTAGTACACAGGCACTGTGTTACATTGTTAAAAGGTAGAGAGGAGGTCTGATTGCTCTGAGGTTAACTTTGCTGCCTTCCTTTAATCCGCTGGCTCTGTCTGTAAAATGATCTTGACTCAGCACCAGGCACAATGTGGCCCTTGTTTCTCCCTGTGATTGTCAGATACTGTAGTGCCAAACAACCTTGGTGTTGGACATGTAAGGTGAAAAGCTTTTTTTCCCTCGTCGTAGCGTCGGGGGATTTAGCATAAAGCTTACTGCTTGGGAGGTTAAAAATGGACTGTTGAAAAGGAGAGGAGATGCACTGCCTGCAATCCTCAGAGGAGACAGCTTCAGAGGAGGTCAAATGGAGGTGTGTGTGTGTGTGTGTGTGTGTGTGTGTGTGTGTGTGTGTGTGTGTGTGTGTGCGTGCGTCGCGAGGTCATTTTACCATAGCCTATTTTTTATCTCACACCTCTCCTGATTCAAAAATTTGAATGAATGTTTCCTGTGTTATGGCTATTGTAAAGTGTGCATGCACATTGCTAAAGCAACATTAAGGATGATGAGACAACAGTGTTTACAATTCGTGCTGCGTGCCTTTTTGTATTTTCTTAATCTTTTCGCGCTACATTCCCCCTTTGTCACAGCCAGTTCTAAGAAAACAGCCATTTTAGTGCTTTTCTATTTCACTTCTTTACTGGTTCAAAAGGGCCTGGTGTGAGACTGTTCCCACAACAAGAAACACTTGAAGTGAATATCATGGCGTTTCTGTCTGTAGACTCTCTCTCTCCTCTCACCTTCACAGCAGCCAATTGTCTCGTTGTTTTTGTCACACCCCATTTCTGGCGTCTGACGTGCTTACCGCTGATGAGAGCTGAAGGATGCGGTGGCGGTGAATGCCAAGGTCACAGCCTCTTAGAGCACTTCCTGTTCCATGGCTGTGTAATAAAGCTGCCTCATCCCTCGCTCCTCTCCTCCATTTACCTGGCTATCCTTTAAGGGGGAAGGGAATTGATGCTTCACTTTTGATTAGAGCCTAATCAGTTATGCAAATGGGAGGGGGACCATCAAGAGGTTTGCCCCCATCAACCTCAAACACACACACATGCAATGCCCACACATACACTCGGGGCCCCACAGCCTGAATTCGGACAGCTACACGCTGGAGCTAAGGGAGATAGAAACCAAACAAACAACAAATAAAACACCTTTCGTGCCCCTCTGTTTCTCTGTGCTTTCTGGCCTGGCCATCAAGAGAGTGAAATACCTGCTGTGCTCTGTTTAATAACTACCCGAACCATGCTGGGCTCGCAGGTCGGTCTGGCTCTGTTTGTCCCAAATCACTAGGATGGACAAAGAGGGAGAGAGAGATGGAGGGAGATGAAGAGAGAAAGAGAAGGGATGGGAAAAAAATAAACTCCCATTCAAGGTCAAAAAATGTGGCATCAGCAAATAGACCTGTTCCAACTCAGTCATCAGTTAGACAGCCAAGATCATGTATCGTAAAAAACTGAAAGGGTGCCTCTCAATATTCAGCTCTATAGCAACTTTTTTACAACCAAGATATTTGATATCGCTTTGAGATATGGAGCATGTAAAATGATCACCGACCATTGCGAGGGCATAGGCCTCATTGGGTAGTAGGCCACAACTGCAAACCGGGAGGGCATGGAAGTGAGCGCACCCATAACTACCAGGACCAGCACACACCGCTCACAGCATGAAACCAAACCACAAAGCATAAATAGCGAAACACAAAACATACAATAATCCCATCCTCATCCTGACCCCTGATTGGAAGACCTCAAACATTTATACTGTACATTTGTGTATGTAATTATTCCAACACTCATCAGTTCCTCCCTTCAGACAGCCACTGATCAACCCATCTTTCCTAATAAATCATAATTCTACCATTTCCTCTTGCAATGCATCTCTCCATTCCTCCATGGTGTCTCACTAGTGACTTGAACCTTGAACCAGGAATCTGCAATATTTCTGCTCAAATTGCCCCAAAAATAAACGTTTTACCCAAGAGCACAATGATATTTCCTGTTGACTGACTGTGGTCCTTCAAATCCCCCAGCAATACTGTTTGCAGGTCCAACTGCACCCTGATATTATGGCATAACAACCATTCCTGGACCTGACTCCAAAAACAAGCTACCTGTGAACAGTACCAAAAGAGATGCTCTATTGATTCTGTTTCTGCATGGCAGAGTCTGTACTCGTCTGACTGTTGAAAACCCCATATACTGAGCATTCTTTTTGTAGCGAGAATTTGATATAATAGCTTAAATTGAAAATAACTAATTGAAGCATCAATTGTTGTTTTGTATATCAGTTCATATACCCGATGCCATGGTATTGGGACATCGAAAAAATCTGTTCCCAACTATACGGAACAAAAATATAAACGCAACCTGTATCAATTTTAAATATGTTTTTCAACTACTTTCAGCTTATATAAAGAACTCAGTCAACTGAAATAAATTCAGTAGGCCCTAATGATGGATTTCACATGACTGGGCAGGGCCGTAGCCATGGGTGGGCCTGGGAAGGCATAGGCCCACCCACAGGGGAGCCAGGCCCAGGCAATCAGAACATGTTTTTCCCCACAAAAGGGCTTTATTACAGACAGAAAAACCCCTCAATTTCATTAGCTGTCTGGGTGGCTGGTCTCAGATGATCCCGCAGGTGAAGAAGCCGGATGTGGAGGTCCTGGGCTGGCGTGGTTACACCTAGTCTGCGGTTGTGAGGCCGGTTGGACATACTGCCGAATTCTCTAAAACGTTGTTGGAGGTGGCTATGGGATAGAAATGAACATTAAATTCTCTGGCAACAGCTCTGTGGACATTCCTGCAATCAGCATGCAAATGACACACTCCCTCAACCTGAGACATCTGTGGCATTGTGTTGTGTGACCAAACTGTACATTTTAGAGTGGCCTTTTATTGTCCCCGGCACAAGGTGCACCTGTGTAATGATCCTGCTGTTTAATCAGCTTCTTAATATGCCACACCTGTCAGGTGGATGGATTATCATGGCAAAGGATAAATGCTCACTAGGGATGTAAACAAATTTGTGTACAAACTAATTTATTGATTTCACTTTTAAGTACTAACCTTTTCCATTTTTGTGGCAGAGCTGCAATGAGTTGGTTATTATTTTACATCTCCACATGCATGGATTAATTGGCTAAATAACATAATTCTACCATCGTTGTTTACAATTTCATTCACAAACATGCTAACTTTCTTATACAGTGCATTCCCTGACCAAAGCCCTTCTCCCCTGATTGCTCAGTTTAGCCAGGCAGCCAGCTCTAGGAAGAGTCTTGGTGGTTCCAAACTTCTTCTATTTAAGAATGATGGAGGGCACTGTGTTCTTGGGGACCTTCAATGCTGCAGAAAGGTTTTGGTACCCTTCCCCAGGTCTGTGCCTCGACACAATCCTGTCTCGGAGCTCTACGGACAATTCCTTCGATCTCATGGCTTGGTTTTTGCTCTGACATGCACTGTCAACTGTGGGACCAAATATAGACAGGTATGTGCCTTTCCAAATCATGTCTAATCAATTGAATTGACCACAGGTGGACTCCCATAAAGTTGTAGAAACATCTCAAGGATGATCAATGGAAACATCATGCAGCTCATGCTCAATTTTGAGTCTCATATCAAAGGGTCTGAGTACTTATGTAAATGTGGTATTTCTGTTTTTTGCAAAAATGTCTAAAAACCTGTTTTTGCTTTGTCATTATGGGGTATTGTGTGTAGATTGATGAGGAAAATGTTTTATTTAACCCATTTTAGAATAAGGCTGTAACGTAACAAAATAAGGATATTTTCAGAATGCACTGTACATTATCTTCAAGAAAATTGGTTTATCCTCTGTCAGTAGGGGAAGGGAAAGGGGGGTACCTAGTCAGTTGTACAACTAAATGCATTCAACTGAAATGTGTCTTCTGCATTTAACCCAACCCCTCTGAATCAGAGAGGAGCGGGGGCTGCTTTAATCGACATCCACGTCTTTGGCGCCCGGGGAACAGTGGGTTAACTGCCTTGCTCAGGGGCAGAACGACCGATTTTTACCTTGTCAGCTCGGGGATTCGATCCAGCAACCTTTCGGTTACTGGCCCAACGCTCTAATTGGAGTTTAGCCATATCATTTGCTGTAGTATAGATTCTGACTACTCTGGAGGATACGTTTGGAATAGCCAACTCTGTATAGCTTCCTTTAATAATAAGGCTACTTTAAACAGGGTTCCATTGTCAATCCACCAGAAATTGATAGTTTTAATCTGTATAACAGCAAAGAGACCCCTTTTAAACATCAGATGTGCCTCTCTTAATAGCCTACTGGAAAACCAGTTTGGATTTAGATATAGTTTTGGTATAATAGAAGATTGAGGTTTAATGCCTTTATAATTTTTGCCCTCCAAACTCATATTCATTATATACATAAACCCATTTAACTTCACCTGGTTTTCCATTCCAAATCAAATTAAATCATTTTTGCTTGAATTTGAAAAAACATTATCCTGGAGTCGGTAGAGCCATGAATAGATAAACTGTAATATCACAAGAAAATGAATCAGTGTAGTTTCCACATAGATGGACAGGTGTTTCCATTTCCATGGTTTCAAGATCCTAGCTACACTACATGACCAAAAGTATGTGGACACCTGCTCATTGAACATCTCATTCCAAAATCATGGGCATTAATATGGAGTTGGTCCCCCCTTCTGGGAAGGCTTTCCACTAGATGTTGGAACATTGCTGCGAGGACTTGCTTCCATTCAGCCACAAGAGTATTAGTGAGGTTGGGCACTGATGTTGGATGATTAGGCCTGGCTCACAGTTGGCATTCCAATTCATCCCATAGGTGTTCGATGGGGTTGAGGTCAGGGCTCTGTGCAGGCCAGTCAAGTTCTTTCACACCAATCTTGCCAAACCATTTCTGAAACAGGAAACAGCCGTTGTTGCTCCGAGACGTTTCCACTTCACAATAACAGCACTTACAGTTGACCTGACTTGTTGGAAAGGTGGCATCCTATAACGGTGCCACATTGAAAGTCACTAAGCTCTTCAGAAAGGCCATTATACTGCCAATGTCTGTCTATGGAGATTGCGTGGCTGTGTGCTCGATTTTATACAACTGTCAGCAACAGGTGTGGCTGAAATAGCCAAAATCAATAATTTGAAGGGGTGTCCACATACCGTTGTGTATATATAGTGTATCTTGAATCATGCATTCCTGCTTGGAGCTGTTGACTACTTATTGAATACCTCAGTAGTCTATTTATCATACTTCTTAATAAAAAACTAGCAATTACTTTATAAGATGATTACTCATGATTTGGGTCCGGCAAAATCATAGGCTGGTGCCACTTATTGTAAAAGTTAGAGGCACAACTGACACCAGGGGAACATGTTAGTCTGGAGCCCTGTAATAGTAATTAACACTTACAGTGGCTTGCGAAGTATTCACCCCCCTTGGCATTTTTCCTATTTTGTTGCCTTACAACCTGGAATTAAAATAGATTTTTGGTGGGTTTGTATCATTTGATTTACACAGCATGCCTACCACTTTGAAGATGCAAAATATGTTTTGTTGTGAAACGAACAAGAAATAAGACAAGAAAACAGAAAACTTGAGCGTGCATAACTACTCACCCCCCCCAAAGTCATTACTTTGTAGAGCCACCTTTTGCAGCAATTACAGCTGCAAGTCTCTTGGGGTATGTCTCTATAAGCTTGGCACATCTAGCCACTGGGATTTTTGCCCATTTTCAATTCAAAACTGCTCCAGCTCCTTCAAGTTGGATGGGTTCCGCTGGTGTACAGCAATCTTTAAGTCATACCACAGATTCTCAATTGGTTTGAGGTCTGGGCTTTGACTAGGCCATTCCAATACATTTAAATGTTTCCTCTTAAACCACTCATGTGTTGCTTTAGCAGTATGCTTAGGGTCATTGTCCTGCTGTAAGGTGAACCTCCGTCCCAGTCTCAAATCTCTGGAAGACTGAAACAGGTTTCCCTCAAGAATTTCCCTGTATTTAGCGCCATCCATCATTCCTTCAATTCTGACCAGTTTCCCAGTCCCTGCTGATGAAAAACATCCCCACAGCATGATGCTGCCACCCCCATGCTTTACTGTGGGGATGGTGTTCTCGGGGTGATGAGAGGTGTTGGGTTTGCGCCAGACATAGCGTTTTCCTTAATGGCCAAAATGCTAAATTTTAGTCTCATCTGACCAGAGTACCTTTTTCTATATGTTTGAAGAGTCTCCCACATTCCTTTTGGTGAACACCAAACGTGTTTGCTTATTTTTTCTTTAAGCAATGGCTTTTTTCTGGCCACTCTTCAGTAAAGCCCAGCTCTGTGGAGTGTACGGCTTAAAGTGGTCCTATGGACAGAGACTCCAATCTCCGCTGTGGAGCTTTGCAGCTCCTTCAGGATTATCTTTGGTCTCTTTGTTGCCTCTCTGATTAATGACCTCCTTGCCTGGTCCGTGAGTTTTGATGGGCGGCCCTCTCTTGGCAGGTTTGTTGTGGTGCCATATTCTCTCCATTTTGTTTTTATAATGGATTTAATGGTGCTCCGTGGGATGTTCAAAGTTTCTGATATTTTTTATAACTCAACCCTGATCTGTACTTTCCACAACGTTGTCCCTGACCTGTTTGGAGAGCTCATTGGTCTTCATGGTGCCGCTTGCTTGGTGGTGCCCCTTGCTTAGTGGTGTTGCAGACTCTGGGGCCTTTCAGAACAGGTATATATATACTGAGATCTTGTGACACTTAGATTGCACACAGGTGGACTTAATTTAACTAATTATGTGACTTCTGAAGGTAATTGGTTAAACCAGATCTTATTTAGGGGCTTCATAGCAAAGGGGGTGAATACATATGCACGCACCACTTTTCCGTTTTTTTTTTTTTTGTTGAAATAACTAATTTTTTTCACTTCACCAATTTGGACTATTTTGTGTATGTCCATCACATGAAATCCAAATAAAAATCTATTTAAATAACAGGTTGTAATGCAACAAAATAGGAAAAACACCAAGGAGGATGAATACTTTTGCAAGGCACTGTAGGGTAGGTGACAGGCACAAATTAAGCAATAAGGCCCGAGGAGGTGTGGTATATGTCCAATATTCCACGTCTAAGGGCTGTTCTTATGCACAACGCAACGCAGAGTTCCTGGACACAGCCCTTAGCCGTGGTATATCGGCCATATATCACAAACTCCCGAGGTGCCTTATTGCTATTATAAACTGGTTACCAACGTAATTAGTAAAAATAAATGTTTTGTCAGACCCGTGGTATACAGTCTGATATACCACAGCTGTCAGTCAATCAGCATTCAGGGCTCGAACCACCCAGTTTATCATTTGCAATATAGCCTAAGTCATTAGCTTGGCTTTTATCATGTATAAGGGATGGGGGGGGAGTTGTCGGCTTGCGCAGTGATGTGGGCAGGTGAAGATATAATGCCATGGCCGAATTCTTGTCCCAGTCCGCCACTGAGGGAGAGAGACAGAGAGAAAGGGAGACAGAAGAGGGCAGAGAGAGGGGGACAGAGAGGGAGGAAGGGAGGGGGACAGTAAGGGAAGGGAGAGAGAAAAGGGAGAAAGAGAAAGAGAGAGAGGGGGGACAGAGTGTCAGTGAGAGCAGCAGGCTCCACATCCAGGAGCTCCTCAGTGAAAATCACCTCTAATTGAAAAGCATGCTTATTAACCCAGTGGGTGTGCAGAGTCAAATGCCTTCAATGTGTCAGAGGCTGGGAACAGAGAACCGCTGCGCTTTGGCTCTGACGCACCACACACACACTTACACAAATATGTATACACACACACACACACTGATGATGATGTGTGTTTATTGAGTGGGCTGTGGAGCCCCAGCCCAGGTCACAGCAGGAGTCTCATCGTACAGGTTGATACAGGTTTTTCTTTATTTTTACTATTTTATACATTGTAGAATAATAGTGAAGACATCAAAACTATGAAATAACACACATGGAATCATGTAGTAATTTAAAAGTGATAAACTAATCAAAATATATTTTATATTTGAGATTCTTCAAAGTAGCCACCCTTTGCCTTGATGACAGCTTTGCACACTCTTGGCATTCTCTCAACCAGCTTCATGAGTTAGTCACCTGGAATGCATTTCAATTAACAGGTGTGCCTTAAAAGTGAATTTGTGGAATTTCTTCCCTTTTTAATGCATGTAAGCCAATTAGTTGTGTTGTGACAAGGTAGGGGTGGTATACAGAAGATAGCCCTATTTGGTAAACGACAAAGTCCATATTATGGCAAGAACAGCTCAAATAATCAAAGAGAAATGACAGTCCATCATTACTTTAAGGCATGACGGTCAATCAATCCAGAAATCGATAGACAGGAAAAGGAAGACCCAGAGTTACCTCTGCTGCAGAGGATAAGTTCATTAGTTACCAGTCTCAGAAATTGCATCCCAAATAAATGCTTCACAGAATCCAACGCGTAGTAGGTGAACGGATGATCTCTGCATGTGTGGTTCCCACCGTGAAGCATCGAGGAGGAGGTGGGATGGTTTTGGGGTGCTTTGCTGGTGAAACTGTTGAGGATTTATTTAGAATTTAAGGCACACTTAATTAACCAGCATGGCTACCACAACATTCTGCAGCGATACACCATCCCATTCCATCAAAAATGAGTTTGTCACATACACGTGTTTAGCAGATGTTATTGCAGGTGTAGCGAAATGCTTGTGTTTCTAGCTCCAGCAGCGCAGTAATATCTAACAAGTAATATCTAACAATTTCACAACAATATACACACATCTAAAGTAAAGGAATGGAATTAAGAATATATAAATATTTAGACCAAGATACAGTAGAATAGGATAGAATAAATCAAATCAAACTTTTTGTCACATGCGCGCCGAATACAAGTGTAGACCTTACCGTGAAATGCTTACTTACAAGCCCTTAACCAACAGTGCAGTTCAAGAAGAGTTAAGAAAATATTTACCAAATAAACTAAAGTAAAAAATAATAAAAAGTATAACTTAACAATAACGAGGCTATATACAGGGGGTACCGGTACTGAGTCAGTGTGCGGGGATAGAGGTTAGAGGTAATTTATACATGTAGGTAGGGGTGAAGTGACTATGCATAGATAATAAACAGCAAGTAGCAGCAGTGTACAAAACAAATGGGAGGGTCAATGTAATAGTCCGGTGGCCATTTGTTTGATTGTTCGGCAGTCTTATGGCTTGGGGGTAGAAGCTGTTAAGGTGCCTTTTGGTCCTAGACTTGGCGCTCCCGGTACCGCTTGCCGTGCGGTAGCAGAGAAAACAGTCTATGACTTGGGTGACTGGAGTCTCTGACAATTTTATGGGTTTTCCTCTGACACCGCCTATTATATAGGTCCTGGATTGCAGGAAGCTTGGCCCCAGTGACACACTACCCTCTGTAGCGCCTTACGGTCAGATGCCGAGCAGTTGCCATATCAGGTGGTGATGCACCTGGTCAAGATGCTCTCAATGGTACAGCTCTAGAACATTTTGAGGATCTGGGGACCCATGCCAAATCTTTTCAGTCTCCTGAGGGAGAAAAGGTATTGTTGTGCCCTCTTCACGACTGTCTTGGTGTGTTTGGACCATGATAGTTCGTTGGTGATGTGGACACCAAGGAACTTGAAGCTCTCGACCCGCTCCACTACAGCCCCCGTTGATGTTAATGGGGGCCTGTTCGGCCCGCCTTTTCCTGTAGTCCACGATCAGCATCTTTGTCTTGCTCACATTGAGGGAGAGCTTATTGTCTGGCATCACACTGCCAGTTCTCTGACCTCCTCCCTATAGGCTGTCTCTTGGTTGTCGGTGATCAGGCCTACCACTGTTGTGTCGTCAGCAAACTTAATGATGGTGTTGGAGTCGTGTTTGGCCACGCAGTCGTGGGTGAACAGGGAGTACAGGAGGGGACTAAGTACACACCCCTGAGGGGCCCCAGTGTTGAGGATCAGCGTGGCAGATGTGTTGTTGCCTACCCTTACCACCTGGGGGTGGCCTGTCTGGAAGTCCAGGATCCAGTTGCAGAGGGAGGTGTTTAGTCCCGGGGTCCTTAGCTTAGTGATGAGCTTTGTGGGGCGCTATGGTGTTAAACGCTGAGCTGTAGACAATGAACAGCATTCTAACATAGGTGTTCCTTTTGTCCAAGTGGGAAAGGGCAGTGTGGAGTGCGATTGAGATTGGAGTGGGTCTAGGGTATCCGGGAGGATGCTGTTGATGTGAGCCATGACCAGCCTTTCAACGAACTTCATGGCTACCGACGTGAGTGCTACGGGGCGGTAATCATTTAGGCAGGTTACCTTCGCCTCCTTGGGCACAGGGACTATGGTGGTCTGTTTGAAACATGTAGGTATTACAGACTCAGTCAGGGGAGAGGTTGAAAATGTCAGTGAAGTTGCCAGTTGGTCCGCGCGTGCTTTGAGTACATGTCCTGGTAATCCATCTGGCCCCGCGTCTTTGTGAATGTTGACCTGAATGTTGACCTGTTCATGCATGCTTCAGTGTTGCTTGCCTCAAAGCGAGCGTAAAAAGGCATTTAGCTCATCTGGTAGGCTCGCGTCACTGGGCAGCTCGCGTCTGGGTTTTCCTTTGTAGTCCGTAATATTTTTCAAGCCCTGCGACATCCGACAAGCATCAGAGCCGGTGTTGTAGGATTCAATCTTAATCCTGTATTGACACTTTGCTTGTTTGATGGTTCATCTGAGGGCATAGCGTTTTTTTTTTTATAGGTGTCCGGATTAGTGTCCCGCTCTTTGAAAGTGGCAGCTCTAGCCGTTAGCTCAATGTGGATGTTGCCTGTAATCCATGGCTTCTGGTTGGGATACGTACAAACGGTCACTGTGGGGACAACGTCGTCGATGTGCTTATTGATGAAGCAGATGACTGAGGTGGTATACTCCTCAATGCCATTGGATGAATCCCGGAACATATTTCAGTCTGTGCTTGCAAAACAGTCCTGTAGCGTAGCATCCGCGTCATCTGACCACTTCCGTATTGAGCGAGTCACTGGTACTTCCTGCTTTAGTTTTTGCTTGTAAGCAGGAATCAGGAGGATATAATTATGGTCAGATTTGACAAATGGAGGGCGGGGGAGAACTTTGTATGCATCTCTGTGTATGGATTAAAGGTGGTCTAGAGTTTTTTTTCCTCTGGTTGCACATGTGACATGCTGGTAAAAATGTTGTAAAACTGACTTAACTACTTAGGGAGTGACGGCGCGCTAGCGGGCCACTCCCGACACTAGTCGGTGAAATGTAAGGCGCCAAATTCAAAATCCAAAAGTTGAATTATTAAACATTCATCAATATACAAGTGTTGCATAGTCATCAAAAGCTCTGATTCTTGGCAATATCACAGCGTTGTCAGATTTCAAAAAGGCTTTACTGCGAAAGCACAACATTTAATTGTTTGAGGATAGCACCCCACATATTTTCCACATTAGCATAAATTCATATCCAGCGCGGGTCACACAAAACCCATATAAGAGCTAAAAAATATCACTTACCTTTCGAAGAACTTCTGCTGAGGGCTTCCCAAGTGTCCAATGAAGACGTCCAATGAAGACATCCAATGGTTATTTTGTTAGAAAAAGTCATTTATTATATCCATAAATCTCAGTTTGGTTGGCGCGTTATGATCAGAAAATCCACCGTTGAGTCGCCCATTGAACCGTGAAGAGAACACTGCAGAATTCACAATAAGGCCTTCATACCGTCACCTAATCATCCCCAGATTACAATTGGCTCATTCATCCCCCCCTCCTCTCCCCTGTAACTATTCCCCAGGTCATTGCTGTAAATGAGAATGTGTTCTCAGTCAACTTAACTGGTAAAATATTTTTTACATTTTTTATAATTGCCCTGCGGGGTACGAATAAAGGATTCAATTCGGGAAAGTCGTGTTCCGGATCGTAATGAGTTACCGCCGCTCTGACATCCAAAAGTTCTTCCCGGCTGTATGTAATAACACAAACATTTTTCTTGGCTATTAATGTAAGAAATAACACATAAAAAAAAATACTGCAAAGTTTCCTAAGAGCTAGAAGCACGGCAGCCCATCTGTCGGCACCATTTTCCATGAATCTGGTTTGCGCTTAGTGGGACTATCATTTGTTTTTCAACAGGACAATGACCCAACACACCAGGCTTTGTAAGGGCTATTTGAACAAGAAAGAGCATGGTGGAGTGCTGCATCAGATGACCTGGCCTCCACAATCACCTGACCTCAACCCAATTGAGATGGTTTGGGATGAGTTGGACCGCAGAGTGAAGGAAAAGCAGCCAACAAGTGCTCAGCATATGTGGAAACTCCTCCAGGTGAAGGTGGTTGAGAGAATGCCAAGAGTGTGCAAAGCTGTCATCAAGGCATAGATTGGCTACTTTGAAGAATCTAAAATATATATAACACTTTTTTGGTTACTACATGATTCCATTTGTGTTATTTCATAGTTTTGATGTCTTCACTATTGTTCTACAATGTAGCAAATAGTAAAATAAAGAAAAACCCTTCCATGAGTAGGTGTGTCCAAACTTTTGATTGGTACTGTATATGGAAACAGCCTTAATACCACTGCTGAGACTAACACACTGGGACTGGCACAGCCATAAACAGCCCTCCCTCCATGTGTGGTGGGACCTGCCACAGTCTCATTACCAGCAGGGCAGTAGAGCAGTATGTTGCTGGTTGACTCCATTCTGGATCAAACATGGGACCTTGGCTCTCCAAGGGAATATTTCTCTGTTATTTTGGTCAGCCAATGTCTGCGACTGCCTTGGCTCTCTGCCCCTAGCTCTCCCTGCCCCTCCATGTAAGGTGACATTTATATCCTTGACTTGTGCTGTAAGAGGTTGTGTCCTATCATGCAAGGCAAGATCTAATAGAGGCTTTTGTGTCCATCAGACGGCCTTGTCTCTCTGTGTGCCCTCTACGCTACACCGCTCTCTCTCTCTCTCTCTCTCTCTCTCTCTCTCTCTCTCTCTCTCTCTCTCTCTCTCTCTCTCTCTCTCTCTCTCTCTCTCTCTCTCACTCACTCACACACACTACTATGTCTTACTATACTTGTGAGAACTTTTTGGGGACCAACAATTGATTTCCATTCAATATTCTATTTTCCCTAAACTTAACCCCTAAGCCTAACATAGTATTTTTACAAGTGAGGACTGAATTTTTGTTGGTTTACTATTCTTGTGAGCATTTCTGGTACTCAAAAGTATAGTAAAACATGTACACACACACACACACACCAAGGACAAAGGGGGAGGGAGAGAAGCAGAGGGGGAGGGAAAGGAAGATGGGAAAGAAGGAACAACATAGAGAAGAAGACAGTGATAGCTTTCAGACCCATGTCTTTATCATCCCAGCGAGCCACTGCTGTAATGTCGCTCCCCCTGTCGTCTCGCCCTGCTAGCTGGTAATTGCCCTCATTGTGAAGGCAGCGCTCTGGAATGCCCAGGAGCTTCGGGACGAGGGCCGTCATCACCCCAACACACCCCAGGTGTCATCCCCGTCGCCCATGTGACGGCACTGAGCTACCTAATTGCATGTTACACCCGGCTTGTCACCTCTGAGGCAGGCGGGTAGGGAGGAGGGGAGAGGAGGGGAAGGAAGGGCTGTCAATGAGGCAAAGCTTCACATGCAGAAGGACCAGGAGACCAGGGGACCAGAGACCAGGAGACCAGGAGACCAGGGGACCAGGAGACCAGGGGACCAGGAGACCAGGAGACCAGGGGACCAGGGGACCAGGAGACCAGGGGACCAGAGACCAAGTGCAGGCCCGTCTCCATTTCAATGACCCAGGCCTGACTTACACAGGTCTCAGTGGTTTATATGCATAATATGCAGTCTACATTTTCCGGTTATGATGAAGACTTGTTGCAGATGCAAATATATTTAAATGTTGATAAAGTACTATAGTATACACAGACAGTAATCTACTTAGTCTTTTTTGGGAGCCTGTTTGGATTCAAGTGCAGAGTGCTTTAGTGAGGATACTGCCCCCACCCCCAACCTCTCCATACCTGCTGCATTTCAACCTATTCCTCCATTAGTTCAAAGGCCGTGTGATGTTTCCTCAAACCTGGAGGGAGATAGTGGTGGGTTGTGCCCTCGAAGCACAGCCCGTCTGTCTGATGGAGAGTGCGGAGTAGAGGCCCCCTGTTCTGTTTTGATCTACTTAGTGGACAGTGCTCTTTAGTATGTGGAGTGGTGGATGGATGTGTCAATTGGGGCCTGCTATGCCTTAGTGCCTTCAGAAATAGCTGGATCCAGAGTCATCTGAAATATCCCTGGTGTGTATATACAGTATAATGCTTTGTAGTGCCTGGCGTGTTTTTTTCTCTCTCTCATATCTGTCCAAAAGTGTAACAAATTGTAGTGGTACTTTTGTTAAAACAGAGATAACTTTGTGGTAGAGATATACACACCACACCAGGCCTGAAATCATTCTCTCCCTGAAAGCCGTTTTTATCAGGAGACGCCATTTGCTCTTCAGCACTGTCCCCCTTTTAATAATAGCAGAGCATAAGTAAGCCATTTGAGTAGGAATGTACTGGCTGGCTCTCCTTCAGCACTAAAATAATGTTATATTAACACTGGGGAATCATAACAGTCACATAATAAATTATATATTAACACTGTGAAATCATAACAGTCACATAATAAATTATATATTAATACTGGGAAATCATAACAGTCACATAATAAATTATATATTAACACTGGGAATTCATAAAAGTCACATAATAAATTATATATTAACACTGGGAAATCCTAACAGTCACATAATAAATTATATATTAACACTGGGAAATCCTAACAGTCACATAATAAATTATATATTAACACTGGGAAATCATAACAGTCACATAATAAATTATATATTAACACTGGGAAATCATAACAGTCACATAATAAATTATATATTAACACTGGGAAATCCTAACAGTCACATAATAAATTATATATTAACACTGGGAAATCATAACAGTTAATACTGTACCTCTGTTCTTCCTGTCCTCCTCCTCTAGGTGCATGTCTCTATGTTCTTCTGAGAGTAGTGTAGACAGACAGACAAGTTATCTGGGGTGTTACATGATTGAACTATACAGTGCTATACATCCCTTAATGGCTTTCAACTCAGAATTCTCAGCCTTACTATACACATATGCGGTTCATCACACATTCATTCCCTGCTATTTCACACATCTGAATGGGCTGAAGAGCGTTTTTGTCAGTCGATTCTTCTTCTCTGTCAATGCAGACACATTAAGGCTCTGGATAGTAGTGAGGTAGTTAAGCTACAGTACTATGGCTGAATGGTGTTTGTGGCTCAGAGTCAGTCAGTCTTCCCCTGAGCTTGGTGCCTCCAGTATTCAGACTGAGCCATGCCTTTGATAAGCGCTGCACACAGAGGTCTTCTTTGTAAGCATATGCAGCAGCAGCGCTAGTAGAGAGAGCTTTCCGTTCTGTCGGACAATGTCACACACTCAGACACACACACACACACACACACACACAGGAGAATGACTCACCTTTCCTTGCACCGTGCGATGAACAGATGCCAATGGAGATTGTGCTCTTTTCATATTATTCACTCTCTCCTCCATTGCTTATTTTAACACAAGTCAACCTTTTTTCAGAGAGTGCTTTCCTTTCTATAAGCTTTAGAAAGCCTTACTGGATTACTGACAAGCCTGCCTTGTGAGTCACAAGGGAAAACCAAACACATATTGCAAATCCGACTCATTTCTGCCACAGCATGTCAACCCTACTGCATGTCAGTGTTTATTACAGGAGTGGGTTTTCTTTATTGATCACCTAATATTGCTGTGGGAGCTGAAGCAACACACTAAGAAAGCTCTTTAGGTTGGGAACCTGTCACCTCTCAAGGTATTGTGGTAACTTTATATTCTGCCTGAAGTAAGGGAAGGAGAAGAGGTGAAAAGATGATAGTGGCAGAGAGGATGGAGAAAAGGGGAATGAGTGGTATACTGTATGTGTGTATATGGAAGGAGACCGAGAGGGTGAGGAGGAGAGGGTAAGGGCTATTGGGGAGAGGAATAGAGACAAGTGTGCAAAGACGTGAGGGGTGCAATGATAGTTAGTGACCTCAAGCTGAAGTTGTTAAGGAAGGATGGAAGGTGAGATAAGGTTCTGGAGGTCCACAGATGGGAAGAACAGATGGGAAGAACTAAAGCAGACTCATCCTTAGAACTGTGAACAATCCTTAGAAAGGTATCTGACCCACCTCATGCTTTTGCAGTATACTAGCCCCCTAGACATACAAACCAGATTGGTGGAAAAGCAGCTCGTTTTCTGGAGGTCGGGGGCCCCGGGGCGAGTGCCCTGCGCGCCAGTTCCGTAAATCGTAAATCCGGCCCTGCTCTCAGCATGTCCCCCATGTTAACCAATGGAACGTAGTTCAGCCTGCGGATGATGCCCCAGAACTCCTTGTTCCAGAGAACTGCCATGTTGTCATCGTTTAAAATCTATTCTAAATCACAAATTCTATTCTAAACCTCCTTCTCTCTCTCTCTCTCTCTCTCTCTCTCTCTCTCTCTCTCTCTCTCTCTCTCTCTCTCTCTCTCTCTCTCTCTCACAGCCCTGGTTTGGTTTTAGTCATCGGGAAGAATAAACTCAGACTTCCTGTGCACCCAATGGTCTCTGCAGTGCAGCGCTGGCCCATTCATTCTTATTTGGGCTGCAGGAGCCCCACATCCCTCTGTCTGCTGTTCAGGGAAAGAAAGAAGGTGTCTGCTGTTCAGGGAAAGAGAGAATGTGTCTGCTGTTCAGGGAAAGAGAGAATGTGTCTGCTTTACAGGGAAAGAGAGAATGTGTCTGCTTTACAGGGAAAGAGAGAAGGTGTCTGCTTTACAGGGAAAGAGAGAATGTGTCTGCTGTTCAGGGAAAAAGAGAATGTGTCTGCTTTACAGGGAAAGAGAGAAAGAGAGAGAGAGAGAGAGAGAGAGAGAGAGAGAGAGAGAGAGAGAGAGAGAGAGAGAGAGAGAGAGAGAGAGAGAGAGAGAGAGAGAGAGAGAGAGAGAGAGAGAGAGAGAGAGAGAGAGAGAGAGAGAGAGAGAGAGAGAGAGAGAGAGAGAGAGAGAGAGAGAAGGCAGCGCAGACCGTGTAGGGACCCAAATGATGCCCTTGTTCCCTGGTCCAAACCCCAGATCCCTACAAGCCTAGCAGGCTCTTTCTTACCTCATTTGCAGATATTGTATATAGACTTTTTTCTATTGTGTTATTGACTATATGTTTCTTTATTCCATGTGTAACTCTGTGTTGTTGCTTTGCTTTATGTTGGCCAGGTCGCAGCCTACCTGGTTAAACCAGCCTACCTGGTTAAGTTCTCAACCAGCCTACCTGGTTAAATAAAGGCAAAATAAAAATAAATGAATAAAAAAAGCATTGGGGCCTATATAGAAACCTGCAGAAACTACCAGCTAAATATATAGAAACCTGCAGAAACTACCAGCTAAATATATAGAAACCTGCAGAAACTACCAGCTAAATATATAGAAACCTGCAGAAACTACCAGCTAAATATATAGAAACCTGCAGAAACTACCAGCTAAATATATAGAAACCTGCAGAAACTACCAGCTAAATATATAGAAACCTGCAGAAACTACCAGCTAAATATATAGAAACCTGCAGAAACTACCAGCTAAATATATAGAAACCTGCAGAAACTACCAGCTAAATAAATAGAAACCTGCAGAAACTACCAGCTAAATATATAGAAACCTTCAGAAACTACCAGCTAAATATATAGAAACCTGCAGAAACTACCAGCTAAATAAATAGAAACCTGCAGAAACTACCAGCTAAATATATAGAAACCTTCAGAAACTACCAGCTAAATATATAGAAACCTGCAGAAACTACCAGCTAAATAAATAGAAACCTGCAGAAACTACCAGCTAAATATATAGAAACCTGCAGAAACTACCAGCTAAATATATAGAAACCTGCAGAAACTACCAGCTAAATATATAGAAACCTGCAGAAACTACCAGCTAAATATATAGAAACCTGCAGAAACTACCAGCTAAATATATAGAAACCTGCAGAAACTACCATCTGAATATTGGGTTTATCTCTCCAGTAATAATGGAGCCATGAAATAGATTTAATGTCGCTGATGCTCTCCTGGGCGGCGTCTCTGCAGTCTGTGAATACAAAACAATGAACCTCCACAGCCACCCTAAGATCTATTAATTAACCAGGCTAATCCCCAACACGTTATCTCTCTCAACAACTTTGCCCATTGAACACTAACTTTTGGACACAGAGGCTACAGGGTGCTGAGTCACAACATTGGCAGTGAAGGCGAAACAAAGATTGACACTTTTTTTGTCTCGTGAAATATTTGGCATTTGTTGTGAAATGTTTGGCTTGATGTCTGAGGAAATTGGAGGGCAGATAGCAAATCATTTGAATGCCTTTGAGAATCCAAGCTCAGTATGAACACAGTGTGAAAAGCATACTTGTCCAATCTTACCCAACTGTGCTGCCACAGCAAGAAAGAAAGACAGAAAGAAAGGGAGAGCTATATTTCTGTTCATCATGACCTTATCTACCAGCCAGTCCCTCTCTCTCTCGGCATGGTCCTCCTCCACATTGACCTCCAGGCCCTTACCCATGGAATGTCCCTGTAGGAGGGGAACAACCTCATCCTGGACACCACAGTGTTCCTCTTAACCCCCCAGCACCCCTTAACACAGCCCCTCAGAGCACAGCATTCAGGCCCACTTACCTCCACCAGGTCTCTGTTTTTCCTCTCCCTGGCTAGCACCTCCATTCATTGCTTTTGTCCTCTTCTCTCTGCCCTTTCTTCTGGTGGCCATTTGTGGACGGGTCTAGTGAGTGGGCCTGCCTCAAGCCAAGAGCACCACATCGCTCAATAACTTCCTCCTGCAGACAGCTCACTGTCCTATCATATGCGCACTAGCGTCTCCCCTCTCAATATTACACGTCAACTCAGGCCTTTGTTCAGACTTGTTCCTAATCTCGTCCTAAATTCCAATTTGTTGATTATATATTAGCACCACATCAGAGGTTATTAAGTCCCCTAATAGAACAGGATGGGGACTGGCTTTGTTTAATAAGAGAGAAGAGAAAGAAGCGGAGAGAGAGTGAATTACATGGCATCCCTCCTATCTGATGGCAACTATCTGCCAATGTCACTGCTCCATTGTGTCTGGGCCCTTTATCATGAATAGCCCTCTGCAGCCAAAGATGTTTTAATTAGTGAGAGAGATGGTCTGTAATTATATTTATATCATAATAACTAACCACTCTGACTGAGTCCTCATCCTCCTCGCTGGGTCTTTCATTGTCTTCCTCTAAAATGATGATATTTAATTATGATGTTTGAACACTGTAGATCCAGTCAAAGTCAAAGACCCTCGATGGGACAGTACGCACACTCTGGAGCTGGTTCGTGTTCGCTTGCTCTGTGCTCTCTCTAACTCACACACACACACACACACACACACACACACACACACACACACACACACACACACACACACACACACACACACACACACACACACACACACACACGGCATCTCTCAGCCATGTTCATGCTCAACTTTACCAATAACCCTTCCCCAATCCCTTTATTATCAAAGGCTGTATTTATTATCAAACTGTGTTTTTGACAAAAGCAAACCACTTTACTGGTTGCCGTTGCTTATCAAAGCCTAAACAGTAGCTGAATAGTTGGCCAACTGCAACTCCCTCTTCTTTGTGTGAATATGTTGAAAGAATAGGTAACCACAAAGATGTACATTAGAAGGCTATTGTCCACAGTCTACCTATTGACTGGCCTATGCATTGTTTAACTGAGTGCATACTGCATGTAAGGATCTTTGTAGAATGCTGTGGAGACGTCTTCTTTGTTGTATTCGTTGGCAAGTTAGATAATTGACAGGGAAGAGATAATAAAGAGCAGAAAAATACTTGTGTGCTTTCAAGGCACAGACAATTGAGCCTCATTGTATTATGAATATTGGGAACAATGCTGTAACACTTTAAAGCAAGGAACATTTAAATATGCATACTCTTTCTCTCTCCTCTCCTCTCCTCTGTCTAGAATCTCCTCAACCTGTGTCCTCCTGCCCCAGACAACCTCCACCTAAAGGGTGCTCAGAACCAAGCAATGAATCTCAGATGCCCAGTCCCATAATAATGCCAAGTTTACCCAGTCACCTTTCTTCCACAAATCATCCCTCCATCCCCCTGTTCCTCCCTTGTTCCCCAGGCCCAGCAGTCCGCCGGGGCTGCAACAGCCGTTTGCGCTGCCTGGAGACCAAATTATCCCTCTGATTGGTTGAGTTCCAAGGCATAAACCTCACCGGCTGACAACTGCGGCTGATTCGCTCTCCCGACTTTACGGCTCTCTCTTTCCCTCCCTCCTACCTTCTTCTGCACAGAGTGCACGGAGCCAGCGAGATAAATGACTTAAGTGGACTACAAAGTGTGCGAGCGTGTTCCAAATGTCCACATCGGTCTTCATGGTGCATGGTGTTGGTTATGTTTCCAAGTTAACCCTTTATTTCCCATTCTTGAGGATCTGGAAGACTGGTCCCTCCCCCTGATACAGCTTGCCAGCTAGAAGATTCCCTCGCTTGTTTTTTCCTCATGTTAGAAAACAATGTCACTTGCTAATCCAAAACTAATCCCAGTTACTGGGCATATAGAGAGATACACACACTAACACACAGTCACTCTCTCTCACACGAGCCAACACCCAACCCATACACACAGATAAAAACATGCACTCTCTCTCACACAACCCTACTCCCCCTACACACACACTCAATCTCTTTCACACAATCCGACCCCTCCACACACACTCTCTCTCCCACACACACTGATGCCTTGTCCCCCTCTGTCCCCCAGGCTTCCCAGCGACGGCGTATGGACCGGTGGCAGCAGCGGCAGTGGCGGCAGTGCGTGGCTCAGGTAGGGGGGCCCGAGGAAGAGGTGGCTACATGGCATACCAGCAGAACGCAGGGGCAGGTAAACGCTCTGTCGGTATTCTGTGTGGCTACTGCTACACTCCATGCTCTGCTCTCACTGGCCGCCGATAACTCCTCTCTCACCTGCTGCATACACACACACACATACGCACACACACACACATACGCACACACACACGCTTCATAGACAAGAGAGGATAGAAAGAGGATGCTAAACACCCCGTTCTCTCCTCACTTGCCTCTGCACTGGCTAGAATAGACAGAGAGTGAGGATAGGAGCAGGGTAGCAGTCTTTAGTTGTCTTGTAACAGAGCTACTATACCTGCCAGCTCTGTGTTTGATAGTTAGAAATGCTACCTACTGTAATGTACCTCCACAGTACAATATGTGACTGCAAATCCAGGAAGCAGGATGTTGATTTCTCATGTGTTGGTCATATCACTCACACACCTCTATCAGAGAAGTCTCCTAACTTGAAATCAGCATGTGCAATTTAAACTTTTGTGCAAATGTCCTATTGATATTGATGAGTTTACTCAAAAGTCTTAGTTCCACACGAATCTCAAGTTGGGATACGGCCCGGCCCTGTAAGACCATCCAGTCTCTGAATAACCAAGCCAGCATCATGAGAGTCCAGATTCTTTGTAGTGCCACGCTCTACCAACTTGTAGCTCAGTTGGTAGAGCATGGTGCTTCTAAAGCCAGGGTAGTGGGTTCAATTCCCGGGACCACACATACATAAAATGTATGCATACGTGACTATAAGTCGCTTTGGATAAAAGCGTCTGCTTAAATTGGTTCACTTGTTGACTTTTTTATTCCCTGGCCGTTGATTGGCTAGTACGATAGCTTAATCAATCACACTGATTTTGTCCACAGACACAGAAATATATAGCTAAATAAACACTGGAGAAAAACAAGCGGCGTGGCTGGAATTGACAGATGGCATTTTGGCTCCGAGGGAAAATGATCGGGCACTCTATTTGGCTGTCAGAACGCCTGGCCCCTTACAGTTAGGCTTGGAGGTTCAGCCTAACACACACACACACACACACACACAAACTCACTATTCACACACACACACAAACTCACTATTCACACACACACACACACACACACAAACTCACTATTCACACACACACACAAACTCACTATTCACACACCACACACACACACACACAAACTCACTATTCACACACACACACAAACTCACTATTCACACACCACACACACACACCACACACACAAACTCACTATTCACACACCACACACACAAACTCACTATTCACACACACAAACTCACTATTCACACACCACACACACAAACTCACTATTCACACACCACACACACACACCACACACAAACTCACTATTCACACACCACACACACAAACTCACTATTCACACACACAAACTCACTATTCACACACCACACACACACACACATAAACTCACTATTCACACACCACACACACACACAAACCCACTATTCACACACCACACACACACACACAAACCCACTATTCACACACCACACACACACAAACGCACTATTCACACACACACAAACTCACTATTCACACACCACACACACACAAACTCACTATTCACACACCACACACACACAAACTCACTATTCACACACCACACACACAAACAAACTATTCACACACCTTACACACACACAAACTCACTATTCACACACCACACACTCACACAAACGCACTATTCACACACCACACAAACTCACTATCCACACATCACACACACAAACTCACTATTCACACACCACACACACACACAAACTCACTATTCACACACCACACACACAAACTCACTATCCACACACCACACACACAAACGCACTATTCACACACCACACAAACTCACTATTCACACACCACACACACAAACTCACTATTCACACACCACACACCACACACACAAACTCACTATTCACACACCACACACACACACACAAACTCACTATTCACACACCACACACACACAAACTCACTATTCACACACACACACAAACTCACTATTCACACACCACACACACAAACTCACTATTCACACACCACACACAAACGCACTATTCACACACACCACACACAAACAAACTATTCACACACCTTACACACACACAAACTCACTATTCACACACCACACACTCACACAAACGTACTATTCACACACCACACAAACTCACTATCCACACACCACACACACAAACTCACTATTCACACACCACACACACAAACTCACTATTCACACACCACACACTCACACAAACGTACTATTCACACACCACACAAACTCACTATCCACACACCACACACACAAACTCACTATTCACACACCACACACACAAACTCACTATTCACACACCACACACACAAACTCACTATTCACACACCACACACACACACAAACTCACTATTCACACACACCACACACAAACTCACTATTCACACACCACACACACACAAACGCACTATTCACACACACACAAACTCACTATTCACACACCACACACTCACACAAACTCACTATCCACACATCACAAACTCACTATTCACACACCACACACACAAACTCACTATTCACACACCACACACACACACACAAACTCACTATTCACACACCACACACACACAAACTCACTATTCACACACACACACAAACTCACTATTCACACACCACACACACAAACTCACTATTCACACACCACACACACACACAAACGCACTATTCACACACACCACACACAAACAAACTATTCACACACCTTACACACACACAAACTCACTATTCACACACCACACACTCACACAAACGCACTATTCACACACCACACAAACTCACTATTCACACACCACACACACACACAAACTCACTATTCACACACACACACACAAAGTCACTATTCACACACCACACACACCTGATATGAGAAATCAAAGCAGAGACCTCACTTTGATGCCTTATAACCTAGGTGGGTCTGGGGGATGAGGACCGGGGCAAGTATAAAGGCTATGGTTAGACTAGACTGGGTTTATCCAAGTTAGTGCAGGGCTGGCCTGGGCAATAAAGCTGAGCTGAGCTTGGCGAGGCAGAGAGCCAGTAACAGAACTAGCCCTTGGCTACAGTACAGTATGTTGCTCCAGCTCTTCCACTGACTGTCTCCTGGATGATTCTGTCACTCTATCATGCTCACGGAGAACCAGAGGGGAAGGCCAGTGACCAACAGGGCCCACAGGGCTGACATTTAGACTTGACCTTTCCCTGCAACTTCATCTAGTACTCACTACCAAGAGACATGAGTTTACCCACTCCCCTCTGCATAGATCTTGTCTGAAGTGATGGAGCAGATATAATTTTCATATATACTTGTAGCTGGGTAGCTTAGCCACCATGCTAACTTGTTTTTATGTGATGCTAAAGGATGGCTCTCACAGTAATAATGACATACTAATGGCTGAGCCCTCCTGCCATTGGCTCAGGATCTGTGTTGTCATCTCACAGTTACTGTAACTCACTCACCATCAAGAACAAGACAGTCATGTGTTTGAATTTTTTGAAGTGATTCAGCAGATGAAGGTCCTTGAAGCACATCTGTTCCATACAACTGGTTCTGTTCACAGAGCACCAGTAGGCTACAAAGGACCCTGTATGGGATCATGTTAGGATGTTGTTATGACAGATTATTTATTAATACAAAAGATAACTTGACCTAATCTGAAACATAAGATATCACAATATTCAATACTTAACTATAGACATGGGTTTTGAATTGCAATTGAAAAAAGGAGAGGGTGACAAGGCAGTGAAACCTGAGGAAGATGTTAACCAATTACCCATCAAACACACGCGTGTCAGTACAGGATACCCCCTCTTAGCCCCCCAGGGGTCCTCCAGGCCTACCCAGCCTCCCCCTGACGTGCCCTAGGGCATCATGGTCTAGATTAAATACAATTTAATCTGATAGAGGGAGCAGTGCTATAGGAGTGTAGGGATGTTGGACTGATTAGCAGGTTGGATCTGCTGCTAGAAAACAATAGTGTATAAGACTAGAAATACACCTTTGATCCACCCGCAATTCTCAGATCTATGATGCCGTTCTTTATCTAGATTAAGATTTCCTGATATTATTTTCCCCTGTCACCAATAAATCTCTCAAAGCAAAGTCAGGAACTATTTCATGTCAGATTCTTCTGTTTTGAAGTTGTTAAACCGGAGCAGAATGTGCTTATAGATGATCGCACTCTTCTAATAGAACAAGGCCTGCTTCAAAGTGGTCTAGTGCAGAAGACCAGCAGTGTAGATCCAACTCAAACCAAAGGTGCTGTTGGTTAACAGTGGACATGTTTGTGAGAGACATAGTGAAGGGATCACACACACACACACACGCACACACATGCACATACATTCAGTGAAGAAGACACCAATTCAAAACCCTTTGTGCTTAGAGGTACACTGGTAAAAGGACATATAGAGAGATGGGAGCGATGGGAGTTTGTGATTGGTGGTGAATGTGACCACTTGTTTCTGTCTCTGACTTGGTTGGGCCTTGCAGAGAGCCTATGGTCCTGACTGGGACACTCCTTCTCTGCTCACCTCACACACTCCTCTGGGTGCACTCTGCCTGCCTGCCAGAAGGTTTGTTCACACCCTACTACCCCCTCACTTCTCCTGACTATCTCCTCTTTTCCCTCCATCCTTCCCTCTCCGTTCTAAACTAGCTTCTCTCATCTCTTCTTCCTCCTTGTTTATTCTGTCTGCTCTTTCTCTCTCTCTCTCTCTCTCTCTCTCTCTCTCTCTCCCTTCCATCCTGTCTTTATTAGATGTAGTGTTTTTATGTACGAAGATACAACCGTTCTGTCACATATGTCTGTTCCTCCTGTTGTGCCTGATCCCTGTACTATGTATCAGTCTGGCTTGAGTGCATGCCACCTGTAGTGGTCATGGTAGTGTTGGGCGTAGTCATAGATACTAGCTATTAGAGATTCACAATATATCGGTGAACATATCGGAATCAGACGATATTAGCTAAAAATGCCAACATCGGTATTGGCCCGATGTCTAGTTTAACACCGATGTTAAAAACAGATGTCAAAGCTGGCGTGCATACCTATATAACGTAGGTACATGACGTAATGACGGCACGTAAAATTTTGCGCTACACGTGCAAAACAGCATTCCTAACCTAGCCCACAATGTCTGCTGTGGGGATTGAGCAGGCAACAAGTCGAGCAGTCATTTGAAAGAGTAAAAACATTTCAGCGAGACAACTCAAAGGCGAAATCCATTAAAGCCAAGATAATGGAATTCATTGCACTTGACAATCAACTGTTCTCTGTCGTGGGTGATGTTGGCTTTCGCCGACTGGTCGAGCACCAGTACACACTACCAAGTGCGCTATTTTTCAGATGTTGCCCTACCGGAGTTACACAGTAATAGCGTCACTGCTATTAGCTTCACGACATACATACCATGGATCGCCGTTTGGGTCTTTGCGTGTCAAAAAAAGATACAGTAGCACTGTCAAAGCTGTACATAAAAGTCTGCAAACAAGTAAACACCCGTCACAAACGATGTGTTTACAATACCGCGTTGGTAATAAAGTATAATTATTTCGACTGCAACTTCTGGGGTAGCTAGCTTCAGCTTGGTACCTAGCTAGCACCAAAACAACCAGCCTGAAAACAATGACCAGTAGAAACTGCAGCCATTTTCCTTATTCTTAGCAATTATTTAGGAATCCTTGTATTAGCTAGGTTGCCACTTGTTGTTCGCCTATTAACATTGAACTTCAGTTCATGAAAATAAATAGCTAGCCAGCTACTTAACTCTGTTGCCCAAAGCTAACGTTATAAGCAGCCAGCTAGCTTCATCTGGCTAGTGAGGCTCTACCGGACCGGGTTATGTGTTGTGAAGCTAGCCACAATAAGGATTGGGCACAATAGTGGAATTTGCGGTTTGGCTTCAAAATAAAAGTATGTTATTGACAGTGATGCAAATGAATACAAATAGCAGAATTATGCCACACTTTTACTTTGAAGGCTAACCGCAAATTCCACTATTGTGGCTAATCCTTATTGTGGCTAGCTTAACATAGATGGGTCCGACCCCCCGTTAATCAAATAAGAACTGTCTTATAAATGAGGGATATTTTAGATGACACCTAGCTATATAGTTATCTAGCTAACTATAACTACTGAAACAGATGTCGTTTTGCGAAGTTTTTTGGGAAGAATATTGTTTGCATCGATGAGCTAGCTAGCTTTTTTCTTTATGACCAGCACTGTAGGTGCGCGAGACAACTTTACCAGCATCATAGCATACGTATCGATGAATCGTTGTGACATATGAAATACGAGTGATAGTGTAATCAATGTGTAATAACTACGTAAAAAAATGTATGAACGCGTTAAATTATTATGTGATGTGCAGTCATATTCAGGTCCTGATTGGTCAACAAGCTTATTTGACACGTCAAATAGTGTTATTTGGCACGTCAAATACCCAAACGGCGTTCTATAGAAATCCTGGTTGAGAATGGAAGGACTGAACAAATGAACAACGAAACAGCACAAGTAAGTGAATAAATAGGTTTTGATTATGTTTTACTGGTATTGGGGACATACGTAAATGCCAACAAAATAACTTTTTGGTCTGTGTGGTGTGTGTGTAACCTTTATTTAACTAGGCAAGTCAGTTAAGAACAAATTCTTATTTACAATGACGGCCCGGACGACGCTGGGCCAATTGTGCTTGCCCTATGGGGCTCCCAATCACGGCCGGATGTGATACAGCCTTGATTCAAACCAGGGACTTTAGTGACGCCTCTTGCACTGAAATGCAGTGCCTTAGAGCGCTGCGTCCATGTGTGTGTTAACTATTTAACTCTACTAGAATGCTTAAAAGGTCGCTAAAATGTTTAATATCGTTTATCGGTATCTGATTTTTTGGCAAGGAAAATATTGGATATTGGTATCGGCCGAAAATGTCATACCGGTGCATCACTACTAGCTACTGTTGTTTTCTGTGTTCTTGTATGTACTGCTACACGCTGACATGGTATCCATGATTCACTTACCGTATCTGCATGGTAGTTGTTGGTCGTTAGTCGTTCTTGATGACAAGCTCAAAAGCTGGTATCTAGGAGGGATCTGGAGCGTTTGAGGATAAATGTATCCCCCCATTATTTTACACAGAAGGTTTGGTCATTTCCTCTAGGCAGACTCCTGTGTGATAACGACATTGATGTGATTTGCAGCAGCTCAGAGCTGAAGCAGTGTGGCACTATGGGACATGATTTCTATTCATGTGTCCCAGGCAGCTGACACACTGGTCCAACCAGTGACTGACCTCAGTTCTAAATGCATCCTAAACATGCCCACTGGATAATTTAGTATTCCCTTGTCATTTGTTGAGGGGACGTGTCTGGAAAGTGAGGTTGAGTCAGAGGAGAATGGAACGAGACACTAGCGTCTCTTTACCTATCTTAAAGTACCTCCTTCCTTCCCCCTTCCTCTAGAGCTGCAGGTGATCATTCTATTCAGGTGATCACCATCCCTCAATCAGTAACAATAATCTGAAATCTCCTGTCCGTTCTACCTTCTCTCTCCTATATGGGTCGAGCTTCCCCCCATCTCTATAACATCCTCCACTTCCCACCCCCTGATGGACAGCTATGTCAGAATTACTCCAAAGGAAAACAGACTGTTCACTCAAACTAGGCCACCCCGACTCCCCTATCCAGAGCCCAGAGGGTGTGAAAATGAATCACATAGCACTCCGACGCCTGTCTCTCCGCATGATGAAGATAGATATATGTGTCTGCCCAATTCTACCAGCAGTCCTCTACCAGCAGTCCTCTACCAGCATCCTCTACCAACGGTCTTCTACCAGCGGTCCTCTACCAGCTGTCCTCTAACCAGGAGTCCTCTACCAGCAGTCCTCCACCAACGGTCTTCTACCAGCTGTCCTCTAACCAGGAGTCCTCTAACCAGGAGTCCTCTAACCAGGAGTCCTCTAACCAGGAGTCCTCTACCAGCAGTCCTCTACCAGCAGTCCTCTACCAACAGTTCTCTACCAACAGTCCTCCTTCTATTCTCATGTTGTTTGTTTGCCTGACAGCGTGTGATGCACGAAGGTGTGTGTGTGTGTGTGTGTGTGTATGTGGTCTGTGGTTGTGAAAGCGTGTTGAATGAAGATATAAGGGCTGCAGGATGGCAGTACTCCTCTGCCTGTGAATATCCAGGATATATAATCTAGTAACTATCATAATGCCAGCCTATCAGAGCACAAAATGAGGAGCCATTATCTAGCAATTATTTATGAACTGCCATCGCAGGCTGAAAAGAACTTGTCCTTTGTTAATTAGTCACCTATTCAGTTAAGAAATGGTGTTTGAGACGGGGACTGAAAGCCACTCCAGGCATAACAGAAAGAGAGCCACATCTTTTCAAATGACATAGGTGGAAATGGAGCTAATTGCAGATGCTGTGAAATTCAAAGCTAATTTTGAAGCACATTTGACAAGTGTATTATTCACTTTTGCTGAAGAGATCTGCACTGCTCTGTGCCTACACATGCGTGCACACTTGTGCCTGCCTGAATGGGTTTGTACATGTGTGTGTGCAGGTGTGTACTTGCAAGGTCAGTGTGCGTGACTGAACGAGACAGGGTTTTGTTTGAGAAAATAGACACACACGCACACTCTGGGGCCCTCTCAAATGGATCCAGTGCCTCTGACAGTGCGGCCTGAGGCAGGTGATTGTGTGAAATGTTATTTCCAAGGTTGGCACCAGTCCTCCAGGCCACTTGTCAACTCTTCCACTATCTTTCTATGGAAGAGCTTTTTACATGTTTTGTTTTTTCTCGCTAACATCAACACATAAATAGTGTGAATAATGTTGCTGATAGGACAGGTGTTAAATGTTTCTCCCTGCATTAGACACAACGTTTAGAAGACAGGCTTGGCAGTAGACCCAGACATGTTAATGAAAGGGCTTTTCGTTCATCATAACACAAAGCGGAAGCACATCCTAGCATTCTCCGTGGCATTATCAGCATTTCAAAAGTTTTGAAAGCACCCCTTGAAACAGGAAATGAAAATCTTGACTGGAGGTGCTCATGCAGATAAATAGACTGGTAAACAGACTTGTGAAGAGGATGATGACAGTGATTTTGACAGTAATGGTGATGACCATGATGGAAGGGGTCAGAATGGACTTCACCCGTCCTCCATACACACGGCATGCTGAGGAGAAGAGAAGAGGAGGAGGGCGATTATAATCATAAACGATAACGCTTCCTCAAAGATCCACTCCACTGAGCCTATATAGTCCCATGCCGTTGCCACAGCAACCCAGAACCACACACATTTGTTGTGGAGATGAGTAATGGCCCCCCAATTAAGAAGGTGTGTGTTTGGCAGGATGTTGGAGAGAAAGGCCACCTAGTCTTGATCGTTTGTTATTACTATATTATTTTGTAATTATTGTTTTTAATAGATGAGACTGAAATGGGAGACTGTATCATTTCTGTCACACCACAGGGGGTGTTTGGGCGACTATAGTGGCCCTATGTTATTGAATGTGATGATGTAACTATAGTGTACAATGATTGTTGGCCATCGCTATTGTTTAAGGGTTTTCCTGGCCTCACATTAACATCCACTGAAGGGAAAGCACAGCACTATGATTCCCTGCAGCAACAAATCACCTCTATGTTTCCTAACATCTCATAAAAAGGGCTATTTATTTATTCATTTGTTGGTTTATTTCATGTTTGTACCCTTTGATATGTGTTGTGGAGCATTATGTGTAATGGACTAGATAGAACCTGTGTTTAGCCTCTGTCATCCACCCATTGGCTCTGTAGTGGTGTTCCCAGATGGGATCTCCCTAATGGTAGTATCATTGACACGACACTTCTCCAGAGCTCCAGTCAGCCCAGCCTCGCTGGGCGTCAGCGGTGCTGCTGGGGACGTACTGAGGCTGCAGCCAGGGAGGGGCCCTGCAGATGTTCCACAGCTCCAACACATTTGTCTGGCCATGCTAGAGACCGGCTGCTGAACACTGTTCATGTTAGGGCGGTGGTTGGGAGTTGACACAACTGTTGTAATATTATTTTTTTCTCTCATTTTATGAGGTACTGTAATTAGAAATGCTTTATTTATAAAAAACTCAATAAATAACGAGGCATAGATGACAACAACAACCAGATAAATAATAATAATAAAAAACAAATATATTCTCCATCAGAATGGACAGATAGACAGAAAGAAAGGACATGAGTCGCTATAGGAGCATCACAGCTCTGCCATTATTGTCCCAACCTTGATCTTTCCAATGCTGCTGTGTAATTCCGCTCTGTCTTTCACTCAAAGTTAATCATTTGCATGCACAGAAATGAGAATTAGCTTAGCACAAAGATCAAGCGTCTCCGTTCTTCCAGCGGTCTCTGTAGTCTGTAAACGGGACCTTTTTATCTGCATTTTATTTCACATTCTACATAGATAGTGGTATCATGATCTCCCTGAATAATTCAAGTCATTTTGCCGTGCTTTGTTAGATGAGACGTTCACGGCACCCGGGACACCGGCAGCCAAGGACTCATTTTCCATGTCAGTGCAAACAAAGCCGGCAGGTGTGTTTGTTGTAAGTGTGTGTGTAAGCACATGCGTGTGTGCAAGAGTGTTCATGTTGTATTCATCTCCCTGTCGTTCCTGCCAGGTTGTTCTCCCTAGCCTGTATTTAGGGGGATGCTTCTGCAGGCTGGCATCATTGCGGGTGGCCTGTGAGGGGGACAGACAGACAAAGGGAAGGGGCCAGGCGGAGGCCTCCTCCTCAGTGGGAACTAATGTGGGTGTTGGTGGCATGGCTCTGTAAAGGTCTTCATTTGTTTGTTGTTAAAGATCTAATTAGGAAGACGAGAGGAAACATGGGACCTCTAATTAGAGGGGAGCTCAGAAATCACTTTGAACCTCAAGGACACCCGGCTATTAGCGTGCACATAAAACGTTTATTAAAACCTAAGTGTGTGTGTGTGTGTATGTTTTGTTCCCTTCCTTAAATGATTAAAAGATTGAGAGATGTGGCGGAGTGGAGAGGGCCGGTGCATCCTGAACCTCTCTCTCTTTCTGTCTACCATGTCCTCGACTTTTTAGACATCTGTCTTCTAAAGTACTATGTGTTGCATCTCTGGTCTCCCCAAACATTCACTGCATACATGTAGGCCGTCATTCACTGCATACATGTAGGCCGTCATTCACTGCATACATGTAGGCCGTCATTCACTGCATACATGTAGGCCGTCATTCACTGCATACATGTCATTGTAAATAAGAATGTGTTCTTAACTGACTTGCCTTTTTTTTTCTTCATGAAGTGACAGTAGGTTTCATTATTTCGGCAAGTCAGTAGAGTGAATGAGTACATTTGGATTTGAAAAGCAAAGGCTAGATAAGTATCATAGGCTAAGTACAGTAATGTCAGTGCCAAAGACATTACTGTAATGCAATGCTGTTTTTTATCAGCACTTGTAACACATTATGAGTCAGGAGACCTGTGGTCCAGGAGACCTGTGGTCCATGTCAACACATTGTTCTGCCCCACGAGTGATGTAAGCAGCAAGGTTATTATAGTAAACGGAAACTAATATGAAAACAAATCATAAAAAGCTATTTAGTATTTGCAGTGGCGATTTTAGTATGTAAATCTTGGTGGGGCAAAAAAATAATATCTGCATGCCAGAAAAGCCATTACACAACAATAAACAATACATGAATTGCACTATAACAGTGACAAACGGTGCCCACAAACTATTAGGGCCTACATAAAGCTGTCCCAACACCTTACCACTGCACACCTGGCTATCAGCGGAGCCTTGTCTGGCAGCGAAACAGTTCATGCAGCCTCATGTACTGTCTTTAAAATAAACAGCTGACTTGCTTGAACAAATGTGGTTTCTACTGTCAATTGAGATGTACAAACTATGGCATAAGGGGATGACTAGCGGATAAGAGGGAATCCGTCATTTCGATTAAGACAATCATGAGCTAGCTAGGACGGACGTAGTTAATATAACTATTTGTTCAGCACTTTTGAAATGTGCGACAGAATTCAGAACATGGGCCGTTCTTACAGTATTCTCCCTGTACACCAAGTCAGAACCGTAAGATAAATAAAGGGGGCATATAAGCAGACAATGAAAGCTCTTACAATGTTTGATGATTACATTTATCTAAAATAGGCTACATGTGCACAACCAAGTTAGAACAGTAGGCTAAGTTATGAGGCGAAAAGGGACCAAATTACTTGGGTGATGCACAAGTTTACTTTCTTAGCTACTGTATACATATCTCCCTGGCATATTACATAATTTATGCAACAGCATACAAGGCATTTTTGAACTCATCTTGTTGTGCTGTGCTCACTTGAACAGGAAGGTGGTGCGGCGGTCCTTCGTGGGCAAATGTTGTTATCAAACTTTGTTATCAAAGTCTGGCATTGTCTTAATTTATGGTGCTTTCAAGACAACTGGGAACTCTGGTTGAAGGTTGAATCATGATGTCAATGATCTTCAGGTCAGAGCACTAGAAAGAGGCAGAGTTCCCGACTTGGAATTCCAAGTTGAATGACCGTTCAAAACGTATTTTCCCAGTCGGAGCTCATTTTTTTTCCAGAGTTCCCAGTTGTCTTGAACTCACTGAAGTCTGAGATTTCCCTGTTACGAGTTTCCAGTTGTTTTGAACGTGGCTGAAGTCATGCTGGATTGACAGCATGGCCAATGTCTAATGTTTATCCTTTTAAGCTTGGAAAAGAGACCCTTAAATCCAGATTTGGACCACACACCCACTCCACTGAATAGCTGGTTAGTGATTGCTTTGCAATGCTTGCAATTAGCCACTGATTCCTTCCAAACCACTCATTGTTGAATTTGTGATTTCCAACTTGTTGTGTAATGTTTATGTCCAATGGCCGATGAGCACCGATACATTGTATCTATAATTTCTCTTCAGAATTTCTCTTCATATGACAAGGATTGAAAAGGATTTGCCAGTAGATTGTCGACTTGATTCATGATGATGACTGCTAGCTTGCTAGCTAAGATTTTGAAATGATCAGTCCTATCAAAGCTACGGTAGATATAACGTGATTTGACGTCATTTTATCTGTGGCCAATGACCTTGAGCCTTCTTGGATGGACACTTCTAATGTAACTCTATGGCAGCATCCAATGGGCTTGAATTTTACGAGCTCTCCCTGTAGATTTTGCGGTGACGTTGTGTCCCCATGAGTGACAGAACACTGAGCGAATCACAGCGCAACTAGAGAACATTACCAGCCCCTACGCTCTGTATTTTCCGCTGACTGCCCCACCACCACAGACAGCACCTGCATTTTGGAGCAGCCTTACTCAAGAAAGCAAAAAAGAGACTATGTTTGTATGTAGGTTTATTTACTCAATAAATGTATTTTTACATTGTTTGCAATCTGATATGTGACACAAATTAATGTCAAAATGACATGCAAAACAGGCAAAACATAACAACAGAAAAACGGGTGGAGCTCAAAACAGGCTCTGTCCCATCTGCTCTGAATGACGGGTCGCCACTGACAACACAAATCCACCTGCCCTGAATCAAATCAAAATCAAATTTTATTTGTCACATACACATGGTTAGCAGATGTTAATGCGAGTGTAGCGAAATGCTTGTGCTTCTAGTTCCGACCATGCAGTAGTATCTAACAAGTAATCGAACAAATTCACAACAACTACCTTATACACACAAGAGTAAAGGGATGAATACGAGTATGTACATATAAATCTATGGATGAGCGATGGCTGACCGGCATAGGCAAGATGCAGTAGATGGTATGGAGTACAGTATATACATATGAGATGAGTAATGTAGGATATGTAAACATTATATAAATGGCATTGTTTAAAGTGGCTAGTGATACATTATTTCATCCAATTATAATTATTAAAGTGGCTAGAGATTTGGGTCGATGGCCGAACGGCATGGGCAAGATACAGTAGATGGTTTAGAGTACAGTGAATACATTTGATATGAGTATGTCGGATACGTAAACATTATATACAAAATTGTTTAAAGTGGCTAGTGATACATTTGTTACATCCAATTCCTATGTATAAAGTGGCTAGAGATTTAAGTCAGTATGTTGGCAGCAGCCACTCAATGTTAGTGATGGCTGTTTAACAGTCTGATGGCCTTGAGGTAGAAGCTGTTTTTCAGTCTCTCGGTCCCAGCTTTGATGCACCTGTACTGACCTCGCCTTCTGGATGATAGCGGGGTGAACAGGCAGTGGCTCGGGTGGTTGTTGTCCTTGATGATCTTTGGCCTTTCTGTGACATCGGGTGGTGTAGGTGTCCTGGAGGGAAGGTAGTTTAACCCGGTGATGCGTTGTGCAGTCCTCACTACCCTCTGGAGAGCCTTACGGTTGTGGGCGGAGCAGTTGCCGTACCAGGCGGTGATACAGCCCGACAGGATGCTCTCGATTGGGCATCTGTAAAAGTTTGAGTGATTTTGGTGACAAGCCGAATTTCTTCAGCCTCCTGAGGTTGAAGAGGCGCTGTTGCGCCTTCTTCACCACGCTGTCTGTGTGGGTGGACCAATTCAGTTTGTCCGTGATGTGTACGCCGAGGAACTTAACTTTCCACCTTCTCCACTACTGTCCCCTCGATGTGGATAGGGGGGTGCTCCCTCTCCTGTTTCCTGAAGTCCACGATCATCTCCTTTGTTTTGCTGACATTGAGTGAGAGGTTATTTTCCTGACACCACACTCCGAGGGCCCTCACCTCCTCTCTGTAGGCCGTCTCGTCGTTGTTCCCTAATCAAGCCTACCACTGTAGTGTCGTCAGCAAACTTGATGATTGAGTTGGATGCGTGCTTGGCCACGCAGTCATGGGTAAACAGGGAGTACAGGAGAGGGCTGAGAACGCACCCTTGTGGGGCCCCAGTGTTGAGGATCAGCGGGGTGGAGATGTTGTTTCCTACCCTCACCACCTGGGGCCGGCCCGTCAGGAAGTCCAGGACCCAGTTGCACAGGGCTGGGTCGAGACCTAGGGTCTCGAGCTTAATGATAAGTTTGGAGGGTACTATGGTGTTAAATGCTGAGCTGTAGTCGATGAACAGCATTCTTACATAAGTATTCCTCTTGTCCAGGTGGGTTAGGGCAGTATGCAGTGTGATTGCGATTAAGGCTGCGTCTGTGGACCTATTGGGACGGTAAGCAAATTGGAGTGGGTCCAGGGTGTCTGGCAGGATGGAGGTGATATGATCCTTGACTAATCTCTCAAAGCACTTCATGATGACGGAAGTGAGTGCTACGGGGCGATAGTCATTTAGCTCAGTCACCTTAGCTTTCTTGGGAACAGGAACAATGGTGGCCCTCTTGAAGCATGTGGGAACAGCAGACTGGGATAGGGACTGATTGAATATGTCCGTAAACACACCAGCCAGCTGGTCTGCGCATGCTCTGAGGACACGTCCAGGGATGCCATCTGGGTCGACAGCCTTGCGAGGGTTAACACATTTAAATGTTTTTCTCACATTGGCTGCGGTGAAGGTTAGCCCGCAGGTTTTGGTAGCGGGCCGTGTCGGTGGCACTGTATTGTCCTCAAAGCGAGCAAAGAAGTTGTTTAGTTTGTCTGGGAGCAGGACGTCGTGGTCCGCGACGGGGCTGGTTTTCTTTTTGTAGTCCGTGATTGACTGTAGACCCTGCCACATTCCTCTTGTGTCTGAGCCATTTAATTGTGACTCTACTTTGTCTCTATATTGACGCTTAGCTTGTTTGATTGCCTTGCGGAGGGAATAGCTACACTGTTTGTATTCAGTCATGTTTCCGGTAGCCTTACCCTGGTTAAAAGCAGTGGTTCGCGCTTTCAGTTTCTTGCGAATGCTGCCATCAATCCACGGTTTCTGGTTGGGGAAGGTTTTGATATTTGCTATGGGTACAACATCACCAATGCACTTGCTAATAAACTCGCTCACCGAATCAGCGTATACATCAATGTTGTTGTCTGATGCTATCCGGAACATATCCCAGTCCACGTGCTCGAAGCAATCTTGCAGCATGGAATCAGATTGGTCGGACCAGCGTTGAACAGACCTGAGAACGGGCGTTTCCTGTTTTAGTTTCTGTTTGTAGGCTGGGAGCAACAAAATGGAGTCATGGTCAGACTTGCCGAAAGGAGGGCGGAGAATAGCCTTGTATGCATCACGGAAGTTGGAATAACAGTGGTCCAGGATTTTACCAGCCCGGGTGGCACATTCGATATGCTGGTAAAATTTCGGGAGCCTTGTTCTTAAATTAGCCTTATTAAAATCCCCAGCCACAATAAATGCAGCCTCAGGATATGTGGTTTCCAGTTTACATAGAGTCCGATGAATTTCTTTCAGTGCCGTTGATGTATCAGCTTGAGGGGGGATGTACACGGCTGTGATTATAATCGAGGAGAATTCTCTTGGTAGATAATGCGGTCTGCATTTGATTGTAATGAATTCTATGTCAGGTGAACAAAAGGACTTGAGTTCCTGTATGTTGTTATGATCACACCACGCCTCGTTAATCATAAGACACACACCCCGCCCTTCTTCTTACCAGATAGATGTTTGTTTCTGTCGGCCCGATGCGTGGAGAAACCAGGTGGCTGTACCGACTCTGATAACGTGTCCTGAGTGAGCCATGTTTCCGTGAAGCAAAGAACGTTGCAGTCTCGGATGTCTCTCTGAAAGGCAACCCTTGATCTGATTTCGTCTACTTTGTTGTCAAGAGACTGTACATTGGCGATTAAAATACTCGGGAGAGGTGCACGATGCGCCCGTCGACGTAGCTTGACCAAAAGACCGCCGCGTTTCCCTCTTCTCCGGAGCCGCCGTTGCTTTGAGTCGCCGGGTGCTATCCAGTCTATTGTTGTGTTTGGGTTAACAAACCGAAGAATCCTCTTTGGGAAAGTCGTATTCCTGGTCGTAATGTTGGTAAGTTGACGTTGCTCTTATATCCAATAGTTCCTCCTGGTTGTATGTAATAAAACGTAATATTTCCCGGGGTAACAATGTAAGAAGTAATAATACATAAAAAAACAAAATACTGCATGGTTTCCTGAGAACGTGAAGCGAGGCTGCCATCTCTGTCGGCGCCGGAAGTTCTGAATGACAGGTTGCCACTGACAACAAATCAAATCAAATGTTATTTGTCACATGTGTAGACCTTACAGTGAAATGCTTACTTACAAGCCCTTAACCAACAAACAATAAGTGTTAAGAAAGTATTTACTAAATTTAACTGAAGTAAACAATAAGTACATTAAAATAACAAATATTTAAAGAGCAACAATAAAATAACAGTAACAAGGCTATATACAGGGGGTGTGCAAATCTGTAATCAAGGCAAAGGGTGGTTACTTTGAAGAATATCAAATATATTTTGATTTGTTTAACACTTTTTTGGTTACTACATGATTCCATATGTGTTATTTCATAGTTTTGATGTCTTCACTATTATTATACAATGTAGAAAATAGTCAAAATAAAGTGTCAACCTTTGACTGGTACTGTATATAATTAAAAAAAAATACAATTGCTGAACAAGTGGGGCTCAAAATGCACTGAATGATGGGTCGCCACAGTATTTGATTAATAAACCTGTTTGGAAAAACTAAAAATATACTGAAACTATTATATTTTACTCCAAAACTAACTAAAATAAAATAAAAACCACCATGAATTTGAGTAAAAAAAAAAAATCCCTAAGCTTTGGCCAACAATCTAGTGGGGTTTTCAAGCTTTTGGGGGGGTTTTCAAGTACTAAATGGCAGGTAAATGCTGCCAGTAGATGGCGATGTTTAAATATGCCTAGCTTGTGCATCACTGTCACTAGCTAACACAATTAGCTAGGTAGCTAACTTGATTCTTCTTACATACTAAAGTTAAACATATTGTATTGGTGTAAACATGGGCGAGAGAGTTTCCTTCTACCAGTCTCTGTGCTATTCCTTTTAAATCCTAGTCACATTGAGATTTACTTCATAATTTAAACCTAACCTAATCTAATGACCTTTGCCATGTTTAGTTGCCAAACAGTCTCAAACGTTGCAGATAGAAATGCCATGAATAGAGCTGATGTGATTCCTTATTCTACATGTCAAAGAGGCATGTTTGTTCTACATGGGCTATTTCTATCTGAACATTCCAAAACGTTGCGTCCTGCTAAACACGCCCCTGATGTATACCCTATGAAAGTGACACATAATTTTCTGAAACAAAATAATAAAAAAACGAAATATATATATTTTTATACAACTATAACTAAATAAAAACTAGCAAATCAGGTCTGAAACCTAACTGAAACTAAAGAAAATTTCAAATAAAAATAGAAAAACGAATGGAAATAAAAACAAATAGAAAAACACAAAGCATAATATTCTTTAAGTACAGTCCATTTACACAGATAATGCAGCTCTCTGTGAGGGTGCTGAGTTTCAACGGTACGGAGCTGTGGGGACACATAAAGCTTTATAGTTAACAAATGCCTTGTGTCTGTTTCTCCTCTCCACCACATCAGTAGTCCAGTACATTGTGGAATCTTGCCTGTGTCAAATCTAAAATGAATGAGGAATTGCTGTTCTAATCATATTGATTTATGAGCAGAAGCCCAAACATGAATAATAGATTTTCCTTAATCATTCTCCCGCTTATTTTAGGAGAATCTCATTTTGGTTATTTTTCACCCTTGAACTCTTAGTGTGTGTATTTCACACAGTTATTATGTGTGTGTGTGTGTGTGTGTGTGTGTTTTGAAGTGAGCAAGTAAAGATAACATGAGCTGACCTGTTGTAATTCTACTAAAGATTTTCTTTGACCATCATTTTTAGCCTGAGGCCACATTGAGTTGAATTGTGGAAGTCATCAACTACACTAGTGTTAGGGAGCAGGGCTGGTGTGTGTGTAACGTAGTGCCCCTGTACCCAGTCTCTCATACCACATTACACACACTGCCAGTGGGGCAGCTGGGGGGGTGGTGGGCGGTGGGGGGAAGCAGGAAGAAAACAGGTCATGGATGTTTGCTGTAGCTTGCCTTCCTCTTTACCACACCACAATGCCATGCAGAAAAACAACAACATAGCAATAAAATGACAAAAAAATAAAATAAAAAGCCATTACGTTACTATAGTACTGTGTAAAATGTTTCCACGATGATGGACATGCGTCCCATCCCGCCCCTTCCTCCCTCCCTCCCTCCCCTCCCTATACTATACCCCTATCTCTCAGGGTTCCCAGATTATGGGTTCTATTCCGGGGCCGGGCCCAGTGACCTGCGGGGGCCGCCCTGCTCCTTTGCCGACTATGGCTCCCTGGGGCCCCATGCTGCTCAGATGCTGCAGCACAGTGAGCATCATGCCACCTCCGCCTGCAACTCCCCCCCTCCAGCACCACCTGCAGCACAGCCCGGACCCCTTTAAGAGCCCAGGTGTGTACCTCGCTAACGTCTCCTTCAATCCTTCAATCAGTCAATGATGCCATTCAGATTCAGATTCATGAACTTTAGTTAGGAGAAATCTATCAGAAGGCTATTGTGTGTGTGTGTGTGTGTGTGTGGTGTGTGTGTGTGTGTGTGTGTGAGAGAAAGAGAGTGTAAAAGAGAGAGTGAGAATGCAAAAGAGAGAGAGTGTGAGGCAGATAGCGAGAGAGTGTAAGAGTGAGAGTGTAAAAGAGAGAGAGTGTGTGAGAGAGAGAATGTAAAAGAGAGCGAGCGAGTGTGTGTGAGAGAGAGAGAGAGAGAGAGAGAGTGTAAAAGACTGTGAGAGAGTGAAAAACAGAGTGTAAAAGAGAGTGTGTGTGAGAGAGAGATTAAGGAAGTAAAAGAGAGAGAGAGAGAGAGAGAGAGAGAGAGAGTGTAAAAGAGAGTGATGAAGAGAGACAAAATAAAGGTGTTTATAGAGACAGAGAGGGAAACAATAACTATCAGAAGAAGGTGATGTACTGTAGCGTAGCACCCCTGGCAGGTTGCCTGCTATACCCTGCATGCCTCTCATAACACTGCTTTTTGAAATGACTTCAGGATATGTTTAGTTGAATATGTATGTATACATGGCTGATGGCTGTCTGTTGACTGAGTGAAAGACAGACACCCCGTTCTTATTTCACACCGTGATGGTGACCTAATGTACTGTAGTACCTGCATACTGTAGTCTACCTTTTTTTCAGTTTAGCATACATTACAGTAGTGTCATTGTTAGTACAGGTTTTTGTTTAAGATATAGCAAGGTCAATATTATTTATTCTTATCACACCCTTCAAATATTGATCTCCATCGCTTGCTTACCCACAATGCATCTTGTTTGTTGGTACAGTGCTTTACTTTTTCATATAAGGCGATGAACCATGATTTATTTGTATTTATTTGTGCTCATTTAAGTAAGAGAGAACTTGATGAGTCATTTGTCATACAGAACGAGTGACCACAAATTGAGCTCCCAATGCTTGTATTTGACTATAGTTACAAAATTATGACAAGTGTTCATGAATAAGTTGAGCAAAAGTTCTGTGGCAAATTATTCCTGTTGGCTTGACATTACCTTTCGAGATAATGTTTTGTTGCTGGAATTTTTGTCTATTTTATGAGTAAAGAAGGAACAAAGAATTGAATGGGTTACTGTTATCATAGCTCATGCACAGCCAGTCTGAATGATATAGTCTTCAGAAACACACACCGTACTCTTCTTTTGCCAGTTATTTTGTTGGTCCCTTAAAACCATATTTCCTTTGATAAATCTATACTGGAGCAGAAAGTGCTGAACATTTTATTGCAATGAGATTCTGTTTAAATCACCAATAGTGTTCTAACCACACAACTGTGCTCCAATCATGTGTAGTTATTAGTGGGGCTGACAGTGTGGTTCAAATACCATAAATCCTGTTCAACATGGGAACGGCCAGGAGGATGTGCAATTCAGCAAAGTCTAGCAATTATGAGGGATCTAGCCTGCTGTATAAACAGAGACAGAGTGGGTAATTGGTTAAAACAGCCATGTTAGGACTGGGTCACTCTGATAAGAACAGTGCAGCCAGTCAGGAACATTGCTAGATACTAAGCAGCAGTGTCACTCTGAGAAGTTGTTTATTTCTCCCTCACAATGAGGCTACTCTATCTTTGTCAATTCATTATTTAATCCGCTCATGTTAGAGGGAGAAGGAAATATTTGATATGGTGTGTGTGTGTGTGTGTGTATATGCGTTTTCTACTCCCAAACAGGGATATCCATAGATAATATTGTGGGTTTTTTAATCATACAACACTTTGTTAGAGAGCACAGTTACACCTTACAACATCTTTCACAATCCAATCATCTATGGTGAGCATGGAGGTGTATCTGTAGAGCGTAGCCTACTTAGTTTATACTGAGATTTCATTTTGACACGTATTACAATGTGTGGCTAAATCCTCCTCCATTCTCATCTAGACTGTCTCCTTTCTTGAGCTGGTTTTAATAACCCTTACCCTCACGAGTCTTCAGATCCAGCGCATTAATAGACCTCCCTTTCAATCTGCACCGGCCAAAAGCTTCCAATAGGAGTGTCACTGAGTGGCGCTCGGAAAGAAAAATGAGAAGACCTCGCCATGGGGGCCCGAGGTTCCCTGGATTTTTTAATTGTAATATCTGCTCTTGTTTTTATTTATTTTAATTTGTCTTTTCAACACACTAAAACAGAGGGTCACCTGGTGCTGAGCTGACAGCAGCAATGGCTCAAGTGGTCTAGACAACAATTAGAGCAATTTAAGCCAACCCCATAGTTCCTCTACTTCCCCTTTTATATTTTATTTCCTGCTCTCTCATTTCTTAATTGCCATTATTATTGGTTTGGGATTTATCCCCGGCGTCATGTTCTACTTTTCAAAAGATTCTGTCTAGCTCTCTTTTCCTCTCTCGCTTTATAGCCATAGTTTTCTCCACATACACTGCCAAGGTCATCTAGATTGGCTGTTCAGACTTTCGTCAGTTGGTTATAGTGGCTGTCTATCTTCCCTGCCCGTCATACATTAAACACACACACTTTCTCTCTTGCTCGCTCTCTTCTCTCTCGCTTGCTCTCTTCTCGCTCTCTTCTCTCTCGCTCCCTTCTCTCTCGCTCTCTTCTCTCTCTCGCTCTCTTCTCTCGCTCTGTCCTCTCTCTTCTCTCTCTCGTTCTCTTCTCTCTCTCGTTCTCTTCTCTCTCGTTCTCTTCTCTCTCTCTCTCTCTCTCTCTCTCTCTCTCTCTCTCTCTCTCTCTCTCTCTCTCTCTCTCTCTCTCTCTTTCTCCTTGGATGAGCTCTGATATGCAGAGGGCGGGTGGTGGGCTCCATTTCTCTGCTCTTTATTGTGCTCTCTCTCGCTCTATGTGGAAGGGCCGGCTGGGCTTGGTGGGAGGCTGCTGTGGAAATGTGACTCAATGATGCAGTCTTTTAGCAGGCATTACCCAGGACACCCTGTGTAATTTCCTGGCTGTCAGGCACCAGCTAGGCATGATACCCCTGGCACTAAGGGAAAGATAATCACCATCATATATTTAAAGGAGGAGAGAGAGAGGGCCTCTCCTAGCGACAGGTGTTGATTAGATAGGGGGTGTTGTGCCCAAATCCCTGCAGCAATTTATTGTATGAAAGTGGGATTCATGAACTGGCAGTCATATTTGACGCTGGCGGACGCACGACGCAGCGCTAGACGGAGAGATGTAAAAAAGTGATAAGGAGAAGGACCCGCAAAAAGGCAGCTCACTTTTTCTCTGCCACGTTTTTACATCCTATAGGATCTTGAGATGAGCTCCTTCAGCTGCTGTGTAGAGAGAGAGCCTTCATATCTTCCATTTATAGAACAGCTCTCGCACTTAACTCTACGCTATTTTGCAGCTATTTTGCAGTTTGCATGGAATATGAGTGCTTAGAGTATGTAAAAGTAGAAAACTGGTCATGCATGAGCATCCTAAATTACATCTTCTTTTAAAACCGTGTTTAGTTGGAGCTGGTCAGATGGCTTGTAGAGTATGTATACAATTTGCATATGTATAGTACCAGTCAAAAGTTTGGACACACCTATTCATTCAAGGGTTCTTCTTTATTTTTTACTATTTTCTACATTGTAGAATAATAGTGAAGACATCAAAACGATGAAATAACACATATGGAATCATGTAGTAACCAAATAAGTGTTAAACAAATAAAAACATATTTTATATTTGAGATTTCTTTAAAGTAGCCAACCTTTGCCTTGATGACAGCTTTGCACACTCTTGGCATTCTCTGAACCAGCATCACCTGGAATGCTTTTCCTACAGTCTTTAAGGAGTTCCCACATATTCTGAGCACTTGTTGGCTGCTTTTCCTTCACTCTGCAGTCCAGCTCATCCCAAACCATCTCAATTGGGTTGAGGTCAGGTGATTGTGGAGGTCAGGTCATCTGATGCAGCACTCCATCACTCTCCTTCTTGGTCAAATAGCACTTACACAGCCTGAAGGTGTGTTAGGTCATTGTCCTTTTGAAAAACAAATATAGTCCCACTAAGCGCAAATCAGATGGGATGGCATATCGCTGCAGAATGCTGTGGTAGCCATGCTGGTTAAGTATGCCTTGAATTCTAAATAAATCACTGACAGTGTCACCAGCAAAGCACCCCCACACCATCACACCTCCTCCTCCATGCTTCACAGTGGGAACTACACATGCGTGGATAATCTATTCACCTACTCTGCATCTCACAAAGACATGACGGTTGGAACCAAAAATCTCAAATTTGGACTCAGACCAAAGGACAGATTTTCACCGGTCTAATGTCCATTGCTTATGTTTCTTGGCCCAAGCAAGTCTCTTCTTATTATTGGTGTCCTTTAGTAGTGGTGTCTTTACAGCAATTTGACCACGAAGGCCTGATTCACGCGGTCTCCTCTGAACAGTGCATGTTGAGATGTGTCTGTTACTTGAACTCTGTGAAGCATTTATTTGGGTTGCAATTTCTGAGGATCGTAACTAATGAACTTATCCTCTGCAGCAGAGGTAACTCTGGGTCTTCCTTTCCTGTGGCGGTCCTCATGAGAACCAGTTTCATCATAGCGCTTGATGGTTTCTGCGACTGCACTTGAAGAACCTTTAAAGGTTCTTGAAATGTTCTGTGTTGACTGACCTTCATGTCTTAAAGTAATTATGGACTGTCATTTTTTTTTTTGCTTATTTGAGCGGTTTTTGCCATAAAATGGACTTGGTCTTTTACCAAATAGGCCAATCTTTTGTATACCAACCCTACCTTGTCACAACACAACTGATTGGCTCATACGCATTAAGAAGGAAAGAAATTCCACAAATTAACTTTTAACAAGGCACACCTGTTAATTGAAATGCATTCCAGGTGACTACCTCATGAAGCTGGTTGAGAGAATGCCAAGAGTGTGCAAAGCTGTCATCAAGGTAAAGGGTGGCTACTTTGAAGAATCTCAAATGTAAAATATATTTTGATTTGTTTAACACTTTTTTGGTTACTACATTACTGCATGATTCCATATGTGTTATTGCATAGTGTTGATGTCTTCTATTATTCTTCAATGTAGAAAATAGTAAAAATGAAGAAAAACCCTTGAATGAGTAGGTGTGTCCAACTTTTGACTGGTATTGTATATGTTTATACCAGGCTCCTCATACAAACATCACATTTAGACATTAGTAATACATTTCTGCTTGCGTTACATTACATTTCAACTGGGGAACAAAGCATTAAGCCTAGTTAATGTATACGTAAACTATAAACACTCTTCCTTCTTCCTCTCTGACGTTATCATTTCCTGTTTGACTGTAGTGTATTGAGATTTGTGTTTTTCAGCCCAGTATTTTTATTTTATTTATTTTACTGTGCATGGAAAAGGCTATATGAACACTCCTGAGCTGCAAACTGATATTTAATTTCAGAATTGGTTAACATTTGGTTAAAGGGAAAATCCACTAAAAAAAAGAATTAATAATAATAATTTGGTATTTTGCATCATCAAGATAATGTGGCTGGTGACACTTTGCTTCTTGAAAGTCCAATATCTTTAAAACTTGTTGACATGCAAAACATTTTGGGACTGTGTCAATATGGGACTAATGAAAAAAAGATATATATCGTTTTTCCCTTTAAGGTAAGGGTCAGGTTAGTAGTTTTGCAGGTCACAAGTGTCCTTATAGTTTCTCCCGCTGTGCATGCCAGGCCTCAGCTTCGGACTCAGCTTTTATCCATCTCTGCACACCACCAGTCCTAAATAGCTACGTTGATCATCCCAATTGTGGCGCCCCGCTTCCCCCCCTCCGTCAGGCACCAACCAGGCCAGGCCCGGAGCCTTCCCCGGCACCAACAGTCCCGGGCCCGTGGCTGACCTCTATGGCACTCCCAGCCAGGATTCCGGTGTGGGCAACTACATTAGTGCTGCTAGCCCACAGCCTGGCTCTGGCTTCGGCCACAGCATTGCTGTAAGTATAGCTTACTCCAGCAACTCGTCCACCTCCTCCAATACCCGCCTTCATCTTCTTTGTGCTGTCAACCATATTCCTTGTTCATTCTCTCACCCCATTTCAACTCATCGTCAGGATATTTCATCGGTCTGAAGGAAATGGTTTCCATACACAAAAGAGATAGGTATGCTTATTATGCTACAGACGTCTTGTGCGCTCTTCCGTTTGTTATGCTAAATGTATAGTATATATCAGACGAGAGCTGTAGATTAAGTAGTGCTTACTGTATATGAACGTGATGGCGTCATGTAAACATTCATCAGATTACAATCTCTGCAAATCAAGAACAATCTTAAGAAATTTCTACTGGTCAATGTACCACTTTAGTCAAACATTAATGCAGGCATAATCAGTGTGTTCAGTGTCACTGTGCCAGAGTTTAGGCCTATTTTAGTCAAAAGCTTTACAATGCTTATGTGCCTGCAATGCAGTGAGAATGTTTGCCATCTAAACATCAAATAAGGCACAAGTAAGTGCTAGACAGGTGCTCAGGCGCGTGTTTGGTTCTGTGTGATTGTGTGCATTACCAACATCCCGTCCTCATTCACACATCTAATTTTTTCTGTCAGCTGCAGTAACGTTATAACAAACTGTGAACTTGTACGACCTGTCATCACCTCTCTGATGTGTCAGTGTACTTCGGTTCATGCGCCAGCCAGAAGGTCAAAAAATCCTGCAATTAGTTATTTTGTTTCACCTTTTCAGTGGTGGTGACTCCTGATTTGAGTAGACTCACAACAGACGAATTCCAGGGCTAGCCTTTGAGAGGGTCCTCATTCAAAGTGCATTATGTAAATCAATACAACAATAATAACCCCTGGTGCGTTAAACCACTGTCGTAAGAATATTTTCTCCATGTCCTTTGAAGACACTGACATTCATTATCCCTGTTGGCTGCTTCAGTCTGGAACCTTTGACGAGGGTATTGATGGATTTTAGCCAGCTTAGGAAAAGGCACTGAGGAAAATCTGCTCCAACTAAAATGGATGATAAAAGCCTTGTACTCTGCCACACCGAGAATTAATACAGTTCTCCCTGTTTGAACTCCTGTCCAAAACGCAACATCAAGGTGTGCTGAAAACTGAATAAGGCTTTTTGTATGTTTGGCCCACTGAACACCTTGTCTTCCAGTGCATTCCTAGCATGTTAGAGAAATTGTAAAGGAACCATGTCGGCACATAAAGCACCACTCTGGAAACAGAGAGGGCTTTCATTAGATTAGCTAACTGCTGAACCATAATTTAGAAGCGGAATGGAATGTCACCTTCCACTTGACTTTGAGAGACAGTTTCAACCTCAATAAGTGAAATGTAGGTTGAAAAAGAAGATCTTGTCTATATTTCAGAAATGACAGGCACCGTTGGCACTCAAAATCCCTAGTCAGAAATATTTCATGCTGCTGCTATATATGGCTATCCCAACCTACATAGAATTAAATAGCTGATCTTTTTCTCTTCAAGCTCAGTTCTTATGATTGTCTTATATAGCGGCAAATATTTTCTTTTTTGGACATTGGCTGTTGAAGTTCACAGTTTCACCTACATTATGGGTTGGGTTGGGTGACACATTCGCTTTGGAGGAGTACTTCCGTTTCCATTCTTTCCATCCTTGATATAATTGCTGAAGTTGTTTTTGCATGTGTTGTGATTCTGCTGGTGATTTCATATTTTTTTGTGGTTGCATGAATGTGATTACATTAGAGTTCTACTGATCCATGCTTTCTTAACAAAACCTTTTTCACACAATACATATACAGTGAGGGAAAAAAGTATTTGATCCCCTGCTGATTTTGTACATTTGCCCACTGACAAAGAAATGATCAGTCTATAATTTTAATGGTAGGTTTATTTGAACAGTGAGAGACAGAATAACAACAAAAAATCCAGAAAAACGCATGTGAAAAATGTTATAAATTGATTTGCATTTTAATGAGGGAAATAAGTATTTGACCCCTCTGCAAAACATGAATTAGTACTTGGTGGCAAAACCCTTGTTGGCAATCACAGAGGTCAGACGTTTCTTGTAGTTGGCCACCAGGTTTGCACACATCTCAGGAGGGATTTTGTCCCACTCCTCTTTGCAGATCTTCTCCAAGTCATTAAGGTTTCGAGGCTGACGTTTGGCAACTCGAACCTTCAGCTCCCTCCACAGATTTTCTGTGGGATTAAGGTCTGGAGACTGGCTAGGCCACTCCAGGACCTTAATGTGCTCCTTCTTGAGCCACTCCTTTGTTGCCTTGGCCATGTGTTTTGGGTCATTGTCATGCTGGAATACCCATCCACGACCCATTTTCAATGCCCTGGCTGAGGGAAGGAGGTTCTCACCCAAGATTTGACAGTACATGGCCCCGTCCATCGTCCCTTTGATGCGGTGAAGTTGTCCTGTCCCTTAGCAGAAAAACACCCCAAAGCATAATGTTTCCACCTCCATGTTTGACGGTGGGGATGGTGTTCTTGGGGTCATAGGCAGCATTCCTCCTCCTCCAAACACGGCGAGTTGAGTTGATGCCAAAGAGCTCCATTTTGGTCTCATTTGACCACAACACTTTCACCCAGTTGTCCTCTGAATCATTCAGATGTTCATTGGCAAACTTCAGACGGGCATGTATATGTGCTTTGTTGAGCAGGGGGACCTTGCGGGCGCTACAGGATTTCAGTCCTTCACGGCGTAGTGTGTTACCAATTGTTTTCTTGGTGATTATGGTCCCAGCTGCCTTGAGATCATTGACAAGATCCTCCCGTGTAGTTCTGGGCTGATTCCTCACCACTCTCATGATCATTGCAACTCCACAAGGTGAGATCTTGCATGGAGCCCCAGGCCGAGGGAGATTGACAGTTCTTTTGTGTTTCTTCCATTTGCGAATAATCGCACCAACTGTTGTCACCTTCTCACCAAGCTGCTTGGCGATTGGTCTTGTAGCCCATTCCAGCCTTGTGTAGGTCTACAATCTTGTCCCTGACATCCTTGGAGAGCTCTTTGGTCTTGGCCATGGTGGAGAGTTTGGAATCTGATTGATTGCTTCTGTGGACAGGTGTCTTTTATACAGGTAACAAACTGAGATTAGGAGCACTCCCTTTAAGAGTGTGCTCCTAATCTCAGCTCGTTCCCTGTATAAAAGACACCTGGGAGCCAGAAATCTTTCTGATTGAGAGGGGGTCAAATACTTATTTCCCTCATTAAAATGCAAATCAATTTATAACATTTTTCACATGTTTTTCTGGATTTTTTTGTTGTTATTCTGTCTCTCACTGTTCAAATAAACCTACCATTAAAATTATAGACTGATCATTGCTTTGTCAGTGGGCAAACATACAAAATCAGCAGGGGATCAAATACTTTTTTCCCTCACTGTATAGTACACTTAGACATCTGAAGCTAACAACATTAGTCTCCTGCTTTAGCCAGCATTAACCCCTTATTGTCGAGCAAGTTATCCACATCTCTATAATGGATCCTTATTGGTTGTGAATGCAGTAAATGGCTATATTGGATCCTTATTGGTGGTGAATACAGTAAATGGCTATAATGGATCCTTATTGGTGGAGAATACAGTAAATGCAATGCCAATTACTACTGCTGTCCATTGCTGCAGAATTCAATTGGTTTTAATCACTGCTTCTTATCAAATAAAAATACATTCTTAGTATGTACCCCAGCGGTAACATCCTCTTCGGTTTCCATGTCCACGACTCTTTAGAAATAGTTTGATTTAATTTATGCTGCCTATAAAGATAGCTCTGCTCTAGGACACAGGTTGCCAGCACCACAATGGGACTGCCTTAGACCCACCTCTGTGTGGCCATTTTCCACATTCAAAACTAAAGAACCAAATTGGGGCCTAAATGCTGTTCCGATGGCTAAAACGAACTTGACTTGAGGAAATGAACGAGATACATTTCCATTCATGCTGGCAGCACATCCTATGAATAAAATATACTCACCAGTAATAGGTTTCTTTTTTGCCTTTTTCCCTGAAATGCATACTGACACAGGTACTAACTGTGCACTTTTAGGGGCCGTTGATTGCAACCGCTTTTACAAATGGATACCATTGAAACCTAACAGGTGGTTGGTTGCCATCTCATTTGAGGTATTATTATGTCATTTATATAATGTTTTAGTCTTTTTCCTATTATATTTTCTTTCCCTTTCTGTCTGATTTAGATCATCCCCCTCAAAAAACAAGAAAACACTTTTCACAGGGTTTCTACACATTGCTTACATGTCTGCATTCTTATTTTGTGTGTTTGGATTTGTATATTGAAACCCTTTAAAAAGTGAATGTTTGTCCTTTTCCATTGTGAAACCACCCTGAGATGGTTAAATGCACATTTCTAACTTGTAACACCCCGACACTAGTTCCCCCATTATTGTCACTTTGTTACCCTGTTTCTAGAAGACTAAGCATGTATTCTGTTAAAATAAAATATGATAGTATTCTGCAAAGGAAAGGTGTACTGGGTTTATGCAAACTCTGCTGTTGCTTTCCTCATTGTTGCTTTCTCTTGTGTTACCGATTTTAATGTAGCTAGCTTTCCACTGGAATTCAGCAATCAACCAAGAGTCATAACCAAGTCATATATTGTGCGGTGGGTTGGCCTTGGCTATTCAGGGAACAGACTCCAGTTTCTTGTGGGTTCAATTCCCAAGGCCATCCATAAGTAAAATGTATGCATGCATGACTAAGTCACTTTGGATAAAAGCGTCTGCTAAATGGCATGTTGTTATTATATATATTATTTACTGTATATGGACACTGGTCTGAGTCTGGAGCTTGAGTTGAGAGTGAGGCGGAGCTGGATCTGTGCAGTTGTTCAGTTTTGGGTCATTTCCTCCGCTGGAGACCACAGCATCTCTACCCTCACCGCCGCTGTTTATTGAGTAGCTTTATGAAAACAAACTTCCAAGCATAACTGTCTGACTGTTTAGAAGCCATTTAGAAGCCAGATCAGCGAACATGTGTGTGTATAAAGTGCATTTGTGAGCAGTTTGAGTACAGTATGAGAGTGACAAGTGGAGTGTGAGCGTGCTTGCGTGTTTGTACACTGAGAGTGTGTGTATGTCTCTACAGTGAGAATCTTTGCCTTAGGGCAGTGTTAGTCACTGCAGCTACAGTCCAGTACACCACTTCAAGTTTCATTCTTAAGCAGTCAGCTTTGTGTGGAGTTTGATCAACCCAGACAGAGACACCCCAGTCCAGCTCTCATCTTGAGTCTTATTCATAAAAGCCTCCATTGGACAGATGTGTCAGACTGGTGGGAGTGACTGCATGGTGTCACCGCTGATGTAGTGTAGCACCCTGTGTCCTATCGTGTGTTGCTGTGAAGTGGAATGTAGTCATCAGTTTCTCTAGTTTTCACCGTATGCATTTCTGTCTGAAACAGATCACCATGGGTCTGGGAGATGTACATTTTGTACAACAATTAGCATTTGTTGTTGAAATTCACTGCTAGTGTATAGACACTGAGCAAAAATATAAATACAACATGTAAAGTTGTGCAGAGAAGTATTTATGTCTGTAGTGAAGCCCTGTTGTCGGGAAAAGCTCATTCTGATTGGCTGGGCTAGGCTCCCCAGTGGGTTGGCCTGGCTCCCAAGTGGGTAGACTTATGCCCTCCCAGGCCCACCAATGGACCTGCCCAGTCATGTGAAATCCATAGATTAGGGATTAACGAAATTATTTCAATTGACTGATATCCTTATATGAACTATAACTCTAGCAAAATTGTTGAAATTGTTGCATGTTGCGTTTTTATATTTTTGTTCAAGTATAAAAACACAGGGCCAGACAGCACAGTGGAAGCCATCAGAGAAGGCAACAGAGTAAAGTGCAGTTTTCTGTAAACCTGCTTTTAAAAAAAGACGAACTCCTCATCTAACTGGTAGCTGGGTGGTACTGCTTGTCTCTGTGCATGCTGTATGTACTGTAGACTAACATGGGAGTGGTGTCCTGTCCATGCCTGCTGCCCCTCTTCCATAACACTCTGTGTCGTGTGGTAGCAGGGATACTGCTGTACTCTATGTTGTGTCTCACTGCCGTGACCATCCTAGCCTGGAATCCTTTCTTGAAGTGAAGCAATAGTGAAACAGAATAATTTAGTTTGGATTCCAGGCTAGTGCCATCCAAATTTCTGCCAGTGAAAATGCTCCCATGGGATGTAGCACTCGTTCTGCTCTCTCTCCCCAGCAGAGGCTGGGTTTGAGATGATTCAGTTTGGACCATCTGCTGCTTCAACCAATTCGAACCTCTAAAATTGGTGCTACCATCAATCAAATGTTTCAGAATCAAGCAAAAATGTGAAACGAAGAGATATAATGGCACAGAATAAAATATTGGCAGTTGAGGGAAAGGCTATCAGACATGACATACTGTATCAGTGTTACAGAGAAGGGGGAGCTTTTGGTTTTAACTATTGGTTTGAATGTCTCTGTTTCCCATTCCAGCAGAGTATTTCAGGAGGCCCGGGGAAAACCGGGCAGAGTTTTTAACTGGCTATGTAAACAGGTGATGCCAAGCACTACAGCATCAACCCACAGGAGGAGAGTGGAGGTGGCACCACGTGAAGAAGAACTGAAGAAAATGTCAAAATCATCTCAGAAAAATAAACTACAATCTGCTGTACTATAATCCAAACCTGGCATCCACATCCTTAATATCCAACTGTAACCTAGTACCTTTGTGTAGGATTTAGGTGTTTTTTTGTCCTTTAAATGTTTCTTATTTTAAATCTGTTTAGTTTATTTTCATTATTTTTGGTGTAGTCTTCGAATTAATAAGGGAAGATTAATTCTCATTTTAATTTACTCCAATATTTTTTATCCTTGGAAATTAGTAACTATTTATGTAAACTGGCTTATTTCTGTAATTTTTTTTTCCTTTTTTGAGATTGCTATGTTGCTATGGTTATTTGCTTTTATCCTTGGTGATGGAAAAAAATGCAGGTGTCAGTTTGCACATACAAGAAAACTGACATGAACTGATGAGGCCTGAAGAAAGTGGTGTTATTTCAATTTTAAAAGAGTAACTAATAAATCTAAGTAGCTTTTTCTGTTTATTTTAATGTTGTTAATTACCTATTTTGGGCAATAAGAGGACTATAACATTTTCACAGTCCTTTTTTACAAATGTTTTTGTTGTCAGGAAAAAAATAACCTTTCCTTTTAATACTCTGTGAATTCAGATTTTAAGAAAAATATAACTGTAAATATTATTCAAGTCACTGCATATAATCGTTTCAGAGAGAACCATATTTTTGTGATGGTTCATCATAAAAGGCTGTAATGTGCAAGAGCGCAACTGTCAAAGACGAGGACATGTAATGCTCTTAAGTCGTATCATAATCCATTTGTAGCACAAAATGCCATGATAACCCCACTCGATCCTACAAGAACACTGTTGGCTTGCTCTGTAAATACTGTTGTCTTTCTTACTGTGCTAATGTCATACCAGCATACTGTTCTGTCTTCTACATAGTGAGCTCAAAGGTGCACAGCTTCTAAAAGATGACACAAGGTTAACACTGGACACTACACAATGTCTCTCAAAGTGGACACCGGCTCAACTTCTTCTAGACTCTCACAAGTGAAAGTCTACTGTATCTGTGACTACGATTTTTGAAGTCAATACTATATAAAAAAAGAACATGATACAAATCCAAAGCACACTTTTACTTTGTATTAGTTTGAAAATAGCAGATGTTGAATACTGGTCTCCAGATACATTTCATACCAATCTGCACGTGTTTCGTTTTATTATGATTATCTTCAGTTTTTGTTTTTCTTATTAATGCTGTTTATCCATTTTGAACAGAGCGCCTGCTTTCAATATGACAGGCAATATTTCAAGTCAGATATATTTTACGTACATTTATTGGGATGTTTTTTTTTAACTGATTAGGAAGGCAAAACATCTATCATTACCTCAGTCCTGTGAGTTTTATCTTAGACAAGATGACAAATTAATTTATTTTAAATTTAAACAGATTGAAATTATGAATGGATTATGAGAAAAGTTGTTTTAAAGTTGTTGCACCGTGACAAAGAAGGAAAGTGACCATATTCTATTTGCACATTTTAAGTGTTGGATATTTAAAATGGTCTTGATCAGATGATATATGAAGGAATGTTTTTTAAGAATAACTTTTTATTCCCATTAGAGATTAGGCATCTTGACTGTTGCAATTGGAAAAGGTTGTTTTGCCCAAAGGTCATTTATTTAACAAAAAATAAATAAATACAATCCATGTATAATCCATAGTTTGGAGCATTTCGATCTAGCCAAGTAACTGTAGTGACCGCGTTCATTTCCTGTAGGGACTGGTTTGTTGAGATTGAGAAATGGTTCCTCTGAAGAAGAATGCTGGATTCTTTTAAAATAAAATGGGGACTTGTTTAAGTAATAATCAAATTAAAATAAACATGTATGTTACGAATTCAAAAAAGAGAAAAAGTATGTTCCCTTGAATGATTTACATTTTTAATCAGAAGGATTTGTATCAATATTTTTGTGGTTGTTAATGATTATATTAATAATAATTATTATACTAACAATATTAGAATGTACTGTACATCCATCTGATTCCTTCTCCATTCCCTGTCACCTTATACAGGAATCTTATGTTGATCATCAATGTATTTCAGTAATGTGTGAAAAAAAGACCTTGTAACAGAGTGCCGTCTTTGATGCCAGTGTAGTGGCTATACACTTCTTTGTTGATCTCTCTTTCTTCCTCTTCGTCTCCCACTCCTTCTCTGCCTCACTCTCTCCTAGTATTAGTGGTAGTTGTTATGTAGTTAGGATGTAGATGTAGCTATTAGGAGATGTAGGACCAGTAAGGATAGAGCTTTCTCTTCTTAATTACCATAGTTGTATAAAAAAAAAAGCTGACATTAGTTTCAATACCATTTGTCTATTTTCAGTTTTACTGATCTCACATGGTTTCAACTAACCAAAGCAATTAGAGGACATTTAAATCAGAAATGTCTGTAAGACCGAATCGTAAACAAGGCATTGCTCCCCACACTTGAATGTTTAAAAAGGGGTGTGTCATACTACCTTAAAAGCTAATGCTAGATATACAAACCAGTTTTGTTATTATTTTACAAGAGTGGCACAAGCTATAATTATGATTATGAGTATAATGGATTTTAGTACATTAATGGAGAAATCAAATATTTTTTAGAAAGTTATAACAGACTAATGATAATAATGGTAATCATAACAATATGGCTATTATAGATATAATTATGTTAAACTAGTTTTGATGTTTTTACTATTAAACAATATCCCAGTGGCCCCTGGTACTACTATTTTTGGATACAGTTTTATTTCATTTTAGGTGTCTACTTAATTAATTATTAATATTTATTAATTAATATTATAGTTTGAGTTCATTATCAACATTTGAGAATTTTGTGAATTATTTTTGTACTCTTGAACCATTGGAACCAGCTTTTTACTTTAATCAAAGCCAGGGTATCATGAAACATTTACATTGTAGATTCATTCAAGTGGTTAGTCTTTATTTAAAGTCTTCTCATTCAAAGATGGTAGCCTGCTTGTTAGTATAGACATTTGCACTGTGCAATAACTTAATCATTAAGACCCTCCTGCTAAAGGAAAACAAGACAGTGCAAAAGCTATTGATGAGTTGTTATATGAAGGGCTTATTGAAATGATACCTATAGGACATTATTGATTTTAAGCAAATCATAGAACCACAGAGAGTTGAGGTAGGATAGGATGTATGCATCATTCTCATAAAGACTGAGCCAAAATGTGGCACATGTCAAAACCTGTTGGTAAACGTGACATTATGGCAGCAGTATGTACCCACTGAGAGCAAGTGATGTTTGTACTATGTAAGGCTCTGTTATACATTGCAATATGCCATTTCTGTTTTAAATGTCCCTCTACCAATATCACTATACCTTATCTACTATTTGATTAGAGTAAAAGTTGGCTGGCTATCCATTCAAAATATTTCATACCATCTCTATTAGTTGATTTTTTTATTTATCTGATTTCATAGCTTGGACTTTAAGGTAGCATGGCTCTGTAGTTGCTGTACTTTTCTTTCACATGGACAGCAGTTTACAGCTGATGAATGTTATACATCTTGCAAGACTACTTAACCATTGGATAATTGTTGGTAAAAAAAAAAAAGAGAAAAAAAAAATGAAATAAAAAGACCTGGAAGGTGTTGGATGATATATTGGGAGCGTACTGCCGTAACCATTTCAACTTGAATCTTGAGGCAAGTGCTAGGCAATGGCCAAACAATTATCCCATCACTGAATTAACACAATGCACACATACCTACTGTAATAACAGGTACATAATGTATATCAATGTTAGTTAAGGATATATTATTGCGCATGTCTATTTGTTGAGGCTGAACCCTCATTTCAGATTAAATGAACTCCTTGCTGTCTGAAATGTTGACATAGGCAGCACTGTTTGTATTATGTTTGTATCACGCTTAACATTATGATGTTTACCAATGATGCAACATGGCTGGACTGGAAAACATGAAATGTAGAAGCTGTAACTGATACTTTTGGGTAAAACATACAATACAATTATTTAAAATGGGAAATTGTCGGTTAGTGTGTACCATGGCATGGGCCACTGCTAGAGCAGAGAGTGTGTGTGGGTGGGTACAGGGGGTTTAGGGAAGCGGTACAGTCATTAGAAGTCCTGTGCGTCTTTGTGAACATTCGTCCTACAGTACATTTGACCTTACCTTAGCAGAGGCTTTTCTTCTCTCACGCTCCCTCTTGGGTTCGACCTCTGATTGACCTCTTGGGTTCGACCTCTGATTGCCTTGCCCATTCCTAACACTTGCCCATGTTTTAATGTTAACAGAGTTTTTACGGCGAGAGCTGACTGATAGTACTGACATCTGAAAGCATCTTTCAGGTCTTCTTGTAGGGCTTGCTCAAGCCCTGTTGTAAAATAAACTAAAGTGGATGGGGGTCTCTCACATCTCAGATGTGGAAAGTATAATTTTATATTTGTATTTTCAAATAATGACAATAATAAAAATGTTTGTGAAAGGTTTCCATCCTCTACTGTGGTCCAGAAATCAATGTGTTTGTCTGGAAAAAAATAAAATAAACTGTTTTGAACCATTTCACTCATTGTTTTTATTTTAAATGGAATATTGTTTAAAGTTGAATTTGTGTGGGAATAAACCTTTTGAGTTATATTTGCAAAATAATGTATGCCAGAAGATACAACAAAATTAAAATGCACAAAGTTGAATATAATGGCCTATAGTGTGTGTATTGTTATTCTGTGGTACACTTCCATTCCCATCCCCAAAAGTCAGAGATGTTCACAGAAGAAATTATACAACTATTCGTTTTTTGGATCACATGCCATTTGAATCATCATTGATGCTTTGTGCATTCATCACCATACAAAGGAAAATATGATTTACCATTACCAGATAATGATTATACTGTATGTTAAAATCTGAAACAAAATGAGCATTGACATAACATCAAGCAGAAGCACTGTCTTCAGTGGATATGGAAAAGGAGAAACATAAATTGATGTAAGGCTGAAACCGATACAGAGTGGTTAAAGGTGTAAAATAACAGTGTACGTACAGTGCCTTGCAAAAGTATTCATCCCCCTTGGCGTTTTTCCTATTTTGTTGCGTTACAACCTGTAATTTAAATAGATTTTTATTTGGATTAAATAACTTATTTCAAAACATTCCGAAAAAATTAAAAACAGAAAAGTGGTGCGTGCATATGTATTCACCCCCTTTGCTATGAAGCCCCTAAATAAGATCTGGTGCAACCAAGTACCTTCCAAAGTCACATAATTAGTTAAATAAAGTCCACCTGTGTGCAATCTAAGAGTCACATGATCTCAGTATATATATACCTGTTCTGAAAGGCCCCAGAGTCTGCAACACCATTAAGCAAGGGGCACCACCAAGCAAGCGGCACCATGAATACCAAGGAGCTCTCCAAACAGGTCAGGGACAAAGTTGTTGAGAAGTACATATCAGGGTTGGGTTATAAAAAAATATTAGAAACTTTGAACATCCCACAGAGCACCATAAAATCCATTATTAAAAATGGAAAGAATATGACACCACAACAAACCTGCCAAGAGAGGGCCGCCCCACCAAAACTCATGGACCAGGCAAGGAGAGCATTAATCAGAGAGGCAACAAAGAGACCAAAGATAATCCTGAAGGAGCTGCAAAGCTCCACAGCAGAGATTGGAGTATCTGTCCATAGGACCACTTTAAGCCGTACACTCCACAGAGCTGGGTTTTAAGGAAGAGTAGACAGAAAAAAACTATTTCTTAAAGAAAAAAATAAGCAAACACATTTAGTTTTCGCCAAAAGGCATGTGCGAGACTCCCCAAACATATGGAAGAAGGTACTCTGGTCAGATGAGACTAAAATATAGCTTTTTGGCCATCAAGGAAAACGCTATCCGACACCTCTCATCACCCCGAGAACACCATCCCCACAGTGAAGCATGGTGATGGCAGCATCATGCTGTGGGGATGTTTTTCATCGTTAGGGACTGGGAAACTGGTCAGAATTGAAGGAATGATGGATGTCGCTAAATACAGGGAAATTCTGAGGGAAACCTGTTTCAGTCTTCCAGAGATTTGAGACTGGGACAGAGGTTCACCTTCCAGCAGGACAATAACCCTAAGCATACTGCTAAAGCAACACTTGAGTGGTTTAAGGGGAAACATTTAAATGTCTTGGAATGGCCTAGTCAAAGCCCAGACCTCAATCCAATTGAGAATCTGTGGAATGACTTAAATATTGCTGTACACCAGCGGAACCCATCCAACTTGAAGGAGCTGGAGCAGTTTTGCCCTGAAGAATGGGCAAAAATCCCAGTGGCTAGATGTGCCAATCTTATAGAGACATACCCCAAGAGACTTGCAGCTGTAATTGCTGCAAAAGGTGGCTCTACAAAGTATTGACTTTGGGGGGGTGAATAGTTATGCACGCTCAAATTTGTTTTTGTTGTTATTTCCTGTTTGTTTCACTCCCAAAAATAGTTTGCCTCTTCAAGGTGGTAGGCATGGTGTGTAAATCAAATGATACAAACCACCCAAAAATCCATTTTAATTCCAGGTTTTAAGGCAACAAAATAGGAAAAATGCCAAGGGGGTGAATACTTTCGCAAGCCACTGTACACACCTGATTATATAGACTGTGGAGTTGAATTATGTGTATTGATACAAATGTTGAGGCACTATCAGGTAAGGAAGGAAGTCAGGCGACACTTCACAAAAGTTTTTTTGTCAAGTTTTATTTCAATATATGAGCTTGAGACTGCTGTTATGGGTACAAACATGAAGAGGAGGGGGGTGGGCCACAGAAACAAATCAATAGATTCCTCCTCAAGTCCTCATTGGGACCTATCTGCGGTGTTTGTTGGCCCCCTCATTTATCAAAACATTTCACATATCTGTTATTGTCATTCTCTCAGGGAAAACACATTTGTCTGTTTGTGGTTAGAGCTCAGAATGGCTGTTACTGTCTTGTCCTATTGTCTAACTGTATGTCTGTCCCTGAACCACACAGTCCACCAATGTCCTACCACAAGACTCAAACTCACAACTTCAAAGGTGAGTTCGCAAAATGTCCTCACCCCCTAAATCTGAAGAGTGGGTGCAACACATACAGAATGGCTCTGAGTGATATCCATCACCCACAAGGAGAGTGATTCTGTCCTTAATCAGGAACTGTTTTACCTGAAAATGTTGAATGCAATGTGTGATGCCAGCAGAAATGTGTCATTTTTAATTTGAGCCGCTAATCCCATTTTCAAATGTGAAATTGCTTCAGAGGAGTTAAGGTGTGACAGCTATTATAAATGTCTGGAAATTCATCTTCCTTCCTCCATGGCTCACACTCACTCGGCCTCGTCTCTTGGCCATAGGGAGCACTTCACACACACACAATCGCTCTCTCTCTTTCACACACACTCTACCATCACGCCACCTGTCCTCCCATGCTGAACTGCAGAACACTCACACAGACTCATGACTCACAGGGCAGGCTGGCTGCCAGGAGGGCAATATTCTGAGGTACAGGAGTTGGAGTTTCAGCCCTGAAGGAAGAAAGACCACTACATTGGTGGTCACTCAGAATGGCGGGGATAGTGGGCTTGTGGTTTACGACTTGATCATCCAGACAAATAAAAACTATATGGTATGATTAGAGTTTGTCCTATCATGTTTGTCATTTCAACTATGGTGGATTTGTTACCAGGCCAATTTCTAATTTCGTTTTAGTAGTGTGGAAAGTATAGGTAATGTTCGTTTGAATACCTCCCCCCTACAAAATGACTTATTCTGTGTGCCAGAATGAGGTTCACTGTAGACCTGGACCTTTGACCAATCTCTGACATGGGGTGTTAGCTGACGGAGGAGAGCCAATTAAAAGGTTTGCAAAATGACTACAGGTGTTGAGGGCGGTCTCCTGAGGACTCATTTGGCGAGCTCAGAGCTCTCTGGTGTACATTTAAGACTCAACTACTCCAGCTCTAGAGGTCTGCAGTTGTGTTTGTGTATGAAGGCTGAAATATTACCCCCTGAACCTTTGTCCTTTATCTAAGGCTAAGCTGCCCCTATGATGAACAGATGGCCTGCTTTATGTGACACACCTTGGCTCTCATAATTGGTGAGTTCCAACATTGATATCCTCTTAAATACAGTACTTTAAAGGGATAGTTCACACAAATTACAAAATGACACATTGGTTTCCTTACCCTGTAAGCAGTCAATGGACAAGGTATGACAGCAATCAACCATGTGACTTTATTGAGCTTCACAATCAATTTGAGACTTAGATGATTTGGACATGCTAATGTGAAAAATGCTAATATCGGTACCATGACTTGAATGGAATTTTTTGTTATCATTTGGAAACGGCGGCAGGGAAATGAAACCAAGGAATGGATTGCTGTCATACCTTGTCCATAGACTGCTTAAGGAAACTAAGGTCCTTTTGTAATTTGGGTGAACTCTCTCTTTAAGTATGTATTTAGCTTAAACGTTTGTCTCTGCTTCTTGGCAGGTATACATTGGAAGGAGTTGCTCTGAAGTGACTGTGCCATAAAGTATTAGGGTTCGATTCAATCCGAAGTTTAGTGCTATAGCACACTAGAACTGTAAAGGTAATTTCAGATTGAGCTGACATATGCAGCGTTTACCGAGATTGCAGTCTCTGCGAACTTGGGAAAATTGCTTTTAAATTTCGATTGCGCTATAGCGATACGGATTGAATCAAGCCCTTAGAGAATCATCCCAAACTAAAACGTATGAGATCCTTATAAATCATTTAATCAACCCCTTCTCGTGGCATAGTACCCCTCTGCTAAGCCTTTCTCACTTGATTGGAGTTTTCTGTGGCCAAGGCAGACCTTTCCCTGTGGCCACTCATGTTGCTCCTCACCAATTACATTTAATTTGTCACTGTAGCAACTTCACTGTCAGATGTCGCTCTGCACTGAGCAGCATTTAACTTTGAGCTGCAAGGCAGGCATCCCAATCATCTCTCCCGGGCTCTCACACTCCAATCAACTCCTCGTTAGCACCTGACACTACCTGGCATTAACAAAGCACACTAATTAGGCCCCAATCAGCCAGCGCTGGTGCACTCCAAACCACTGAGCCTTTAACCATGAGTGGGTTGTATCATTTCAAATGACATAGCTTACACACTTTTCAATGGTGAGCCTACTACTGTACGGTACCCACAGCTCAGTCATGCTGGGACATAAGGTGGTGCATGAAACCACTTGTCCTTGTATTTCGGGGTCCAACTGAGCCATTTTACCTGCTGCTGACAAATCTGTGGTTATTGAAACATTTTGAGCTAAGTGAACTTTAAATATTTGTTCTAACGATTTGAATTTGGTTTTCGGTCCCAACTTGTATCAAGCCCTTTCTGTGGGCTGATGTGATGTTTTTAATCAAGAGCAATTTTTACTGATGATATCTAACTTCAGATATCAATTTCTACTAAATGTAGCTAGGCGAACACATTTTATATTTCAAGATTAGCATACCTTAAAGGGAAATCAGCAGTTGAAACAATAGCAAAGTGTCCTCCCCACCCCTGTTTTGGTAAAAAGCTGAGGAATGGGGCTGGGGAAATATATTTTATTTAACCTTTATTTAACTATGCAAGTCAGTTAAGAGAAAATGGGCACAAAATAGCCCGTAACGCACCAGTACATAAAGTGCACAAGCACTACAATGAACAATCCCACACAAAGACATGAGGGGGAACAGAGGGTTAAATACAAAACATGTAATGAGGGAATTGAAACCAGGTGTGGAAAACAGACAAAACAAATGGAAAATGAAAAGAGGATCGGTGATGGCTAGAAGACCGGTGACGTCGACCGCAGAACACCACCCGAACAAGGAGAGGCACCGACTTCGGCGGAAGTCGTGACACAACTGTAGACTGCCCCTTTAAAGATAGCATGTATAAATGGCTAATAATGAATTAAAACATCAAAGTAATATCATGCAGTTAAATTACCCCACCTCAGGCATGCATTCCCCTTGGTGCCTATAGTAGGCCTACTCTACCATCCTGCATTATTGAATGAAGGTAAAATCCTATGAGTTGGCTGCCTAGGGAACATTGAGATTTATCAAAATCATATTTCCCCTGCTTTGTCATAATGATAGATGTAGAGATGTACTGAGGGTCATTTCTTTAGCTCCAACACTGAGACCCTTGACAAATAATACATTCCTTCAGAAAACAGGCCTACATCATGAGAACAGTTCGACTTTCAGGGAAGACGTGGACAAGGTCAATAACCCCTAAATGTAATGTTTAAGTAAACAGAGATGCAAGTGAAGGTGATGCTGGGAGGATGATTTTTGCTCAGAGGTAATTTCTTAATATGTGTGGTTTCATTATGCACCAAAAAGCAATCTCTCCCCTGTGACTGTGCCAAATTGACTATGTACAGCAAAATGCACTCATCTGCATAGCTGTCACAACGCTTCATAAGATCTGGCACCCAATAACTTTACAAATGCACAGAATTACCGGTGTCAATTTTAATGTGACATAGCAATTTACATCACACACAGTGAGGGACAAGCGCACGTTTCGAGCGGCTGCATGGTTAATAGGTGGAACGCTATTTGCATTATAATTTGGGGAGTGTGAAGAGTAATCAAGCTGCATTTGACTCAGTGGGAGAGTGGTGGCGCAGCGGTGGGCGACATATCAGTGACTTGGGTGCCATGCCGACTGGGTTTGCATGTAAATTGGCCCAGGCAAAGCTTCCTACCCAGTGAGAGCTTTTAACCAAGATTCGTTTGCATATTCTGGAGGATGCCTTCATGCAAAACTTAGTCGGCATGGCTCCCAATTCTTCTAGATACTCATTACCAGCAATTAAATGGCAGGCTGATGTTTTTGGAATGCTCAATTGTCAATTACAGATATTTAAGATTTGCATGAAGGAGGACAGCTATTTTAGGAAGCTGGTGATTAAGTATGAATTGTGTGTGACAACATTTACTCTAGAACCTACTCTGGATTGATTGGTTCTAACTGTGTACTTATAGTTATAGCTTATACTCTGAGTGTACATACTCTGGAAATATAGGTTATATTGCTTTAATCCATTCCTTCAAGAGTATATACCTTTCAAAAGATTGGATCTTTGATGTCCAAAAAGGCACATCCAGCCTGTGCATGAAGAGGTTAGGTTCCATTGAAGAGTGACAGCTGTATCTGGCTGTAAACCCTGTAGGAACTGGGCTAATTACAGAATAAGCAATTAAAACCACCCCCATGTGTATTTCATTTCATACGCGTAGACAGGCCTGAAAACAGGAAAGGAGCTTACATTGCCTTCAGAAAGTGTTCATACCCTTTTACCTATTCCACATTTTGCTGTGTTACAGCCTGAATTCAAAATGGATTAAATAGATTTCTCTCACCCAATACCCCATAATGACAAAGTGAAAAATATTTTTTTGACAGAAATAGCCTCATTAACATAAGTATTCACATAATACATGTTAGACTCACTTTTGGCAGCGATTACAGCTGTGAGTCTTACTGGATAAGTCTCTAAGAGCTTTGCACACCTGGATTGTACAATATTTGCACATTATTATTTTTAACATTCTTCAAGCTCTGTCAAGTTGGTTGTTGATCATTGTCAGACCGCCATTTTCAAGTTTTGCCTTAGATTTTCAAGGTGATTTTTGTCAAAACTGTAACTAGGCCATTCTGGAACATTCACTGTCTTCTTGGTAAGCAACTCCAGTGTATATTTGGCCTTGTGTTTTAGGTTATTGTCCTGCTGAAAGGTGAAACTGTTTCCCAGTGTCTGTTGGAAAGCAGACTGTACCAGATTTTCCTCTAGGATTTTGCCTGTACTTAGCTCTATTCTGTTTCTTTTTATTCTAAAAAACGACCTAGACCTTGCCGATGAAAAGCATACCATAACATGATGCAGCCACCATCATGCTTAAGTGATGTGCTGTGATGTATTTACCACATAAAGTTAATTACTTTGCCACATTTTTTCCAGTTTTACTTTAGTGCTTTATTGCAAACATGCATGTTTTTCAAATACTTTTATTCTGTACAGGCTTCCTTCTTTTCACTCTGTTATTTTGTTTAGTATTTGTTTAGTATATGAAGTAACTACAATGTTGTTGATCCATCCTCAGTTTTCTCCTATCACAGCCATTAAACTGTAACTGTTTTAAAGTCACCATTGGCTTTGAAATCCCTGAGCAGTTTCACGTTTTAATGTCACGTGCACAATTACAGTGAAATACCTTTCTTGCAAGCTCTAAACCCAACAATGCAATACAATAAAATGGTTTCCTTCCTCTCCAGGAACTGAGTTAGGAAGGACGCATGTATCTTTGTAGTGACTGGATATATTGATACACCTTTCAATGTGTAATTAATAATTTCACCATGCTGAAAGGGATATTCAATATCTTCTCAATATTTATTTTTACCAATCTACTAATAGGTGCCCTTCTTTGCGAGGCATTGGAAAAGCTCCCTGGTCTTTGTGGTTGAATCTGTGTTTGAAATTCACTGCTCGACTGAGGGACCTTACAGATAATTATACGTGTGGGGTACAAAGATGAGGTAGTCATTCAAAAGTCATGTTAAACACTATTATTGCACACAGAGAGTCCATGCAACTTATAATGTGACTTGTTAAGCACATTTTTACTCCTGAACTTATTTGGCTTGCCATAACAAAGGGTTTGAATACTTATTGGCTCAAGATATTTCAGATTTTCATTTTTGATTAATTTGTAAACATTTCACATTGACATTTTGGGGTATTGTGTTTAGGCCAATTTAATCAATTTTAAATTCAGTCTGTAACACAATAAAACGTGGAAAAAGTCAAGGGGTGTGAATAATTTCTAAACGCATTGTACCTGACAGTATACAGATCAGTGTAGCGTAATGCTATTTTTATATTCAATTATATTGACTTGTTAAATCAGTCTCGTCCTCCTCAGGTAATTGTAATGAACGACTGATTGCCCTTGTCTACCAGGCATGGTGTTATCTGCCCGTTATTTATAACTGTTAGACATTTCATTCCACCTAAATCGATAAGAGCCTCACAACAGGCCCCATTGAGTAGCCTGACAAGGAGGCAGGGAGACACATCAATCACTGGCCAGTGACAGGACAGGGATAGACTAAGAAATAGCGGGAGGTTTTCAACAAGCCTCTTCAAGTCCACAGTCTTATAAACGTTGTATCAGCTTGGCAGACTCCAAGAGACTGCAGGACCTGTTTGACACCCCTGCTCTAATGGTGGGGAAAACTCTAAACATTTTTGTTGTTGTTGCATGCCAGCAAAGCATCTACACAACACTAAACAATACATTAATTGCACTACAACGGTGACAAACGGTGCCCACAAACTGTTAGGGCCTACATAAATCTGTCCCAACAGCAGAGCTTTCTTTTCAGCACCATGGAGTGAATTCTTACCTACTCTATACCTGGCTATCAGCGGAGCCTTGTCTGGCAGCAAAACAGTTAATTCAGCCTCATTTACTGCCTTTTTAAAAAACAAAGCTGATATGTCTGACTTGCTTAAACAAATGAGGTTTCTACTGACAATTGAGATGTATAAACTATGGCATAAGGGGACGACAAGCGGAAAAGAGGGAATCCGTCATTTCGATTAAGACATTAATGAGCGAGCTAAGACGGACGTAGTCAATATAACTATATGTTCAGCACTTTTGAAATGTACAGAATTCAGAACATGGGCCGTTCTTATAGTATTCTCCCTTTACACCAAGTCAGATCCGTAAGATAAATAAAGGGGGCATATAAGCAGACAATACAATGTTTTATGAGGACATTTCTCTAAAATAGGCTACATGTGCACAATCAAGTTAGAACAGTGGGCTAAGTTATGAGGGGTAAAGGGACCAAATTATTAGGGTGAGGCACAAGGGCTACTAACAGCTTACTACACAACATACACATAGTATTACTGTTTTACCTACAGTATACTTATCTCCCCTGGCATACAGCAGCATACAAGACATTTTTGGACTCACCGTTGTGCTGTGCTCACTTGAACAGGAAGGTGGCGTGGCGGTCCTTCTTGTGGACAAATTCTGTCATCAAACTTTGTCATCAAAGTCTGGCATTCTCTGGATTTATGGTGCTTTCAAGACAACTGGGAACTCTGAAAAAAAACAAGGTAGAATCATGCTCTAGAAAGAGTTCCCGACTTAGATTTCCGAGTTGGATGACCGTTCAAAACGTAATTACCCAGTCGGAGCTCGGGTTATTTTCAGAGTTCCCAGTTGTCTTGAACTCCCCTGAAGTTTGAGATTTCCCAGTTTTGAGTTTCCAGTTGTTTTATTAAACGCGGCAGAAGTCATGCTGGATTGACAGCATCGCCAATGTATTCAACATTATCTACCCTCTCCATCATGTAGCAGGCAGGGAAGCAAATTGATTTGTGACACGTATTAATTCTGAAATAACATGCAAAACAGGCAACACGAAGATTCTACTTTTGTTTTTTGTTGTTTTTTTACCTGCTCTTAATGACGGGTCACCACTGCCCATAACCCTAAACCTGAACCTTAGCCCCAACTGTAGCCTTAACACTATCTAGCTTAATACCCACATATCGGTTCAACCCTAACCCTTAACTCAACCACGACCCTAACCCTAGCTTCATGTCCTCATCCAGGTTCAACCCTAACTCTGAACTCAACCACAAACCTAACCCTAGCCTCATCCACAACCCTAACCCTAGCTTCATGTCCACATCCCAGTTCAATTTCTCTGCTCGGTAAAGGTGGAGGTGTGCAGAGACCTCCATCATGGGGAACTTCCTTACCAAGGTTATACTGTTGAGAGTGTCATACTGTTTGTCACTACCTTTTCCGCACCTTCAATGCAGTTTAATTCTATAGTCAAGAGACACTTCCAGGACACACAGAATTCTTTTGAACCGTTAGAATATTTTACACTTACACTACATGACCAAAAGTATGTGGACACCCGCTCGTCTAACATCTCATCCCAAAATCATGGGCATTAATATGGAGTTGGTCCCCCCCTTTGCTGCTGTAAAAGCCTCCACTTTTCTAGGAAGGCTTTCCACTAGATATTGGAACATTGCTGTGGGGACTTGCTTCCATTCAGCCACAAGAACATTAGTGAGGTTGAGCACTGATGTTGGATGATTAGGCCTGGCTCGCAGTCTGTGTTCCAATTCATCACAAATGTGTTCGATGGAGTTGAGGTCAGGGCACTGTGCAGGCCAGTCAAGTTCTTCCACACCGATCTCGACAAACCATTTCTGTATGGACTACGCTTTTCATGCTGAAACAGGAAAAGGCCTTCCCCAAACGGTTGCCACAAAGTTGGAAGCACAGAATCATCTAGAATGTCATTGTATGCTGTAGCGTTAACATTTCCCTTCACTGGAACTTTGGGGCCTAGTCCGAACCATAAAAAACAGCCCCAGACCATTATTCCTCCTCCACCAAACCTTACAGTTGGCACTACACAATCCGGCAGGTAGCGTTCTCTTGGCAGTCGCCAAACCCAGATTCATCCGTCGGACTGCCAGATGGTGAAGCGTGATTCATCACATCATTCATCACGTTTCCACTGCTCCAGAGTGGAAACGTTTCCACTGCTCCAATGGCATTGCGCATGGTGATCTTAGGCTTGTGTGTGGCTGCTCGACCATGGAAACCCATTTCATTAAGCTCCCGATGAACAGTTCTTGTGCTGACGTTGCTTCCAGAGGCAGTTTGGAACTTGGTAGTGAGTGTTGCAACCAAGGACAGACAAATTTTATGCGCTACGCGCTTCAGCACTCGGCAGTCCCGTTCTGTGAGCTTGTGTGGCCTACCACTTCGCGGCTGATCCGTTGTTGCTCCTAGACGTTCCCACTTCACAATAACAGGACTTACAGTTGACCGGGGCAGCTCTAGCAGGACAGAAATTTGATGAACTGACTTGTTGGAAAGGTGGCATTCTATGACGGTGCCACGTTGAAAGTCACTGAGCTCTTCAGTAAGGCCATTCTACTGCAAATGTTTGTCTATGGAGATTGCATGGCTGGGTGCTCAATTTTATACACCAGTTAGCAACGGGTGTGGCTGAAATAGCCAAATCCACTAATTTGAAGGAGTGTCCACATACACTATATAAAAAAATTATCTCAGCGTTCAGAAGGAATAAAAATCTTAAAGATTACTTAGTTAATGCCTCTGGATAGTGGGAAACGGCAGCTCAATCCCCACTTCAGGTCTATCAAGTACACTATAATCAAACATACAGAATTAGAGGCCCAACCTGGTTATGTGATGGAATGTCAAAAAGGCAACAAACTGTACGTTGGGGAAACTAAAAACAAACTTCTCAAACGGTTACAGCAACACATCTATTACACAGGAAATCTGAGAAGATGACAGAATTATATGTTCACTTCCGTACACATGGAAAAGAGTGCCTATCAATTGTAGTGCTGGAGTCTGGGGTGGGGTGGGGCTGGAGTTTGGGGTGGGGATAAAAAGGTTGGAAACTCTTGCTCCCACCGGTCTTAATGAGATAGGATGAAGTCCATCTTTGGACTTTAGTCCAACCAGAACTCTTAACATTAATCACCCGGTACAGTATCCTTAGGAGGAGAGGACTCCAACCCTAACAGACCCACTACCTAAGTTTTTTTTCTTTCATTAATTATTTATTTATAAATACTTTGCTTGGATTTTTAGTGTGTGTTCCTTTTATTTGTATGATCCTTTAAATATAAGGGAGGCTTCTATAGCACTTCCTCCCCTACCCATGATGCACTTCATTAGACGAAATGAGCATTTAGACTTTTCTCCTACTTTTAGTTTGTACTCGTTTTTTTGCATGATATTTTAAGATCTTTGAATGCATTTTCTTTTCAAATATTAAGGTGGTTTTGTTAGTATTTACTACCTTAACATACTTAATTTGTTCATATGAGCACTTACAGTTGAAGTCGGAAATTTACATACACTTAGGTTGGTGTCATTAAAACTCGTTTTTCAACCACTCACCAAATTTCTTGTTAACAAACTATAGTTTTGGTAAGTCGGTTAGGACATCTACTTTGTGCATGACACAAGTAATTTTTCCAACAATTGTTTACAGACAGATTATTACAGACAGATCATTCACTGTATCACAATTCCAGTGGGTCAGAAGTTTACATACACTAAGTTGACTGTGCACAGTCAACTCCAGAAAAATTCCAGAAAATGGTGTCATGGCTTTAGAAGCTTCTGATAGGCTAATTGACATCATTTGAGTCAATTGGAGGTGTACCTGTGGATGTATTTCAAGGCCTACCTTCAAACTCAGTGCCTCTTTGCTTGACATCATGGGAAAATCAAAAGAAATCAGCCAAGTCCTCAGAAAAAAATTGTAGACCTCCACAAGTCTGGTTCATCCTTGGGAGCAATTTCCGAATGCCTGAAGGTACCAGGTTCATCTGTACAAACAATAGTACACAAGTATAAACACCATGGGACCACGCAGCCATCATACCGCTCAGGAAGGAGACGCGTTCTGTCCCTTAGAGATGAGCAAGGAAGAAACAGCAAGGAAGAAACCACTGCTCCAAAACCGCCATAAAAAAGCCAGACTACGGTTTGTAACTGCACATGGGGACAAAGATCGTACTTTTTGGAGAATTGTCCTCTGGTCTGATGAAACAAAAATAGAACTGTTTGGCCATCATGACCATCATAATGTTTGGAGGAAAAAGGGGGAGGCTTGCAAGCTGAAGAACACCATCCCAACCGTGAAGCACGGGGGTGGCAGCATCATGTTGTGGGGGTGCTTTGCTGCAGGAGGGACTGGTGCACTTCACAAAATAGATGGCATCACGAGGAAGGAAAATTAGGTGGATATATTGAAGCAACATCTCAAGACATCAGTCAGGAAGATAAAAGCTTGGTCGCAAATTTGTCTTCCAAATGGACATGACCCCGAGCATACTTCCAAAGTTGTGGCAAAATGGCTTAAGGATAACAAAGTGAAGGTATTGGAGTGGCCATCACAAGCCCTGACCTTAATCCTACAGAAAATTTGTGGGCAGAACTTCATGTCCACATCCCAGTTCAACCCTTACCCTAGCTTCATGTCCACATCCCAGTTCAGCCCTAAACTTAGCTCTATGTCCACATCCAGGTTAGGGTTAGGGAATGGGTTGAACCAGGATTTGAATATGAAGCTAGGGTTAAGGTTGAACCAGGATGTGGACATCCTAGCCCCATGGAGTAGGGGGGCTACAGTTGGTCAGCTACCTTCCTGGCATAGCCAGCAGCCTAAGCAGCAGCAGAAGCCACATACAACACGCCATGTGTTTAACCCCATTTTAAGAGCAGTGAGTTCGACATTTGGTATTCCACTCGTATAGAACAGGTTGTGAGGTGTCACTGTTAAACACTTTTCTGACTAATCCAGTGTTGCCTCCTGAATAGCCTAAATCATCCTGAAATACTCTCACTGCTGCACCTAGCGCTCTCACTCGCTCTCTCTCTCTCAACCCCTGCCCTACTCTCTCTCTCAACCCCTCCCCTACTCTCTCTCTCTCAACCCCTGCCCTACTCTCTCTCTCAACCCCTTCCCTACTCTCTCTCTCTCAACCCCTCCCCTACTCTCTCTCTCTCTCTCTCTCAACCCCTCCCATACTCACTCTTTCTCAAATCCTCCCCTACTCTCTCTCTCAACCCCTCCCCTACTCTCTCTCTCTCAACCCCTCCCCTACTCTCTCTCTCTCAACCCCTCCCCTACTCTCTCTCTCTCAACCCCTCCCCTACTCTCTCTCTCTCAACCCCTCCCCTACTCACTCTCTCTCTCAACTCCTCCCCTACTCTCTCTCTCTCTCTCAACCCCTCCCATACTCACTCTTTCTCAAATCCTCCCATACTCTCTCTCTCAACCCCTCCCCTACTCTCTCTCTCTCTCAACCCCTCCCTACTCTCTCTCTCAACCCCTCCCTACTCACTCTCTCTCTCAACTCCTCCCCTACTCACTCTCTCTCTCAAGTCCTCCCTACTCTCTCAACCCCTCCCTACTCTCTCAACTCCTCCCTACTCACTCTCTCTCTCAACCCCTCCCCTACTCACTCTCTCTCAAGCCCTCCCCTACACACTCGCTCTCAAGCCCTCCCCTACACACTCGCTCTCAAGCCCTCCCTACTCTCTCTCTCAACCCCTCCCCTACTCTCTCTCTCTCTCTCTCAACCCCTCCCCTACTCTCTCTCTCTCAACCCCTCCCATACTCACTCTTTCTCAAATCCTCCCCTACTCTCTCTCTCAACCCCTCCCCTACTCTCTCTCTCTCTCAACCCCTCCCCTACTCTCTCTCTCAACCCCTCCCCTACTCACTCTCTCTCTCAACTCCTCCCCTACTCACTCTCTCTCAAGTCCTCCCCTACTCTCTCAACCCCTCCCCTACTCTCTCAACTCCTCCCCTACTCACTCTCTCTCAACCCCTCCCCTACTCACTCTCTCTCAAGCCCTCCCCTACACACTCGCTCTCAAGCCCTCCCCTACACACTCGCTCTCAAGCCCTCCCCTACTCTCTCTCTCAACCCCTCCCCTACTCTCTCTCTCTCTCTCAACCCCTCCCCTACTCTCTCTCTCTCAACCCCTCCCATACTCACTCTTTCTCAAATCCTCCCCTACTCTCTCTCTCAACCCCTCCCCTACTCACTCTCTCTCAACCCCTCCCCTACTCACTCTCTCTCAAGCCCTCCCCTACACACTCGCTCTCAAGCCCTCCCCTACACACTCTCTCTCAAGCCCTCCCTACTCTCTCTCTCTCAACCCCTCCCTACTCTCTCTCTCTCAACCCCTCCCTACTCTCTCTCTCTCAACCCCTCCCTACTCTCTCTCTCTCTCAGCCCTCCCTACTCTCTCTCTCTCAACCCCTCCCTACTCTCTCTCTCAACCCCTCCCTACTCACTCTCTCTCTCAACTCCTCCCTACTCTCTCTCTCTCTCTCAACCCCTCCCCTACTCACTCTCTCTCTCAACTCCTCCCCTACTCTCTCTCTCTCTCTCAACCCCTCCCATACTCACTCTTTCTCAAATCCTCCCCTACTCTCTCTCTCAACCCCTCCCCTACTCTCTCTCTCTCTCAACCTCCCTACTCTCTCTCTCTCAACCCCTCCCCTACTCACTCTCTCTCTCAACACCTCCCTACTCACTCTCTCTCAAGTCCTCCCCTACTCTCTCAACCCCTCCCCTACTCTCTCAACTCCTCCCCTACTCACTCTCTCTCAACCCCTCCCCTACTCACTCTCTCTCAAGCCCTCCCCTACACACTCGCTCTCAAGCCCTCCCCTACACACTCGCTCTCAAGCCCTCCCCTACTCTCTCTCTCAACCCCTCCCCTACTCTCTCTCTCTCTCTCTCAACCCCTCCCCTACTCTCTCTCTCTCAACCCCTCCCATACTCACTCTTTCTCAAATCCTCCCTACTCTCTCTCTCTCAACCCTCCCCTACTCTCTCTCTCTCAACCCCTCCCCTACTCTCTCTCTCTCAACCCCTCCCTACTCACTCTCTCTCTCAACTCCTCCCTACTCACTCTCTCTCAAGTCCTCCCTACTCTCTCAACCCCTCCCTACTCTCTCTCAACTCCTCCCTACTCACTCTCTCTCAACCCCTCCCCTACTCACTCTCTCTCAAGCCCTCCCTACACACCTCGCCTCTCAAGCCCTCCCCTACACACTCGCTCTCAAGCCCTCCCTACTCTCTCTCTCTCAACCCCTCCCCTACTCTCTCTCTCTCTCAACCCCTCCCCTACTCTCTCTCTCTCTCAACCCCTCCCATACTCACTCTTTCTCAAATCCTCCCCTCTCTCTCTCTCTCAACCCCTCCCTACTCTCTCTCTCTCAACTCCTCCCCTACTCACTCTCTCTCAAGTCCTCCCTACTCTCTCTCTCAACCCCTCCCCTACTCCCTCTCAACTCCTCTACTCACTCTCTCTCAACCTCCCTACTCACTCTCTCTCAAGCCTCCCCTACACTCGCTCTCAAGCCCTCCCTACACACCTCTCTCAAGCCTCCCTCTACTCTCTCTCAACCTCCCTACTCTCTCTCTCTCACTCTCAACCCCTCCCTACTCTCTCTCTCAACCCTCCCATACTCACTCTTTCTCAAATCCTCCCTACTCTCTCTCAACCCCCTCCCTACTCTCTCAACTCCTCCCTACTCACTCTCTCTCAAGTCCTCCCCTACTCTCTCTCAACCCTCCCCTACTCTCTCAACTCCTCCCTACTCTCTCTCAACCCTCCGCTAACTCTCTCTCAAGCCCTCCCCTACACACTCGCTCTCAAGCCCTCCCCTACTCACTCGCTCTCAACTCCTCCCCTACTCACTCTCTCTCAACTCCTCCCCTACTCTCTCTCTCAACCTCTCTCTCTTTATCTCTCTCTCAAGCCCTCCTTCTCTCTCTCAACCCCCACCCCCTCTCTCTCTCTCTCTCTCAACTCCTCCCTCTCTCTCTCAACCCCCCACCCCCTCTCTCACCCCCTCTCTCTCTCTCTCAACCCCCCACACCCCTCTCTCACACACACCCCCCTCTCTCTCTCTCTCTCTCTCTCAACCCCCCACCCCCTCTCTCTCAACCCCCCACCATCTCTCTCTCTCAACCCCCCACCATCTCTCTCTCAACCCCCCACCTCTCTCTCTCTCTCCCCATCCCCTCCTCTCACTCTCTCACTCAGGCTATTAATCATTGTGGCATTTGATGATGAAACAATGACAAAATGCAGACGTGCCTTGTTCTCACAGCATGAAGCTGTTAATTTTCCTTCTGGTGATTTGTTCCATTTCATAAGTGCTCCTACTGGAAAATGTGAAACATAATATAATGTATGACATGAACAAGAACATACTTCTCTACTCACTATGGATTTTTTCAGAGGATGATCACATATAAATCTAAGATAGTTATCGTTGTTAAAATGAAGAACAACTTTGGGGCTCTATCGTTCCTGCTATGCAGACCACATAATGACATCCTAAAAAGCACTATAAATAAAGAGTGTACTGTTTAACGTTTTTCAAGTCATTCCGGCACCAGAATCTCTTCCCTTCGAGGCATCACTCCCTATGAAAGGGTTACAAACAGGTGAGTTAATTGGACTGACCTGGTAGTTAAATGGGTAAAGAAAAGTGTAAGATTTTTTTTTTGCTTGCATTCATTTTTTTGTTTCTGGCAGCAACACAGACTTGACCTCGACAGGTTAACGGAGTTCCTTCATGATTCCTACATCTAGAGATAAATAGACAAGTTGTGTTTATGGCCTCATTGTGGGACAGAGGTTTCACATCTAGACAGACATGCGTTAATTCTGTTTACACACAGTGCACCTGCAGCTTGGTATTCTGTTCAGATTTGGTCGTTTGTGGAAAGACAATTAAAAGCCAATCTAATAAGAGGGCAAACTGGTCACCAGCCTCTCACTCACAGAGAATGCAGACAGACAACACACTGAGGGCAGGAGGCTGAATAAACCCGTTGGTTATTTATCACATCTCTTATACATCCACACCCAGTGAATCAATGCTTTTAGGATATAGTTCAAGGATACAGAGGTAGCTTCATGGGGAAATGCACTAACCGATCCTCCCCCATGCAGCTCTAAACTTGCTTTCATCCACGCCTGTTGGCTCCCTCCTGTTGTGTTGTTTTCATGTGCATCACCGCCGTTAACCTTATTGACGTCTCCGTCGTCCCGCACTAATGACATCATAAATGGCACCTCATGATAAGATGGGCTCAAAAGATTTTGCTTCAGGTATCAAAACAAATTAACCTTCAGCTATTTATTCGATCCCACGGGCGCCTCCACCCACTGCAATGCTTCCCACTCCTCACCAGCCCTTGTTCTCCCTTCATATGACCAAATGTAATCTTTCGCATTTCATTTACAAATGCATTATTATTTATACAGGGCAGATTAGGGTGTAGGTGATGGAGGCTCAGATTGGATATTTTGTCAGAGGCCTGGGTAGGTAGAGGTGATTATACTGGAGATGAATGGGACAGGGCAGGGGCCCGGATGCTGCTGCTGCTGCTGGGAAGGCTTTATTATTAAATATGGAGGCTGATGATCAGATCCAGGCCCTGGGGCTATTGACCGCTTCTGGGAAAGATAAAGGTAAGGAGGGCAGGAAGCAGGCAGTCTGACAGATGGATTCATTGTGTACATGTCTGATCAACGTGACATCAAGGCAGGCAGATTCATTTGAGTACACAGCATCCCCCAGCATTAAAGTTTGATCAGTGTCCACTTTACATTCTAATGGAAGATGTAGGCCAATACAAAGGCAAGGGAGGGATGATGACACTCGTATGCATAGTCATATCTGTAGATCCACAATCGGAGGAGAGGAGTGAAAGCTCGGCTTACAGATCCCTAGCTGTATCCAGTGGCGTTAACTCGATTTCCTCTGGTGGTTAATCTTTTATCAATTCATCAACGCGAGCAAGTGAGAAAATCAATTACTCTTTCATTTACGGGACGGACAGAGGGAATCTGGGCAGATAGGTGCCTTCCATGTTTGACATGTGCAAACGGCACTGTTGACCAATATGAATGAAGGACAATCCTATACATATTTTACTGTTAGAACCACACCTCACTCAATATGCTAACACATCTACTGAGATGCACTATATATTGAACAAATTGCAAACAGAGTTTTTTTGTTCAACTGAAATTCCATAAAGGATGTAAGTATAGCTCCAATGTATTAAATATGCCTACACATCCTTCCATCAACCGACCCAGAGAGATGGCCGCAATGGACTTGCATTTGACTCCTGTCTGTAAACAAGAACACTTGTATGAATCTGATTGCTCTCCAAACACACCCTTCAACAGGCAGCAAGCCAGGGGGTCTGACATCCTGACGGGTGTAAAACACTTTCATATACACTGAACAAAAATATAAACGCAATATGCAACAATTAACGATTTTACTGAGTTACAGTTCATATAAGGAAATCAGTCAATTGAAATAAATTCATTAAGTCCTAATCTATGGATTTCACATGACTGGGAATACAGATATGTATTGGTTGGTCACAGATACCTTAAAAAAAAAGGTAGGGGTGTGGATCAGAACCAGTCAGTATCTGGTGACCACAATTTGCCTCATGCAGCACCACACGTCTCTGCATAGAGTTGATCAGGCTGTTGATTGTGGCCTGTGGAATGTTGTCCCACTCCTCTTCAATAGCTGTGCAAAGTTGCTGGATATTGGCGGGAACTGGAACACTCTGTTGTACACGCTGATCCAGAGCATCCCAAACATGCTCAATGGTTGACATGTCTGGTGAGAAAGAGAGAGAGAGAGACAAGAGTGTAGTAGGACCTCTGTTTTAAACCCGACCTTGTTAAATGACAGCATTAAATATGGATCAGTCTGAAAGATACTCAATAAATAAAATCTCATTTTATTTGTCACGCGCCGAATACAACAGGTATACCTTACAGTGAAATGCTTACTTACAAGCCCTAACCAACAATGCAGTTAAAAAAATATATATATATATATATATATATATATATACAGTGGGCCAAAAAAGTATTTAGTCAGCCACCAATTGTGCAAGTTCTCTCACTTAAAAAGATGAGAGAGGCCTGTAATTTTCATCATAGGTACACTTCAACTATGACAGACAAAATGAGGAAACAAAATCCAGAAAATCACATTGTAGGATTTTTATGAATTTATTTGCAAATTATGGTGGAAAAAAAGTATTTGGTCACATACAAACAAGCAAGATTTCTGGCTCTCACAGACCTGTAACTTCTTCTTTAAGAGGCTCCTCTGTCCTCCACTCGTTACCTGTATTAATGGCACCTGTTTGAACTTGTTATCAGTATAAAAGACACCTGTCCACAACCTCAAACAGTCACACTCCAAACTCCACTATGGCCAAGACCAAAGAGCTGTCAAAGGACACCAGAAACAAAATTGTAGACCTGCACCAGGTTGGGAAGACTGAATCTGCAATAGGTAAGCAGCTTGGTTTGAAGAAATCAACTGTGGGAGCAATTATTAGGAAATGGAAGACATACAAGACCACTGATAATCTTCCTCGATCTGGGGCTCCACGCAAGATCTCACCTCGTGGGGTCAAAATGATCACAAGAACGGTGAGCAAAAATCCCAGAACCACACGGGGACCTAGTGAATGACCTGCAGAGAGCTGGGACCAAAGTAACAAAGCCTACCATCAGTAACACACCACGCCGCCAGGGACTCAAATCCTGCAGTACCAGACGTGTCCCCTGCTTAAGCCAGTACATGTTCAGGCCCGTCCTGAAGTTTGCTAGAGAGCATTTGGATGATCCAGATGAGGATTGGGAGAATGTCATATGGTCAGATGAAACCAAAATAGAACTTTTTGGTAAAAACTCAACTCGTCGTGTTTGGAGGACAAAGAATGCTGAGTTGCATCCAAAGAACACCATACCTACTGTGAAGCATGGGGGTGGAAACATCATGCTTTGGGGCTGTTTTTCTGCAAAGGGACCAGGACGACTGATCCGTGTAAAGGAAAGAATGAATGGGGCCATGTATCGTGAGATTTTGAGTGAAAACCTCCTTCCATCAGCAAGGGCATTGAAGATGAAACGTGGCTGGGTCTTTCAGCATGACAATGATCCCAAACACACCGCCCGGCAACGAAGGAGTGGCTTCAGAAGAAGCATTTCAAGGTCCTGGAGTGGCCTAGCCAGTCTCCACATCTCAACCCCATAGAAAATCTTTGGAGGGAGTTGAAAGTCCGTGTTGCCCAGCGACAGCCCCAAAACATCACTGCTCTAGAGGAGATCTGCATGGAGGAATGGGCCAAAATACCAGCAACAGTGTGTGAAAACCTTGTGAAGACTTACAGAAAACGTTTGACCTCTGTCATTGCCAACAAAGGGTATATAACAAAGTATTGAGATCAACTTTTGTTATTGACCAAATACTTATTTTCCACCATAATTTGCAAATAAATAAATAAAAAATCCTACAATGTGATTTTCTGGATTTCTTTTTCTCATTTCGTCTGTCATAGTTGAAGTGTACCTATGATGAAAATTACAGGCCTCTCTCATCTTTTTAAGTTGGAGAACTTGCACAATTGGTGGCTGACTAAATACTTTTTTGCCCCACTGTGTGTGTGTGTGTGTGTGTGTGTGTGTGTGTATATATATATATAGAGAGAGAGAGAGAAATTAAAGTAACAAGTAATTAAAGAGCAGCTGTAAAATAACAATAGCGAGGCTATATACAGGGGGTACCGCTACAGAGTCAATGTGCAGGGGCACCGGTTAGTCGAGGTAATTGAGGTAATATGTACATGTAGGTAGAGTTATTAAAGTGACTATGCATAGATAGTAACAGAGAGTAGTAGCAGCAGTGTAAAAGAGGGGGGGCAATGCAAATAGTCTGGTTAGCCATTTGATTAGAGGAGTCTTATGGTTTGGGGGTAGAAGTGGTTTAGAAGCCTCTTGGACCTAGACTTGGCGCTCCGGTACTGCTTGCCATGCGGTAGCAGAAAGAGCAGTCTCTGACTAGGGTGGCTGGAGTCTTTGACAATTTTTAGGGCCAAGCAATGATGCACCCAGTCAGGATGCTCTCGATGGTGCAGCTGTAGAACCTTTTTGAGGACCCATGCCAAATCTTTTCAGTCTCCTGAGGGGGAACAGGTTGTTGTGCCCTCTTCGCGTGCTCTGTCCTTTTTTTCCTGTAGTCAACAATCATCTCTTTGTCTTGATCACGTTGAGGGAGAGGTTGTTGTCCTGGCACCACACGGCCAGGTCTCTGACCTCCTCCCTGTAGGGTTTCTCGTCGTTGTTTGTGATCAGGCCTACCACTGTTGTGTCATTGGCAAACTTAATGATGGTGTTGGAGTCATGCCTGGCCGTGCAGTCATGAGTGAACAGGGAGTACAGGAGGGGACTGAGGACGCACCCCTGAGGGGCCCCTGTGCTGAGGATCAGCGTGGCGGATGTGTTGTTACCTACCCTTACCACCTGGGGGCGGCCCGTCAGGAAGTCCAGGATCCAGTTGCAGAGGGAAGTGTTTAGTTTAGTCCCAGGGTCCTTAGCTTAGTGATGAGCTTTGAGGGCACAATGGTGTTGAACACTGAGCTGCAGTCAATAAATAGCATTCTCACATAGGTGTTCATTTTGTCCAGGTGGGAAAGGGCAGTGTGGAGTGCAATAGAGATTGCATCATCTGTGGATCTGTTAGAGAGCGGTATGCAAATTGGAGTGGGTCTAGGGTTTCTGGGATAATGGTGTTGATGTGAGCCATGACCAGCCTTTCAAAGCACTTCATGGCTACAGATGTGAGTGCTATGGGTCGGTAGTCATTTAGGCAGGTTACATTAGTGTTCTTGGGCACAGAGACTATGGTGGTCTGCTTGAAACAACATGCTGGTATTACAGACTCAGACAGGGAGAGGTTGAAAATGTCAGTCAATACACTTCCCAAATGGTCAGCGCATGCTCGGAGTACACGTCTTGGTAATCCGTCTGGCCCTGCGGCCTTGTGAATGCTGACCTGTTTAAAGGTCTTACTCACATCGGCTGTGGAGAGAGTGATCACACATTCGTCCGGGAACAGCTGATGCTCATTAAGCTGTGGTTCAGCCGTATAGTCAGTACACAGCTCCTGGGATCCAGTGTCAACCAGTGGTGTAAAGTACTACTAAAGTTGTTTTTGGGGGTATCTGTACTTTAGGTTAATATTAACTTTTACTTCGCTACATTAGTCCATACATTTTTCTTGACGCCCAAAAGTACTCGTTATAATTTGAATGCTTTGCAGGACTGGAAAATAGTCAAATTCACATACTTATCAAGACAAAAGGTCAACCCTACTGCCTCTGATCTGTCCGACTCACTAAACACACCTGCTTCGTTTGTAAATTATGTCTGAATGTTGGAGTGTGCCCCTGGCTATCCGTAAATAAATAAAAAACAAGAAAATGGTGCCATCTGGTTTGCTTAATAAAAGGAATTTGAAATGATTTATACTTTTACTTTTGATACTTAAGTATATTTTAGGAATTGCAATTACTTTTGATACTTAAGTATATTTTAAACCAAATACTTTTAGACTTTTACTCTCAAGTAGAATTTTACTGGGTGACTTTTACTTGAGTAATTTTCTATAACGATATCTTTACTTTTACACATGTATGACAGTTGGATACTTTTTCCACCACTGGTGTCAACCAGTGCATGAATTATGACAGAGGGGTGGAGGGTGGAGATTTGAGTGCAAGCAGGACTCGCTGAGACAAAAGACTGAACGAGATGCAGGCTACAACCTTACATAGTGTAGGTGGAGAGATGAGGTCAGAGGAGGGGGCCACCTAACACAGCTGACAGCCCTAAGGGGAGAAAAGCCTCTGATATTGCTAATTCACAGTTTCTTTTAATTGTTCTGACTACAAAAAGGGAAGTATGCAACACTGTATGTTGTGTCACTTGTGAATGTAACTGTGTGAGTACTGTAACTACTCAACTGTGAAAAGTAGTGTAATTATTTAAAAACCTCACCACTTTGCATTTTTTTAGGCCTCACCAAACAAATGAACCACTCTTAAACAGCTTTATTGAGAATGTTTTACTATCATTACCACCGCTCCACCCACCACAATGTACCCAACTCTCCACCCACCACAATGAAACCAACTTTGCAATGTGGAGCTCAGCCCCTGAAGCATTCTGAAGATCGCAATCAAAGAGAAATAAACACTACACTTTTTTTCTCAATAACGAGAGTTCTTCTAATTTCCTCATATACACCTAAATTAAATAAAGTACAGCTTGTAAAGGGGAAAATAAATCTGTCTCCCAGCTAGGTAAATCAAAACAAGTTACACACCTAGTCTGGTGATTCATTGTGTATAAAGACTTCTAAAGACAGTGGGAAGGGAAAAAATTGCCTTTTCTAAAAATACCTGGTTTCTCATGCCCAGTGCTGCAGCTGACAGGGTTTTCTGCAGGGCTGCACATCTCTTCTGTATCATCTATCATAGTCAGACACTAGTGAAACATTAGCCGTGGTAGGCTACATACAGTATCACTGGCTTGGCTTGTCTGCTTCTCTCTCCTGGCCAGGAAGGTGAACCTGGGAATGGGACTTAGGCCTGGGTACGAAGTATGGGTTATTAAGCTTTGCGCCACTTGTGTGTTATTTCAAGTGGTACCCTAGTTATCTCGCTCTTATAAAATGGAACACGTCTTGTAAAATAAAACATGGAAATACCCCAAAATTACACAAATACTCGCAGCCTTCAATAAGGAATTTGTATATACTGGATATAGTATCTATATTCATTTATATCTATATTGGTATTTTCTAACTCACAGTATGTACTCATCTTGCTTTAATCCTTTAAAGAACATTTCCATTTTCTAAACTAAACCATATTCGCAGAAGGAGAGTGAATACAGTAGAAGGTTAACATTTAAATCTGGAGCCTGTCTGTCATCTGTCTCACTGAGATGTTACTATTCATCAGGCTCCTGATGGGTCGACCTATCGCCCAGGACACATGTCATTCATCGTCTCCATGGAAACCTCCTTTCTACTGGACAGCTCTGCAATCAGCAGCCCATCAGACCTCCAGCATGCCTTGGCCTCTTTTGTCCCTCTCTGCTACCCATCACAGCCAGATAAGATTATCACTGACAACCTCAACTCCGCACCCATCAGAAGCAGAAAGGACTGGGGAGTAAAAAAAAAGAAAAAAAGGCTGCTGCTGGTGGTGGGAGGGCTCTCTTTTATTCCGTTTTTATGTTTTATTCTCTGTGCCTGTGATGGGTCTTTTTCTCTCTGCTCTGGCCCTCCACGAGTTAAAGGCACCGCTTTTCAAAGCTCTGTAGGCTATGTAACGTTAGGGCCCCAGCTTTGGGGAGAAGGCTGTGATGAACACACACAAAGGCCTGGCAATTTTATCTCACAATAATTCTCAAGATTTAAATCTCCAATGCCTTAAAGAGCAAATCAAATCAAAATCACATTTTATTAGTCACATGCGCCGAATACAACAGGTGTATACCTTACAGTGAAATGCTTACTTACAAGCCCTAACCAACAATGCAGTAAAAAAAAAATTATATATATATATGATAGAGAGAAATTAAAGTAACAAGTAATTAAAGGACAGCAGTAAAATAACAATAGCGAGACTATATACAGGGGGGTACCGGTACAGAGTGTGATTTTGATTTGATTTGCTACCGCTTGAAACATGTTGGTATTAAAGACACGGACAGGGAGAGGTTGAAAATGTCAGTGAAGACACTTGCCAGTTGGTCAGCGCATGCTCGCAGTACACGTCTTGGTAATCCGCCTTGTGAATGTTGACCTGTTTAAAGGTCTTACTCACATCGGCTGCAGAGAGCTTGATCACACAGTCTTCCAGAACAGCTGGTGCTCTCATGCATGTTTTAGTGCCATTTGCCTCGAAGCGAGCATAGAAGTAGTTTAGCTTGTCTGGTAGGCTTGTGTCACTGTGCAGCTCTCGGCTGTGCTTCCCTAGTCTGTAATGGTTTGCAAGCCGGTGTAGTACTTTTACATTGTTTAAAACTATATTTCACCTTTATTTAAAGGTAGGCAAGTTGAGAACAAGTTCTCATTTACAACTGCGACCTGGCCAAGAATAAAGCAAAGCAGTTCGACACATACAACAACACAGAGTTACACATTAGAGAAAACAAACATACAGTCAATAATACAGTAGAAAAGAAAGCAAATCTATATACAATGTGTGCAAATGAGGTAAGATAAGGAACGTAAGGCAATAAATAGGCCATGGTGGCGAAGTAATTACAATAAAGCAATTTAATACTGGAATGGTAGATGTGCAGTAGATGAATGTGCAAATAAAAAATATTGGGGTGCAAAGGAGCAAGATAAATAAATGAATACGGTAGGGGATGAGATGGGCTATGTACAGGTGCAGTGATCTGTGAGCTGCTCTGACAGCTGGTGCTTAAAGCTAGTGAAGGAGATAAGTGTCTCCAGTTTCAGTAATTTTTGTAGTTCGTTCCAGTCATTGGCAGCAGAGAACTGGAAGGAAAGGCGGCCAAAGGAGGAATTGGCTTTGGGGGTGACCAGTGAGATATACCTGCTGGAGCGCGTGCTACGGGTGGGTGCTGCTATGGTTACCAGTGACTTGAGATAAGGCGGGGCTTTACCAAGCAGGGACTTGTAGATGACCTGGAGCCAGTGGGTCTGGCGACGAGTATGTAGTGAGGGCCAGCCGGCTAAAGCATACAGGTCGCAGTGGTGGGTGGTATAAGGGGCTTTGGTGACAAAGCGGATGGCACTGTGATAGACTGCATCCAGTTTGCAGAGTAGAGTATTGGAAGATGTTTTGTAGATGACATCACCGAAGTCGAGGATCGGTAGGATAGTCAGTTTTACTAGGGCAAGTTTGGTGGCGTGAGTGAAGGAGGCTTTATTGCGAAATAGAAAGCCGATTCTAGATTTGATTTTGGATTGGAGATGTTTAATGTGAGTCTGGAAGGTGAGTTACAGTCTAGCCAAACACCTAGGTATTTGTAGTTGTCCACATATTCTAGGTCAGAGCCGTCCAGGGTAGTGATGCTAGTCGGGCGGGCGGGTACAGTAGCGGACGGTTGAAAAGCATGCATTTGGTTTTACTAGCGTTTAAGAGCAGTTGGAGGCCACGGAAGGAGTGTTGTATGGCATTGAAGCTCGTTTGGAGGTTAGTTAACACAGTGTCCAAAGAAGGGCCAGAAGTATACAGAATGGTGTCGTCTGCATAGAGGTGGATCAGGGAATCACCCGCAGCAAGAGCGACGTTGATATATACAGAGAAAAGAGTCGGCCCGAGAATTGAACCCTGTAGAACCCCCATAGACACTGCCAGAAGTCCGGAACAGGCCCTCCGATTTAACACACTGAACTCTGTCTGCAAAGTAGTTGGTGAACCAGGCGAGGCAATCATTTGAGAAACCAAGGCTGTTGAGTCTGCCGATAAGGATGTGGTGATTGACAGAGTCGAAAGCCTTGGCCAGGTCAATGAATACGACTGCACAGTAATGTCTCTTATCGATGGCGGTTATGATATCGTTTAGTACCTTGAGCATGGCTGAGGTGCACCCGTGACCAGCTCGGAAACCGGATTGCACAGCGGAGAAGGTACGGTGGGATTCGAAGTGGTCAATGATCTGCTTATTAACTAATGCTTTCAAAGAATTTAGAGAGGCAGGGCAGGATGGATATAGGTCTATAGCAATTTGGGTCTAGAGTGTCACCCCCTTTGAAGAGGGGGATGACCGCGGCAGCTTTCCAATCTTTAGGGATCTCGGACGACACAAAAGAGAGGTTGAGCAGACTGGTAATAGGAGTTGCAACAATGGCGGCGGATAGTTTTAGAAAGAGAGGGTCCAGATTGTCTAGCCCAGCTGATTTGTACGGGTCCAGGTTTTGCAGTTCTTTCAGAACATCTGCTATCTGGATTTGGGTGAAGGAAAACTGGGGAGGCCCGGACAAGTAGCTGCGGAGCTGTTGGCCGGGGTTGGGTTAGCCAGGAGGAAAGCATGGCCAGCCGTTGAGAAATGCTTGTTGAAATTTTCGATTATCCTGGATTTACCGGTGGTGACTGTGTTACCTAGCCTCAATGCAGTGGGCAGCTGGGAAGAGGTGCTATTGTTCTCCATGGACTTGACAGTATCCCAAAACGTTTTGGAGTTAGAGCTACAGGATGCGAATTTCTGTTTGAAAAAGCTAGCCTTTGCTTTCCTGACTGCGTGTATTGGTTCCTGACTTCGCTGAACAGTTGCATATCGCGGGGACTATTCGATGCTATAGCAGTCCGCCACAGGATGTTTTTGTGCTGGTCAAGGGCATTCAGGTCTGGAGTGAACCAAGGGCTGTATCTGTTCTTAGTTCTACATTTTTTGAAAGGGGCATGCTTATTTAAGATGGTGAGGAAGTTGCTTTTAAAGAACGATCAGGCATCCGACTGACAGAATGAGCTCAATATCCTGCCAGGATACCCGGGCCAGGTCGATTAGAAAGGCCTGCTCGCAGAAGTGTTTTAGGGAGCGTTTGACAGTGATAGGGGGTGGTCATTTGACCGCGGGCCCATAGCGGATGCAGGCAATGAGGCAGTGGTCGCTGAGATTCTGATTGAAAACAGCAGAGGTGTATTTGGAGGTCAAGTTGGTCAGGATAATACCTATGAGGGTGCCCATGTTTACAGATTTAAGATTGTACCTGGTGGGTTCCTTGATGATTTGTGTGAGATTGAGGGCATCTAGCTTAGATTGTAGGACTGCTGGGGTGTTAAGCATATCCCAGTTTAGGTCACCTAACAGAACGAACTCTGAAGACAGATGTGGGGCAGTCAATTCACATATGGTATCCAGGGCACAGCTGAGAGCTGAGGGGGGTCTATAGCAGTCGGCAACAGTGAGAGACTTATTTCTGGAGAGATTAATTTTAGAATTAGAAGTTCGAACTGTTTGGGCACAGACCTGGAAAGTAAGCCTGCAAAGTTCTGTCAAACTCTGCAATAGATTGCAACTCCTACCCCTTTGGCAGTTCTATCTTGGCGGAAAATGTTGTAGTTGGGTACAGAAGTCAACAAATGAGAGTGCCTGGGGACACACAGGGCCTGGGTTTACCTCCACATCACCCGAGGAACAGAGGAGGAGTAGGATGAGGGTACGGCTAAAGGCTAACAGAACAGGTCGTCTAGTGCGTTGGGAACAGAGAATAAAAGGAGCAGATTTCTGGGTGTGGTAGAATAATTTCAGGGTATAGTGTGCAGACAGGGGGGTGTGGTGGGGTGAGGGTGCAGTGGAGGTAAGCCCAGGCACCGAGTGATGATAAGAGTGGTTGCATCTCTGGATGTGCTGGTAATACTGGGTAAGGTCACCGCATGTGTGGGAGGTGGGACAAAGGAGGAATCTGAGGCATGTAGAGTGGGCCTAGGGGCTCCACTGTAAACTAAAACAATGATAACTATCCTAAACAACAGTAAACAGGGCATATTGACATTTGAGAGAGACATAAAGTGAGGCATAAAGCAACACAGGTGTTGATTGGGAGAGCTAGCTAAGACACAACGGGTAAGACCACAACAGCTAGTCAGCTAAGACAACAACAGGTAAACTGGCGATGAATGGGCAAAGAGGCTTGGTTAGCTACACACAGGGCCTGAGTACGCGGCTGGGGCCGACAGATAAACAAAAATAAACAAAATGGAGTACCGTGATGGACTATTAATGAATAGTCCAGCAGGCATCAGCTATGTAGCTGAGTGATCATAGGGTCCAGTGAACAGCAATAGATGGAACAGGGAAGCCGCGAGGTATTCGTTACTATGCCGGCACGCAGGAGACACAGCATTTAAAGTTAAGAGTTAGACGGCCGGGGTTGGTAGAACCATCTGCTCCGACGTCCGACAGAGGCCGGTTGCAGGCACAGCGGATGGAGTAGTCATCGGCAAACCAGACGAGATGGTTGTGTCCAAGCCAGCTGGCGAGAGAGGTATTGTTGTGGTACTTTCCTTTGCTAGCCGGGATATGCGCCTGGCTCGCGCCTAACTGGTGCTAGCTCCGGGGCAGGGGCGTTAGCCACTATAGCCACTCGGTAGCAGCGATGAATCCGGTGCCAGGGTCGAGAGCTCACGGCAAGGAACCGGTGGGGTAGTGGGTTCTAGCCATGTTTGGGAGGAGGCCGGGAGGTGGGCCTGGCACAGGACTGGATCACTCGATGGCAGCTAGCTAGCTGTGGAGATCAGGTGTAGTGGTCCAGGGTTTACGGCAGGGATCCGGTGTTGTAGTGGTGAAACAGTCCGATGGTGGCAGGCTGGCGAGTATTATCCAGGCTAAAAAAGGCTGGTGTCTGTGCAGAAGGTAAAGGCCGCTAGCAGTGGCTAACAGTGACTAAATAGCTAGTAGCTAATTAGCTGGCTAGCTTAGTCCTGTATTGATGCTTTGCCTGTTTGATGGTTCGTCGGAGGGCATAGTGGGATTTCTTATATGCTTCCGGGTTAGAGTCTCACTCCTTGAAAGTGGCAGCTCTAGCCTTTAGCTCAGTTCGGATGTTGCCTGTAATGGCTTCTGGTTGGGGTATGTACGTACGGTCACTGTGGTGACAACGTCATCGATGCACTTATTGATGAAGCCAATGCCTGATGTGGTGTACTCCTCAATGCCATCGGAGGAATATTCCAGTCTGTGCTATTAAAACAGTCCTGTAGCTTATCATCTGCTTCATCTGACCACTTTTTTTTATTGATCTAGTCACTGGTGCTTCCTGCTTTAATTTTTGCTTGTAAGCAGGAATCAGGAGGATAGAATTATGGTCAGATTTGCCAAATGGAGGGAGAGGGAGAGCTTTGTATGCATCTTTGTGTGTGTAGTAAAGGTGGTCCAGAGTTTTTTCCCTCTGGTTGCACATTTAATATGCAGATAGAAATTTGGTGAAACGGATTTAAGTTTCCCTGCGTTAAAGTCCCTGGCTACCAGGAGCTCCGCCTCTGGGTGAGTGTTTGCTTGTTTGCTTATGGCGGAATACAGCTCATTCAATGAAGTCTTAGTGCCAGCCTCTGACAGTGGTGGTATGTAAACACATACGAAAAATACAGATGAAAACTCTCTAGGCAGATAGTGTGGTATACAGCTTATCATGAGATACTCTACCTCAGGCGAGCAATAGCTCAAGACTTCCTTAGATATTGTGCACCAGCTGTTATTTACAAAAATACATAGCTAGCTACCTCTCATAAGAGACAGTAGCAGCAACATTATGTACAAAATAAGTTACAAAAAACGCAAATAAACACAAATCAGTTGGACACGTAAAACGTCTGCCTTCTTCTCCGGCGCCATTTTGGCAAAATAGGAAGATGCGTGTTAAGCAGTTTGCATCAATAAGCTTTTATGGGGAAATAGTAAATCAAGAGCATGACCATTAAAGGAAATTGATTAGACAGACAGGAAGACGTACATACGGCCCTTACACTCTGATTGAACAACGGGCGTATAGCACATTTCACGCAATGTTTGCCAAGTCTCCTATAGGGGAGAGACTATCTTCACACTCTTTTCAGTCCTTATTATGCTCATAACTGCACTCTGTTCACTTGTGTGCTTGTGCATGGATCATTACAGTTGGATAACAAAGTTTAACCCATTTCTATGTCCTGTCCAAGGGTGTTTCGAGCTGCAATCGTCTAAACAGTCAGAATGCCATTCAACTCCTAACAGGCTCAAGCGAAATAAATTAAATACTTGGTAATAATTTTGTCCCAATGCTGCTCATCGAGGACAAAAAAGGAAAAAGTAGTTGAGAAGAGAACTCTCTCCCACCCAGGAAACAAAGTGGAGCAGTGTCGTCAGAAAATCTCCCTGTCGTGTCCTTGAGGAATTGATCAGTCGTGGAGGAAAGGATGGAGCGCAGGAATGAGAGAGAGGAGGACAGGAGAGTAAAAAAAAAGACAGAGGGAGAATGGATCCAGACGAGGCTTCATTATTTATTTAAAACTATAATTATTAAGGGCTGCTTTATCACCGTCTTCCTTCTCTGGTGTAAATGTTTTATGTTATTCATGAGAAGAAAAAAAATAACTTTAGAAAAATCTTCTTCCGCTTATTACTGCGGAACAACACTGTCGCATTACTTACGAGATGATTACTGTGCTGGAGCCCCCAACTGTACACCAACCAACACTGTATTTGGGAACACTCAGGAGCAGACCTGAAAGTGCTAGCTACCTCTCAGGAATAGACAAGCGGGCGATTGACGACTTCTGTATCATCCCTCCAAGGTTATTATTACCCAATCCAATGAGGCCGAAGCTTCACAACAAGGGCAGAAATAACTATTGCCCTTCCTCTGTAGAAGAAAAAATAAATAAATGAGATGCCGGCCAGCATGCATGTTCAAAAATAAATAGTATTTTATCTCATAGTGGGAGTTTAGCAGGAACAATCTCATCCGCAGCCAAGTGAGACAGGCCATATTAAAGATTCTCATTACTGGGCCTCTCAGAGTGGCCCATCCCCACCAGAGACGGCCGGCCGGACTCTTGACAAACATTAATATGGAATGAAAGTTGAAGGATGTATTCTCTGCTGCCACGTGGAGGAGAACGGTGGGCTTTACTGGGAGACACAAGCCCGTTATTGACAGTTCCCCAGGGGCAAAAAATTGTCTAGCCAGCCCAAACTGTGAAGGTGTTATCATATTAATGGGTTGGCCTCGGTCGCATCACAGAAGTAGGCCACATGGCTCTCAAAAGGGAAAAGGCCATCCCAGAGATTGGCACCTTTCTCAAATCCCAATGGCCACATACTACATCCCTGTACCCACTGACCATTCACTACTACCCCATCACTGTACCCACTGGCTATTCACTACTACCCCATCACTGTTCCCTACTGGCTATTCACTACTACCCCATCACTGTTCCCTACTGGCTATTCACTACTACCCCATCCCTGTACCCACTGGCTATTCACTACTACCCCATCACTGTTCCCTACTGGCTATTCACTACTACCCCATCCCTGTTCCCTACTGGCTATTCACTACTACCCCATCCCTGTACCCACTGGCTATTCACTACAACCCCATCCCTGTACCCACTGGCTATTCACTACAACTCCATCTCTGTACCCATTGGCTATTCACTACAACTCCATCCCTGTACCCACTGGCTATTCACTACTACTCCATCCCTGTACCCATTGGCCATTCACTACTACTCCATCCCTGTACCCACTGGCCATTCACTACTACCCCATCACTGTACCCACTGGCTATTCACTACTACTCCATCCCTGTACCCACTGGCTATTCACTACTACTCCATCCCTGTACCCACTGGCTATTCACTACTACTCCATCCCTGTACCCACTGGCTATTCACTACTACTCCATCCCTGTACCCATTGGCCATTCACTACTACTCCATCCCTGTACCCACTGGCCATTCACTACTACCCCATCACTGTACCCACTGGCTATTCACTACTACTCCATCCCTGTACCCATTGGCTATTCACTACTACTCCATCCCTGTACCCACTGGCCATTCACTACTACCCCATCCCTGTACCCACTGGCCATTCACTACTACCCCATCACTGTACCCACTGGCCATTCACTACTACCCCATCCCTGTACCCACTGGCCATTCACTACTACCCCATCACTGTACCCACTGGCTATTCACTACTACTCCATCCCTGTACCCACTGGCTATTCACTACTACTCCATCCCTGTACCCACTGGCTATTCACTACTACTCCATCCCTGTACCCACTGGCTATTCACTACTACTCCATCCCTGTACCCATTGGCCATTCACTACTACTCCATCCCTGTACCCACTGGCCATTCACTACTACCCCATCACTGTACCCACTGGCTATTCACTACTACTCCATCCCTGTACCCATTGGCTATTCACTACTACTCCATCCCTGTACCCACTGGCCATTCACTACTACCCCATCCCTGTACCCACTGGCCATTCACTACTACCCCATCACTGTACCCACTGGCTATTCACTACTACTCCATCCCTGTACCCACTGGCCATTCACTACTACTCCATCCCTGTACCCACTGGCTATTCACTACTACCCCATCACTGTACCCACTGGCTATTCACTACTACCCCACCACTGTACCCACTGGCCATTCACTACTACTCCATCCCTGTACCCACTGGTCCACCCTGTATACTCACCAGGTGTCACGTCCAGGCCTGAGAAGACAGGCTGGCGTGTTTTGTTTTGTTGTAGGGTTTTTTCTGTTCTAGGTGTGTTTCTATGTTGGGGTAATGGTTCCCAATTATAGGCAGCTGTGTGTCGTTGTCTATATGGGAACCATATATATGTTTGGGGTTTTCAATAGTATGTCGTGGGTTATTGTTTGTACATAGCTTGCTGTATGTTGTCAGTTGTGTTCAACTTCACGATCTTCATTTACATTTTGTTATTTTTGCCCAGTTACGTTGTTAAATAAACATGTATACTGGATACCTCGCTGCGCCTTGGTCTGTCCCGTCCGAGGATCGTGACACCAGGGATGTAGAGGTATAAAGAAATGGTGGGTAAACCCTAATACAAAAAACATGTTTATAGTATTAAGTGAGAAACTGCTATTCCAAAAATAAAATGTGATTAATCTCGAGTTACCGTCCACTATACCACTGATTTTCACATGGGGGGTATCTTCAATGACGGGTAGAGCCGGCAGGGACAGAGAGATGATAGAACTAAAATAGAGACATACCCCCTTTCTACCGCCATTCTGAAATTACATTTGCTAAAGTTACTACGACAAGTAGACTAGCAGGCATTTATCAAATCTGCACTGCTAAGATTTGAAGAAAAAGACAAGCATATAATTGATATTCACTGAGCGCTGCTGTGGAGTTAATCTCAGAAATAACGAGAGGCTAGCTGCTTCTCTTCCTCTCCACTCTCTCCCCACTGTGACCCATAGGGTGGGGATACCATAGGGTGGTATATACAGTATACCACAGCCTGACCACTCATGGCACAACTAAATTAGGGGCACTGAGGGGAACCACACACACCCACACACAGAGCTCGCTCAGCAGGACAAGCAATGCCTGGCTACTGCTTTTCACTGCAGCTTTGTGGAGAGAAGTAGATGCCTGTAGGAGCCCCTCAGTGGTAACATCAAATCCCTTTCCTCCTTCCCAATCAGAGGAGTGGGAGACCTGGAGCAGGTCTGGGTGTACTTTTAGCTGCGGTGCCAGAGGCAGCAGGTGCACTCTTTACTTGCGCTTATGGCATCAATATAAATGACAGATAATTAATTTTGTGACAATGTGACAATTAAATTAGTCTCAGCAAAACAACATAATGGCGATTTGTTACGCTCTAGAGAGCAATAACACACCAATCATAATCAGCAGCTATGGCTGCACAGAAATCTGCATGTTGTTGCAAACACAATTCAATTTCCCATTTAAACTTTCCTCCCACGCAAACTAGATCTAACTCTGGTTAAAGATATTACACAATTTGGCCTCCTGAGTGGCGCAGCGGTCCCAGGCTGTGTCACAGCCAGCGGTGACCAGGAGACCCATGAGGCAGCGCACAATTGGCCCAGCGCCATCCAGTATAGGTGGGCTTGGTCGGCTGAGATTTTCTTGTCCCATCGTGCTCTTCGCCTCTCCCTAGTCCGTAGGGGAGTTGCACCGATGGGACTAACTACAAATTGGATATCACAAAAAAAGGGTAAAAAAGGGGGGGAAGGGCTAGTTGGGACTGTGTGAATAAAGTTAAGTTGATTATGTTGTTGTGTATGAGGGGAGAGCTAGTTATTGAGATATAAAGCAGTAAGATCTGTATAAATTTGATCTCCCTTTATCAAGAACAAGATAGAACACAAACTGTGCTTTTGGCTTTGCAATGGTCACAGCTCACAGCTCTGGATAAACAGCAATTACCTGACAAGGGAGGATGTGATGTTATCCAAACTGAAAATGTGCACACATAACTTCACGAAGGCTTCAATTAAAATGTGTCTCTGTATAAAGGCTTGGCACACTGTACCATCTGACAAAGAGAACAAAGAGCCCAGTGGTGTATTGTGTAAGAAATGTCAACATCGAGTCTGGCAGCAATACACTAACAGTTCCCTTAAAAACAGTCCTTCTCTGGTGCTGCTTCTTAACTCATCACAGCAGTCAGCTCCCATTCTTCCCTCCCGCTGTCTCCTGCTTATAGCCTCCAGCCAGCTCCCATTCTTCCCTCCCCGCTGTCTCCTGCTTATAGCCTCCAGCCAGCTCCCATTCTTCCCTCCCGCTGTCTCCTGCTTATAGCCTCCAGTCAGCTCCCATTCTTCCCTCCCGCTGTCTCCTGCTTATAGCCTCCAGCCAGCTCCCATTCTTCCCTCCCCGCTGTCTCCTGCTTATAGCCTCCAGCCAGCTCCCATTCTTCCCTCCCGCTGTCTCCTGCTTATAGCCTCCAGCCAGCTCCCATTCTTCCCTCCCCGCTGTCTCCTGCTTATAGCCTCCAGCCAGCTCCCATTCTTCCCTCCCGCTGTCTCCTGCTTATAGCCTCCAGTCAGCTCCCATTCTTCCCTCCCGCTGTCTCCTGCTTATAGCCTCCAGTCAGCTCCCATTCTTCCCTCCCCGCTGTCACCTGCTTATAGCCTCCAGTCAGCTCCCATTCTGCCCTCCCCGCTGTCTCCTGCTTATAGCTTCCAGTCAGCTCCCATTCTTCCCTCCCGCTGTCTCCTGCTTATAGCCTCCAGCCAGCTCCCATTCTTCCCTCCCCGCTGTCTCCTGCTTATAGCTTCCAGTCAGCTCCCATTCTTCCCTCCCCGCTGTCTCCTGCTTATAGCCTCCAGTCAGCTCCCATTCTTCCCTCCCCGCTGTCTCCTGCTTATAGCTTCCAGTCAGCTCCCATTCTTCCCTCCCCGCTGTCTCCTGCTTATAGCTTCCAGTCAGCTCCCATTCTGCCCTCCCCGCTGTCTCCTGCTTATAGCTTCCAGTCAGCTGTAGCTTCTGTAAAAGGCTCTTGCTGCTACAGTCCGGTTACTTGCTTATTCTTTGCCCAAAGTTCGCTGTGTGCAAACATGGTGGCAGTTAACGGATTAACTTATTAGTAGCGATCATAGACAGGCAGGAAGGGGAGGGGCTGCATGCCAGGGTCTTGATGCTGTGGTTTGGGGAGACGTGTGTGTGTGTGTGTACCGTTGTGCTCCGGCACTCCAGGGTGTGATGCTCCCCCAGGTTAGAGAGTGTCTTATAGCCACAGGCATGGTGCTACAGTATATACCCCAAGCTGCCCTCTCTCCACCACCAGGCATAGTGCTACAGTATATACCCCAAGCTGCCCTCTCTCCACCACCTCCTGCCTGCTCCATCTGTCAATAGTGCCTTTTCCATCATTATTGAGAAATAAACACTGGCAGAAGCACAGAGAGAGACGTGGCTAAATGAGAGACTTTAATGTGCTGCATGGGCCTCGAGAGCTCTCCAGGCCTGGTCCTTTTCAAGCTTAATCGTGAGCTCTGATGAGATTTTAAAAAGCGAGTTTAAGCTGTTGTATGCAATTTACACTTATTAGGAGGCCATTCCACAATGATTAATTATCTGGCCAATTATTTTGAATTGTATCATGTGAAAGGTGCTGTAGGTGACAGGGGCGAGGGAACAGCCTGGGGCGGAGCCCAGAGTGAGCCTGTGCATTTTAATGCCGTCTGAAATTAACAAGCCTGCAGAGCAAATTACATTGACCTGGATCACACACGTCAACAGTGAGGAGGCAGAACCCGGCAGGAAACCTTTTAACCCTTTACCCGGCCATGGACACAGTCAGCCTGCCAATTTTACTTGCAGACAGACATGAATAGGGAGAGACATAGCCTACCAACACCACTGCATGATTTGAACAGTTTAATATTAATTTTCAAATAAGAAAATTGTGCAAAATGCACCTTTAAATGTCTACATGTCACAACGCTCATTTAAACTTCTGACGAAGATCTCCGATGAAAAATATGCACAAGCCACGGAGAAAGAGAACTGCGAAGAGATTTTACTTTAAGACCAGCAGTACAAGAAGCATACTCTTATTTGTTTGGAACTTGTCCTCGAGTTATGGAGATTTGGTCTCACGCTTAGACTCCCAGCACAGAGAAATAAATAAATCAGACAAGCAGGTTCCAATCAATACCCTGAACAGTACACTGGTATAACAGCCTTTCTTCGAAGCCACCCGCCCGAGCTGCTTGCTGAGGAGTAAGACAAACAGGGTTCGTGAAAAGGGCTCCAACCCCCAGTGGAGCCAACCTGCCTTTGATTATGGTGATGTCCTTTACCATCCGGACGCCTCGCTCTGCCACCAATCAGACAGACGGAGACGAACCAGACCAGCGGTCCACTGTTTGTCTTCAGACACTGCATGCTTGCAGAATGATATGAATATGCATTCAACATTTTTTAAAGGGACACTTCACCCAAATGACAAAATGCATTGAACTATGGATAATTGGTTAAATCCACAAAGGAAGCACCTCCTTTAATCCTGGTGTTGTTAATACATATTGTAGGTCTAACGCAAGACAGTTATACTAATCTCATTAAGGTATTTATCAATGAGCAGATGGAAATATCCCAGATTGTGTTTTTAATATATCAATAACCCAGACAGATGGACACCGGTCTAAAATTGTATCACAGACAGCCACAGAGTGGAGGCTCTGAATTGAACTTCTCAGCTCTTTGACTGGCTGGCTCTTTGGGCTGGAGTGTGTGTGACTACTGTATCTGCATAATACATCCTGTGGCATTTGCCACGGCTGGCGGTGGAGGGGGATGAAGGGAGCAGGCGGCTGCCAGTCATCCAGCGCTCAGTGTGACATTTGTTCCTCTTCAGTTGTCATGGGTACTCGCTGATGTGTTCACACTCCCGTTTTATCTGGGTTTTGGTTGGAGGGGGCAAGACACTGCAAATCGAACCCCTTAAAAACGCTCATATAACCCGCTCTCCCTCCTCCTCTCCCTCCTTCCTTCTCCCTCAGAGCGACCGTTACGCTCCTCTGAATTTACTACTTTCACGCCTCTTATTGTCTAATTCCATCTGCACCTGGGCCTCGTGATGACAGACTCCAGCCCTGATGCTAGCCAACCACACACACTACCAGCAACTCTCATTGTAAGACAAGGGTCTAAAACATGAAGACAGAGACAGATATACAAATGCATGCAAACAGACACAGGTACAGAGTTAATTTAAGTATGTCCCTCATATGTCCAATTAAAGAAAGCTGCCATTATGAGTTTTGTTTTTTCCACCCACTTGACCCATTTTTCACAGGTAAAAATACATTTAATTGCATTCAACAAATAATTTTTTACTGTCCATCGATTCCACTAATGGATTAGTGCTTGCTTGAACAACTAGACTGATGTGGACAAGGGTGGTATTGGACATGTCAAAGATGAATGCTTCCCAGTTGCCAAGTAGGAGATGGTTGCTGCACTCAATCAACAGAATGTGTGCACATAGAGCAAGGGCAGTAGCACTAAGGAAGAGAGAATGCTCTCCACACACTACAAAAACATGTCTTTAAACTCAATACATATTATTTTACATATTGCATAGTGGTTTTGTAAAAAATTATATAATTCAGGTGCAGGTTTTAGAGCCAGGTCAAGCAAACCATTCAGGGTGACAGTATTATCATCCAAGCCCACCCAGTTTCCCCAGTTGGCCTAATGTAAACTAATCTAATTAATGGAACACAGAACGTTACCGTGCTAAGTGACTGTCAGTCTCTATTATCCTTGGAAAGTCAGTGGCTAATCCCAGAAGCTAGTCCTTTTGCACGTTCATGTACGGTATTTAGTCTCATACTGTAGTCTTTCTGAAGCAAGTCAATTCTCATGCATTTAGATGAATGCAAAATGTTTTGGACCCTGATTACCACCAACGATGAAACAGCCTACAGGGATGAGGTGAGAGTCCTAGATGGGTAGGGCCAGGAAAATAACCTCTCCCTCAATGTAAACTAAACGAAGAAGCTGATAATGGACTACAGGAGACAGCAGAGAGAGCACGCCCCCCATCCACGGGACCGCAGTAGAGAGGGTCAAAAGCTTCAAGTTCCTCGGTGTGCACATCACCAACAACCTGAAATTGTCCCTTCACACAGACCGTGAGGTGAAGGTGGCGCAACAATGCCTCTTCAACCTCGGGAGGCTGAATAATTTCGACTTGGCCCACGAGACCCTCATGAATTTCTACAGATGCACCATTGAGAGCCTCCTGTCGGACTGTATCACCGCCTGGTATGGCAATTACACCGTCCGCTACCGCAGGGCTCTCCAGAGGGTGGTGCGGTCAGCGCAACACATCACCCAGAGTCACAGGAAGGCCAAGAAGATCACCAAGGACCGAGCCACGGCCCATGCACCCCGCTACCATATACTAGAAGGTGGAGACAGTACAGGTGCATCAAAGCTGGGACCGAGAAACAACTTCTATCTCCAGGCCATCACTGTTAAACAGTCACCACTAGCCGGCCTCCACCCAGTACCCTGTCCTGAACCTTAATCACCTAAGACTCTACTTATAGAGGAGTAATAAAGGCCTGGTTTATTCATTTGTTGGAATAAAAATGTTTTACTTTAAGAAAATATTGATTTATCAGGCACGCAGCACCCCTACTTCCTGCAGCTGTGCTCTCTGACAGAGGAGTTATGGTGCCTTGGGGAAAGAAATGTAACTGTCTGTTGATGGATGACTGGAGAAAATGACCTTAAAGGATGTTGCGACTGAAGTAAACTGAGAAAAGGCTGTATTTCCAAGGAGGTTGTCTTAAAATGCCTGCTATACATACACAATTGACAGGCATGCTCTCCCACAGACATTTTGTGAACCCTTCTCCCTTGCAAAGTACTTGTACTGTGAGTAAGGCAACAAAAGAAGTGACAGATTGATAAATCAGGTGTCTTCCTTTTTCTATTTATTATATATTTCACTAAATCCAAACTCAGTCACAGGTAGGAGGAAAACCAAGGCCTTGTAAAAAATATTGACAAGATCATTTAAATAGGAAGTACGCTGGAACAAGCATCTGCCCTTCAATTTGCCACAGATGACAATTACTCACTGAACTGTGTTGTGTGTGCATGGGTAGACCCCAAAAAGGGAGAATTAGTCCGTGTATGATTGGGGTGCCACCCAGTGGCTGAGAAAGCTCTCTTTACAATGGACGAAATCCTCATAGCCCGGGGTTATTATTCAACAATGACATTTCTCAGCCAATCAATATCTCATCATTGGAGTCGACACAGCCAGAGGGGTATACTACGAAGCAAGCTAGATCTAATCATGGTTTTCTAACGCTAGTTGGCTTCCCATTCCAGCTCAGGCTTCATTCGTACTATGTTGGCGTATTTTGCTTGTCAACCTGCCGCTAACTCTAGCAGGGTTGTAGCTGCGCGTTCATTTTGCACGTGGCTAGTCGAACGCTTAACTCATCCAGACATCGCTAAAACATAAATTCACATGGGCAAGTCAGTGTCACATTTTAATTTATCCCGGAATCAAAATTAAAGTTCATAAATTCAGTAGGCTATTTTGTGAAATAATTGTACACGTGCCGTATTTAATTGTATTACTTTGGTGTGGTTATCAATGCACAACACATTTTTTCACTCCCATCGATCAAATAATTTTATTAAGTAATACTACAATTTTACTGTGCATGGACTAAATGTGTAATGTGATAGTATTTTAACACCCCCAAACACATTTGATTAATAACATATTTAAATCAGTTGTCTTCCTCAAATGAAGTGGATGAATACGCAATCTTTGCAAGAGTGTGGCATATTGTATCCGAGGCCACGTAACCACTTAGGGGACGCACAACAATTGGAGAGGGGGAGATCCCAGCTCAATGCATGATACTTGTATGGCTGCGGTAAACTTGAATAAACGACTTATGATTTAAATAACAGTTTTCTTTAGTATTTCTAAGAAAATATACAACAGGAGGGAATCTGATGTAGGCTAATTGGTCCTCAACGAGCGGCTCAGAAACGTCCTTCAAGATAAATGTAGTTAGCCTCGAGTTAACCTGTCCCAGAACAGGTTAGATCTTAAGGATTCGTTCCTATAGATATTTACCCGGCTACAACTAGGCCACTTTCGTGGTACCGGTTATCCCAAGTTGAACTCAACAGCTAACTTTGGTTAATTCTTAACTCTTCAAACTACAACCGTACTTTAGGGCTCCAGCCCAAATCAATAGCTCTTCCAGGTAAAACTACACATCAAGTGAAACACTCAAACTTTGGGCTATTTAAGGTGGAAATGGATGGTATGATAAGGACATGATGACTACTGGGTATGTAGGATATCAAATGTAAAAATAAAACGACAAAAATATTTAAACTCCCTTACCCCACTGCCTTGCAAACGGTGATACAGTTATCCCCCAAAGTGACTGACAAGCCAGGCTTTATCTTAAGCAACAGAAAGGCAAAACAATAAGGCAATTTCAGACACTGACTGTATAATGCCAACAAGATGAGATATCTTTGTGACAGCACTGCCAGTGAGCAGGAAGAAAAAGACAGTGGGGGAAAGCATTGAAGAGAAAGTTCAATTTACATTTAATTTCATCCCATTTATGAATATGGAAAAATGTAAATACATCCATTGAATAAATTATTGAATGTTCTATTGTATATAGGCTACGGTACAGTGTGTGTGTGTGTGTATATATATATATATATATACACACATACATACATATACACACACATACACACACTACCCAACATTAAGGAGAAAATACATTGTTACATATTTACTGAATTCAGTTTTATTTTCTACCACTGATCACAGTTGACAACCAACCAGGTGCCAGGTGTAAACCAGTAAGAATAGTTGTGGTTAAATACAGTGCCTTCGGAAAGTATTCAGACTCCTTGACTTTTTCCACATTTTGTTATGTTACAGCCTTATTCAAAATTTTATTTTTTATCCTCAATCTACACACAATACCCCATAATGACAAAGCAAAAACAGGTTTTTAGAATTGTTTGCCAATGTAGTAAAAAAATAAAAATAAAAAAAATCAGAAATACCTTATTTACATAAGTATTCAGACCCTTTGCTATGAGACTAGAAATTGAGCTCAGTTGCATCCTGTTTCCATCGATCATCCTTGAGATGTTTCAACAACTCTATATAAAAAGGTCCTATGTCAGAGAAATAACAAGCCATGAAGTCGAAGGAATTGTCCGTAGAGCTCCGAGACAGGATTGTGTTGAGGCACAGATCTGGGGAAGGGTACCAAAAACACAGTTGCCTCAATCAATCTTAAATAGAAGAAGTTTGGAACCACCAAGACACTTCCTAGAGCTGGCCACTAGGCCAAACTGAGCAATCGGGGGAGAAGGGCCTTGGTCAGGGAAGTAACCAAGCGACATACCCAAGAAGACTTGAGGCTGTAATTGTTGCCAAAGGTGCTTCAGCAAAGTGCAGAGTCTTATGTAAATGTGATATTTCAATTAAATTCTAACTTTTTTTATTATAAAAAAATCAACCTGTTTTTGCTTTGTCATTATGGGGTATTGTGTGTAGATGGAATTTTTTTTTTTCCTCAATGTAATATATTTTAGAATAAGGCTGTAACCTAAAAAGAACTTGGTCAAGGAGTATGAATACTTTCCAAAGGCACTGTATACACAGAACACCGCCCTAACGTAGAACTCTCGCCCAAACACTTTTCACTTACAGAATTCATCTTTAAATGCTGTAGATAGCATCTAGTCTCTCCTCCACAGCTTCTTTAGAAATCTATGCCAGAAGCAGTAAACTGTTAATCACACTCCAATGACAGAGAATGGAATTTTGATCAATTAAATTTCAGTCCATGCTCAATTGGAATCATTTGTATCCAGAGATCCTTGCCAGAAGCCTGGCAGAAAAAAAGTATTACCTGCCTGAAAATACTTTTTGAAAGGAAATATTAAGAAATCTTGCAGCTGCTGCCAAGAAGCCCTCTACTGCCAGACAGTGTTTCTCTAGTTAAAGGCCTCCTTCGTGAAGTTCATTGTATTAATTCCGTCTTAACACAATGGTTGCTCTCCGCATTTCTCCACCTGGAACTTACGAACTTAACCATACAACACATACAGAAAGCATGTCAGAATATTCAGTAGGCTATATGCTCACCCACACCTCTACAGAAACTATATTATTTAACCCTTAAGATAAAGGAAAACAGTGCAAAATCACATCTTTGAGGATTTCGTCAAGCCACAGGTTTTGCCAACTCACCCCACGGAGTGTCCATTTCTCCCCTCTGAGCCTGTGGATTCGGCAGTAGACAAGGATTGTTCTTCTCATTCCCAACCCAACACTCTCCCTCTACCTCTCTCCCTGATTCTATCCCTCCCTTCTGTTCATTAGGCCCTCAGACAGTCTAGCCATCCATCCGCCACAGAATTGCTTTCTCTTTGACTGTGTGCAGACAATCACCCATTCCATTACGCTGGTGATATCATTTCTCCTCTCCATGCGAGCGCAGAATAGACTGAGATGGACAGTTCTCTTTCGATAAACAGAAAGACGGCTGATAATGAGAAACACCGCCAAGGTCATCCCTTTGAAAAGATGGTGGAGGAAAGAGGGGGGGACTTTGGAACTAGGAAAACGCTCATGGATGCAAGTTTTTTCCCCCAGAGCAAATAACCCCGACCAGTGCTTCTCTATATCAAAGCCAAGGCTCTAGATATAAGCGCTGTTTAGATGCATTTTCAAATGGCAGTTGAACTGCAGGGCTGCTAGGTCATATAGTGGATCAAAGTCTCTGCAAGCGGTGAGAACAGGAAGACGGATGATTATCCTGATTAGAGAGAAGAGAAAAGGTAACTTGCAGAGGTTCTAATAACTGGTTACTTGGTATGTTATTCTGATGTGCTTTGAGATGTTATTGAATCTGAAATACATATGGAAAACACATATGCCAATATTATGTTCAGAACAATATGCAATGTTGGTGTGGTGCTTATTTGAATTGTAGAAGTAAAAACTAATCTTCAATTAAATATAGTTGTGGAGTTTATTTATCAATCATTCAGCACATAGGTGTTGATGTCAATCCTTTCCTATCTGGTGGAATACCTTCCACATATGTTACCTTGCATTTATTTTAATGTGGCACCTGTGATGCTTATTTACTCATCCCCAGTCGGCTGATGTGGTTATGTGCTCAGTAGTATTTCTCTGTGAAGCAATACGGCATTAATATCTCCAATTCATCCCAGAAGCTCAGGCAGGCAGACACTGCTGAATTACACTGTCACAGCAGCAAATGGAGAATGCAATATCAACTCTCACTCACAGCTTGCTTGTCTTGCATGTGTGTTCTACAGCGTGACGGAAAGATAACGGAGGATGAGCGACAGAGGAGAGAAAAAAAAAGGCCACATTCTAGAATATATATATAATTACTTTACTGATCACTCGGTGCCAAATCGATAATCACAGCGACATCTCCTCATATAAACAGGGGTGGCCTGTCGAAAATCAAAGCACACCGCAACGTAAGCATCATCTTGCAAGTGAATACTCAAGAGTTCAGTAGGACATACAGTATATTACACACATTGAATATGCATTTACAGCCTTAAGCATAACATCAGCCTTACAAAGTTCCAGACCAGAAATGTACAATAACTTGGACTCCTACACATTAAAGGTCAAAAGCCTGCAGTCAAGACAGTGGGTTGTGAAAGCTGCCCAGGCCCACCCAGAAACACTGAACAAGAAGTCTTTCTTGTTGATCCACATTGTTCAGAAAGTCTGAACTGAGGAGTATCAGTGTTGGACATATACTGAAAGTCCCTTTTTAGTCAGTGGAGGTGGATGGTTGATTCCATCAGTGGAGGACGGCTCATAATGTCTGGATTGGAGCAAATGGAATGGCATTAAACACATGGAAACCATGTGTTTGATGTTAATGACACCATTCCACTTATTAAGCTTCAGCCATTACCACGAGCCCCCCCCTCCTCAATTTGAAGGTGCCACCAACCCCCTGTGGGGTCCATCTAGGTGAAGAGTGTGGTTGAAGCCATGTTGCAGAGGCCTACTGTGGAGTCACTGGTGCTTGTGTTGGTGTCTCTTCTCCTGGTGTCTGTGTTTCGCCAGGTGCATCTGTCTGCAGTTCCGCCAGCATGTCTGTCAGCTTCATGCCCAACACTGGATCCCTGGTCTCTGACGCCACCTGCAGGTCAACCGGCAAAGGTGCAGCAATTCTGTTACAAACAGAAGGTCTTATGTTTCTAAGTGATTAGTACATGCACTATACAGTACCAGTCAAAAGTTTGGACAGCCCTTCTCATTCCAGTTTCTTTATTTTTACTATTTTATACATTGTAGAATACTAGTGAAGACATCAAAACCTTGAAATAACACATGGAATCATGTAGTAACCAAAAAATATTTATATTTGAGACTTCAAAGTAGCCACCCTTTGCCTTGATGACAGCTTTGCACACTTGGCATTCTCTCATGCAGCTTCATGAGGTGCATTTCAATTAACAGGTGTGCCTTGTTAAAAGTTAATTTGTGGAATTTCTTTCCTTAATGCGTTTGAGCCAATCAGTTTTGTTGTGACAAGGTAGGGGTGTTATATAGAAGATTTGGTAAAAGACCAAGTCCATATTATGCCAAGAAAAGCTCAAATAAGCAAAGAGAAATGACAGTCCATCATTACTTTAAGATATGAAGGTCAGTTAATTGGTAAATTTTAAGAACATTCAAAGTTTCTTCCAAAGTGGAGTCGCAAAAACCATCAAGTGCAATGATGAAACTGGCTCTCATGTGGACCGCCACAGGAAAGGAAGACCCAGAGTTACTTCTGCTGCAGAGGATAAGTTCATTAGAGTTACCAGCCTCAGAAATTGCAGCCCAAATAAATGCTTCAAGTAACAGACGTCTCAACATCAACTGTTCAGAGACTGCGTGAATCAGGCCTTCATGGTCGAATTTCTGCAAAGAAACCACTACTAAAGGACACCAATAAGAAAAGACTTGCTTGGGCCAAGAAACACGAGCAATGGACATTAGACAAGTGGAAATCTGTCCTTTGGTCTGATGAGTCCAAATGTGAGATTTATGGTTCCAACCGCCGTGTCTTTGTTAGATGCAGAGTAGGTGAACGGATTATCTACGCATGTGTGATTCCCACCGTGAACCATTGAGGATGTGTGATGGTGCTTTGCTGGTGACACTGTCAGTGATTTATTTATAATTCAAGGCACACTTTAAAAAATATATATATTTTTACCTTGTCAGCTCAGGGATTCAATCTTGCAACCTTTCGGTTACTAGTCCAACGCTCTAACCACTAGGCTACCTGCCACCCCCACTTTACCAGCATGGCTACCACAGCATTCTACAGCGATACGCCATCCCATCTGGTTTGCACTTAGTGGGACTATCATTTGTTTTTTAACAGGACAATGACCCAACACTTCCATACTGTGTAAGGGCTATTTGACCAAGAATGAAAGCGATGGAGTGCTGCATCAGATGACCTGGCATCCACAATCACCCAACCTCAACCCAATTGAGATGGTTTGGGAAGAGTTGGACCGCAGAGTGAAGGAAAAGCAGCCAACAAGTGTTCAGCATATGTGGGAACTTCAAGACTGTTGGAAAAGCATTCCAAGTGACGCTGGTTGAGAGAATGCCAAGAACGCTGTCAAGGCAAAGGGTGGCTACTTTGAAGAATCTCAAATACATTTTGATTTGTTTAACACTTTTTTTGGTTACTAAATGATTCCATGTGTTATTTCATAGATTTGATGTCTTCACTATTATTCGACAATGTAGAATAGTACAAAAATAAAAACCCTTGAAGGAGTAGGTGTTTCCAAACTTTTGACTGTTACTGTATATGCAAAGGTATGTGGACAACACTTAAATTATGGAATTGGCTATTTCAGCCACACCGGTTGCTGTATAAAAATTTAGCACCAGTCATGCAATCTCCATAGACAAACACTGCCAGTAGAATGGCCTTACTGAAGAGCTCAGTGACTTTCAATGTGGCACTGTCATAGAATGCCACCTTTCCAACAAGTTAGTTCATCAAATTTCTGCCCTGCTAGAGCGGCCCGGTCAACTGTAAGTGCTGTTATCGTGAAGTGGAAACGTCTAGGAGCAACAACGTCTCAGCCGTGAAGTGGTAGGCCACACAAGCTCATGGAACAAGGCCGCCAAGTGCTGAAGTGCGTAAAAATCGTCTGTCCTCGATTGCAACACTCCCTACAGAGTTCCCGGAAGCTCTGGAAGCAACATCAGCACAACTGTTCGTCGGGAGCTTAATGAAATGGGTTTCCACGGGCGAGCATCCATACACAAGCCTAAGATCACCATGAGCAATGCCAAGCGTCGGCTGGAGTGGTGTAAAGCTCGCCGCCATTGGACTCTGGAGCAGTGGAAACGCGTTCTCTGGAGTGATGAATAACGCCTCACCATCTGGCAGACCGACGGACAAATATGGGTTTGGCGGATGCCAGGAGAATGCTACCTGCCCCAATGCATAGTGCCAACTGTACTGGGGATGTTTTTCATGGTTTGGGCTAGGCCCCTTAGTTCCAGTGAAGGGAAATGTTAACGCTACAGCATATAATGACATTCTAGATGATTCTGTGCTTCCAACTTTGTGGGGAAGGCCCATTCCTGTTTCAGCATGACAATGCCCCGGTGCACAAAGCGAGGTCCATACAGAAATGGTTTGTCGAGATAGGTGCGGAAGAGCTTTACTGGCATGCAGAGCCCTGACCGCAACCTCACCCAACACTTTTTGGATATATTGGAACACCGACTGCGAGCCAGGCCTAATCGCCCAACACCAGTGCCCGACTTCACTAATGCTCTTGTAGCTGAATGGCAAGTCCCCGCAGCAATGTTCCAACATCTAGTGGAAAGCATTTAATACTCCATTTTAAATGCCCATGATTTTGGAATGAGATATTCGACGAGTAGGTGTCCACATAGTTTTGGTAATGTAGTATGTCTGTCTATAGAGTATTTGGGAAATGGGCAGCTAGCATTAAAATTATTGAGTTGTATCATTTGAACAGTCTACTCACCACAGGACCACCCCTCCTCCTTAATACTAAGCCCTCAGCAAGGAGAGCTTTCCCAGTCTCCTCAAACAGGGACTGTTTCTCCAGCTCTCCCCAGCTCTCTAACTCCATATACTTCTCCACAAACCTACAAAAAAGAAGTTTTTTTTTTTATAGAACTGCAGTAGTTAGGATCCAGCATTGTATGAGAAATCCCAAAACTTGACAAACCTATGATCAATGTTATTTATTGCACATACCTTTGGCATGTTGAAACAAAGTTGGATTTGGAGAGATCAAAAGCTCTGGGCCCAGTTCCATACACCTCATAGAATTTCCTGGAACAGAGACCAATGCTGATCAACACATGTACATTCCTAACACCGTTTGAATGGCAGTAAAAAGCTTATTGCAAACCGTTTAATTAGCTTACGCTCGAATTTCATCCTCTCTGTAGAAGATGTCAGGCACAGCCTCTTCTTTCTTCCCATAGATCTTGGCCACTGGTCTGACATAAAGTGGGTCTTTCTTCGGTGGAAAGGCCTTGTATACATCATACCAAATGGGCTTGTCAGACTGTTTGACAACTCCAGAACGCATAAGATCTCTGACTCTGAAACCAGTGAGTCACCAGCAAAAATGTAAACAATGGGGCAAATGCATCCCATGCACTCAATGTCACATGCAAAGAGCTAGACTAGCTAACGTTTGAATTAATTTATTATGCGGAGCCATGTCATTGACTACCAAGTTGTTGAAAAGACACATCGACATCAAAGAAAATTTTATCTGGCTAACCGTAGCTAGCTAGCAAGCAAACTCTAAAGGGTCTAGAAAACTAGATAGCATCCTCCAGTAACCTTGAATGGCAGAAATTAAGATGGCTAACGTTAGCTAGCTAGCAACACATTTTGACCTACCGCGTGAACACGGTTCCGAATTTTTCAAGTCGACTTCCAGCCATAATAGACTTGAATTTAACTACACTGTGCGTGTAAAATGCAGCTAGGTAATTATCAAGTAAACTCAAAGATCAATTGTTAGCAAACACCAACTACAGAGCCTATTTTCACGAGCATGGACGACGACCACCACTTCCGCATGTAATTTCTGCGGGGATAAACTGCGCACTGTAAAAACATGGGGCGCGTTCCAGATCATCTACATTTTAAGCGCTGCGGTCACTGATATGCTTTTTCCATGATATCTAGGCGGTCCGCAAACAATCGTTTAACTGCATGCCGCCACCTACTGTGCTGGAATGTACGCTCAATCATGATCTGCCCAATTCTGTACTACCATGAAAATTAAATAAAAAACAAATATATCCCTACTAACTTCTACCAGAAACACCAGCCCTGACATTAGGTCCACTTACTACAGGAGCAGCCACGAAGCTCCATCATTCCACACTGTAGTTCCACCAATCTGTTTTACAGCCTCTGCATATGATACATCATGAATAATTATATATCTTTTAGCCTCTCTCTGCACCTAGCATCCACCAAATTCTGCACGGTTACCCCCACAATTACAACACTTAACCTTCACATTGATCCCACATTCATCTTAATCATGTTCCCCTCCACACTTGGCATATATTTTCCTTCCATTACATTGAAAGGAATGTTTCTACATGTCCCATTCTTTGGCATTTAAAACACCGCAATGGGGATGGGACCAATTCTCTGACATTGAAACTAAGAAATCCTATCTGTACTTTTCCAGGCAGAAACTCCTCAAACCTCAGCAGCACTGATAGGCTTTCACTTCTTTGACCTTCTGGCGGTCACTGATACTCTGAACCAGAGGCTTGCAAGAAGGCATCAACTACAATGATTATGTAATATTATTTTTATGAAAATTAATATTCACAACGTGTAAAACCCATTTGGATTACAAGCATATTCCCATTATGTATAATTCAAATTCAACAATCCCACATTCTGTTATATTGTACAAACACTACATATACTTACCACCTATGCATCTATAATCTCTTTAATATCATGAATTAAATGTAAATGTTATAATTATCTCTTTGAAATATACTTACAGTGCTTTAAAAATAAAGTGAAAACTGTGAAATTGGGTACTTTTTTAAGCAGTGGGCCGAAGGATGGCTAGCTGGTTTGTTTGGTACCACCAACAGCTACAAACAATCGTAATCTATCAACAAAAACGGCATCACAAGCATAGAGGAAAATGCATGCTATGTGTAGATCTTTCTCCATCCCGATCACCTCACTTCTGAAACTGGGCTCATGGTACCTCTTCTGAATCTGCAAATAAAGAAACATACAAACCATAAAAGCATTGTAAAACACTGTCCACTTACTACAGTATTGTAACTATATTAAGATGCAACATGGCATTCACATTAGTTTTCATATTAGTGATTGAGAGGAAAGGTGAGCCAACATTTAGTTGGGCCAGGTATTCTCCTGCCTGGGTGAAGGTAATGCCAAGCTGGCAGCTCAGAATCTCCTGTACTGCTAGAGTAACTCCCTGGGCCATGTTCACACTCCCACACACGTAGAGGTGACCCTCCTTCTGGTGCAACACACTCAGCACCTCCCCTGCCATCTTCTCCCTCAGGACATCCTGGACATAGATCTGCTTACACTCCTTCCGTGGCCTACAACTGTTCTTAAACGCAAGTAAAACTAAATGCATGCTCTTCAACCGATCGCTGCCCGCACCTGTCCCCCCGTCCAGCATCACTACTCTGGACGGTTCTGTCTTAGATTATGTGGACAACTACAAATATCTAGGTGTCTGGTTAGACTGTAAACTCTCCTTCCAGACTCACATCAAACATCTCCAATTTAAAAAATCTAGAATTGGCTTCCTATTTCGCAACAAAGCATCCTTCACTCATGCTGCCAAACATACACTCGTAAAACTGACCATCCTACCGATCCTCGACTTCGGTGATGTCATTTACAAAATAGCCTCCAATACTCTACTCAACAAATTGGATGCAGTCTATCACAGTGCCATCCGTTTTGTTACCAAAGCCCCATATACCACCCACCATTGCGACCTGTACGCTCTCGTTGGCTGGCCCTCGCTTTACACTTGTCGCCATATCCACTGGCTCCAGGTCATCTACAAGTCCCTGCTAGGTAAAGTCCCGCCTTATCTCAGCTCGCTGGTCACCATAGCAGCACCAACCCGTAAGACGCGCTCCAGCAGTTATATCTCACTGGTCACCCCCAAAGCCAATTCCTCCTTTGGCCGACTCTCCTTCCAGTTCTCTGCTGCCAATGACTGGAACGAACTACAAAAATCTCTGAAACTGGAGACACTTATCTCCCTCACCAGCTTTAAGCACCAGCTGTCAGAGCAGTTCACAGACCCCTGCACCTGTATATAGCCCATCTGTAAATAGCCCAACCAACTACCTCATCCCCTACCGTATTTATTTATTTATCTTGTTCCTTTGCACCCCAGTTTTTCTACATTGCACATTCATCTACCATTCCAGTGTTTAAATGCTATATTGTAATTACTTTGACACCATGGCCTATTTATTGCCTTACCTTCCTTATCCTACCTCATTTGCACTCTTTGTATATAGATTCGTTTTTTTCTACTGTATTATTGACTGTATGTTTGTTTTACTCCATGTGTAACTCTGTGTTGTTGTATGTGTCGAACTGCTTTTGCTTTAATTGCTTTGGTGCAATTGGAGAATGTACCAGCCTACAGCCTATGTTACAGTACGTTCTATACCTGTAGATGAAACATGGTACCAGGTCTCCTTTCTTAATGGTATCCAGGCAGGTGCTGCAAACCCCGTAGTGAAGAGGACCCTGTCCACCTATAGGTAGTACAGAAAAATACAGTACAGTTACTTTCACAGCCAAGCGATAGCAGTTCAAATTCCTTTCAAAGCATTTGATAACTGATGAATTGTAATTTCTAAGTTGAGTCACCCTGTCCTGATCCTTGGATAATAATGTTTGCTAAGTTACCAAAATGTAAAATCTAATGTCCCGTACCTTGTGTGTGATAGTTGAGCACCGTCAAAGTGAGATGTAGCTCATTGGGGTGGAGCTGAGGGGAGGAGCTGATGGAATAGAGGCGGGGCTTGAGCAGGGGCAGCTGGCTGAGGAGGAAGGCTGCAGAGGGTTCTAAAGATGGGAACTCCTCCAGGAAGGTGGGAACACAGAACATCTTCCAGGTCGTGTACTCCTAAAAGTCCTGACGGCAAATTAAGACAGAAGCTAAATAACGAGCAAAGTATCTGTTTATAGTATTTTCTGGAAAGTGCATAGGCTTACAGAGTTCTATGTATGAAAAATAGTATTTTCTTCAATTCTATACAATTCCAAAGGATGGTAGGTTAAAGGCTTTTCTTTCATGATATATCTCATTTTTATTTCAAGAGACAATAATGAACACTACAGTAGTCCTTGAGACAAACAAGTTACCTTTGCCAAGGTCAGCAGACGCTGGCAGTGTCCCTCCTGTCTTGCCAGCTGAGAGAGCTTGTGGAAGAGGTTCTGACAAGGGGGCGTAGTCACATCCAGGAAGTAGGTGAACACCTGAGACAAAGGGCATGCTGGGATGCGTCTGACAGTCTGCCAGTTTTTCTCATCATCTGTTGGGAAATAGAAATGCAGAGTCATTTTAACAGTGTCCATTTTTTGAAGATGTCTTCCGAAAATAAATCTAATTTTACCGTGGTTACCTCAATCAGCACCATTATTACTGAATAGTGTTTTACCAAGGCAGGAGTCAAAGCGGTATTCCAGTCGTAGGCGCTGGTTGGTTGGGGGTGTTTGGGGGAGGAATTTTAGGATGCCAGCCAACAGTTGAGGGAGATTCCCTGGGAAAACACCAACATGGTCTCCTGGAGCAAAGTTCATGACCTCTGCACTTCTCTCCCTCTCCAGCTCCACCAGAATGGTGGACCGGCTATAAACAAGAATGACAATGCTGAATTAAACCCTGTCAAAATTGAGTCCTGTCAAAAACGTTAAAAGTACTGCAACAAAGCAATGCTAGTGGGTAAATAAATGGTGTGGCAGATGACAAGAAATGAACCTTGAATGGAGGCTCTGTAGATTCTGTCTCCTCTTAAGTTTCATGGAGAAGACAGTTTTAGAGTGAATGGCTGAAAGTGCTGCGAAAGAGAGGAGAGTGAAAATCATCACGTACAACTGGCTGACTGAAATACAAGATTAGTTTAAAATGCTTTATAGTGCTACACTAGTCCCTTGTCAAATGTCCATCCCCTGGCCCAGGTGTAGTACTTGTGATGTGGTCCTGGGAGCATCTCTCCAGTGCTACGCAGTATCACAGAGGGTCCCAGGCCTCGCAGAGTTCTTCTGCCCCAGAAAGCTGCAGACTCAGCTGTCCCTGGATGTTGAACTCCTTATAGGCATCCTGGAAGCAGAGAAAGCGTGCTTAGGCTCAATTATTAAATACACTATGTAGATCAATACGATATGCTTATGAGATTAAAGATAATGCACTGCAAAAATCATAGTCAACACGTAGCTAAGCTCCACTTTTAAGCCAGAGAGCCATCCTTCTTTGTCCGCCTACCTTGAGAGCAGTGAGAACCCAGGCAGGGAAGGCCTCCTCCTGTCCGTTCAGTTCATCCCCCTCTCCAGTGGGCGTCACCCGTTCTGCCCCCAGCTCCTCCATCTTGGCATCCACGGCATGGGCGAATGCACAGAACTGTGGGTACACCCTCGAGCCCAGTCCAAACACACAGTACCTGGGGGGAGGAGAGGGGAGATATGACCAGTTTCAAAACTAAAGAGAGGTGTCAGAGACTGTAGTCAAGGCGCCACTTCATCAAATTAGTACATCTTAAAGACGTACATCACAGGAGGTTGGTAGCACCTAATTGGGGAGGATGGGCTTGTGGTAATGGCTGGAGCGTAATCAGTGGAATGGTATCAAATACATGGTTTCCATGTGTTTGATGCCATTCCATTCACTCTGTTCCAGACAATATTATGAGCTCCCCCTCAGCAGCCTCCATTAATGTACATGTACAGCACAGTACAGAGAGGGAAATGCAGAGAGAAATGCTTGAGATACTACTTACCTTAACGTGTTCCTGAGATACTGCAAGGAGAAAAGCTGCTTCTTGAAACTCTAGAGAAATAAATATTAACATGTGGTGAATATTAGACATTACGTTTTATAAATGTGTGGGAAAATATTATTGTTAATATCTTCAAAATACACAAACACACCTCTCCATTTCCATGATAGTCTCTATTCCCAAAGGTGCTTGTTACCACAACCAGAAGGCTCTCCTGTTCCATGTCACTGAAATTATAGTCCTCTATACAGAGCAGCTTTAGTTAACTTTGTAAAATTTCTGGGAAATTCTGTATTTTGAGGACAGTAGTGACTTAAGACATCAACAGATTGTACATTGTACAAGCACATCTATTAGCTAGCTAACTCCCCATTGCTTGTTCTGTAAATTAACTTTGAATGAGCTCAATATAGTCCTCACATACATTTAGGTTCCAATTAAACTAGAGTTTTACATTGATTCACAGTGCTTAACACACACAAATGCCCTGAAGCATATTAGCCTGAGGCAATAGGCCCCCTATCATCCTTCATAGAGATGAGATGGATCTCCTACCCTGCAGTTGAAGGCACAGTTTAGCATGGAGTTCAGTCTCTGGGCCTATGTCTGTGATTTCCCTGTTTCAGTAGCGTACAGGACAGTGCAACACACCCTGTTTGCCAGCACTCTGCTCATAAGGGTTGAAGAAAAGAGCACCGCCCTATAGGAGGGAATCAGCCATGAATGATAATACTGTGTAATGCATTATGAGCATGGTTTAGCTTGGGTCAAACGTTTTGGTAGCCTTCCATAAGATCATTCAGCAACTGCCCTGTTGCCCTGGTGGAGCTTAACCAGATAAATGACATAACCTATATACTATGCACAGTACAATATGGTGTCTCAGTATCTACCTGGTAGTAGAAGAAGGGAGAGAGGATGTAGTTGACCATCTCCTGGTGGAAGGCGGGGGTGAGGGAGCCAGACATGGGAGGAACTAGCCGGTCCCAGTCTGCAGGGCAGCCGCCACGCTGCTGGAACTCGGTCTCCATGTGCTTCATTAAGGACTCGGCTGCAGAGTGGTGGTCTGTGATGGTCACCTTGCTCTTCTACAGCGTACAGTAATGAGACAAAAGGAGTACATTTATCTCAAGGAAAACTCCAGTTGATGGCTTAACAGGTGTAGCATCCAATGGCTAAATATTATGGGATGGAAGTATCTTATTTAAAATTGTAGGTATTAAAAAAACAAATTATGTAACAAAACAACAACAGCAACAACAACAACAACACAATATATATGATAATAATATATTAAAGAGCATGCCCAAAAACACCACCACTAGTATAGATGTGTTTAGTTCTGTAGTGAATCATTCAGTCCCCAATGTGACACCTTTTTCATACAAAATGAGTTACGCACACACACAGTTGATGTGCTCACTCTACCAAAGTTGCTTGAAACACTTGACTCAACACAGTATTGTGTCCAATGAAACAAATGAAGGACCACTTTGGAGTGGTTAGACATTTAAATAAAAGAAAATGGTACAGGTCATTGGGCCCTCCTAGAGCTGGCTTTATCCAAGGTCCCCTTGGATAAAGGAATGTGCCGTGCAGACAAGTTCTATAGAGCTCTTCACTCTCTCCTATTCAGCTCCGTTCCTCAAGAGATCCAGACGGAGGATTTAAAAAAAAATGTATAGTTCAAGCTCTTGAGCGACTGGGGGCAATGGTTTGAATTTACCCAGTCAGCTACATAACACATTGATTTACTTAGATAACTACTACTTAAAAACATCACCATGGCTATAGAGGCCTGATGATCTGAATACTATGTGTCTCTGATGAATCCAATCATTGGCAAATCTAGTATGGAATCAAACGGATTTGCATATTTGTCATAACATAACTGGACACCACTTTTGTAGCGGTATCGTAACCAATGAAAGTTGTTGTATGTAGTGGAATAGCTATGATGACTCTGCAGGCTTAACATTGTAATTGTTCTCAAAAGTGTGTTTACATAATCATTCAATAGAAACGAGGCTAAAGTCACTCACTGAGGGTGTTCCATGGGAACCTCCAGGATCAGGTGTGGAGGGATTTCATAAAGGTCTGGGTCCTCCCCGTTGACCTGCAGCACTAGTGGCAATACATCAAAGAGGACGTACTGAGGTTTCCATCCAAGCTGGATACAGATCTTTAAGAACACAGGACCAAAGTAACAGAAACTTAAAAAATGTATATTTTCAAACGAGCACATACAGTATGTGAGCCTGTTTGAATGCATGTTATTGAAATAGCTCGGTGGATCCTGGTGGCTGTAGCTACTTTATATAGTACCTTAGTGATTTCTACACTGGATGGGTCTCCCTGGATACTGCCATCAGGCATCTGGTAACCTGCATACTTCACCAACTGGCTGTTCCACACCCGGAAAACTTGCATGTCTTCCTTTCTGAGACGGAAGACGGTAATCACAGACCTGAAATAAATAAGACACAAGAAAGAAGAAGATATGTAATAACAGACAAACTGAATTACTCATGGAAGGAGCTTGTGGAACTGGCCCATAACAGAGGGAATGTCCTACAGCAGGGTTCCCCAATAGGCAGCCCATTGGTGAAAAAATGTATTGCCTAATAATTTAGTTGTTGACATAAAATACTAAATTATTAACCTATCATCATTAATATAATATTTTATTTACAATGTAGTAATAAAAGTAATGGTTTATTTTCTTTTCTTGTTTTTGGCAAAAAGTAAACATCCAGAGAGCCTCTATATATTTCTTTGTAATTGCTTATCAGTTGTTGTTGCTGTCTCTGGGTAGAGGAAATCCCCCTCCTAATCTAGTCTAAATATAATTCATATGAACAAGTATAAGGTTGCTGCAGTTTGACAGGGTTTTCACCCCCTTCCCCCAGGGCCAGGAGTTTTTTTCAGTTTTTTTAAAACCATTTGACCTAATTAGGAAAAGTTTACCTGGTTAAGTTAACAGATAAAGAAAAACTCTGTGCCCCAGGGGGTATAAATTGACCCACCCACTCTGGGACCTATGGTGCCACCAGTCTGCTTGCAGTTGTCAGTTATCGTCAGGTATGTGGATGATCAGGGCTTTATTCAGGAACGTTCCTTGGGCTACTTTGATGTATCAAGTGGGCAAGATGTGCAGTCTGTGTTTGACTTTGTGAATTCTGAGATGTCTGTGTTTGACTTCATGGAGAAACTTGTTGTTCAAACCTACGATGGCGCAGCTGTAATGGAATGGATCTGCTATTTGTATTTTCAGCTAAGTCCCCTCCTGTTCCCTGATTAAGAGGTGATGTCCACTCCACTACCATTGTCAACTTTCTTCTGACATGAACTGAAGCCACGTCTCATTTGCCTGCTCATCCACTGGCACATTGAATGTTTCCTCCTCCAAGCTCCAAGTGAGTACCCCTATCAATTTTCTCTCATTACTGTATGTAGAGTCAATCACAAACACACTTACATTATTACACATCAATGTTTTAAAGTCCTTGCTTGGACTAACTCATTCTTAGCTCTTTTGTCTAACTGTGTAGTGTGTTGTGTTATTGCTCTTCCCAGTCAAATCCTGTCCTGCACTAAAGTCAAGCCTGTGAACTCATACCTCATACCCTCATTCAACCACTGCTGTGATCCCTTCCCAACAGTGTGTAAGTATCCCTCTCATTCCCATTCCCCATAATATTGTACTATAAATGTCTTAATTAAATGCTTTAGGTTAAAATAATTAGTCTGACGATTTTTGAAATACAATTTGTCGTCTCCTTGAGTTCCGCACCTATACCGTGGGTCTCCCATCCTCCTCAATTTTTAAAGTCACCAGCTTCCATTGACATATACCCAATACACACAAATCTAAGTAGGAATGAATTAAGACTATATATATATATGGACGAGCAATGTCAGAGCGGAACGGACTAAGATACAGTAGAATAGTATAGAATACAGTATATAGATATGAGATGAGTAATGCAAGATATGTAAACATTAAGTGACTAAGATATCGTAGAATTGTATAGAATACAGTATATACATATGAGACGAGAAATAAGTAATGCGAGATATGGAAACATTATTAAGTGAATGAGATACCGTAGAATAGTGTAGAAACAGTATATACATATGAGATGAGTAATGCCAGATATGTAAACATTTGGTGATTAAGATACCGTAGAATAGTATAAAATACAGTATATAGGGTCCTTCCGGTGACGCAACTTAGGAAATGGCTGCCTAGTTATTCACGCTGCACATGAGTTGGGTATTTCCCCTCTAAATTCAAATATTAACTAGGAGCATTATAATAACTTACGCCAAAATGGAAAAGGGGAAAATAGGAAAAGGTCGCGGAGCTACGACAACAGCCCGTAACAAGACAGCAGAAGATATAATCGTCGAGGAAACCGAGATGGCTAATGCTAGCGCAAAAAAGCTAGCAGCAGCAAAAGAACCCTCATTTCGTGAGGTGATAAAGGAAGAATTGCGCGAGGCACTCACAGGCTTACGAGAGGAACTCAGAGAAGATGTAAGAAATGAGTTCAAAAAGGACATTAACCAGAAACTCGAGGAAAACAATGAAGAACTTCACAACATATCTACAAGAGTGGGGGACGCAGAACAGCGCATTGGGGATACGGACACATGGAACTCCGCAGTCAAGGAAACACTTGAACAGTCACTGAAAAGCCAACATGAACTACAGGCAAAAGTGACAGAACTCGAAGGTTTCTCACGTCGAAACAACATTAGACTTTACAACGTACCAGAGGGCGCAGAAAAAGACTCTATGCCCAAATTCGTGGAGGGTCTATTTAAAGAAATACCTGAAGACGACACTGACCTGGGAATCGAGAGAGCACACCGAGCTCTGACCTCAAAACCCCTCAGCGGCGCCCCACCAAGATCCATAGTAATACGGTTCCTAAAATTCACAATCAGTCTTACATGCAACCTGGAAAAAAGCCTGTTAACTTCCAAGGCCGATGAGTGTTCTTTGACCATGACTACGAAAAGAAGGAAAGAATACACCCCCATTTTCACGTCCTGGCCATAGATGGCCCTTTTTGGCTTCTCTATGGTGTTTTTGGTCAGGACGTGACCAGGGGGGTTTAGGGTTCTATGTGTTTATTTCTATGTTGGTTTGGTTTGGGTTCCCAATTAGAGGCAGCTGTTAGTCGTTGTCTCTAATTGGGAATCCTATTTAGTGTGTTCAGTCCCCCACCTGTGTTGTGGGATATTATTTATTGTGTGTAGTTGCTGTGTTGCGCTACACAGTGCGTTACGGTCGTTGTAACTGTATTGTTTTTTGGTGAGTTTCATTTATTAAAACATGTTTAACTCAACCCTGCACGCTGCGCCTTGGTCTACTTATGTCAGCGGTCATGACAGAATATCCCACCACACCAGGACCAAGCAGCGTGCCCCCGTGCAGGATAAAACGTTCTGGACCTGGGAGGAGATCCTGGACGGTAAGGGACCCTGGAGGCAGGCTGGGGAATATCGCCGTCCTAAGGAGGAGCTGGAGGCAGCAAAGGCGGAACGGTATCGGTATGAGGGAACACGGCTAGCAAGGAGGCCCGAGAGGCAGCCCCAAGATTTTTTTTGGGGGGGGCACATGGTGCCGACTCCACGCATCAGGTCCCATGTGCGCCTTCAGCAGCCCCAAGATTTTTTTTGGGGGGGGCACATGGTGCCGGCTCCACGCATCAGGTCCCCTGTGCACCTTCAGAGCCCGGCAAGTCCTGTTCCTGCTGCACGCATCAGGTCCCCTGTGCGCATCCAGAGCCCGGCACGTCCTGTCCCTGCTCCACGCATCAGGTTCCTGTGCGCCTTCAGAGACCGGCATGTCCTGTTTCGGCTCCACGTGCCGGGCCTCCGTGCGTATTTTCGGCTGGCACGGCCCGCACCGAGCCGCCGCCAAAGGCGAAGACCCAACCAAAAAGAACCCCCCCATTGACTTTTGGTCGCGGTCGGAGTCTGCGCCTTTTGTGGGGGGTACTGTCACGTCCTGGCCATAGATAGCCCTTTTTGGCTTCTCTATGGTGTTTTTGGTCAGGACGTGACCAGGGGATTTAGGGTTCTATGTGTTTATTTCTATGTTGGTTTGGTTTGGGTTCCCAATTAGAGGCAGCTGTTAGTCGTTGTCTCTAATTGGGAATCCTATTTAGTGTGTTCAGTCCCCCACCTGTGTTGTGGGATATTATTTATTGTGTGTAGTTGCTGTGTTGCGCTACACAGTGCGTTACGGTCGTTGTAACTGTATTGTTTTTTGGTGAGTTTCATTTATTAAAACATGTTTAACTCAACCCTGCACGCTGCGCCTTGGTCTACTCATGTCAGCGGTCGTGACACCCATTAAGAAAACACTTAAAGAGAAAGGTATTCGCTTCCAAACACCATTCCCGGCAAAAATGCGGGTATTTCTGGAAAATGGCCTGGTCACATACGAGCATGCAGACGAGGCGGCTGAGGACCTGATGAGGAGGGGTATCCCAGTGGAGTATACCACCAGGAGAAAGGCGAAGTCACCGGCGGAAAGACTCGAGCAGGCTCTTCCATGGATCGTTGTCGGCAAGCAGAGTCATGGAGAAAGAGGGAAACCACATCGGCGAGAGGACGTTCACATTCGAAAGAGACTCAGGCATTTCCAACGGGAAGACGAAATACACTGAATCGGATTTAACAGAATTAAATTACCGTGAGCAGTTAAGACTTTGGGTTGTTACGGTTGACATTGCAAAAGGTAAAATATCTCCTCTACGGGAGGATTCATGATAAGCACGCATGACCGATATTGTTTACACTTGTAATTAACCGATGTGTATAAGCGACGAAATAGGCACCCCCCATTATTTTCGGTTCCAATAGGTCTTGTTTATGACCACGTCATGCATTATCATATCAGAGCGAGGGGCCCATCCAGCGGACACGCTCATCCCCTCAAACCCCAGAGGCAGGAGACAGTCCTCTGACATGGGAGTCCAAATACCAAAGTATTTTCCCACTTTGGTTTACTTTATTATTGTTCTTGAATTTTTATTCATTTTTAGGCTCATGTTAAGCAGGCAGTTATGGTGCACGGGTTTCTTTATTTGTAACGATGCATCATGGGGAGTTTAAGGTCATAAGTCTCAATGTAAACGGACTGGGGGAGTGCCATCAAGAGAAGTAAGGTAATAGCAAAGATGAAACGGGAGAGAGTTGACATAATATTCTGGCAGGAAACTCACTTATCCACATCTGAACAAGAGAAACTCAAGAAAATGGGATACAGGAATATTTTTCTTCATACAAAATGGGTAGAAGGGGAGTTGCAATCTTGATCCCAAATTCAGTTAATTTTGAGTTTATGTCAGAAATAAAAGACAAGGAGGGTAGATTTATACTTGTCAAATGTAAACTGGACAACAAGGAAGTTACATTATTTAATGTATACGCACCCCCAGAGAGTGACATGATCTTCTACGGGAAGGTGTTTGATTTAATTGCCACAGAAACCTCTGGCACTCTTATCTGCGGAGGGGATTTCAACACGATATTAAACTCAAAATTGGACAGCACAAATCAAAATAGGAAAATGAGTCTATTTGCTAAAAAGATAAATAGGATATTGCAGGGTCTAGGACTGCTCAACGTATGGCGTGACATCCACATGACAGATAAGGAATATACTTTTTACTCAGCCCACCACACTGAATACTCCAGGTTAGACTACTTTTTCATGTACAATGCAGATAGACATAGGCTTAAGGATTGTAGGATCGGGCAGAGCGACTTGTCAGATCATAATGGAGTTTACCTTACTCTACACCTTGATAGCAAACCAAGAAATACTCTATAGAGATTTAATACAAGCATGCTGAATGATCCAGCATTCAAAGAATCAATAAAGGCAGAATTGAACATCTATCTGGAGAATAACGATAACGGGGAAGTATCCCCTGCTACACTGTGGGACGCAGCTAAGGCGGTTATTAGAGGAAAGATCATAGCCACATCATCTCTCAAGAAAAAGATTAAAGCACAGAAACTGCTGAAATTACAGGAAACACTAAGAAACTTAGAACAATCCCATTGTCAAAACAAAGACCCTCTTATATTACGAGAGATTCAAAAGGTAAAACAAGAAATAGACCAGATTTATAGAGAAGAAGTAGAGAAAAAGCTCAGGTTCCTGAAACAACGATATTATGAAGCAGGCTCAAAGGCAACCAAATAACTAGCATGGAGACTCAGGAAACAACAAGCACAGAATACTATTTTCAAAATAAAAGACCCCAAAACAAAGAAGGTCACATGCAAATGAGATGAAATACAGAATGCATTTGAATCATATTACACAAATCTATACAAGCAACCAGAGAAGGCAGATGCACAGACAATAGAGCATTTTTTTTAACTCACTTGATCTCCCCTCAATCGGGACAGAGCAAAATGATAGACTTACTTTAGAAATAACCAGAGAAGAAATTAATATTAATCTCAACTAAAAGTAAACGAGTCTCCAGGCACTGATGGCTTCCCTTCAGAATGGTTCAAGACCTTTAGAGAGCAACTAACACCTCTACTCCAGGCCTGTTTTAACTGGACTCTGCGGGAGGGGGATCTCCCACCATCATGGAGAGAGGCCATCATATCTATAATCCCTCTATAAAGGAGGGTAAAGATAAGAAGGAATGCAGTTCATATAGACCTATCGCAATTCTTAACACGGATTATAAACTATACGCATCAATAATAGCCAAAAGAATGGAGAATATAATCCCAGAATTGATTGACGGAGACCAAACTGGTTTCATACAAAATAAGCAGACACAGGACAATATAAGGAACACTACATGTCATGGACCACATTACTCAGAATAAGACAAGTGCAATATTAATCAGTCTAGATGCAAAAAAAGCATTTGATTCAGTGGGATGGGATTACCTATTCCAAGTTATGGAAAGATTTGGTTTCAACAAAGAAGTGATACAGTGCATCAAATCACTGTATTCATATCCGACTGCTAGAATAAAGATAAATGGACATTTGTCACAAACAATACAATTAGAGCGAGAGGCAAGACTAAGCTGTAATCTCTCACCCACGCTCTTCTCCCTGTACCTCGAACCATTAGCACAGGCAATAAGACAGGACCCAACTTTAGAGGGAATAACAATAAGAGACAGTGAACATAAGATATGCATGTATGCTGACGACGTTCTGTTATACCTTAAAGACCCAGGCGCAAGCGTACCTAGATTGAGGGATGTTTTACAAACATTTGGAACATACTCAGGGTATGTGCTTAACGTACACAAGACCCAAGCCCTAGTATATAATTATACCCCACAGGAAGAGCTAAAGAGTAGGTATAACTTCCACTGGACCTCTTCATCCATTAAATATCTTGGAGTATATCTACCAAAAGATACATCTAAACTTTATTGCATGAATTACGATCACATTAACAAGAAAATATATGAAGACCTGGACAGGTGGAATTCACTTCCCTTAGATCTTAGTAGTAGAATTGAAACAATCAAAATGAACATCCTGCCAAGGTTACTGTATTTGTTCCAATCACTGCCTGTAGAAATCCCACCTAAACAGTTCAGGGAATGGGATAAACGGATATCAAGATTTATCTGGAACAGTAAGAGACCAAGTATTAGATATACAATATTACAATTACCAAAAAACAGGGGGGGGGTATGGCCTTACCAAACCTAAAATATTATTTTCTGTCAGCTCAATTGAGATCTCTGGTGTGTTGGTGCAAATCAGAATACGAATCCAAATGGAAAGACATCGAGACTACTTTGACAGAGATACCCATACAGTCAGTATTGGGAAATAATGACATGGTAATAGAAATATACAATAGACTAAATCAGTGGATTAATTTCTCACTAAAGACATGATTTAGGGTAGTTAAGCAAAATCATTTAGACAGAGAGGTTAAACTGCTGAGTTGGCCCGCATACGACCCCAGCTTCATCCCTGCAATTCAGGATAGCAGATTTAAACAATGGATGCAGAAAGGCATCACATCTCTCAGTACAATCATAAGGAATGGGGACCTAGATAACTTCCAGAACCTAAGTAAAAAACATGGCCTGGATAAAGAAGATTTTTACAGATTTTTACAGGTCGATACTATTTCCTGAGGGAGATAAAAGGGATTGACCCTCGAACACCTAAAAAATGTATCCAAGTATTCACTAACGCATACAATTTGGGAAGTAGCAAAAAAACTATTTCAAATCTCTACTTAGGTATTCAAGCCTCAAAAAACATTCTACAAACTACATTAAAAAGAAATGGGAGGAGGAACTCAACATTAAAATAACGGATGAAACATGCTTGAACATATTAGAGACTCAACAAAGCTTCACCAACTCAAGGTCATGGAGAGAATTGTGTTGGAAGAATGTTACACGCTTCTTCATAACACCTAAACTGAAATCAAAACAGACTGGCTCCCTACACCCTTGTTGGAGAGAGTGTGGTCTATTGAGGGCGGATCACTCTCATATCTTTTGGACCTGTCCCGCAATAGCAACTTACTGGAGAGAAATAAGATCTAACATAGGGGAAATAATGGGACTTGACATAGAACAAACATTCACTTTTTTGTACTTGGGTGAAATACCTGATAACTTGCATAATAGAGAAAAGTACCTCTTGAAGGTCCTACTGGCAGCCAGTAAAAAGGCTATCACTAGGAAATGGCTACAAAAAGACCCTCCCACAATGGATAGATATTGTTAAAGAAATACACCACATGGAACTTATGACCTTTGCTTTAAGACCTCAAGAGGAGAGAGGACAGGAATACTGGGAAAAATGGATTACGTACATGGAAATGGTCTAATTTCAAAAGATAACAAAGTAACTAACGTGATGAAGGTAGGATGTGCACTGTAACTTCCAGATCTTATTTTATTTTTCTCAAACTATTTTTTTGATGTTGTTGTTATTGTTGTTGTTGTTCTTTTACTTTACTTTCTTTGTGCTTTCTTTGTGTTCCACAATAAAAACAAAGTAAAAAAAAAAAAGAAAAAAAAGAATACAGTATATACATATGAGATGAGTAATGCAAGATATGTAAACCTTATTAAAGTGACTAGTGTTCCATTTCTTAGTGGCCAGTGATTTCTAGTCTATGCCTATAGGCAGCGGCCTCTAATGTGCTAGTGATGGCTGTTTAACAGTCTGATGGCCTTGATATAGAAGCTGTTTTACAGTCTCTCGGCCCCAGCTTTGATGCACCTGTACTGACCTCGCCTTCTGGATGATATCTGGTTGAACTGGCAGGGGCTTGGGTGGTTGATGTCCTTGATTATCTTTTTGGCCTTCCTGTGACATCGGGTGCTGTAGGTGTCCTGGAGGGCGGGTAGTTTGCCCCCAGTAATGCGTTGGGCAGACCGCACCATCCTCTGGTGAGCCTTGCTGTTGCGGGCGGTGCAGTTGCCGTACCAGGCGGTGATACAGCCCAACAGGATGCTTTCAGCCCGACAGGACGCTTTTTTTTTGTGCTTCAAGCCTACTACTGTTTTATCGTCTGCAAACTTGATGATTGAGTTGGAGGCGTGCTTGGCCACACAGTCATGGGTAAACAGGGAGTACAGGAGGGGGCTGAGCATGCACCCTTGTGTGGGGCCCCAGTGTTGAGGATCACCGGAGTGGAGGTGATGTTTCCTATCTTCACCACCTGGGGTCGGCCCATCAGGAAGTCCATGACCCAGTTGCACAGGGCGGGGTTCAGACCCAGGGCCTCAAGCTTAATGATGAGCTTGGAGGGTACTATGGTGTTGAATGCTGAGCTATAGTCAATAAATAGCATTCTTACATAGGTATTCCTCTTGTCCAGATGGGATAGTGCAGTGTGCAAGTTTATGGCGATTGCATTGTCTGTGGATCTATTGGGGCGTTAAGCAAATTGAAGTGGGTCTAGGGTGGCAGGTAAGGTAGAGGTGATATGTTCCTTGACGAGTCTCTCAAGGCACTGCATGATGACAGAGGTGAGTGCTACGGGGCGATAGTCATTAAGTTCAGTTACCTTTGCCTTTTTGGGTACAGGAACAATGGTGGCCATCTTGAAGCATGTGGGGACAGCAGACTTGGACAGGGAGAGATTGAATATGCCCGTAAAAACACCAGCCAGCTGGTCTGCGCATGCTCTGAGGACGTGGCTAGGGATGCCGTCTGTGCCGGCAGCCTTGCGAGGGTTAACACGTTTAAATGTTTTACTCACGTCGGCCACGGAGAAGGAGAGCCCACAGTCCATGGTGTCACAGGTCAGGGTTTCTTCCTGGAGTGTACTACCTGTGGTTTCCACTGGAGAGCACCCTTGGGCTTCCTCTAGTATCCAGGTGACCCTGGTTGGGCTTATTGGGATCACATGTTGGATGACTATTTAGGTTCCTCTATGGACTGGGCCAGTTGCTTAGGTCTCATGTTTTGTTCAGTGTTCTCGTGTGCCCTCGTGTTTTGCTATGAAGACCTTAAGTACATATTCTGAATTTACCCTTACCTCTGCCTGCTGTGTTTCTCTGTGCCTGGGTCCAAGTTCGTACTAGCACTATTGTCACACATGGTAGCGGGCCGCATCGGTGGCACTGTGTTATCCTCAAAGCGTGCAAATAATGTGTTTAGCCTGTCCGGAAGCAAGACGTGGGTCTCTGCGACGTGGCTGGTTTTCCTTTTGTAGTCCCTGCCACATACGTCTCGTATGCCCTGCCCTGTCCCATCTATTGCTCTTCACTGGACCCTATCATCACTCGGCTACATAGCTGATGCCTGCTGGACTATTCATTAATCATTTATTTTTGTTTATCTGTCGGCCCCAGCCGCGTACTCAGGCCCTGTGTGTAGCTAACCAACCCTCTTTGCCCATTCATCGCCAGTTTACCTGTTGTTGTTGTCTTAGCTGATTAGCTGTTGTGGTCTTACCCGTTGTTGTCTTAGCTAGCTCTCCCAATCAACACCTGTGTTTGCTTTATGCCTCGCTTTATGTCTCTCTCAAATGTCAATATGCCCTGTTTACTGTTGTTTAGGATAGTTATCATTGTTTTAGTTTACAGTGGAGCCCCTAGGCCCACTCTACATGCCTCAGATTCCTCCTTTGTCCCACCTCCCACACATGCGGTGACCTCACCCAGTTTTACCAGCACCTCCAGAGATGCAACCACTCTTATCATCACTCGGTGCCTGGGCTTACCTCCACTGCACCCTCACCCCACCACACCCCTGTCTGCACACTATACCCTGAATTTATTCTACCATACCCAGAAATCTGCTCCTTTTATTCCTATTCCCCAACGCACTAGACAACCTGTTCTGATAGCCTTTAGCCGTACCCTCATCCTACTCCTTCTCTGTTTCTCGGGTGATGTGGAGGTAAACCCAGGCCCTGTGTGTCCCCAGGCACTCTCATTTGTTGACTTCTGTAATCGAAAAAGCCTTGGTTTCATGCATGTTAACATCAGAAGCCTCCTCCCTAAGTTTGTTTTACTCACTGCTTTAGCACACTCCGCCAACCCTGATGTCCTTGCCGTGTCTGAATCCTGGCTTAGGAAGGCCACCAAAAATTCTGAGATTTCCATACCCAACTACAACATTTTCCGCCAAGATAGAACTGCCAAAAGGGGAGGAGTTGCAATCTATTGCAGAGATAGCCTGCAAAGTTCTGTCATACTTTCCAGGTCTATGCCCAAACAGTTCGAAATTATACAATTAAATTAATATCTCCAGAAATGAGTCTCTCACTGTTGCTGCCTGCTATAGACCCCCCTCAGCTCCCAGCTGTGCCCTGGACACCATATGTGAATCGATTGCCCCCTATCTATCTTCAGAGTTCGTTCTGTTAAGTGACCTAAACTGGGATATGCTTAACACCCCGGCAGTCCTACAATCTAAGCTAGATGCCCTCAATCTCACACAAATTATCAAGGAACCCACCAGGTACAATCCTAAATCTGTAAACATGGGCACCCTCGTAGATATTATCCTTACCAACTTGCCCTCCAAATACAACTCTGCTGTTTTCAATCAGGATCTCAGCGACCACTCCTTCATTGCCTGCATCCGCTATGGGCCTGCGGTCAAACGACCACCCCTTATCACTGTCAAACGCTCCCTTTCTAATCGACCTGGCCCAGGTATCCTGGCAGGATATTGACCTCATCCCGTCAGTCGAGGATGCCTGGTCGTTCTTTAAAAGCAACTTCCCCACCATCTTAAATAAGCATGCCCCTTTCAAAAAATGTAGAACCAAGAACAGATACAGCCCTTGGTTCACTCCATACCTGACTGCCCTCAACCAGCACAAAAACATAATGTGTCGGACTGCTATAGCATCATATAGTCCCCGCGATATGCAACTGTTCAGGGAAGTCAGGAAAGCAAAGGTTAGCTTTTTCAAACAGAAGTTTGCATCCTGTAGCTCTAACTCCTAAAAGTTTTGGGATACTGTCAAGTCCATGGAGAACAATAGCACCTCCTCCCAGCTGCCCACTGCACTGAGGCTAGGTAACACGGTCACAACCGATAAATCCATGATAATTGAGAATTTCAACAAGCATTTCTCTACGGCTGGACATGCTTTCCTCCTGGCTACCCCAACCCTGGCCAACAGCTCCGCCCCCCTGCAGCTACTTGTCCGAGCCTCCCCAGCTTCTCCTTCACCCAAATCCAGATAGCAGATGTTCTGAAAGAGCTGCAAAACCTGGACCAGTACAAAACAGCTGGGCTAGACAATCTGGACCTTCTCTTTCAAAAACTATCCGCCGCCATTGTTGCAACTCCTATTACCAGTCTGCTCAACCTCTCTTTCGTGTCGTCTGAGATCCCTAAAGATTGGAAAGCTGCCGCGGTCATCATGACACTCTAGACCCAAATTGCTATAGACCTATATCCATGGTCACGGGTGCACCTCAGCCACGCTCAAGGTACTAAATGATATAATAACCGCCATCGATAAAAGACAGTACTGTGCAGCCGTCTTCATCGACCTGGCCAATGCTTTCGACTCTGTCAATCACCGTATTCTTATCGGCAGACTCATTAGCCTTGGTTTCTCAGATGACTGCCTGGTTCACCAACTACTTTGCAGACAGAGTTCAGTGTGTTAAATCGGAGGGCCTATTGTCCGGACCTCTGGCAGTCTCTATGGGGGTTCCACAGGGTTCAATTCTCGGGCCGACGTCGTGGTCAGATTGAGTCGTGGTCAGATTTTCCAAAAGGAGGGCGGGGGAGGACTTGTAAGCATTCCGTAAGTTTGAATAACAATGGTCGAGAGTCTTAGCTGCGCGAGTAGTACAGTTGATATGTTGATAGAACCTCGGCAGCCTAGTCCTCAGATTTGCTTGTTAAAATACCCAGCTACAATAAATGCAGCCTCAGGATATGTGGTTTCCAGTTTGCAAGTCCAGTGAAGTTCTTTGAGGGCCGTTGAGGTAACGGCTTGAGGTGGGATGTAAACGGCCGTGGCGATGACGGAGGAGAATTCTCTTGGGAGAAGATATGGTCGGCATTCAATTGTGAGGTCGGGTGAACAAAAGTACTTGAGTTCCTGTATGTTTCTAGAATTACACCATGAGTCGTTAATCATGAAACACACCCCTCCGCCCTTCTGCTTCCCGGAGAGAAATGTATTCCTGTCTGCGCGATGTACTGAGAATCCTGCTGGCTTTACCGACTCCGACAGAGTATCCCGAGAGAGCCAGGCCCCGATGTCTCTCTGGAAAGAAATCCTTGCTCTAAGCTCATCAACTTTGTTATCCAAAGACTGAACATTAGCGAGTAATATACTCAGAAGCGGTGGGTGGTGTGTGCGCCTCCTAAGCCGAACTAGCAGGCCGCCTCGAGTGCCTCTCTGCCGCAGTCCATCACAGGAAGGGCCTGAAGGACATATAGTCTTCGATATGAGAAAGTCTTTGCCATTTTGGCACTCACAATGTAGTGGTTGTCACGTAAACAAAGCAAAAAAAGAAACGTCCTCTCACTGTCAACTGCGTTTATTTTCAGCAAACTTAACATGTGTAAATATTTGTATGAACATAACAATATTCAACAACTGAGACATAAACTGAACAAGTTCCACAGACATGTGACTAACAGAAATGGAATAATGTGTCCCTGAACAAAGGGGTGGGGAGTCAAAATAAAAAGTAAGTCAGTATCTGGTGTGGCCACCAGCTGCATTAATTACTGTAGTGCATCTCCTCCTCATGGACTGCACCAGATTTGCCAGTTCTTGCTGTGATGTTTCCCCACTCTTCCACCAAGGCACCTGCAAGTTCCCAGACATTTCTGGGGGCAATGGCCCTAGCCCTCACCCTCCAATCCAACAGGTCCCAGACGTGCTCAATGGGATTGAGATCCGGGCTCTTCGCTGGCCATGGCAAAACACTGACATTCCTGTCTTGCAGGAAATAATGCACAGAACGAGCAATATGGCTGGTGGCATTGTCATGCTGGAGGGTCATGTCAGGATGAGCCTGCAGGAAGGATACCACATGAGGGAGGAGGATGTCTTCCCTGTAACGCACAGCGTTGAGATTGCCTGCAATGACAACAAGCTCAGTCCGATGATGCAGTGACACACCGCCCCAGACCATGACATACCCTCCACCTCCAAATTGATCCCGCTCCAGAGTACAGGCCTTGGTGTAACGCTAATTTCTTTCGACGATAAACGCGAATCCGACCATCACCCCTGGTGAGACAAGACCACGACTCGTCAATGAAGTGCATTTTTTGCCAGTCCTGTCTGGTCCAGCGACGGTGGGTTTGTGCCCATATGCGACATTGTTGCCAGTGATGTCTGGTGAGGACCTGACTTACAACAGGCTTACAAGCCCTCAGTCTATCCCCTCTCAGCCTATTGTGGACAGTCTGAGCACTAATGGGGTGATTGTGCGTTCTTGGTGTAACTCGGGCAGTTGTTGTTGCCATCCTGTACCTGTCCCGCAGGTGTGATTTTCGGATGAACCGATCCTGCGCAGGTGTTGTTACACGTGGTCTGCCACTGCGAGGACAATCAGCTGTCCATCCTGTCTCCCTGTAGCGCTGTCTTAGGCATCTCACAGTACAGACATTGCAATTTATTGCCCTGGCCACATCTACAGTCCTCATGCCTCCTTGCAGCATGCCTAAGGCATGTTCATGCAGATGAGCAGGGACCCTGGGCATCTTTCGTTTGGTGTTTTCAGAGTCAGTAGAAAGGCCTCTTTTAGTGTCCTAAGTTTTCATAACTGTGACCTTAATTGCCTACCGTCTGTAAGCTGTTAGTGTCTTAACCTGTTACGGATCCAATCCCGTGAACGGGTTCGATTTTGACAACATCCGGTGAAATGCAGAGCGCCAAATTCAAATTACAAAAATACTCATTTCAAACATTCATGAAAGTACAAGTGCTGCACACCCTTCAAAAGCTTAGACTCTTGTTAATCTAACAGCATTGTCAGATTTCAGAAAGGCTTTACGGCGAAAGCAGAACATTTGATTCTCTGAGGACAGCGTCCCACTAAACAATTCCGTTAGCATTTTTTTACCCTTATTTTACTAGGCAAGTCAGTTAAGAACTAATTCTTATTTTCAATGACGGCCTAGGAACAGTGGGTTAACCACTAGGCTACCCTGCCGCCCCAGCATAATAACATAACCAGCAGAGCTGTCACAAAACAAAAAAATAGCATAAAATAAATTGCTTACCTTTGATGATCTTCCTCTGATGGCATACCCAAGCGTCCAGGTTACACAATAAAAGGTCCTTTTGTTCGATAAAGTTCCTCTTTATATCCATATAGCTCCGTTTGGTTGTCACGTTTTGTTCAGTAATCCACCTGCCCAAAGGAGTTCATCCATGCAGACAAATGATATCCCAAAAGTACCCATAAAGTTTGTCAAAAAAAGTCAAACAGCATTTGTAATCAATACTCAGATACCCTAAAATGAATATACACTATAATATTTCAGACGGAATATAACCTGCTGAATAGAAGACAAAAAGAACTGAGCGCGCATTCCCTGTTACGCGCAAAATCCAAAACAGTACACTTGACGTGAACTTAGGAACTAGTGGTCTTACTCCCTTGATTTTCATGATTGAACGTTCCAACCTTTTTCTAAAGACTGTTGACATCTAGTGGAAGCCATAGGAACTAGCTAAAATACCCAGCATTGAATAGCATGCCAATTGAAAACAGTGTGACATGACTGATTCAGACATCCCGGATGGATTTTGCTCTGGTTTTTGCCTGCCTTATCAGTTCTGTTATACTCACATACATTATTTTAACAGTTTTAGAAAATTCAGAGTGTTTTCTATCCAAAGCTACTAATTATATGCATATTCTAGCTTCTAGGCCTGAGTAACAAGCAGTTTACTTTGGGTTCGTTTTTCATCCGAACTTCAAAATACTGCCCCCTAAGAAGTTAACGACCGTTCCACAGGTGCATGTTCATTCATTGTTTATGGTTCATTGAACAAGCCAATTCCTCTCAGTTTCGATCTGTAGTTGCCCATCTTGTACTTCAGGCTGGTTTGCCATCCGTACAGGCCTGAGAAAGAACCAGGCTCTTTAAGGCATGGGTAATTTTTTACCAAAGCTTCTGAAACTTGGCAAATTTGTAGACTTGATGGGTAGGCTGTAAACTGGACGATCCTTTCAGACAGTTTTTCCAGGATGTCTGATTTCACAGACAGATTGTTGAGTAGTGTTCCATCCTTCATGTGTGCTTCATTAGCTGCGTCAAGAATGAGCTCTGTATCATAAGCAAAGCAAGGAACTTCAAACACAGATGGCCACAGACTGGGGCATTGAGAAAAGGTACTTTCTGGAGAGGACAATATCACGTGATCCAAGGGAGCCCCTCTCATTCGATGTCTCTGTGGAGCTGTTATTGAGTTCTTCTACATTAAAAGTAATAAGCGGTGAGGGGGGGGTCAAGGTCAACCACTTTGTTGGTGTCTTTATTCTTTAGGTCTTCAGTATCAAGCAAATAAAATAACTGATCTCCAAATTCACTGTCCATATACTGTAGAACAAATAATTTTTTAAGTTGAAATTTCTTTTGCACAATTGTGCCAAGCTCAGCCATAGTAGCAGGGCTTCCAGAAAGCAATGATAGCCAAAGGATATCAGAGCCCTCCAATAGGACCCGTAGCCTGGCAGACATTTCTGTTCCGTTGTAGTGAAAGTGATCCTGTCAAGAAAAAAGGCATAAAAGTTATCAAATGGGTATGTTGTCAAACATGGGTATCCCATTCAATCGTTATCAAGTGCTGCTTACTAGATCTCATAATAATAAAAGTGCAAAACAAAGCATTTCTATTCTATACCAAATGCTCAATTCGACATGAGCTCTATGTGCAATGCATTGTTTTTAAACCCATGTACAAATACACCACATTTAAAGCTATTCAATTTTAAAAGATACATATTGTTACATAATAAAAGTGCAAAACAAAGCATTTCTATTCTATACCAAATGCTCAATTCGACATGAGCTCTATGTGCAATGCATTGTTTTTAAACCCATGCAAATATGGTGCTTCAGGATTAGCATGTGCTTTTGGCGAACAGTGAATGCTGTTAGTGGGTAGATGTCTGCCAATTCCTTTTGCTCAATGGCCTTAAGCTTCTGTGTGGATTCCAGCTCAAACCCCATGAAGTTCACCATGAACAACGATCATTAGAAGTATTTCAACAAAGTCTGGTAGACCTCCAGTGGATCTGTAGGTTAGGATAATTTGAACCGAGTAGTTGGTACCATTGCAGGAAAGTGTGTTTGCCATCTGAACAAAAGTCTCATCTGGAAAATAAAATTGTACCGCTTCCTTTATGTCATCCTTTAACACTTCCAACACAACCGTGGAAAGCTTTGTGGCAGATACGACAGGCTTGACAAGATTGGTGCCATGCAGATGGTACGCAAGCATTAGTTGATGCTTAACTGCAAGAGACAGCAAAATGTTTTGAAAGCTGTTGGTCTGTCAAACAATCTGCTTAAAAAAGCTGTGTTTAGCTTCAAAGCACATAGTCCAAAAAGCTATAAGGGGTCAAAATGCGTTTATCAGTTGCGGGTAGTGTTCAAAATTATGTTTGGGGATAAGACTATCCTGAGGAAAAACCTCTAAGAATCTATGCCTGTGCTCAGATATCTTGCTGTCAAGGTACCAAGTTCAACAATTTCTTTGAGGTCCATGAGAATTTCCCATATGTAGGCCACCAAATTTCCCCTTGCTCCTGTCTTTTTCTAGTTCCTGTTTTCCCGGTTTTGACCATTCTGCCTGCCCTGACCCTGAGACTGCCTGCCGTTCTGTACCTTATGGACTCTGATCTAGATTTCTGTCCTCTGCCTGTCCTTCTCCTGTCGTTTTGCCTGCCCCCTGTTCTAGTAATAAACTTTTGTTACTTGGACACTGTCGAAACGTAATAGTACGAACTGGCCCTGACTGACCCAGCAGACTCGGACCAGCTCCGCAACGCCATCTCTTCCCAAGGAGCCACCATTGGAAGGCACGAGGAGTTGCTTTGTGATCTCATGGAAGGGTTCCAGACCTTTTCCGAACAAATATTTACTAGGATTAAATGTCAGAAATTGTGAAAAACTGAGTGTATTGTATTTGGTTAATGTGTATGTAAACTTCCGACTTCAACTGTACATAGAAAATACGTTATTTTAGTGCATATGAACCCTTGCTTACCTCCATTCCATATTTCAGAACATACTGTATGTTACAACTTTATTTTGAGTGGACATCAAATCTTAACTCTCGCTTATCTCATCAAGCACTCCACATTCTTTACAGGCTGACTGACAGCGGCAGTACAGAAGGAGCCATCTCTGTTTCTATTGAGTTCTACTGAAGAGCAGAACAGCTAAAACATTTGTGTGGTCAAAAATAACACCCACTGGATGGGGTTTATGTCAAAGATCAATGAAAGGAAAACATGTACAACTTCTAAAGAATGACTATACTGCCATTAACAAGACAATGAGCCACACAATAAATACGGATTTCAAATCAAATCCAATTTTATTTGTCACATGCTCTGAATACAACAGGTGTAGACCTTACAGTGAAATGCTTACTTACAAGCCAACAATGCAGTTTTAAAGACAATACCCCCCAAAAAGTACGAGATAAGAATAACATGATTAAAGAGCAGCAGTAAATACAATAGCGGAGCTATATACAGGGGGTACTGGTACAGAGCTAATGTGCGGGGGCGCACATGGAGGTAATTGAGGTAATATGTATATGTAGGTAGAGTTATTAAAGTGACTATGCATAGATAATAACAGAGTAGCAGCAGCGTTCCAGAGGAGGAGGAGTGGGGGCAATGCAAATAGTCTGGGTAGCCATTTGATTAGCTGTTCAGGAGTCTTATGGCTTGGGGGTAGAAGCTATTTAGGAGCCTCTAGGACCTAGACTTGGCGCTCCGATAACGCTTGCCATGCGGTAGCAGAGAGAACAGTCTATGACTAGGGTGGCTGGCGTCTTTGACAATTTCTAGGGCCTTCCTCTGACATCGCCTGGTATAGAGGTCCTGGATGGCAGGAAGCTTGGCCCCAGTGATGTACTGGGCCGTACACACTACCCTCTGTAGTGCCTTGCAACCCGTCAGGATGCTCTCGATGGAACCTTTTGAGGATCTGAGGACCCGTGCCAAATCTTTTCGGTCTCCTGAGGGGATGAATAGGTTTTGTCGTGCCCTCTTCATGACTGTCATGGTGTGCTTGGACCATGTTAGTTTGTTGGTGATGTGAACGTGTTTAGTCCCAGGGTCCTTAGCTTAGTGATGAGCTTTGAGGGCACTATGGTGTTGAATGCTGAGCTGTAAACAATGAATAGCATTCTCACATAGGTGTTACTTTTGTCCAGGTGGGAAAGGGCAGTGTGGAGTGCAATAGAGATTGCATCATCTATGGATCTGTTGGGGCGGTATGCAAATTGGAGTGGGTCTAGGGTTTCTGGGAAAATGGTGTTGATGTGAGCCATGACCAGCCCTTCAAAGTATTTCATGGCTACAGACGTGAGTGCTACGGGTCGGTAGTCATTTAGGCAGGTTACCTTAGTGTTCTTGGGCACAGGGACTATGGTGGTCTGCTTGAAACATGTTGGTATTACAGACTCAGACAGGGAGAGGTTGAAAATGTCAGTGAAGACACTTGCCACTTGGTCAGCGCATGCTCGGAGTACACGTCCTGGTAATCCGTCTGGCCCTGCGGCCTTGTGAATGTTGTAGTACGATTCGATCTTAGTCCTGTATTGACACTTTGTCTTTTTGATGGTTCGTCGGAGTGAATAACGGGATTTCCTATAAGCTTCCTGGTTAGAGTCCCGCTCCCTTAAAGCGGCAGCTCTACCCTTTAACTCAGTGCGAATGTTCCCTGTATTCCATTTCTTCTGGTTGGGGTATGTACGTACAGTCACTGTGGGGACGATGTCCTTGATGCACTTATTGATGAAGCCAGTGACTGATGTGGTGTACTCCTCAATGCCATCGGAAGAATCCTGGAACATATTCCAGTCTGTGCTAGCAAAACAGTCCTGTAGTTTGGCATCTGCTTCATCTGACCACTTTTTATAGACCGAGTCACTGGTGATTCCTGCTTTTATTTTTGCTTGTAAGCAGGAATCAGGAGGATAGAATTATGGTCAGATTTGCCTAATGGAGGGCTAGATGTGTACGCGTCTCTGTGTGTGGAGTAAAGGTGGTCTAGAATAGTTTTCCCTCTGATTGCACATTTAAATTGCTGATAGAAATTAGGTCAGACTGATTTAAGTTTCTCTGCATTAAAGTCCCCGGCCACTAGGAGCGCTGCCTCTGGATGAGTGTTTTCCTGTATGCTTATGGCGGCATACAGCTTATTGAGCGTGGTTTTAGTGCCAGCATCGGTCTGTGGTGGTATGTAGACAGCTACGAAAAATGCAGATGAAAACACTCTAGGTAGATAGTGTGGTCTACAGCTTATCTTGAGATACTCTACCTCAGGCAATTAAAACCTTGAGACTTCCTTTAGATATCGTGCACCAGCTGTTGTTTACATAAATGCATAGGCCCCGGCCCCGTGTCTTACCAGAGGCTTCTGTTCTGTCCTGCAGATATAGTGTATAACCCGCCAGGTGTATGTTCTTAATGTCGTCGTTCAGCCACAACTTGGTGAAACCGTCTGGCTTATTCTGGCTTTTTTATGGCGGTTTTGGAGCAGTGGCTTCTTCCTTGCTGAGCGGCCTGTCAGGTTACGTCGATATAGGATTCATTTTACTGTGGATATAGATACTTTTGTACCTGTTTCCTCCAGCATCTTCACAAGGTCCTTTGCTGTTGTTCTGGGTTCATCTCTAGGAGACAGAACGCGTCTCCTTCCTGAGCGGTATGACGGCTACGTGGTCCCATGGTGTTCATACTTGCGTACTATTGTTTGTACAGATGAACGTGGTACCTTCAGGCATTTGGAAAATGCTCCCAAGGATGAACCAGACTTGTGGAGGTCTACAATTTTTTTTCTGGGGTCTTGGCTGATTTCTTTTGATTTTCCCATGATGTCAAGCAAAGAGGCACTGAATTTGAAGGTAGGCCTTGAAATACATCCACAGGTACACCCCCAATTGACTCAAATGATGTAAATTAGCCTATCAGAAGCTTCTAAAGCTATGACATAATTTTCTGGAATTTCCCAAGTTGTTTAAAGGCACAGTCTACTTAGTGTATGTAAACTTCTGACCCACTGGAATTGTGATACATTGAAATATAAGTGAAATAATCTGTCTGTAAACAATTGTTGGAAAAATTACTTGTGTCATGCACAAAATAGATGTCCTAACCGACTTGCCAAAACTATAGTTTGTTAATAAGAAATTTGTGGAGTGGTTGAAAAACGAGTTTTAATGACTCCAACCTAAATGTATGTAAACTTCCAACTTCAACTGTAACTCTAACTCCTCTATCCAGATTCTTAGTACACTTCTCCGTCCAGTAACCTCATCCCCAGGCTGGATGGACAAGATACAGTAGGCTTCCTGGAGAGGTTAATTTAAATTGCCCTTTTGAGCATCATTTGGTACACCTTCACAAATCATCAGCCACACACATCCATCAACTGAGGCAATTTCAGTGGTGGAAAGTACTTAAGTAAAAATACTTTGAAGTATTACTTAGCCTCTTACGGATCCGATCCCGTGAGCGGGTTTGTTTTCAGAGCAAATAAAACGCGGCAAATAAAATAAAAAAATCGTAATATTTAACTTCTTTGGGAGCAGCGCACGAGGTGACGGTTTTGGAGAGCCTGGCATGCCCAAAGTAAAAGGCCTCCCATTCAGGCCCAGAAAATAGGATATGCACATATTTAGTACCATTGGATAAAAGTGTTAACATTTTGTCTGTGAGTATAACAGAACGGATATGGCAGGCGAAAACCCGAGGAATTTCTGTCCTGGAAAAAGTGGTTTTGACACATTGCCTCATTTGGAACCCCTCCCTTATGAAAATGCCCATATAAGGGCATATGAATGCTGTACCTATTGCTTCCTCTGGATGTCAACAGTCTTGAGAAAGTGTTTTGATGCTTTTTAGCTGCTTTTAAATTGTAGAAGAAGACGAATAAGGAAGTGGCCACACAGATGTCAATAAAAGAAAATGCGCGTTCCCGGCTGGCGCGTTCTGTGGTTTTTTCCTTTCTTATCGCCCAGTTTATATTCCGGTTGAAATATTATACAACACATACATAAAAGTGTTCCTAAGGATACATTTACAATTATGTTTGATTGTTCTTGGACAAGTTTATAGGTATAAGTTGAACGAGTTCTCTTCATGTTTCAATGGAGGAGTCAACACTATATTTTCTCATTATAACGCGCCAACCAAACGGAGATTTATGGATATAATACATTACTTTTTCTAACAAAAGAACCATGGATTGTCTTTGTTGGACACTTGGGAAGCCCTCAGCAGAAGTTCTTCAAAAGGTAATTGATTTGTTTTCGCTGTGAAATGTGTTTTGTGAGGTGCTATCCTCAAATAATCAAATGTTGTGCTTTCGCCGAAAAGCCTTTTTGAAATCTGACAACGCTGTGATATTGCCAAGAATCAGAGCTTTTGATGACTATGCAACACTTGTATATTGATGCATGTTTAATAATTCAACTTTTGGATTTTGAATTTGGCGCCTTGCATTTCACCGGGTAGCGCCCCACCGCTCCCTAAGAAGTTAACATTCATCAATATACAAGTGTTGCATAGTCATCAACAGCTCTGATTCTTGGCAATATCACAGCGTTGTCAGATTTCAAAAAGGGACCCTAGCCCTAAGAAGTTAATGTCAAGAGGTGGGTGTAGCTGGTGTAATGAGTCAGGCGCAGGAGAGCAGAGATGAGTGGACTAAGCACTTTACTAGGCAATGTCAAAATACAGAACGCAAACGCGTCATAAAACAAATGAACCAAGTAAGGCAGCACAAAGTACAAAATAACCGCACAATACCGGCTGCCACAAAGCACGGGTGAAAACATACAACTCGGCGTACCAGCATGCCAAAACAAACAATTCCCCACACAGACATGGGGGAAACAGTGGGTTAAATATAAAAACAGTAATGAGGGAAATTAAATACAGGTGTGTGAAAAAACAAGACAAAACAAATGGAAAAATTGAAAGGTGGATCGGCGATGGCTAGAAGACCGGTGACGTCGACCGCCGAATGCCGCCCGAACAAGGAGAGGAACCGACTTCGGCAAAGTCGTGACACTTAAGTCGTTTTTTGGGGTATCTGTACTTTCCTATTTATATTTGACTACTTTTACTTCAGTACATTCCTAAAGAAAATATTGTACTTTTTACTCATTTCTACTGACAACCCAAAGTACTCGTTACATTTTGAATACTTAGTAGAACAGGAAAATTTTGAAATGTACACACTTATCAAGAGAATACATGGTCATCCCTACTGCCTATGGTCTGGCGGACTCACTAAACACAAATTAATCGTTTGTAAATAATGTCTTAGTGTTTTATTTGAAATGGTTTGATTTGCTTAATATAAGGAATTTGAAATTATTTGTACTTTTACTCTTGATACTTAAGTATATTTAAAACCAAATACTTTTAGACTTTTACTCAAGTTGTATTTTACTGGGTGACTTTCACTTTTACTTGAGTAACTTTCTATTAAGGTATCGATACTCAAGTATGACAATTGAGTACTTTTTCCACCACTGGGTAATTTAATCTTGCTTGGTTCCAAATATTAAAGGGTAAACACATTGTTTGGCAATCCTCATTAGAAACAAACGACTATAGTTTATGGAAAATAGGTGGGGAAAGTCACTTTTAAAACATTAGTCCCACAAATCTGTTGAGGCATAAATGAAATATGTAGTACATTCATTCCATGACAACAAGACACAGCAGACGAATAAAGGGAAATGTGATTGCATTTTTGTGAGACACTTCTCGCATAATTACATGTTTTCTACAGTAGTTGTCAACAGCAAAGCATAGACATAGGCCACTATGTAACAGAAAATTACTCTGAACAAAAATAAACACAACATGCAACAATTTCAAAGCTTTTACTGAGTTACAGTTCACTTAAGGCCCTGATCTACAACAATGGAGCCGGAGAAGAAGGCTGACGTTTTACATGTACCCAACCAATTTTTTTTATTTGCATTGTTTGTAACATATTTTATTAACTTATTTTGTACATAATGTTCCCGCTACTGTCTCTTATGACCGAAAATAACTTTTGGACATCAGGACTGCGATTACTCATCACGGACTGACAGAATCCTTTTTTCCCTTTAACGAGTCTGACGAGCCCAACGCGAATGATATACTGTTTTCTCAGGAACAGGCCCAGATCCTGTGATTTGCGTGAAGAGGTGGAGAAAAAGGGGCCAAAGGGCGTGCTGCCTTCTGAGAATTAGTAGGCGATCGAATAAACCCCACTTCCTTCCATTCTGCTAGCAATTTAAAAAAAAAATGGAATGCCTATGCAGAAGATTATTTGTAATTTATTCTGTACATAATGTTTCTGCAACCGTATCTTACGGCAAAAAATAGCTTCTGGATATCAGGACAGCGATCACTCACCTCGGATTAGATGAAGATTTTTTCTTCAACAAAGAGGAAGCAAAAGATATTCTACAACCACCCCACAGGTCTGACATCCACGCTATTTACAAGAGGAAGCGACGCAGGTACAGAGGAAAAAGAGCCGGGGGCCTGGTCAGGATCCGGAGAAGGCGATTGGGAAAGCTGCCGTTACTGACAATATTACTTGCCAACGTGCAATCATTGGACAATAAATTAGACGAGGTACAATCACAAATATCCTACCAACAGGACATAAAAAACTGCGACATCCTATGTTTCACGGAATCGTGGCTGAATGACGACATGGATATTCAGCTAGCGGGATACAAGCTGCACCGGCAAGATAGAACAGCACACTCCGGTAAGACGGGGGGCGGTCTGTACATATTTGTAAACAACAACTGGTGCACGAAATCTAAGGAAGTCTCTAGATTTTGCCCGCCTGAAGTAGAGTATATTGTGATAAATTGCAGGCCACACTACTTGCCTAGAGAGTTTTCAGCTATACTTTTCGTGGCTGTTTTTTTCCCACGACAGACAGATGCTGACACTAAGACCGCACTCATTCAGCTGTATAAGGAAATAAGCAAACAGGAAACCACTCACCCAGAGGCGGTGCTCCTAGTTTATCAATAAGTGCATCGAGGACGTCGTCCCCACAGTGACTGTACGCACATACCCCAACCAGAAGCCATGGATTACAGGCAACATTCGCACTGAGCTAAAGGGTAGAGCTGCCGCTTTCAAGGAGCGGGACTCTAACCCGGAAGCTTACAAGAAATCCCGCTATGACCTCCGACGAACCATCAAACAGGCAAAGCGTCAATACAGGACTAAGATTGAATCGTACTACACTGGCTCTGACGCTCATCGGATGTGGCAGGGCTTGCAAACCATTACAGACTACAAAGTGAAGCACAGCCGAGAGCTGCCCAGTGACACGAGCCTACCAGACGAGCTAAACTACTACTATGCTCGCTTCAAGGCAAATAACACTGAGAGCAGTATGAGAGCACCATCTGTTCTGAAAGACTGTGTGATCACGCTCTCCACAGCCAATGTGAGTAAGACCTTTTAAACAGGTCAACATTCTCAAGGCCGCAGGGCCAAACGGATTACCAGGACGTGTACTGCGAGCATAAGCTGACCAACTGGCAAGTGTCTTCTTTGATATTTTCAACCTCTCCCTGTCCGTGTCTGTAATACCAACATGTTTTAAGCAGACCACCATAGTGCCTGTGCCCAATAACACTAAGGTAACCTGCCTAAATGACTACCGACCCGTAGCACTCACGTCTGTAGCCATGAAGTGCTTTGAAAAGCTCGTCATGGCTCACATCAACACCATTATCCCAGAAACACTAGACCCGCTCCAATTTGCATACCGCACCAACAGATCCACAGATGATGCAATCTCTATTGCACTTGTTGGCCAATTTCTTCAACAGATGATCAGGTCTATATAATTATCAAACTTAAATATATTGGTAGTAGAAAGGAAACACAGACTCTTTGTTAAAGTATTAAAATTATCCTTTAGTAATACAATTATAGACAGAAGTTGGTACAGGGTACAGTATATGATAGCTCTCCCCAGGTTCTGCAAGGTTTTAAGCAGATCATTACATCCAAGATGGCGTAGCAGTCGGACGTGTATTTTGTCTTGTCCCGTCCTGTCCTGTGTAAATATCGTCTTTATAATATTTTCTTCACATATCTTTTTATATGTGCTCTCTAAAATTCAACTTCAAAACACTCTCCTGCAACCTGCCTCACCCAATGTGGTGCGGATCTGTTTTTTTTTTTTGTTGTTGTTTTTTTTCGAATCTGGAGTCACCCAACAAATGCTAGCTAACTTCACTAGCTAACGTTAGTATTTAGCTTACTATTGCTAGCGGGCATCAGCTAACCTTCAGCTCGGAAAAGCTCTCGCCCCTCGTATAACACGACTCAAACCTGAGCTTACCGGACCTATTTTTATTTATTTTTCTCTCCATATCCCCGGATTCCTACCGCAAGTTGGACATTTTTCAACTGGATCTTGCAGCTAGCTAGCTGCTACCTGAGTGCCCATCGGCTAACGTCGGTCCTAGAGCAATACACCAATTAGCCTGAAGCTAGCCCTTGCTCGACTCATCTCCCGGCTGACTGAAGAATCTCAACAGACACTGCTGGGCTACAACTCCTATCGGACCCGCTTCTACTGCGGTGTGGAGCCCTACCGGGCCTTCTCAAGTGGACTACCGACGTTATCTGCCCGAGGAGATATTTCAACCGCCCTCCGACGCGACGTCACCTGAACGCCCATCAGCTAACTGCGGCCTGCTAACGTTTTGCTGTCCAGAGCATATCGGCTGCTAGCTAATCAGGTCCATCGGACAATTTCTTGGGACACTATTACCTATTTTTGCCAACTGGCCTGGTCCCCTTCACCACACGGAACCCCATTAACCCATCACGACTTGGTCTACCGACGGAAACGCACGAGGAGGCTATAAACAGACTTCCTCCGTCTTTGTTAGCCGGCCTGCTAGACTTTGCTAGCTTGTGGTCCCTGGCTAGCTGTCTGAAACGCCGTGTCCCCAGCTAGCCTCACTACTAACTTGACCCTTATGTTCACTAGGCTAAGCATGCCTCTCCTCAATGTCAATATGCCTTGTCCATTGCTGTTCTGGTTAGTGTTTATTGCCTTATTTCACTGTAGAGCCTCTAGCCCTGCTCAATATGCCTTATCCAACCTATCAGTTCCACCACCCACACATGCGATGACATCACCTGGTTTAAATGCTTCTAGAGACAATATCTCTTTCATCACCACCCAATGCCTAGGTTTACCTCCACTGTATTTACGTCCTACCATACCATTGTCTGTACATTATGCCTTTAATCTATTTTATTACCCCCTGAAACCAGTTATTTTTACTCTCTGTTCAGAACGTCCTAGACGACCAGTCATTATAGCCTTTAGCCGTACCCTTATCCTACTCCTCCTCTGTTCCTCTGGTGATATAGAGGTTAATCCAGGCCCTGCAGTGCCTAGCTCCACTACTATTCCCCAGGCCCTCTCATTTGTTGACTTCTGCAACCGTAAAAGCCTTGGTTTCATGCATGTCAACATTAGAAGCCTCCTCCTAAGTTTGTTTTATTCACTGCCCTAGCACACTCTGCCAACCCGGATGTCCTAGCCGTGTCTGAATCCTGGCTTAGGAAGACCACCAATAACACTGAAATTTCCATCCCTAACTATAACATCTTCAGACAAGATAGAACGGCCAAAGGGGGCGGTGTTGCTATCTATTGCAGAGATAGCCTGCAGAGTTCTGTCTTGCTTTCCAGGTCTGTACCCAAACAATTTGAACTTTTACTTTAAAAAATCTGCCTTTCTAGAAACAAGTCTCTCACTGTTGCCGCTTGCTATAGACCCCCCTCTGCCCCCAGCTGTGCTCTGGACACCATATGTGAACTGATTGCCCCCCATCTATCTTCAGAGTTCGTGCTGCTAGGTGACCTAAACTGGGACATGCTTAACACCCCGGCCATCCTACAATCACTGCCTCATTGCCTGCATCCGTAATGGGTTTGCGGTCAAACGATCTCCCCTCATTACTGTTAAATGTTCCCTAAAACACTTCAGCGAGCAGGCCTTTCTAATTGACCTGGCCAGGGTATCCTGGAAGGATATTGACCTCATCCCGTCAGTGCCTGGTTATTCTTTAAAAGTGCCTTCCTCACCATCTTAAATAAGCATGCACCATTCAAGAAATTTAGAACCAGGAATAGATATAGCCCTTGGTTCTCTCCAGACCTGACTGCCCTTGACCAGCGCAAAAACATCCTGTGGCGTTCTGCATTAGCATCGAACAGCCCCCGTGATATGCAACTTTTCAGGGAAGTCAGGAACCAATATATACGCTGGCATAGGCGGTTTCCGCCTTCTGATAGTGTCTGAAGGGCACAACATTCAAAACAGGTGTTAACACACACACACATAGGTCTCCTAAGACCTTACAGTTTATCATAACACAATTTATTAACCCTTAAAAGTTATGAGGCCTTGGTTTAACCCCTTCACACTCCACACTGTCCTTTCCCACCTGGACAAAAGGAACACCTATGTGAGAATGCTATTCATTGACTACAGCTCAGCGTTTAACACCATAGTGCCCTGAAAGCTCATCAATAAGCTAAGGACCCTGGGACCAAACACCTCCCTCTGCAACTGGATCCTGGTCTTCCTGAGGGGCTGCCCCCAGGTGGTAAGGGTAGGTAACAACACATCCACCACGTACGTTTGCCGATGACACAACAGTGGTAAGCCTGATCCCCGACAACGACGAGACAGCCTATAGGGAGTAGGTCAGAGACCTGGCCGTGGGGTGCCAGGACAACAACCTCTCCCTCAACGTGATCAAGACAAAGCAGATGATTGTGGACTACAGGAAAAAGAGGACCGAGCATGCCCCCATTCTCATCGACGGGGCTGCAGTGGAGCAGGTTTAGAGTTTCAAGTTCTTTGGTGTCCACATCACCAACAAACTAACATGGTTCAAGCACACCAAGACAGTCGTGAAGAGGGCACGACAAAACCTAATCCCCCTCAGGAGACTGAAAATATTTGGCATGGGTCCTCAGATCCTCAAAAGGTTCTATAGCTGCACCATCGAGAGCATCCTGACTGGTTGCAACACTGCCTGGTGTGGCAACTGCTTGGCCTCCGACCACAAGGCACTACAGAGGGTAGTGCGAACGGCCCAGTACATCACTGACCTTGATGTCGGAGGCCGTCTCTGCCTGGCCGGTTCCCCTCTCTCCACCGGGATTCTCTGCCTCAAACCCTATTACAGGGGCTGAGTCACTGGCTTACTGGTACTCTTCCTTGCCGTCCCTAGGAAGGGTGCGTCACTTGAGTGGGTTGAGTCACCGACGTGATCTTCCTGTCGGTGTAACCCCCCACCCACCCCCTCGAATTTGTGCCGTGGGGAGATCTCGTGGGCTTTGTCTCAGGATGGTAAGTTGGTGGTTGAAGATATCCCTCTAGTGGTTTGGGGGCTGTGCTTTGGCAAAGTGGGTGGGGTTATATCCCGCCTGTTTGGCCCTGTCCGGGGGTATCGTCGGACAGGGCCACAGTGTCTCCCGACCGCCCCTGTCTTAGCCTCCAGTATTTATGCTGCAATAGTTTGTGTCGGGGGGCTAGGGTCAGTCTGTTATATCTGGAGTATTTCTCCTGTCTTATCCGGTGTCCTGTGTGAATTTAAGTATGCTCTCTCTAATTCTCTCTCTCTCTCTTTTTCTTGCTCTCTTTCTTTCTTTTCTTTCTCTTGGAGGACCTGGGCCCTAAGACCATGCCTCAGGACTACCTGGCCTGATGACTCCTTGATGTCCCCAGTACACCTAGTCGTGCTGCTGCTCCAGTTTCACTGTTCTGCCTGCAGCTACAGAACACTGATCTGTTCACCAGACGTGCTACCTTGTCCCAGACCTGCTGTTTTCAACTCTCTAGAGACAGCAGGTGCGGTAGAGATACTCTGAATGATCGGCTATGAAAAGCCAACTAACATTTACTCCTGAGGTGCTGACCTGTTGCACCCTCTACAACCACTGTGATTATTATTATCTGACCCTGCTGGTCATCTATGAACATTTGAATATCTTGGCCATGTTCTGTTATAATTTCCACCCGGCACAGTCAGAAGAGGACTGGCCACTCCTCATAGCCTGGTTCCCCTCTAGATTTCTTCCTAGGTTCCTGCCTTTCTAGGGAGTTTTTCCTAGCCACCGTGGTTCTACACCTGCATTGCTTGCTGTTTGGGGTTTTAGGCTGGGTTTCTGTACAGCACTTTGTGACATCAGCTGATGTAAGAAGGGCTTTATAAATACATTTGATTGATTGATAGCCTACCCACACTAGCTGCGAGCTGTTGACTAGATCACAGGTGCAAATGCCAGGTTAGGCACATTTGTTATTTAATGCAACAGTTTGTGTGACAAAACTATCGGTAGTGCGACAGAAACATATTGAACTTTAGATTCTTACTCATTACATGAAACCTTAAGTGAGAAAAATGTTGTGTGCACTATGTAATCACGCACAGATTTTTATCCGCTAAAGTCAGTTTTGTGGAAACACACCACTGGTGGGAAAATTTGCAGATTTTCTTCATCCAATTGGATGGAAACCTAGCTAATGTTATGGTTTACATATGATAAACACAGACTCAACATACAATACAGTATGGCAGGATGAGAGTTGCGACATTGGCGCATAGACAAACATTACATTTTTGTAGTTCCAATAAATACACATTAGCTCAACGTAAGTGGACATCATGTGCAGGTTGAACAGTTGTGAAGAAGTTATAGGGCAAATCTTGCTTTGAGGGCTAGAAGTGTCAGGTACACTTTTATGTCAGTGTTTCCCAACCCTGTACTTGGGACTACCAGTCAACCCACATTTTAATTCTAGCCCTGCACTAATACACCTGAATAAACTAATCACCAGGCCCTTAACTTTATTTATTTAACTAGGCAAGTCAGTTAAGAACAAATTCTTATTTTACAATGACGGCCCACCCCAGCCAAACCCTCCCCTAACCAGGACGACACTGTGCCAATTGTGGCCCGCCCTAACTAGTTGAATCAGGTGTGTAGTACATTACTAGGAGACGAATGTGGACTGTCTGGTGGTCCCTCAGTAAAGACGGTTGGGAAACACTATCGCATCACTTCTCTTATTGGCACATTGCATTATACATCTATCCCTGGAATGTTTCTTCAATGGCAGACCAAGCAAGAGTCCCATGGAGCAAGCAGTCTTGTCCTCTTATTTCCTACTTGTCCTCGTTTCACACACCTAATTTCTTCTCATACTACAAAACACAACAGAATGAGAAATTATCAAAGTTAGTCTTTCCACACAATGGGGTCTGATTTGTCAATTTAAAACGAGTTTGAAAACAGCACAGGGCATTGCTCACTATTGAGAATCCAATCTGCATCTGATATAGCTCTTTGTATCAGTTGAATCCTCACAGGATTGTCTTCGTCTGTGTGACTATTGTAAACCTACCTAGTTTGATACAAATAAGCAAATTGTTGACCACGCTTGGACATTATAACCTAGCTCTTTGTAACATGCAATATTAGATATGTCTAAGTGATACACTATGTGATGCAGTAACCTAGGCTGTAACAACTATATGAGACTACAATCAGACTTTACCAGTATTATAGCATGTTGATAATGTTGCTGCATTGCCTGGGTTGGCAATTGCTTGCAACATCTAATGTGGTAACGGTACGGTGTTCGAACCAACTCACCGCCTGGTAATGGGGGCATAATGCCCGTGTAGAATTACTTCCTCCACAATATGCTCCTGAGAAATAGCAGAACAATTGGTTGACAATGAATTGGGCACATTTCAGGACGTCTTTATTAGTCACACATTGATATTGTCAGAGCTCACAACGCAGGGAGAAATGTTGAATGTTCGAAGAATCGCATTAATATGATGATAGCGCAATCTTCTTAGAAGCGCAGCCCGGCTGCAAAAAATATGATCTGGAATGCGCCCGCACTACAGGACGTCGACAAACGAGATGTGTTTGCCTCTCTGGAAGTGTATTACAATTCCTTTTATAGCAATATCAATTGATACGGTCGTATAAATTCATGATCAGATTCAAAATGTATGTTCAATTGTGACTGTAGACTTACAGGTAGCATGCTGTTGCTCTTTCATTAAACTTCAGTTTTTCTTTTAATTAAGTACAATAACGTTAGCCTACTGTTAAAAGTAAAGTAGCGTTATATCCACTGTCATTTCTCCTTGAACAATATTAGATAATAACTAAAGCCTGGTAAATGAATACTGTTAGGCAAGCAAGAAAGTCATCAGTAAATTGAGGACGAATTATAAAATCTTTGTGTATCCTTTAAACCAACACTGACGGAAACTTGGAACATATAAACAATTCTGAATGGAAATTCTGCCATTGATATTTTCAATGTAGGAACATCATTCTGAAGACATTTTTATTTTTTGTGCCTTCAAAATAACATAAATATTCCATTCATGAATCAGAAAATGTTTTAATCAAATCAATCTTTATTTGTCACATGCGCTGACTACAACAAGTGTAGACCTTACCGTGAAATGCTTACTTACAAGCCCTTAACCAACAGTGCAGTTCAAGAAGAGTTAAGAAAATATTTACCAAATAAAGTAAAGTAAAAAATTATAAAAAGTAACACATTAACATAACAATAACGAGGCTATATACAGGGGGTACCGGTACCGAGTCAGTGTGCGGGGGTAGAGGTTGAGGTAATTTGTACATGTAGGTAGGGGTGAAGTGGCTACGCATAAATAATAAACAGCGAGTAGCAGCAGTGTACAAACAAATGGATGGGGGTCAATGTAATAGTCCGGTGGCCATTTGATTGATTGTTCAGTAGTCTTATGGCTTGGGGGTAGACGCTGTTAAGGAGCCTTTTGGTCCTAGACTTGGTGCTCCGGTACCGCTTGCCGTGCGGTAGCAGAGAAAACAGTCTATGACTTGGGTGACTGGAGTCTGACAATTTTATGGGCTTTCCTCTGACACCGCCTATTATATAGGTCCTGGATGGCAGGAAGCTTGGCCCCAGTGACACACTACCCTCTGTAGCGCCTTACGGTCAGATGCCGAGCAGTTGCCATACCAGACAGTGATGCAACCAGTCAGGATGCTCTCGATGGTACAGCTCTAGAACTTTTTGAGGGGGAAAAGGTTTTGTCGTGCCCTCTTCACGACTGTCTTGGTGTGTTTGGACCATGATAGTTCATTGGTGATGTGGACACCAAGGAACTTGAAACTCTCGACCCGCTCCACTACAGCCCCGTCAATGTTAATGGGGGCCTGTTCGGCCAGCCTTTTCCTGTAGTCCACGATCAGCTCCTTTGTCTTGCACACATTGAAGGAGAGGTTGTTGTCCTGGCATCACACTGCCAGTTCTCTGACCTCCTCCCTATAGGCTGTCTCATCGTTGTCGGTGATCAGGCCTACCACTGTTGTGTCGTCAGCAAACTTAATGATGGTGTTGGAGTTGTGTTTGGCCACGCAGTCGTGGGTGAACAGAGAGTACAGGAAGGGGACTAAGTACACACCCCTGAGGGGCCCCAGTGTTGAGGATCAGCGTGGCAGATGTGTTGTTGCCTACCCTTACCACCTGGGGGCACCATAATATTGGCCTATGGATGTTTTGAAAATTGTAGCATTGTTGTAAAAACCCACCAAACAGAATGCAACAGGCCACAAACATACTCATAATTGAGCAATTATCTCTCCAGGAATCTAAAACTTGGATTACCCTAACATCCACATGTTCACACAGGTGCTTTCCACAAACATCACAATGCAAATCACTCAATAACAGCATAAATCATCCTGCTCTTAACTGAAAAGCGTTTCATCCTCAGGTTTCTGAGGGCACTGTGCCATCTACAGAGAAAATCCTACTCTGTATCATGAAATATAATCCTAGTTTAATAGCTGGTTGGTGCAGTGTGGGGGCTTCCGAGTGGCGCAGTGATCTAAGGCACTGCATCTCAGTGCTAGAGGCGTCACTACAGACCCTGATTCGATCCTGGGCTGTATCACAACCAGCCGTGATTGGGAGTCCATAGGGCGGTGCACAACTGGCCCAGCGTCGCCCGGGGTTAGGGTTTTGCCGGGGTTGGCCGTCATTGTAAAATAATGACTGCTGACAGTCACAATTTATGGCCTTCTCTACAGTCAGCTAGAGATCTTAACTAATACGCCAGTAATCCGTGTGTATGCGGGAGCGCACTAGGTGGTCTAGAATCTTCTATGACTTATTTACTTTTCTTGCACACAACAGACTCTTACAGTAATAGTAGCATGCACATAATAGCTACAAACATTCAATGGTTACAGTAGCTGGCAATTCTGTACTTTGATGGTATTATGCATTAGCTAAACACGTAAACAATACTGAGCTGGAATCAGAACAAATTAGTTAAATGTAACAATATTTTCCTTTCCTTATAGAACCACAAAGATCACTTATTTTGTGTGTGTGTGTGTGTGTGTGTGTTAATGTGAGGTGGTGACCAAGAGCCAATAAAACTCTGGATATGGACACATCTGCCTTGTTCTTGCCGGACAGTCTGTAGCGAGTCAATCTTAACAATCAGCAATAAGTACTAGCGGGTGAGGGCAATTACAGCCAACCGCTCAGACGAGCTCTACTAGACGTTTTTACATGGTCCTTCAAGACAGATTCGGACCTAGATAAAGTGATAGGGTTCCAGTACCCAGAAGAGTTGTTTCCACACCCCTAGGTTGTAGATGAGTTATCCTGCATCCCTAAGCCATATGGGTCTGCTGCCACCACCCACAACACACACTAAGCCGGCACATCCCTGAGGAAGATGAGCTGCGAGACCCTAGACCTCTCTTCTCGTACCATCGACCAGCCCTGCTCCAGGTCTCGTCTGTGGTCAAGGGGTGAACAAGGAGCTGCTCTATGAGAGGGAAGAGATCAGGAAGGTTTATTATAGGTCCACCCACCTGAACCACTGTCGCAGGAGCTCCGCTACTGCTGCTACTCTCCTGACCTTCACCGCTCAAGGCCCACCTGGCTAGAGTCACTGTCACAGGAGTGCCACCACAGCCGATACTCCCCGAGTCGGCCAATCTACTGCCATGAGAAACACTACTCCAGGCACTCCCGGCCTGAGCATTCACCACCTCCACAGGACCATTGGGACCCACACTACGTCCCGAGGTGGCCCAGCTATTCCACAGAGTGTTGTCATTCCAGGCCCACCCGGCTGGAGCCTACATCGCATCTACCAGAGTGTCAGGAGTGCCCCTTCCACCCGAGATGGCTCAGCTGCTCCCCGACCGATGTCCTGCTAGAACCCACCAAACTGAACCACTAGTTCACCAGGTCCGCTTCTGCTGTCCAGAGCGGTCCAGCTCACCATCAGATCAAGGCAACTCCAGAGTGCACAGTTCATGACACCAAAGTGTGCACACCCCTCAGCTAGCTCCTCGACTAGCCACAGTTAAGGAGACTCCCTCTCTAATCATGGAGCCACAGCCAGCCGCTGCCATGGGACCTGTTCTGGCTGCCGTTGTGGAGTTGTTCTCTCCTCCCAGTGGGGACCCACTGCTGGTCGAGGCAGACACTTGGGTGCCTGAGGTTTGACTGTCTGCTACCCTGGAACCTCCAGCCACAAAGACTCCACCTGGCCCATAAGCCAAGCAGTTGATTCTTCACCTGCTCCTAGGACGGAGCCACAGCCTGCAGATCTCAAGTGCAGCCAGGAAGTTGGGGCGTCCCCAGCCCCTCCTGCCAGAACAGTGCTAGTTCCAGCCCAGTTCCAGCCCAGAGGGTCTCTCCAGACATCGCCTCAGGGGACCCGCCAGACATCACCCCGGGTGACCCACCAGAAGTCACCCCTGATATCCACCCTGATCTAGTTGTCCAGTTCCCTTCCCTCCAGGCAGGGTCAGAGTTCCCTTCCCTCCAGGCGGGGTCAGAGTTCCCTTCACTCCAGGCGGGGTCAGAGTTCCCTTCACTCCAGGTGGGGTCAGAGTTCCCTTCCCTCTGGGCGGGATCAGAGTTTGCCACCTTCCTGGTAGGTCCAGTCTACCCTGCCCCCTCGGTAGGTCCAGTCTACCCTGCCCCCTCGGTATGTCAAGAGTATCCCGGCCCTTCAGTTGGTCAGATGGTTCCTGCTCCCCAGTAGGCTCTCAGTTTCCATCAGTACCCGGTCTTCAGTCTCTGGCCCTGGACTTAGGTTCCCGACTCTGGACTTAGGTTCCCGGACTCCTGCCATACAGCTAGGTCCCCAGTCCTCTGTCGTTTATAGGTCCACAGTTCCCGGCATTAGTAGCCCTTAAGTTTGCAGCTCTGCCAGGCGCTAAGTATCATTCCCAGCTAGGACCCACATTTGCTTCGTCATCAGGTCTGCACTATCCTGCCCTGCATGAACCGCAGACCCCCACCTTATTGGGTACGCAGCATCCAAGCCCGCCAGGCTTAGAGTCCCCTGCCATGTTAGGCACTAAGTTAGCTGGTACGTTTGCAGGTCTACAGTCTCCAGCCCTCGTTGGTATGCAGTTGCCTATCCCTGCCAGGCTCTAAGTTAGGTGCCTTGTCTGTAAGTCTGCAGTCTCTTGCCCTGGTCAGATCACAGCCCCCTGCCTTAGTTGGTAAGCAGTTGCCTATCCCACTAGGTTTAGAGCCTCCTGCCTTACTAGGCCCCAAGTTCCCTGTACTAGGCTTGCTGTCTCCAGACATAGTCAGCTTGCAGCGCCCTAGCCCATCAAGCTTAGAGCCTCCTCCCCTGCTAGGTTTTCAGCCCTCTTTGGCCTCCATTCCTAGCATTAGGTCCTCAGTCTCCAGCTGTAATAGATCTGCTGTCTACAGCTCTAGTCGTCCCTCATTCCCTAACCCAGGTGGGTCATCAGGCTCCTGCCTGGCTAAGCTCAGATTTACCAATTTCTCTAGTAGGCCTAGAGCTCTACCGCTCTCCTTGCTCTCAGTCAGTTTTCCTGTCTGGTCCAGAGTTGTTCTCCCTCTCAGGTTCAGAGTAATTTTCCCTTTAAAGCCCAAAGTGATCAGCACTAGGCTCTCAGCCGTTCTAGTTTTGCTGTATCCAGCTCTAGTCGGCCCTCAGCCCACTGCTACGCCAGGCTTTTGGTTCTCTGTCCCCGCTAGGTCTGCAGCATCTGACCTCAGTTGGTCTGCAGCCCCCAGCCTAAGTTGGCAAGCAGTAAGCTCCCTCAGTGCTACAAGCCAAAACCATCTGTCCTAGTTCTAGGCCAAAGGTTTCCTGTCCTGCTATGCTCAAGAGTTGTCTGCTTCTCTAGGTCTGCAGGATCTGTCCCTAGCCAGTTCGCAGCTCCCAGCTTCAGCCGGCACCCATTCACTTATACTCGCACTAGGCTACAAGTTCCCTGCTGAGCTAAGTTCGCAGCCTCCCTCCATACCTGTGGGTGTAACATTTATTTACAATTTTGATACCTTCTGGAAACAAAGCTCGTATTATAAGGAGGATGGGATCCACCTTAAATCATTTGGGTTCCTGGATCCTTTCACAGAATTTTAAGGCTACGTTGAGACAGTGACTTATCAATGACCCAAGCCCAGCTCCAAGTTGTCATAATGCTTCAGCAAATGTACATTATCCCAGTGGCGTTGGAAGTAACCTAATTTATGTCCCTCTTACTGCCCAGCTTATGTCTGCAGTAGTCATATGCCAATGAACCAGAGTTATACTATTATCACTGCGGTGGTGTGCCCAAGCAGGATGTCCACTGTGTGCAGCTCACCCTACACTAACATAAATACCTTGAGCATGTCTACCTCTGCTAAACATCCAAGTAAAGCAAGAAAAACATTCAAGTATCCCAGAAAACTGTTAAAAATAGCCCACGTTAACATATGTAACTTAAGAAACAAGGTTAATGAAATCAATAATTTGCTAGTAACAAATGACATTCAAATTCTGACTGACTATCTCTGAAACTCACTTAGATAATATCTTTGATGATACAGTGGTAACAATACATGGCTATAAGATCTACAGAAAAGACAGTAATGCCAAAGGTGGAGGTGTTGCTGTTTATATTCAGAACCACATTCCTGTAAAGCTTAGAGAGGATCTCATGTGTTACGTCCCGCAGTTTCTTTGTTGTTGTATGTGTGTCTATTTCAGGAAATGGCTTCCTGGATTCTTAAAGCAGCTGATTGGTCGGCCCCATCGCTGACTGGAGCTCTGACCCCTCCCTCTCGTCAGGGGATACAGCTGTTTCTTCAATTACCAACTCCTTCTTCAGCTTGATAAAAGCCAGTGTTCCTTCATCAGAGAGGAGAGCTTCTTTTTATGTCCTGTGTTGGTTATCGTGGCGGTCAGTGAAAGTTTTTTTTTATATAATTTTGTAGCCGCTCCTTCAGACCGGGGGGGACACACCTTGGGAGTGTTTAGGCAAGAGGCCTGCGGGCATACATAAAGCGTAGTATTTAATCTGTCTATGCACACTAGGTAAGACCTGGTATTTTGGTTAGCGCGCCAGGTGGTGCTAAAGGTTAGGTTAGAAGTGGGAAGGCAGGTAAGGTAGGAAAGGGGATTCCTTAACTTTTACTTTCTTTGCTTTGGTTCCGTCCAGACCCTTGTCCCCCCATTATCGTGTGTTAGGAATAATAAATTCACTCAAGAGAAAGCTTCAAATTGTTACTAGTGCCTGCAAGCTGGTTCAGGTTAACAATCAATCAACCTACCAGGGTAGTTACAAACAGCACAGGAATGAAATCAACATGTATCGATCACATCTTTACTAATGCTGCAGAAATTTGTTTGAAAGGAGTATCCAAATCCATCGGATGTAGTGATCACAGTACACTAGCCATATCTAGGAAAACCAAAGTTCCAAAGACTGGGCTTAATATAGTGTATACAAAGTCATACAATACGTTTTGTAGCGATTCCTATGTTGTTGATGTAAATAATATTTGTTGGTCCATGGTGTGTAATGAGAAACAACCAGACGCTGCACTTGACACATTTATGAAATTGCTTATCCCAGTTACTGATAAGCACATTAAGAAAATGACTGTAAAAACAGTTAAATCCACGTGGATTGATGAGGAATTGTAAAATTGTATGGTTGAGAGGGATAACGCAAAATAAATGGCAAATGTCTGGCTGAACAACTGATTGGCAAACATACTTCAAATTGAGAAATCATGTGACTAAATGGAATAAAAAGAAGAAACTACACTATGAAACAAAGATAAATGACAAAGAATGATAGTTAAAAGCTTTGGAGCACCTTAAATGAAATTATGAATCAGATGGCTCATTCATCACAAAACCCACTGATATTGCCAACTACTTGAATGATTTTTTATTTGGCAAGATTAGCAAACTTAGGCATGACATGCCAGCAACAAACGCTGGCACTACACATCCAAGTATATGAAAGACAAGCATTGTAATGTTTAATTCCGTAAAGTAATTGTAGAAGAGATGAAACAATTATTGTTGTCTATCAACAATGACAAGCCACCGGGGTCTGACAACTTGGATGGAAAATGACTGAGGACAATAGCGATATTGCCACATCTTCAATTTAAGCCTACTAGAAAGTGTGTGCCCTCAGGCCTGGAGGGAAGCAAAAGATATTCCCCCTACCTAAGGATAGTAAAAAACCCTTTACTGGCTCAAATAGCCAACCCTTTGGAAACCTTTGGGAAAAAATGTGTTTGACCAGATACAATGCTATTATACAGTAAACAAATTGACAACAGACTTTTAGCACGCTTATAGGGAAGGACATTCAACAAGAACAGCACTTACACAAATTGATGATAAAAAGATTGTGGGGGCTGTTTTGTTAGACTTCAGTGCGGCTTTTGACATTATCGATCATAGTCTGCTGCTGGAAAATTGTATGTGTTATGGCTTTACACCCCCTGCTATATTGTGGATACAGAGTTACCTGTCTAACTAAACACAGAGGGTGTTGTTATCAGGACACCTCTCCAAGAAAATCCAGGTAGAATCAGGAATTCCCCTGGGCAGCTGTTTAGGCCCCTTACTTTTTTTAAATCTTTACTAAGGACATGCCACTGGATTTGAGTAAAACCAGTGTGTCTATGTATGCAGATGACTCAACACTATACATGTCAGCTACCACTGCAACACTTAACAAAGAGCTGCAGTTAGTTTCAGAATGGGTGGCAAGGAATAAATTTGTCCTAAATATTTCAAAAACTAAAAGCATTGTATTTGGGACAAGTAATTCACTAAACCCTAAACCTCAACTAAATCTTGTAATGAATAATGTGGTAATTGAGCAAGTTGAAGAGACTAAACTGCTTGTTATACGCCTGTATTGTAAACTGTCATGGTCAAAACATATTGATACAACAGTAGCTAGGATGGGGAGAAGTCTGTCCATAATAAAGCGCTGCTCTGCATTCTTAACAGCACTATCAACAAGGCAGGTCCTACAGGCCCTAGTTTTGTCACACCTGTACTACTGTTTCTTTACCATTCGGCCATCAGATTTGCCACCAATGCTCCTTATAGGACACATCACTGCACTCACTACTCTTCTATAAACTGATCATCTCTGTATGCCCGTCGCAAGACCCACTGGTTGATGCTTATTTATACAACCCTCTTAGGCCTCACTCCCCCCTATCGGAGATATCTACTGCAGCCCTCATCCTCCACATACAATACCTGTTCTGCCAGTCACATTCTGTTAAAGGTCCCCAAAGCGCACACATCACTGGGTCGTCTTTTCAGTTCGCTGCGGCTAGCGACTGGAACGAGCTGCAACAAACATTCAAACTGGACAGTTTTATCTCAATCTCTTCATTCAAAGACTCAATCATGGACACTCTTACTGACAGTTGTGGCTGCTTTGCGTGATGTATTGTTGGAGGCACACAGTACTACATAGAGCCATGTAACTCTATTCCACATTAAGTAACTCATGCCAGCAGTAAAATTTGATTTAAAAACAGATACAAATACACCTTATGGAACATTGGGGATGGCCTTTTTTACGTGTCTCCTTCTCTTCATCTATTGAAGTGGATTTAACAGGTGACATCAACAAGGGATCATAGCTTTCACCTGGATTAGGGCTGTTACAGTGACAATATTACCACCACACCGGTGGTCACGAGTCTTGACCACAGTCAAATTCCACACAACCGTTTAGTCAGGGTAACTTTTCTCCAAAACTGTGCTCTGATGCTGCTGATGGTCATTAGTAGCCTACCAAACTTGCTAACTACCTGGTACTCAGCACTCCATTGTCCCTCTATTCACTCTGACATCAATGCCAATTTTATCAAAAATCTAATTAAACAATTAATGAGATCCCATTAGCACAAGTTGCCAAACATTTATATAGGCTATGCAATTGCATGACAAAACAGAGTTTTGATGGCCTCTATTAAAAAAGAGGATCCCATCAGTTTATTTATTTCTCAACTTTCCTAATTTTAAGCACATTGGTTCTCTTTACAACAGGAGTATAGCCTACCTGGCTGGCATGAAAATAAACCACGGGAAAAGCGTCCTCCATTCGCTATATAAGTGCATAGATGATGTATCTTTTTCTCCTGTTCCGAGACAGGTGCATGATAATAGTCCATTATAAATCAAAATAAATTTCACACATATTTATTATATGTAAAGACAATACTAAATCAAGAATAGTCGGATTATTACTTGTCAATTCTTTGTCAATTTTGTTCCATCACGCTACACTCGCATTAACATCTGCTAACCATGTGTATGTGACAAATAAAATTTGATTGGATTTAATTTGAATGATGCCCAGCACATGCAGTAAGCAAAAAACAGCGCACGCCTTTTTTTGCGACTTCAAATCATAGTTGCACACCTCATGTAGCTAGCCCATAGTCCTATGTGTTTTGATAAGGTTTGTATCACAGCTAAAGTGGCCAAATAATTTCTAAAATTAAGCATATTAATCCGCCTTACACCCGGTGTAGAGCCTAACTGGCGTACACAGGCGGCGAGTGAGTTTCAAGTTTGGGAAAGAGAATTTTCACCATTGTGGAGGAACACACCCACCATTTATAATAAAGCACTACATGCATAATAGAATTTGCGGTCACTTTTGATAATGGTGTTTTCCCGCTAATTGATTGCATTTTGGAACAGTCGCACTTATTACCTACTGTCGTATGCGCATTTCTGCACTTCTAACGTGAAGAAATAGCCTTAGTTTATCAACATTTTAAGCTAAATGTTCTGATCTGTTGCATCAGCCTCATTGCTTTTAAAAGGATGTTTTGATGCGAGTGGTTGTATTAATTTGGGATCTATCGCATCCCACAATTTGTTACGGAGTCTAGTTGATAGGTAATCGACTAGCCGGACTGTTCCTCGGACTCCGCGTGTAGGGATTTGTACAATGCTTGAACAAGGCTATTGAACTTGACATTGATGTCTGTCTTTATTCCTTTATCCAACAAATCTACTGAAACATGGTATCAAAAGTGTGTTGTTATGTGTTAATAACATTTAGACTACGTTACCCAGCAGTCTAGGCGGGGGGGGGTGTCACGTGGTGGTGGTTGAAGAATGCCTTGCATGGCTTAAGAACGGAGTTTGCTAGCTGAAGTATATGTTCATTAAAAAGTAGTTAAACCTACGCCCCGGTTTGTCATTATATAAAGGAACAAACATAACAAAAAGTAGCTCGAAAACCACACGTTTGTTATTTTTGTAACTAAGTACAGTATAGGCGCAGTCACGTTCCATATGCGAACACACGCTGTGTCATACTCCTAGTCACAACACTGATCAACTCGTTGTTAGCTGGCTAGCTAGTGTGGGGTTCTGATATTTTTATACCATAATAGTATTGACAATTGCTAATAATCATATTGGGGGTTAGTCAGTAGGGACTTGTGTATGTGTAACCCCTTTGCGGACATTTTGAGAAAGTTGCTGACCTGTGGTTAAGTGGGGGGTGTGAGGTATTTACGACAGGACCCTGGCTAGTGCAAAAGTACTGACATGCCAAGAAGGAAGATAAATCAAACAGAGCGCCAAAAGGGGGACCAGCCCATGTGACAATGATTGGCCCGGCAAGTCTAAACCACGCCCAGGCACTGTTCTGATAGGCCGGCTCACGAAGCAGGAACTAACTCTGTCAGAACATATACCCATGTTATCAGTAGTTAGCGAGTTCCATTGTTTCGTCCTGCGAGATGTTACAGTGAACCCGTATATACGGAAATTGTATTTGCCATTCATTAACTTTTGTATTAAACAATTGTTTTAACCAAATTCAGGTTTACTATCGTTCCTATCTCAGTTGAACCTACGTAAAACCTAACACTAGCATCACTACCTACTTCGATGGCTGAAGGCAAAGAAATCTCTTATTCCATCGCTATGTCAGCGAACATTGCGCCACCAAATCCCATGGTTCTCACAGGGGACTGGAATACTAATTGGGACAACTTCAGGGATGAATTCGAGGACTATGCGCTGGCGACCGGTCTACATGAGGAACCCAACGAGGTACAAGCGGCAACTCTGAGGAGTTTAATGGGCAGCGAATGCAGGCTATCTACCGTCACAATCTCACCCTCACAGCACGACAACAGTTTGATGCAAAGGCTATATTGTATGCATTAGAGAATTACTTAAAACCCGCCAGAAACATAATTTACAAGCGCTTCATTTTCGGAAGCTGCAAACAGGAAGAGGGTGAGTCCGTACACAACCTTGTAACACGTTTGAGAGAAAAATCCGCTACTTGTGAATACGGGGGATTGAAAGATTAATTGATTTGTGACAAAATAGTACTAAGAGAGAGAGGTTTAAGATTAGTAACTGCCATTGAAATGTGCCGCACTGCTGAAGTTACTGACATGAGAATAAGAACAATGGAAATCGAAACCCCACGCACAGACGTTGATACTGTTCACGCTGTTGCCAGGCAGACATTCAGACACAACCAATCGATTCCCCACGAACGTTGAACACAGAGAGCCCCATAGCATGTAAATACTGTGGGAATACACACCCACGTGGCAAAGAGCACTGCCCTGCCTTTGGAAAGCCATGCAGAGCTTGTGGAACTAATAATCACTTTGCAAAGTGTGTCTCAAAAGCAAAAGAAGGGTGAGTGAGGGCAAGATTCACTGTGTTGATGATGTCACTCAATGTTCCGAGCAGAACAGTGAAGTGAAAGTGGCATTTACATGCATTCATCCATTGGGGCTGTACACTCGAGGGAAGAATGTGGCCATGGTTTGTGACACTACAATTACACAACAAGCAACAACAATGTCAACTGGATTCTGGTGCTACATGCAACGTAATGAGCTACAAAGACAAAATCAATCTGGCACCTGACACACATCTATTACCCAGCGATACTAGACTAAAGCTGTACTGACTGAACCAACTGACTGGATCAGCAATATGGTCATAGTGAAAAAAACAGAGAAGCTGAGGGTCTGCATCGACCCAAAGCATCTGAACCAAGCACTGAAACGATCCCACTACATCATGCCGACACTAGAGGATGTCTCTACAAGCTTCCCAAGGCCAGGATTTTCACCTTGGTGGATGCTCGAGATGCATTCCTTCAATGCAAGCTGGACGAAGAAAGCAGCTTCATGACTACCTTCTGGACCCCCTGGGGTCGGAAACGCTGGCTCAAGCTCCCGTGTGGTTTCTCAGTGGCGCCTGAGGTATACCAACGCAAGCAGCACGAGTTACTGGCTGGGCTCAAGGGCATTGAACCAATTGCTGATGATGTCCTGATCGTAGGCTGTGGTGACACAGACGAAGAAGCAGAACGCGACCACTATGTGAAGCTCCTGGCACTGATGGAGCGCTGCCGATCAGTTAAGCTTTGTCTTGGCCTGAAGAAGCTGCAGTTCAAGGTGAAAGACGTCCACTTCCATGGCCACATTCTCTCGGCCAAAGGCCTGAAGCCGGACCCAGACAAGGTCAGAGCGATCCTCGACATGCCAAACCCGTCTGATGCAAAAGGAGTACAGCGTCTCATCGGCTTTGCAAACTATCTTGCAAAGTTCATGCCACACCTATCAGTAGTCTGTGAGCCTCTGCGCCGGTTGCTGGACAAAGACACACCATGGCACTGGCTACCCAAACACGAGGCCGCAGTGCAGGAGATTAAATCTCTGGCTTCATCCATGACAGTGTTGCGCTACTACGACGTCACGAAGCCTGTCACAATCCAGAGCGACTCCAGCCAAAGGGGACTTGAGCAAGAGTGCCTCAGCATCGTCTTCTCCTGCCAGCGTTTTCATCACTACTTATATGGTCGAGAGCTGGTCACCGCTGAAACTGACCACAAACCACTCATTGCCATATTCAGTAAACCTCTCCTCATTGTGCCCAAGAGGCTTCAAAGCATGCTCCTGACTCTGCAAAACTACAGCCTGAAGGTCATTTACAAGCCAGGACCAGAGATGTACATCAGTGACACACTGAGCAGGGCAACAGCACAATGCGGCATGCCATCTGTTCGCTACAGCAGGAACAACAAGATGTTCAACAGATCAATCAGGCAGACTACTTAAACGCCTAGCCCAGATCAGGCAACACAGTGACAAGGACGAACACCTACAGTCACTGAAGTCCATGGCTCTCGCTGGTTGGCCATACCTGAAAGAGGAGACACCTTTCACAGTGAGAGAATACTGGACCTTTCGAGATGAGATCAGCGTGCAAAATGGCGTCTTGTTCAGAGGTCAGAAGGTCATTATTCCCAAATCACTACGTCCAGAGATGCTTACCCGCATACACTCCAGTCACGTTGGAGGTGACGCATGCTACCGCCAGGCTCGTTAAACATTATAATGGACAAACATGCAAGCAGAAATTAAAGACTTTGTCAGCAGCTGTACCACATGCAACGAGTACGCTCATGAACAGAAAAAGTAAATCATGATGTCACACGAACTGCCCACAAGGGCAAATCGTCAGCATGGACTTATTCAGCCACAGACAAAAGGACTACCTTCTCATTGTTGATCACTACTCTGACTTTTGGGAAATTGACGGTCATAAAGCGCTGCAAGGCGCAGTTTGCAAGGCCAATCACAGACAATGGCCCACAATTCACTTCACAGTTCAAGCGTTTCGCCTCAGAATGGGAGTTTGACCACGTAACCTCCTCTCCAAGACACCCCAAAGCAAATGGCAAGGCAGTCAGCTGTCAAGATTGCAAAAAAACTGTTAAGCAGGGCCTTGCGTGACAGCAACGACCCATGGAAAGCGATCTTACAGTGGAGGAACACACCCACCGAAAACATGGACAGCTGCCCAGCACAACGCCTTCTGTCCAGACGTCTGAAGACCACCATCCCTGTAGCTAACAAGCTACTTGAGCCCTGCGTCGTGGTTGGCGCCACGGACAAACTGTGTCACAGAAAGCAGCTCGCTAAGTGCTTCTACGACCGGACTACTCGAGACCTACCAGAGCTGGAGGTGGGTGAGACTATAAGGATGAAATTAAACCACATGAGCCAACTGAAGGTGAGGCTTCTACCCCACCAAGCTCTCCAGCTCGTGGACCTAATCCTACCCCTGTCAGAGTCAATACTTACTCACGGGTGGGTCGGCTGTGCAAGCCACCGGACAGGCTTACTCTGTAAGCAAGAGACTGTGTTAACTTGTCCTCTGTTTATAAAAAAAGATATATTAAAAAAAAAAAATAAGGATGACAACTGAAGTTAAAAAGAAAATGTAAGGCTTTTTCAATTGTTATGACTTGACTGTTAAGAACTTAATGTTATGCTGTTATGTTTGCACTTTCTATTGAAAAGGATGATGTTACGGAGTCTAGTTGATAGGTAATCGACTAGCCGGACTGTTCCCCGGACTCCGCATGTAGGGATTTGTACAATGCTTGAACAAGGCTATTGAACTTGACATTGGTGTCTGTCTTTATTCCTTTATCCAACATATCATACTGAAATCCAATTGTCCCAGAGTATGTTTGGAACATTTCTTTCTCGCACAGAAGGACAAGTTGGCCAATAGAATAAGTACATTTTTGTACTATGGGCGATAGTAGATTGACATACAATGCATTCAGGAAGTATTCAGACTCCTTCACTTTTTCCACATTTTGTTACATTCTTATTCTAAAGTGGATTAGATTGTCCCCCCCATTCCCCATAATGACAAAGCAAAACAAGTTTAGACATTTTTGCAAATGTATAAAACAAAAATGGGAATTTCACATTTACATAAGCATTCAGAAGCTTTACTCAGAAGTACCTTTGGCAGTGATTACAGCCTCGGTCTTCTTGGGTATGACGCTACAAGCTTGGCACACCTGTATTTGGGGAGTTTCTCCCATTCTTCTCTGCAGATCCTCTCAAGCTCTGTCAGGGTGGATGGGGAGCGTCGCTGCACAGCTATTTTCACGTCGCTCCAGAGAGGTTCGATTAGGTTCAAGTCCGGGCTCTGGCTGTGCCATTCCAGGATATTCAGAGCCACTCTTGCGTTGTCTTGGATGTGTGCTTAGGGTTGTTGTTCTGTTGGAAGGTGAACCTTCACCCCAGTCTGAGGTCCTGAGCGCTCTGGAGCAGGTTTTCATCAAGGATCTCGCTCTGTTCATCTTTCCCTCGATCCTGACTAGTCTCTGCTGTTGAAAAATATCCCCACAGCATGATGCTTCACCGTAGGGATGGTGGCAGATTTCCTCCAGACGTGACGCTTGACATTCAGGCCAAAGAGTTAAATCTTGGGAATCTTGTTTCTCATGGTTCGAGAGTCCTTTAGGTGCCTTTTGGCAAACTCCAAGCGGGCTGTCATGTGCTTTTACTGAGAAGTAGCTTCCGCCTGGCCACTCTGCCATAAATGCCTGATTGGAGTGTTGCAGAGATGGTTGGAGATGTCATTTGCATACTGGAGATGTCATTTGCTGTGGAGAAAATAGGAAAACTTGCAAGTCATGCTTGATGTTGTATAAAGTAAAACTATGTTTCAACCATCACAACTTTTTATAGGATCCAGTTAAACATAATGTAGTGTACTCCAGAAATTGCATAAACAATTGATTTATGTGGATGCTAACCATGGCGTGACATTCACCATCAGTGGGTGTTTGCACTTTATTCCAACACAAAACTTAATTTCAACCAGCTTTGTCCCGGAGGGCATAGATGGTTTGAGACTCTTGATAAACTCCAGTTAAGATCAAATATTTGACTTGACACATTTATAAAGTATGTGTAAATATTTTCCCAAACAAACTATGCCAACCCCCCTCTCTCCTTATGCACTGTTATCTTATCTCACCACATCAAACATACTTTACATTACTCTTATCCATCAAAGTCTCACTGTTACGAACCCAATAACTAGGCTACGGATATTGTTGCATTCTATTTATATAGGGGTCCTAGGCCTACTTACAGGGTCTGTAACCTGAATGAATGTGTGCATTTTTGTGAGAAATCAGCATACAGTATGTGACTAGGTGTTAAATGTGCCCAAGGAGACAGCAACCTGACTTTGGTCCAGGGCCAGGTCTGTCTCTCTTGCCCTCATGTTCAGCCCGTCCAAGCAGATTATTTATCAGGTCAGTTTATCAGTTTATTTCTAGTACAGGGGCAGGCAAACGACAGGTCAAAGGCAGTAATCCAGAAAGAGTGCAAAAGGTCCAGAACGGCAGGCAGTCTCAGGGTCAGGTCAGGCAGGGGTCAATAATCCAGTGAGGTGGGGCAAGGTACATAATGGCAGGCAGAACGGTCAAAACCAGGAAGGACTAGAAAACAGGAGCAAGAACAGACAGGAGTAGGGAAACAAACGCTGGTAGGTTTCACGAAAACAAAACGAATTGGCAACAGACAAACAGAGAACACAGGTATAAATGCACTGGGATAATGGGGAAGATGGGCTACACCTGGAGGGGGGTGGAGACAATCACAAAGACAGGTGATACAGATCAGGGTGTGACATTATTGTACAAAAAGGAAAAGAACAAAAGGCAAGCCCAAACTAAAGATTCAAAACCAAACGAAAGGCCTCATGGCCACCAAACAAACCCAACAGCCTCAAATCAAATCAAATGTTATTGGTCACATACACATGGTTAGCAAATGTTATTGTGAGTGTAGTGAAATGCTTGTGCTTCTAGTTCTGACAGTGCAGAAATATTTAACATGTAATCAAACAATTCCACAACAACTACCTAATACACAAAAATCTAAGTAAAGGAATGAAATAAGAATATAGAAATATACTGTATGGATGAGCAATGACAGAGCGGCATATGCAATAGATGGTATAAAATACAGTATATAGATATAAGATGAGTGATGCAAGATATGTAAACATTATTAAAGTGACATTACTAAAGTGACTAGAGATCCATTTATTAAAGTGGCCAATGATTTCAACGCTGTATGTAGGCAGCAGCCTCTGTGTTAGTGATGGCTCTTTAGCAGTCTGATGGCCTTGAGATAGAAGCTGTTTTTCAGTCACTTGGTCCCAGCTTTGATGCACCTGTAATGACCTCGCCTTCTAGATGGTAGCTTTATGATTTTTTTTTTTGTCCTTCCTGTGACATCGGGTGCTGTAGGTGTCCTGGAGGGCAGGTAGTTTGACCCCGGTGATGCGTTGTGCAGACCGCACCACCCTCTTGCGGTTGTGGGCGGTGCAGTTGCCATACCAGGCGGTGATACAGCCCGACAGGATGCTCTCAATTGTGCATCTGTAAAAGTTTGTGAGTGTTTTAGGTGACAAGCCACATTTCTTCAGCCTCCTGAGGTTGAGGAGGTGCTGTTTCACCTTCTTCACCACACTGTCTGTGTGGGTGGACCATTTCAGGTTGTCCGTGATGTGTACTTGTCACCTCCCTGACCATGGCCCTTCTCCCCCCCGATTCAAATCAAATCAAATTTTATTTGTCACATACACATGGTTAGCAGATGTTAATGCGAGTGTAGCGAAATGCTTGTGCTTCTAGTTCCGACCATGCAGTAGTATCTAACAAGTAATCTAACAAATTCACAACAACTACCTTATACACACAAGAGTAAAGGAATGAATACGAGTATGTACATATAAATATATGGATGAGCGATGGCTGACCGGCATAGGCAAGATGCAGTAGATGGTATGGAGTACAGTATATACATATATATATATGAGATGAGTAATGTAGGATATGTAAACATTATATAAATGGCATTGTTTAAAGTGGCTAGTGATACATTATTTCATCCAGTTATAATTATTAAAGTGGCTAGAGATTTGGGTCGATGGCCGAACGGCATAGGCAAGATACAGTAGATTGCTCAGTTTGGCCGGACAGCGAGCTCTAGGAAGTCTTGGTGGTTCCAAACTTCTTCCATTTAAGAATTATGGAGGCCACTGTGTTCTTGGGGACCTTCAGTGCCGCAGAAATGTTTTGGTACCCTTTCCCAGATCTGTGCCTCGACACAATCATGTCTCAGAGCTCTACAGACAATCGACCCCATGGCTTGGTTTTTGCTCTGACATGCACTGTCAACTGATGGACCTTATATAGACAGGTGTGTGCCTTTCCAAATCATGTCCAAGCAATAGAATCTACCACAGATGGACTCCAATCAAGTTGAAGAAACATCTCAAGGATGATCAATAGAAACAGGATGCACCGGAGCTCAATTTTGAGTCTCATAAGCAAAGGGTCTGAATACTTATATAAATAACGTATTTCAGTAAAAAAAAATTATACATTTGCAAACATTTCTAATAACCTGTTCACTTGTCGTTATGGGGTGTTGTGTGTAGACTGATCAGGAATATTTGTTAATAAGGCTATAAGGTAACAAAATGTGGAAAAAGTGAAAGGGTCTGAATACTTTCCAAAGGCATATCATATATGTATATCATAACACTCACTCATCAAGTCTTACATTCCTACATTTCATTACTTTTCTCTTTCCAACATAGTTGGAAAAAACAATTTGATCAACGGAAGGAAGCTGATGACCAGTTTGAACATATCATAGCCAAGAATAAAAAAATCTCCTATTCGTGGATTTATTTGCCCCTTTAGGGAGGGTTCAACGTTTGAGCTATGAAAATTATATTATGGTCTTGTATCCTCCAGACCTACTCAATGAATAAACAACTATAGCTTCAAACAATGTTCAACGCTATTTATTTTTCTTAAGGAATTGTATTCATTTACTCTTACAGACATACAGTTGAAGTACACCTTAGCGAAATACATTTAAACTCAGTTTTCACAATTCCTGACATTTAATCCTAGTACAAATTCCCTGTCTTAGGTCAGTTAGGATCACCACTTCATTTTAAGAATGTGAAATGTCAGAATAATAGTAGAGAGAATGATTTATTTCAGCTTTCAATTCTTTCATCGCATTCCCAGTGGGTCAAAAGTTTACATACACTCAATTAGTATTTGGTAGCATTGCCTTTAAATTGTTTAACTTGGGTCAAACGTTTCAGGTAGCCTTCCACAAGCTTCTCACAATAAGTTGGGTGAATTTTGACCCATTCATCCTGACCGAGCTGGTGTAACTGAGTCAGGTTTGTAGGCCACCTTGCTCGCAAACGTTTCCTCCAGCATCTTCACAAGGTCCTTTGCTGTTGTTCTGGGATTGATTTGCACTTTTCGCACCAAAGTATGTTCTTCTCTAGGAGACAGTGAAACATACCATGGTAAAATCCAATGTGAAAGCTATGTGATTAGATTGTATATCACGTGCTCACATTTTTTGGAAATGCTTAGACTGTTGAAGATAATGTCCTCCAGTGGGTGGCAGTAAAAGTCATGAAATAATCACACAATTTTAGCAGACGCTCTTATCCAGAGCAACTTACAGTAAGTTGTAAGTCGAACCCACAACCCTGGCGTTGCAGGCTCCACGCTCTACCAACTGAGCCACAAGGGACCACACATTCAACCAGGATGAAATCAGATGTTATGTTTAATACATGATCTACATACTCTACGCAACAGTCTAGGTCTAAAATGAAGCAGGAAGAAGAATAAAAGCCAGGGGACTGACGTTCTTTAAATGTCACATTTAATGAGTTTCACCACTGTACTTCAAATCTACACTTTTGGAAACCGGCCATTTTTCCCAACACACACGTGAGCACATCCGAGGAGTCAATTCCGGTCTCAACTTCACATTGGCTTTAAGGTCCTTGTAAGCAGAGCTTTATAGATATATTTATCGTAAATTGTATTCAAATTACATTACCTCTGAGTATAAACTTCAAATGTCTTATAAAATGTGTGACAGCACAAGTAGTACCTATCCAAATTTTGCCCAAATATCAGTTGCAGAGTTCAAGATAGTCTGCATAATCTTTTGTACACATTTAAAATTAGCATCAGTGGGTTTTTGTACTTCATTTCAACACAACATCTCTTGAAGAAAAGATACTAGCATCTTCACATACATATTACACAGAGAAAGGGGGTCATAGCCTATCAAATATTTGACTCAACGTCAACTAACAGTCTGTAATTGCTTGGCTATTGATAGGGTTTTTTAATACAATGACATGATAGGATGGATCCCACCTCTGGCAAATTTTAAATAGTTTTTCAAATGAGTGAAGAAGAAACTTGCGCGTTTTTTATTTATTTCAATATAAAAGCTGGAAGGGACATTCAAGTTTTATTTTTAATTCTCCACATGAAATGATAAACTTGTGGAGATAGACAAACCAAGTAATTGAGCTCAAGAGGTAGAGACCAACATTGTGTTTCCTTTATATACATATAAACACAATAGTAAAGTGTTTTTCTAAGGTAAAAGAAATAATAATATAATAATAATAGTAGTATAATAATAATAAGAAAAAAAGCCTTCTACTTCAATATATCCACAGCTCTGCAGTACACACGACACAATTAACATAATTGGTTATGTGTTTTTTCATTTGTTTTCTGAATCATTTTGTTTTGGATTATTTTTTATCTTCTACACACTCTAGTACAGGGGAAAACAAATAAAAGACCAAATAAAATATATACATTTATATGCAAGTCTCAAAAATAAAATAAAATGCACAGCCCTAAAAATGTGCAGGCTAATACACCTTCTATACAGCAGTATTGTTTTGAGTTTTAATTTCTTCGTTTTTTTCCCTCCATTGTAGATTTAGTTTTAAATCTATTTGTTTTTTCATGTATTTACATATCATATTCTGTGGATCATGAGAAAGCATGTCATAGAATGTCGACTGAAAGAACAAAAAAATAATAATCAAAAAATATATTAAATTGTTTTCTTCTGAGAGTTTATTTTTATTGGCGTAGGCGCAGGTGTGGGTAACATGAAACAGCGCTTTGGGGAGTGAGGCTTAAAGTAGACCTAATATATCTGTTTGACACCATTCCCTTGATAAGGTGACAAACCCTCACCAAAGCAACTATAGTTAGTTAAACATTCTCATTTGCATGTAACAGGACACACGTATAAGCAACACGCACACACCCCTCTTGTTGGAACCCTACGGAAATTAATGAATGTCTTCAAGGAATGGCAACATCCCCTCGTATCATCAAACATCTATTTTTTATATCTTGGTTTCGCTTTCTCTTTAGAATAATTTCATTATTTTGGTTTGGCTGATCTTCGTATTATTTTGCTTGTCTGTCTTCAACTAGGTATGTATTGACAGAACATGGACATACAGTGTATGGTAGGACTATAGATTAGGCAGACATGGTAGGGAAACCAGTGAATGTCTGTATCCTTTATACTCTTAACATGCCTGTTCATATGGTACAGTACGTCTAACAGCAGATTACTTGAATTAGGTCTCTCAGAGTCTCCTGAGAGAAAATGCAATGACCAAGTAGCACGCAAACATGGCCTTCATGTTACTGTAGCACAAAACCTGTTCAGAACACCACAATATCAATATGTACCCTAAACTACTGTCTCTCTGTCCCCCAGCATGTTACAGTACTTCAGCTCTCAGTGCCTCTTCGCACTAATAGTCTATTCTTTGAAGCAACCACATTCCAGGGTTACCTCATTTTACCCAGCTAATACTGACACAGTGCCATACTTCCACATGCCCATATTTGGGTTAGGTGTGCGAGTGGGTGTGCCGTGTGAGGGGTTCTCGCCATATGTATCGCAACCAAGTGGCATAAACAGCACACATATCTTCACAAATACTGACTTCTAAACCCGGGAGACAGCAGGCATAGAACAAAAAGCAATAGAGCAAAAAAAAAAATTAACATAAAAACAAACAATGAAACCCTCTGACTATACTGTTTAACAGTACACCACAAATAAATAAAAAGCTTTATCTCTAATTGAACGCTATGATTTCTTGGGGGTTTAGCTAGCGTGAGTAGGTACTGTCTTAAATCTCGTTCTATACATAAAAAGAACACCCATTCCGGACCTTGTCTCCCTCCTTTAATAAATAAGTGACGACTATGCATGTATGGAAGTGGATGGGAGCTGTGCGTTGCCCTCGGGGACTGCAGGCAGAGACTACGAGGACTCTCTGTAGCATACTGCCTATGTCTCCTCCCTGGCTTTACACACACTTTCAAGCCCACGAGGGTGGCACTCATACCACCTCTGCACAATGTTTGTATGCACATGTGTGTGTGCATTCATTAGTGGGTTTGCATCTACAGAGCAGTGTGGGTATACACTTGCATACATAGCACACTCTAAAAGTCCCTCCCTCCTGGGTTCAAAACTTCATAGTTACTATTACAGTACACACACAGTGGACATTGCTAGTCCTAGACTCCAGTGAAATGCTACGCAGGGTGGGGGTTTCTTCTTCTTGTCCTCAGTAGTCCAGCACGGGCCATGGGCAGGGTCGTGGCCCAGACAGCAGCTATTCCCACACCAGGGGGGACGGGGGCATCTCAGAGGGCTGGGCCACAGTGGAACTGTGAGAGAGAGAGAGAGAGATGAGCGAAAGAAAGAACAAAAGAGGACACAGAGAGATGAGGGGACAGAGAGAGATGGAAAGGTATGGTCAGTCACTGGCACTGCCGCAGCACCACTTTCTGTTTAGTGAGCAGCATGCATCTACTGCAGAGGAAAAAGCAATTAACTAATGCACCAAATCCTTAACAATAACTCTCAGGATGTTGGCTGGCTGGAGGCAGGAGCGAAACTCACAAATCAGATATTTTAGGCCGGGTAATAACAAACTGCAAGGAGAAAGATACTTTTATTGGCTGCCAGTGAGGAAAGCTGGCCAATGGAATGGACTGTTACTGTTCTCGTTGTGACACAAAAGGACACAGGTATCAAGGTGTGGCAGGTAGATTAGGTAAGAGAAGGGAAGCTGACATGCTCACCGGACCAGGCCAAGTAGGGTAAATGTAATCAAATAAGATATCAAGTTTCTAAGAAGTGGTTAGCTTTCAAACTAGCTCAATTCCAAAAATCCAAACAATGAGGAATCCGGTGGTATCCCCTGGCAGAGGTCTCTAATCTTACCTGATAAAGCTTTTAAAAGCGGCTGACTGGGGGTTGATGCAGAGCGGCACCCTGTTCCCCTTCTGCTGCTCCAGGATGAACTGGTGAATGATCTCTGTGGAAGACAGACAGGCTCAAGGAGACGAACCTAACACACTCTTTACAGTTACACAGTAAGCTTTTTAACCCGGGGTTGACTTATCGTATCAAACAGTATTTACTGCTTGTTTGAAATTAGGTAAAGATCTATTGTGGATCTTCACGTAGAAATAACTCGGGTATGTATTTAGAAATCCCGTGGTAAAATGGTAGTCTGATTCAGAGGGGTTGGGTTAAATGCGGAAGACACAATTCAGTTGAATGCATTCAGTTGTACAACTGACTAGGTATCCCCCTTTCCCTTTTAGTTGCATTACAATGATCTACTGATTACTTAGCTTCATTGGGATTCATTAAAACAAGCTTTGTTGCCTAGCTACCACTTAGGACCAGGTAAATAGTTGAAATAAGTACCAGACAGGAAGGAAGAGGAAAGGGAGGGAGAAGGAGGATGAGGGAGAAGGAGGAGGGAGGAAGGCCAGGTTTATTTCGACCATCCACCAGTGTAATCCTGCTTTTAGAAGACATCCTCACTAATACCTGTTGACAGAACAGGCCACCACTGATATGGGTCTCCCCGCAGAGAGAGAGATGAGGGAGGGAGGGTGAGAAAGAGAGAGGCCGAGAGAGAACAAACATTTAAACGAGAGGGAGTGCTTCTAGGGATGTGACAAAAGGCGTCAGCAAGCTTCAGTTTGACTGGCACGTAGCCAAACTATTCCAAGTATACGAAACGAGTGTGCTCGCATACTCCCTTAAAAGACCTTCGCTTGAAAAACTAGAAAAAATAGGCAATAGTACTGTTTATCCATTTTGAGACACCGTATCCAGTATACACTTCCTCAAAATAGTCAGTATTAATCTACGATAACTCAAGAAATCTGTCATAAATTTTGATGTTTTTGTAGAGATTTTAGTCGTGCAATTTTACATCTAACTAAGATGTTTGGTGCAGTATTTCTCAATTAAAAGATATGCATCAAAATAAGTCGTCTCTCATTGTATGACAACAAAGACTATTGAAGAATCCCTATACTGTTGACCAATCACCAACAAAGGGGCGTAGACTTATGTTGTCATAACATATGCACAAACTCATCCGAACTGTTTTGGCTGGGAATCAGGAGGACTCCTTAACATACAGAGGCATGATCTGCACATGGTCTCAGGGCTGATTAGATTAAATTAGGACCTCAGGTGTCTGTAAAGCTGCCTGTTTCACAATAATAATTGTGGTACGAGGTTAAGTTGGGATAAGACTTTCACCATGTAAGCAATGGATGAATGTCTATTTATCACCCATTGAACCCATTAGCTTTAGCTAAAGCTGCCTCTCTTTGCAAACCCAGTGGGAAAACATAACCTGGTAACATGAAGGGGATAACAATGGATGAGCTAGATAGGCCTAAAACAGAGGATAAAACAATAAAAACAACCAAACTTGAAAGGGCTAATTTCCACAGCAAAACTCTGCACTGGTTGGTAGACAAACTCACCTTTGACCTGTCTGACGGAGGTCAGATTCTTCTCGAAGCCATCGTCGAACTTGGGGGTGGTGATGGGCTCGAAGTCGCTGGTGTAGACGCGACCAGAGGAGGTGGTGTAGCAGCACTTACACATGCAGGTGTGGTACCTCAGTCTGCCCTCGTCAAGGTAGGGGTGGGCCAGGGCATCCTTTGCTGAGATCCGCTTCGACTGGGGGAGGGCCAAACACACACTGATGTACACAGACTACACACACTGATGGAATACATACAGGACTATGAAATCCCTCCAAATCAAATGGTCTGTTTAATAAAGCATTTGCTGTATCTCATAAACAGCAGGCTACTGCACATTTTGAGGACACCCCACATTAAAACTGGACCTTGGAATCAAATCAGCCTCAACTAAATACCAAACTGACTAGTCAGCAATATCCCACTGACAGGTGCCATACTTTGAAACGAAGGGGGAGAAAAACTACCCTTTGGTCTGGATAAAGATGTCCGAAAAGAAAGGTCTGCTTATTTCCACATTACAGATATCCAACCCTGTATTCAGTAGGCCTCAATAACTCAATGTTTTTGGCCCCCATTATTAAAATGTGTCAGACTCCTACTAATCTGTTAGTGACAGAGCTTCATCTCATTTCCCCAAGCAGTCAGAAGATGCCAATAAACACTACCGTGTGTGATCTGTCAACACTAGCTTCTAGTAGGGTTTCTGCACACACACACACACACACACACACACACACACACACACACACACACACACACACACACACACACACACACACACACACACACACACACACACACACACACACACACACACACACACACACACACACACACACACACACACACACACACACACACACACACACACACACACACACACACGCAGGCCCATGAATGTAGGACAAGCCTCCAACATGGTTTGGTTTTAATAATCTCCTAAGTGAATGAATAAGTAAATATGTGGGTCGGGGAGAGAAGACAGAAAAGTTAATCAACCTCCCTTTGTTTATAAGACAGTGAATAAGCATCGGGTCAACATAGGGGTTGGACTTGGAGACATTAGCACTGGGGGAACAGTCTTACACCCTGGCTGTCCATCACCCTGGATTGGCCACTGGCCAGAGGTGAAAGCCTGCCATTGAAGAAGATTTCATTCAATCCAAAGTTGGATTGTTGATTACAGTCAGTGACAATAGTGTCTAGGGTTACCACCACCTTCCCCATGTTCCCTTTGTTCAGCATCGACACCCTAGGATGTTGAATTCATATCCTGCCAATGTGTATTGTAGTTGACTGTACTGTACAGAAGTGATGCAAAAACTGTCTGTGTACCATAAGGTATACTCGTACGTTTTAGGAAAATAATTATTCAGTCAGAAAGACAAAAAGCTGCTTCAGTCTTTGTAAGTAGGAGCCAAAACTCTTGAGTAGAGTATTTTTTTTTTTTCATCTCTACATATGGTGTCCAATCTGTAGGCCATTTAGCCATTGAACCATTACTTGTAATGAGGAGATTATTTTTGTTTATTTTCTTTGGTTAGGCAGAAATTCCATCCTATTACTGTGGAGTATAATGGTCTGTTTCCCAACAGGCAGTCAGGCACACACTGGCACAAACACGCATGCACGCACGCACACACACACGCACACTACTCACCGGATCGAACACAAGCATCCTGCACAGGAGGTGGACAGCTTCGTGGGTGGCCTGGCTGGACAGGGTGTACAGGACAGGAAGGGATGGCTGCAGAGAAAGGAAATGTCATACAGTCAGTCAAATAGTCACACGGCCAGTCAACTTAACCAAATAAATATTTTTCAATGCTGGCCTTGTTTTTATTACATTGGGATTTTAGGAACTGTGAAAACACCTTGGATAATGATATCATGAATTGTACATTCAACATGACATTTTTGACACTCAGAAGAAGCATCTACCTGGTAGTACAGTCTTTGTACAGCACCAAAAAACATGACGTGATGTTATGTGACAACGGGAAAAAGTCAAGGGATACTGCGTGCATATTGCAATGTGGATTCAATTGAATTGAGTCCTAGATCTTATCTGTGGCATCAAAGCCAGCCAAAGCCAATGACTTTACAAATCTCTCCTTCACTTCCACACGTCTTCCACGCTGCCGCCAAAGGGATCCTTCAAATGATAGCCGTGTGCTTATCTCTACGAGGAGGTGGGCCCAGAAGAACAATGAGCAAGTTATTTTTACACTCTAATTATCTTCCCTGCCCCATCCATCTCTCTCTCTCTCTCTCTCTCTCTCTCTCTCTCTCTCTCTCTCTCTCTCTCTCTCTCTCTCTCTCTCTCTCTCTCTCTCTCACAAACTCAACAAAGTTGATTGAAAAAGCACACTGTTAATCGCTTGTTTTCCCTGATTAGGTTTTGCTGGTGCGAGCAGATGCAAGCCCTGACTGGTGATTCACGCTCATCAGGATATGACTTTCTGTCACTCACACACTATTCCCTCCGCTGTGTTTCACCCAGCACAATGACCAAGGAGAGGAGAGGGGGACGAGAGCAGAAGAGAGGGGGAGGAGAGGGAGAGGAGAGCAGAGGAGAGGGGGAGGAAGGAGAGGAGGGGGAGGAAAGGGGGAGGGGAGTGGGGAGGAGAGGAGGGGAGGAAAGGGGAAGGGGAGTGGGGAGGAGAGGAGGGGAGGGGAGAGGGGAAGAAGAGAGCTGAGGAGAGGGGAAGGAGAAGAGAGCAGAGGAGACTGTGCTTGTGTGTGTGTTACATCAGTGTGTGTGTGTGTGTGTTGCCATGGTGGCAGTGTGATGGGGCACGGTGCTGGGCTGAGAGAGAGAGATAGAGAGAGCGAGAAAGAGCGTTGCGGTGCACAGTAGTATTAGTAGGCATTAGCCTGGGATTAGCAGGGGATGGAGTTCTAGACAGATGAAGGGGGAGGAGGGCAGGAGAGAGAGGGAGGTGAGACTGGTCCCCTGTCCCTGTCCCGGCCCCATGATGCCGCCCGGGACACAGCTAAATTAAACAAATGATGACTCATGAAGAGAGGCTGCCTGGTGACGTAATGGCCATGGCGCCGTTTCAGACTAGACATCACTCAGAAACTCACACTGTGTCAAACACTGTGAAGGAAGAGACTGTCTGAGAGCAGCTGAAGGTTCTCTTTAAAGACAACACACAGATGCGGTAATAACAGCAGCTAATCTTCGTCTCTAGCCGGAGAAGAAAGGCATCTCCTCTCAAACTAGGGCAAGTGGTCAACCAGCCCACTCCAAATGCCTCAGACTAAGCAAAAAACGAGTTCATTGCCTGGTGTGTGTGCACTGTGCAGCCATCAGCAGTAGTTCTGGTAACTGGGTTGAGGGAGTATTTCAAAGTTGAATTTTGAGCTTTTCCCTGCATGGTAATAGTCAATAGATTGGTGGTGTGATGTCACAGTGCCTCAAGGCCTTGTTGTTGTAAGCAGCCTGAGCCAGGTCAGGGCTTTCTCTTAACTAGCGTGAGTAGAGTCAGGGTTTTTTCCTCTCTCAACTAGCCAGAGCCAGGTCAGGGCTTTCTTTCTCTCAGCTAGCCACAGCCAGCTTCTCAAGGAGCACAGAGCCACAGGCTAGATAGGTAGCCTGTTAGGAGAAAATAACACCTATCTATTTCCTAACAGGATATCAATCTCCTAACATGCTATATATCTATCAATCAATCTCCTAACATGCTATCTATCTATCAATCAATCAATCAATCTCCAAACATGATCTCTCTCTCTCTCTCTCTCTCTCTCTCTCTCTCTCTCTCTCTCTCTCTCTCTCTCTCTCTCTCTCTTACATACACTTAGGTTGGAGTGCCTCTTTGCTTGACATCATGGGAAAATCAAAAGAAATCAGCCAAGACCTCAGAAAAATGTGTAGACCTCCACAAGTCTGGTTCATCCTTGGGAGCAATTTCCAAACACCTGAAGGTACCACGTTCATCTGTACAAACAATAGTATGCAAGTATAAACACCATCGAACCACGCAGCCGTCCTACCACTCAGGAAGGAGACGTGTTCTGTCTCCTAGAGATGAACGTACTTTGGTGCGAAAAGTGCAAATCAATCCCAGATCAACAGCAAAGGACCTTGTGAAGATGCTGGAGGAAACAGGTACAAAAGTATCTATATCCACAGTAAAACGAGTCCTATATCGACATAACCTGAAAGGCCGCTAAGCAAGGAAGAAGCCACTGCTCCAAAACCACCATAAAAAAGCCAGACTACTTTTTGGAGAAATGTCCTCTGGTCTGATGAAACACAAATATAACTATTTGGCCATAATGACCATCGTTATGTTTGGAGGAAAAAGGGGGAGGCTTGCAAGCCGAAGAACACCATCCCAACCGAGAAGCACGGGGGGGTGGCAGCATCATGTTGTGGGGGTGCTTTCCTGCAGGAGGGTGCACTTCACTGGTGCACTTCACAAAATAGATGGCATCATGAGAAGGAAAATTATGTGGATACATTGAAGCAACATCTCAAGACATCAGTCAGGAAGTTAAAGATTGGTCGCAAATGGGTCTTCCAAATGGACAATGACCCCAAGCATACTTCCAAAGTCGTGGCAAAATGGCTCAAGGACAACAAAGTCAAGTTATTGGAGTGGCCATCATAAAGCCCTGACCTCAATCCCATAGAAAATTTGTGGGCAGAAATGAAAAAGCGTGTGCGAGCAAGGAGGCCTACAAACCTGACTCAGTTACACCAGCTCTATCAGAAAGAATGGGTCAAAATTTACCCAACTTATTGTGGGAAGCTTGTCGTTGTCGAAGGCTACCCGAAACGTTTGACCCAAGTTAAACAATTTAAAGGCAATGATACCAAATACTAATTGAGTGTATGTAAACTTCTGACCCACTGGGAATGTGATGAAAGAAATATAAGCTGAAATAAATAATTCTCTCTACTATTATTCTGACATTTCACATTCTTAAAATAAAGTGGTGATCCTAACTGACCTAAGACAGGACATTTTTATTAGGATTAAATGTCAGGAATTGTGAAAAACTGAGATGAAATGTATTTGGCTAAGGTGTATGTAAACTTCCGACTTCAACTGTATCTCCCTACTGGGTATGTATCTCCTTTCAAGGTATCTATTTCTCTCCCATGCATTGTGTAGAGTTGATCTCTCCAAGAAAGACAATTGATTATGTCACAGTGAACAAAGCAAGTGGTTCATAAGATAGCTGAGGCGATCAACCTGTCGAGGTTTATATAACAATGTAATATCCCTGTCATAAACAGTTTACAACCTGCTAGTGCAACCCTAAAATGATGATCACTACTGTACTACACAGTAATGTAAGGGCATGAATTATGCCTGATCAAACAACTTGCATTGTTACAGAACAACTTGCTACTGACTCAAGGGTTTAATCATTCGATATGTCCACATTAGTCTGCACAGCGCAGTGTTTTGCAGTGTTTCAGTTCGACAAAGGAACCCACAGCCCAGACAGACACAAAGCCACAGTGTTAGGGGAGCAGTAAGCAAACGCTCCCGTTCTGATTTACGAGAAGAGCCAGAGAGAGGTTACAGGTTGGTTTGGCGCTGCTCTCTTTTCTAGCCATGGCTCTGGGGACTTTACTCAGCGCGACACAGATGAGCTTCCTGTGTGGTGAAACCCATGTGACCCCCCCCTGCATTCCATCCCCTCCTCAACTGCCCCAACACAAACAACATCCACTATGCCCAAAGACAGTACAGTACAGTTTCACGAGGTTGGAGTAATAACATGTTAAACTACGTAAGACATTAGCTCGAATCTAGGTTGTGCCTTTAACAACTCATGAGAAAAAAGTTCACTTCTCTCATTGACTTCTAAAACCCCAAACCCTGGCCTGGTCTGTGGTCTGTTTCACAAATGTTCCCGGAAGTCTCTAGAAACTATGCTATGGCATTCTATGGCCTTCTTTACACTGTGACAAATATTTGTCACTAAATGAGCGTGGTGATCTTTCAACAAACATTACTCGCTGTGTTGATACATACAGATACTTGACATTCAAAGTGACAGACACAAAAGGTACAGAGTCTACTGAGCTGTAAAGACAACACACAGTGTTGCCTAAAATTTTCACAATACTTGATGCTTCATTTTGCATGTGTCTAAATGACTGAAGCATGTAACAAACTTTTTAAGGCCAAATACCAGAGTACATGTGACTAGGGCAGTTATGGTGACGTTATTAACGTCACACTGGCGGTCATGAGTCATGACTTCAGTCAAATTCCATGTAATTGTTTAGTCACGGCAACTAGTCTTCTCCAAGCTCTGATGCTGCCGATGGTCATTAGTAGCCTACAAAACTTGCTAACTGCCTAGAACTCAGCACTCTATTGTCCCTCTAATCACTCTGACATTGATACAAATGTATCGAAAATCAAATCAAACACTTCATGAGCTCATGTTGCGCAACATTTATATAGGCTATGCAATTACGTTAAAACAACAGAGTTTTGATGACCTCTATTAAAAAGAGGATCCCATCAGCTTTCTATAGGCTAGGCCTACTATATTTATTTCTCAACTTTCCTAATATAAGCACATTGCTTGCTTTATAATAGGAATATAGCCTACCTGGCTGGCATGAAAATGAACCACGGGAAAATCGTCCTCTATTCACTATTTAAGTGCATATATGTCATGTATTTTTGTCCCCTGCTCCTGTTCCGAGACAGGTGCATGATAATTGTCCATTCTAAATACAAACAAATTTCACACATATATTATTTAGTATTTGTGAAGACAAGATTAAATTAAGAATAGTCTGATGGGTGACAATATTATTATTTTACTAGGCAAGTCAGTTAAGAACAAATTCTTATTTTCAATGAAACAGTGGGTTAACTGCCTGCTCAGGGGCAGAACGACAGATTTGTACCTTGTCAGGTCAGGGATTTGAACTTGCAACCTTTCAGTTACTAGTCCAACACTCTAACCACTAGCCTACCCTGCCGCCCCATTCACTTGTGAATGATGTATTATCACTTGTGAATGATATATTATCACTTGTGAATGATGTATTATCACTTGAGAATGATGTATTATCACTTGAGAATGATGTATTATCACTTGTGAATGTTATATTATCACTTGTGAATGATGTATTATCAATTGATGCCCAACGTGTGTTGGGTCCCCGATGTGTCTGTCTTCACTTGTAGCCTACTTTGGAGCTGAGATGCCTGTGAGAAGGACCCGGTCACGTGACGGGCATTGGCTAATAAAAATGTAGATATGTGAGTGAGAGGTGCTTCGCGGAGCACAGCGATTGGCAGACGGGAGAAGGGAATTATTTGTTTCTTTCTCGACATGCACTTTGGGCTGCTTTACAAATAATGTATATAATTATTATTATTATTATTAAAATAAAAGGGAACATCAGGTCTGACCTAGCCCTGCCGAGGGAGGCCTTACACCAGGGCCAACTGGGGGGAGCTGCCTGCCTCTCCCACCCCCCACCCTCCAACATCGTCCATCTCTCTCCACCCTCATCCCACAGCCCAGAGCAAGACAAACAAGTTGTACATCACTCTGCCAGACAATAACAAATCCTTCCCAGGACACAGCCTCAGTGCGAGGTACAACAGGGCACTATGAAAGGAAGAGTTGCACCTGGGGGATTTATGGTGGTGTGGACAAGTGGATGTGTTTACTCTTGCAAAACTGCTACTAATGCTAACTAGCTACAGTAGCCTCCTGGAGCTAAGAGGACGTAAGACTGGTGAAGGATGGGCCGATAAACATGCAGGTAATTACTAGAACAAACTGGCAGAAACGAGAGTTCCAACACAACCAGCTTGTCAACGCCATGTCAGACTGTTCTGTACAAAGATGTGGAGGAAAGGGAAGACGGGTTTATATTTGGATTGTGTGTGTGTGTGTGTGCTGAGGCTAAGTGATGTGTGCTCCAGCAGCATAGTGAAGCGTGCGAGTAGCAGCCTCTGGTAACTACTCTACCGAGACAGACAGCTCAGGTGACAACAGATTGGCAGTGAGGCTTCCTGTTTCAGCAGAAAAGGCTGCACTTAGCTTCGCCGTGGTTCGAGGGTAGAGCAAAGTGGTTGAGGTGTGCGTGTGTGTGTGTTTGTGTGTGCGTGTGAGAGAGAGTGAAAGATAGGGAGTGATGCATACACAGTGTCTGTGCGTGCGTGTGGAGAGAGGGGGTGCTTAGCAGCTTTCAAGCCCTTCTCTGATTTCTAAACTCATTTGGCTTGGGGTATTGACCTGCCAAAGCCTCCATAGCAGGGTAGGTGGGGGTTAGTTTCCTAACGCTGGCTACAGTAGAGACCAATGGCTTTCATTTCACTAGCCATCATCACATACATTTATTTAGAAAGCACAGCGAGAACCAGCACCCTGATGAGTTATATTTTCCTCTCAAAACATGGTTATTTTATTAGACTACACAAGAGCAATCATTAGTAAAGAATCTAAGGGCCACATTCATTAAGGTTCACTATACATCTCATATGGCTGGACCAGTTATTGCCTTCTTTTCCTGGATGAGTGAGGGTGCATCACAGGACTCTGAAGTGGTGTCCTCTTCTCGTTTCCTCTCTCCCTCATCTACAGCTTGCTCTGAAAACAGAGTAGGGGTGAAATGATATGGTGGATGACTACCTGGAATTTGCTCTTGCCTGTCCTGTTCTCTCACACCAGCACAGATGAAAGAGATCAGGATAGGAATCGCCACTGGAAAAGTGAGAAGGAGAGGAAGCTACATTAGAGTAGTGAGAAGAAGAGGAGAGGGAGCTCCATTAGAGTAGTGAGAAGGAGAGGAGAAGGAGCTACATTAGAGTAGTGACAAGGAGAGGAAGCTACATTAGAGTAGTGAGAAGGAGAGGAGAGGAAGCTACATTAGTGAGAAGAAGAGGAGAGGAAGCTACATTAGAGTAGTGAAAAGGAGAGTAAGCTACATTAGAGTAGTGAGAAGGAGAGGAGAGGAAGCTACATTAGAGTAGTGAGAAGGAGAGGAGAGGAGAGGAAGCTACATTAGAGTAGTGAGAAGGAGAGGAGAGGAAGCTACATTAGAGTAGTGAGAAGGAGAGGAGAGGGAGCTACATTAGAGTAGTGAGAAAGAGAGAAAGCTACATTAGAGTAGTGAGAGGGAGAGGAGAGGAAGCTACATTAGAGTAGTGAGAAGGAGAGGAGGGGGAGCTACATTAGAGTAGTAAGAAGGAGAGAATAGGAAGCTACATTAGAGTAGTGAGAAGGAGAGGAAGCTACATTAGAGTAGTGAGAAGGAGAGGAGAGGGAGCTCCATTAGTGTAGTGAGAAGGACAGGAGAGGGAGCTCCATTAGAGTTGTGAGAAGGAGAGGAGAGGGAGCTACATTAGAGTAGTGAGAAGGACAGGAGAGGAAGCTACATTAGAGAAGTGAGAAGCAGAGGAGAGGAGAGGGAGATACATTAGAGTAGTGAGAAGGAGAGGAAGCTACATTAGAGTAGTGAGAAGGAGAGGAGAGGAAGCTACATTAGAGTAGTGGGAAGGAGAGGAGAGGAAGCTACATTAGAGTAGTGAGAAGGACAGGAGAGGAAGCTACATTAGAGTAGTGAGAAGGAGAGGAGAGGAGAGGGAGATACATTAGAGTAGTGAGAAGGAGAGGAAGCTACATTAGAGTAGTGAGAAGGAGAGGAGAGGAAGCTACATTAGAGTAGTGGGAAGAAGAGGAGAGGAAGCTACATTAGAGTAGTGAGAAGGAGAGGAGAGGAAGCTACATTAGAGTAGTGAGAAGGAGAGGAGAGGAAGCTACATTAGAGAAGTGAGAAGGAGAGGAGAGGAAGCTACATTAGAGTAGTGAGAAGGAGAGGAGAGGAAGCTACATTAGAGTAGTGAGAAGGAGAGGAGAGGAAGCTACATTAGAGTAGTGAGAAGGAGAGGAGAGGAGAGGAAGCTACATTAGAGTAGTGAGAAGGAGAGGAGAGGAAGCTACATTAGAGTAGTGAGAAGGAGAGGAGAGGGAGCTACATTAGAGTAGTGAGAAGGAGAGGAAGCTACATTAGAGTAGTGAGAAGGATAGGAAGGGGAGCTACATTAGAGTAGTGTAAAGGAGAGGAGAGAAAGCTACTTTAAAGTAGTGAGAAGGAGAGGAGAGGGAGCTCCTTTAGAGTAGTGGGAAGGAGAGGAGAGGGAGCTCCATTAGAGTAGTGAAAAGGAGAGGAGAGGAGAGGGAGCTCCATTAGTGTAGAGAGAAGGAGAGGAGAGGGAGTTCCATTCGAGTAGTGAGAAGGAGAGGAGAGGGAGCTACATTAGAGTAGTGACAAGGAGAGGAGAGGAAGCTACATTAAAGTAGTGAGAAGGAGAGGAGAAGAAGCTACATTAGAGTAGTGAGAAGGAGAGGAGAGAAAGCTACATTAGGTTAGTGAAAGGAGAGGAGAGAAATCTACTTTAGGGTACTGAAAAGGAGAGGAGAGTGAGCTCCATTAGAGCAGTGAGAAGGAGAGGAGAGGGAGCTACATTAGAGTAGTGACAAGGAGAGGAGAGGAGAGGGAGCTCCATTTGTGTAGTGAGAAGGACAGGAGAGGGAGCTCCATTAGAGTAGTGAGAAGGAGAGGAGAGGGAGCTCCATTAGTGTAGTGAGAAGGACAGGAGAGGGAGCTCCATTAGAGTAGTGAGAAGGAGAGGAGAGGGAGCTACATTAGAGTAGTGAGAAGGAGAGGAGAGGGAGCTACATTAGAGTAGTGAGAAGGACAGGAGAGGAAGCTACATTAGAGAAGTGAGAAGCAGAAGAGAGGAGAGGAAGATACATTAGAGTAGTGAGAAGGAGAGGAAGCTACATTAGAGTAGTGAGAAGGAGAGGAGAGGAAGCTACATTAGAGTAGTGACAAAGAGAGGAATCTACATTAGAGTAGTGAGAACGAGAGGAGAGGAAGCTACATTAGTGAGAAGAAGAGAAGAGGAAGCTACATTAGAGTAGTGAGAAGGAGAGGAGAGGAAGCTACATTAGAGTAGTGAGAGGGAGAGGAGAGGAGAGGAAGCTACATTAGAGTAGTGAGAAGGAGAGGAGGGGGAGCTACATTAGAGTAGTAAGAAGGAGAGAATAGGAAGCTACATTAGAGTAGTGAGAAGGAGAGGAGAGGAAGCTACATTAGAGTAGTGAGAGGGAGAGGAGAGGAGAGGAAGCTACATTAGAGTAGTGAGAAGGATAGGAAGGGGAGCTACATTAGAGTAGTGTAAAGGAGAGGAGAGAAAGCTACTTTAAAGTAGTGAAAAGGAGAGGAGAGGGAGCTCCTTTAGAGTAGTGGGAAGGAGAGGAGAGGGAGCTCCATTAGAGTAGTGAAAAGGAGAGGAGAGGAGAGGGAGCTCCATTAGTGTAGAGAGAAGGAGAGGAGAGGGAGTTCCATTCGAGTAGTGAGAAGGACAGGAGAGGGAGCTACATTAGAGTAGTGACAAGGAGAGGAGAGGAAGCTACATTAGAGTAGTGAGAAGGAGAGGAGAGGAAGCTACATTAGAGTAGTGAGAAGGAGAAGAGAGGGAGCTCCATTAGTGTAGTGAGAAGGACAGGAGAGGGAGCTCCATTAGAGTAGTGAGAAGGAGAGGAGAGGGAGCTCCATTAGTGTAGTGAGAAGGAGAGGAGAGGAAGCTACATTAGAGTAGTGAGAAGGAGAGGAGAGGGAGCTACATTAGAGTAGTGAGAAGGAGAGGAAGCTACATTAGAGTAGTGAGAAGGAGAGGAGAGGAAGCTACATTAGAGTAGTGAGAAGGAGAGGAGAGGAAGCTACATTAGAGTAGTGAGAAGGAGATGAGAGTGAGCTCCATTAGAGTAGTGAGAATGAGAGGAGAGGGAGCTACATTAGAGTAGTGAGAAGGAGAGGAGAGGAAGCTACATTAGAGTAGTGAGAAGGAGATGAGAGGGAGCTACATTAGAGTAGTGAGAAGGAGAGGAGAGGAAGCTACATTACAGTAGTGAGAAGGAGAGGAGAGGGAGCTCCATTAGAGTAGTGAGAAGGAGAGGAGAGGAAGCTACATTAGAGTAGTGACAAGGAGAGTAAGCTACATTAGAGTAGGGAGAAGGAGAGGAGAGGAAGCTACATTAGTGAGAAGGAGAGAAGAGGAATCTACATTAGATCAGTGAGAAGGGGAGGAAGGAAAGCTACATTAGAGTAGTTAGAAGGAGAGGAGAGGAAGCTACATTAGAGTAGTGAGAAGGAGAGGAGAGGAAGCTACATTAGAGTAGTGAGAAGGAGAGGAAGCTACATTAGAGTAGTGACAAGGAGAGGAAGCTACATTAGAGTAGTGAGAAGGAGAGAAGAGGAAGCTACATTAGAGTAGTGAGAAGGAGAGGAGAGGGAGCTCCATTAGAGTAGTGAGAAGGAGAGGAGAGGAAGCTACATTAGAGTAGTGAGAAGGAGAGGAAGCTACATTAGAGTAGTGACAAGGAGAGGAAGCTAAATTAGAGTAGTGAGAAGGAGAGAAGAGGAAGCTACATTAGAGTAGTGAGAAGGAGAGGGAGCTACATTAGAGTAGTGAGAAGGAGAGGAAGCTACATTAGAGTAGTGAGAAGGATAGGAGAGGGAGCTACATTAGAGTAGTGAGAAGGAGAGGAGAGAAAGCTACTTTAGAGAAGTGAGAAGGAGAGGAGAGGGAGCTCCTTTAGAGTAGTGAGAAGGAGAGGAGAGAAAGCTACTTTAGAGTAGTGAGAAGGAGAGGAGAAGAGATGAAGCAACATTAGAGTAGTGAGAAGGAGAGGAGAGGGAGCTACAATAGAGTAGTGTGAAGGAGAGGAGAGAAAGCTACTTTAGAGTAGTGAGAAGGAGAAGAGAGGAGAGGAGCTCCTTTAGAGTAGTGAGAAGGAGAGGAGAGGAGCTCCATTAGAGTAATGAGAAGGAGAGGAGAGGGAGCTCCATTAGAGTAGTGAGAAGGAGAGAGAGGGAGCTCCATTAGAGTAGTGAGAAGGAGAGGAGAGGGAGATACATTAGAGAAGTGAGAAGGAGAGGAAGCTACATTAGAGTAGTGAGAAGGAGAGGAGAGGAAGCTACATTAGAGTAGTGACAAGGAGAGGAGAGGAAGCTACATTAGATTAGTGAGAAGGAGAGGAGAGGAAGCTACATTAGAGTAGTGAGAAGGAGAGGAGAGGAAGCTACATTAGAGTAGTGACAAGGAGGGGAAGCTACATTAGAGTAGTGAGAAGGAGAGGAGAGGAAGCTACAATAGTGAGAAGGAGAGAAGAGGAATCTACATTAGATTAGTGAGAAGGAGAGAAGAGGGAGCTACATTAGAGTAGTGACAAGGAGAGGAGATGAGATGAAGCTACATTAGAGTAGTGAGAAGGAGAGGAGAGAAAGCTACTTTAGAGAAGTGAAAAGGAGAGGAGAGTGAGCTCCATTAGAGTAGTGAGAAGGAGAGGAGAGGGAGCTCCATTAGAGTAGTGAGAAGGAGAGGAGAGGAAGCTACATTAGTGAGAAGAAGAGAAGAGAAAGCTACATTAGAGTAGTGAGAAGGATAGGAGATGAGAGGGAGCTCCTTTAGAGTAGTGAGAAGGAGAGGAGAGGGAGCTCCATTATAGTACTGAGAAGGAGAGGAGGGGAGAGGGAGCTCCATTAGTGTAGTGAGAAGGAGAGGAGAGGGAGCTCCATTAGAGTAGTGAGAAAGAGAGGAGAGGGAGCTACATTAGAGTAGTGACAAGGAGAGGTAGCTACATTAGAGTAGTGAGAAGGAGAGGAGAGGGAGCTACAATAGAGTAGTGTGAAGGAGAGGAGAGAAAGCTACTTTAGAGTAGTGAGAAGGAGAAGAGAGGAGAGAGCTCCTTTAGTGAGGGAGGGAGCTCCATTAGAGTAGTGAGGAGAGGAGAGAGAGCTCCATTAGAGGAGTGAGACTCCATTAGAGTGAGTGAGGAGAGGAGAGAGTGAGTGAGCTACATTAGAGAGAGGGAGAGGAGAGGCTACATTCAGAGTAGAGTGAGGGAGAGGAGAGAGAGCTACATTAGATTAGTGAGCTACATTAGAGTGAGTGAGAGGAGAGGAGAGCTAGAGGCATTAGGAGAGAAGGGAGAGCTACATTAGAGTGGAGCTACATTAGGAGTGAGAAGGAGGAGAGGAGAGAGTAGTGAGAAGCTACATTAGGTAGTGACAAGAGAGAGTAGACAGAGGTTAGAGTAGTGAGAGGAGAGAGAGGAACATTATAGAGGAGGAGAAGGAGAAGGAGGAGCTACATTAGAGAGAGGGAGGAAGGAGGAGCTACATTAGGGTGAGTGAGAAGGAGGAGAGGAAGCTACTTAGAGTAGTGAGGGAAGGAGGAGAGAGAGTGAGTGAGAGGAGATGGGAGGCTAGAGTGAGTGAGAAGGGAGGAGAGGGCTACATTGAGAAGGAGAGGAGAGGAGGCTACATTAGAGTAGTGAGAAGGAGGAGAGGAGCTACATTAGGTAGTGAGAAGGAGAGGGAGAGGAAGCTACATTACAGGTAGTGAGAAGGAGAGGAGGGAGCTCCAGTAGTGGTGAGAGGAGGAAGAGGAGAGAGCTACATTAGGTGGTGACAAGGAGAGGAGAGAAGCTACATTAGAGTGAGTGAGAAGGAGAGGAGAGGAGCTACATTAGAGTAGGTGGAAGGAGAGAGGAAGGCTACATTAGAGTAGTGAGAAGGAGGAGGAGAGAGCTACATTAGAGTAGTGACAAGGAGGGAAGCTACATTAGAGTAGTGAGAAGGAGAGGAGAGGAAGCTACAATGGTGAGAAGGAGAGAGAAGAGAATCTACATTAGATTAGTGAGAAGGAGAGAAGGGAGCTACATTAGAGTAGTGACAAGGAGCAGGGAGATGAGATAGCTACATTAGAGTAGGTGAGAAGGAGAGGAGCTACTTTAGAGAAGTGAAAGGAGAGGAGTGAGCTCCATTAGAGTAGTGAGGAAGGAGGAGAGGGCTCCATTAGAGTAGTGAGAAGGAGAGGAGGAAGCTACATTAGTGAGAAGAGAGAAGAAAGCTACATTAGAGTAGTGAGAAGGGATAGGAGATGAGAGGGCTCCTTTGGAGTAGTGAGAAGGAGAAGGAGGAGAGGAGCTCCATTATAGTACTGAGAGAGAAGGAGGGGAGGGAGAGGGAGCTCCATTAGTGTAGTGAGAAGGAGAGGAGAGGGCTCCATTAGGTAGTGAGAAAGAGAGGGAGAGCTACATTAGAGTAGTGACAGGAGAGGTAGCTACATTAGAGTAGTGAGAAGGAGAGGAGAGGGAGCTACAATGGGGAGTAGTGTGAGAGGAAGGAGAGAAAGCTACTTTAGAGTGAGTGAGAAGGAGAAGAGAGGGAGCTCCTTTGGAGAGTGAGTGAAGAGAGAGGAGAGGGAGCTCCATTAGGGGAGTAGTGAGAAGGAGAGGAGAGGAGCTCCATTAGAGTAGTGAGAAGGAGAGGAGAGGAGCTCCATTAGAGTAGTGAGAAGGAGGGAGAGGGAGATACATTAGAAGTGAGAAGGAGAGGAAGCTACCATTAGGTAGTGAGAAAGGAGAGGAGAGGAAGGCTACATTAGAGTAGTGACAAGGAGAGGAGAGGAGCTACATTAGATTAGTGAGAAGGAGAGGAGAGGAAGCTACATTAGAGTGAGTGAGAAGGGAGAGGAGGAGGAAGCTACATTAAGGTTGGTGACAAGGAGGGAAGCTACATTAGAGTAGTGAGAGAAGGAGAGGAGAGGAGCTACATTAGAGTAGTGAGAAGGAGAGGAAGCTACATTAGAGTAGTGACAAGGAGAGGTAGCTACATTAGAGTAGTGAGAAGGAGAGAAGAGGAAGCTACATTAGAGTAGTGAGAAGGAGAGGGAGCTACATTAGAGTAGTGAGAAGGAGAGGAAGCTACATTAGAGTAGTGAGAAGGAGAGGAGAGGAAGCTACATTAGAGTAGTGAGAAGGAGAGGAGAGGAAGCTACATTAGAGTAGTGAGAAGGAGATGAGAGTGAGCTCCATTAGAATAGTGAGAATGAGAGGAGAGGGAGCTACATTAGAGTAGTGAGAAGGAGAGGAGAGGAAGCTACATTAGAGTAGTGAGAAGGAGATGAGAGGGAGCTACATTAGAGTAGTGAGAAGGAGAGGAGAGGAAGCTACATTACAGTAGTGAGAAGGAGAGGAGAGGGAGCTCCATTAGAGTAGTGAGAAGGACAGGAGAGGAAGCTACATTAGAGTAGTGACAAGGAGAGGAGAGGAAGCTACATTAGAGTAGTGAGAAGGAGAGGAGAGGAAGCTACATTAGAGTAGTGAGAAGGAGAGGAAGCTACATTAGAGTAGTGAGAAGGAGAGGAGAGGAAGCTACATTAGAGTAGTGACAAGGAGGGGAAGCTACATTAGAGTAGTGAGAAGGAGAGGAGAGGAAGCTACAATAGTGAGAAGGAGAGAAGAGGAATCTACATTAGATTAGTGAGAAGGAGAGAAGAGGGAGCTACATTAGAGTAGTGACAAGGAGAGGAGATGAGATGAAGCTACATTAGAGTAGTGAGAAGGAGAGGAGAGAAAGCTACTTTAGAGAAGTGAAAAGGAGAGGAGAGTGAGCTCCATTAGAGTAGTGAGAAGGAGAGGAGAGGGAGCTCCATTAGAGTAGTGAGAAGGAGAGGAGAGGAAGCTACATTAGTGAGAAGAAGAGAAGAGAAAGCTACATTAGAGTAGTGAGAAGGATAGGAGATGAGAGGGAGCTCCTTTAGAGTAGTGAGAAGGAGAGGAGAGGGAGCTCCATTATAGTACTGAGAAGGAGAGGAGGGGAGAGGGAGCTCCATTAGTGTAGTGAGAAGGAGAGGAGAGGGAGCTCCATTAGAGTAGTGAGAAAGAGAGGAGAGGGAGCTACATTAGAGTAGTGACAAGGAGAGGTAGCTACATTAGAGTAGTGAGAAGGAGAGGAGAGGGAGCTACAATAGAGTAGTGTGAAGGAGAGGAGAGAAAGCTACTTTAGAGTAGTGAGAAGGAGAAGAGAGGAGAGGGAGCTCCTTTAGAGTAGTGAGAAGGAGAGGAGAGGGAGCTCCATTAGAGTAGTGAGAAGGAGAGGAGAGGGAGCTCCATTAGAGTAGTGAGAAGGAGAGGAGAGGGAGCTCCATTAGAGTAGTGAGAAGGAGAGGAGAGGGAGATACATTAGAGAAGTGAGAAGGAGAGGAAGCTACATTAGAGTAGTGAGAAGGAGAGGAGAGGAAGCTACATTAGAGTAGTGACAAGGAGAGGAGAGGAAGCTACATTAGATTAGTGAGAAGGAGAGGAGAGGAAGCTACATTAGAGTAGTGAGAAGGAGAGGAGAGGAAGCTACATTAGAGTAGTGACAAGGAGGGGAAGCTACATTAGAGTAGTGAGAAGGAGAGGAGAGGGAGCTACAATAGAGTAGTGTGAAGGAGAGGAGAGAAAGCTACTTTAGAGTAGTGAGAAGGAGAAGAGAGGAGAGGGAGCTCCTTTAGAGTAGTGAGAAGGAGAGGAGAGGGAGCTCCATTAGAGTAGTGAGAAGGAGAGGAGAGGGAGCTCCATTAGAGTAGTGAGAAGGAGAGGAGAGGGAGCTCCATTAGAGTAGTGAGAAGGAGAGGAGAGGGAGATACATTAGAGAAGTGAGAAGGAGAGGAAGCTACATTAGAGTAGTGAGAAGGAGAGGAGAGGAAGCTACATTAGAGTAGTGACAAGGAGAGGAGAGGAAGCTACATTAGATTAGTGAGAAGGAGAGGAGAGGAAGCTACATTAGAGTAGTGAGAAGGAGAGGAGAGGAAGCTACATTAGAGTAGTGACAAGGAGGGGAAGCTACATTAGAGTAGTGAGAAGGAGAGGAGAGGAAGCTACAATAGTGAGAAGGAGAGAAGAGGGAGCTACATTAGAGTAGTGACAAGGAGAGGAGAGGAGATGAAGCTACATTAGAGTAGTGAGAAGGAGAGGAGAGAAAGCTACTTTAGAGAAGTGAAAAGGAGAGGAGAGTGAGCTCCATTAGAGTAGTGAGAATGAGAGGAGAGGGAGCTCCATTAGAGTAGTGAGAAGGAGAGGAGAGGAAGCTACATTAGTGAGAAGAAGAGAAGAGAAAGCTACATTAGAGTAGTGAGAAGGATAGGAGATGAGAGGGAGCTCCTTTAGAGTAGTGAGAAGGAGAGGAGAGGGAGCTCCATTATAGTACTGAGAAGGAGAGGAGGGGAGAGGGAGCTCCATTAGTGTAGTGAGAAGGAGAGGAGAGGGAGCTCCATTAGAGTAGTGAGAAAGAGAGGAGAGGGAGCTACATTAGAGTAGTGACAAGGAGAGGAAGCTACATTAGAGTAGTGAGAAGGAGAGGAGAGGAGATGAAGCTACATTAGAGTAGTGAGGAGGAGACGAGAGGGAGCTACATTAGAGTAGTGGGAAGGAGAGAAGAGGAAGCTACATTAGAGTAGTGAGAAGGAGAGGAAGCTACATTAGAGTAGTGAGAAGGAGAGGAGAGGAAGCTACATTAGAGTAGTGAGAAGGAGAGGAAGCTACATTAGAGTAGTGAGAAGGAGAGGAGAGGAAGCTACATTAGAGTAGTGAGAAGGAGAGGAGAGGGAGCTCCATTAGAGTAGTGAGAAGGAGAGGAGAGGGAGCTCCATTAGAGTAGTGAGAAGGAGAGGAGAGAGAGCTCCCTTGGAGTAGTGAGAAGGAGAGGAGAGGAGAGGGAGCTCCATTACAGTAGTGAGAAGGAGAGGAGAGGGAGCTCCATTAGAGTAGTGACAAGGAGAGGAAGCTACATTAGAGTAGTGAGAAGGAGAGGAGAGGAATCTACATTAGGTTAGTGACAAGGAGAGGAATGAGGTATATTAGAGTGGTGAGAAGGAGAGGAGAGGAAGCTACATTAGAGTAGTGAGAAGGAGAGGAAGCTACATTAGAGTAGTGAGAAGGAGAGGAAGCTACTTTAGAGTAGTGAGAAGGAGAGGAGAGGAAGCCACATTAGAGTAGTGAGAAGGAGATGAGAGTGAGCTCCATTAGAGTAGTGAGAAGGAGAGGAGAGGGAGCTACATTAGAGTAGTGAGAAGGAGAGGAGAGGAAGCTGCATTAGAGTAGTGAGAAGGAGATGAGAGGGAGCTACATTAGAGTAGTGAGAAGGAGAGGAGAGGAAGCTACATTAGAGTAGTGAGAAGGAGAGGAGAGGGAGCTCCATTAGAGTAGTGAGAAGGAGAGGAGAGGAGAGGGAGCTCCATTAGAGTAGTGAGAAGGAGAGGAGAGGAAGCTACATTAGAGTAGTGACAAGGAGAGTAAGCTACATTAGAGTAGTGAGAAGGAGAGGAGAGGAAGCTACATTAGTGAGAAGGAGAGAAGAGGAATCTACATTAGATTAGTGAGAAGGGGAGGAAAGGAAGCTACATTAGAGTAGTGAGAAGGAGAGGAGAGGAAGCTACATTAGAGTAGTGAGAAGGAGAGGAGAGGAAGCTACATTAGAGTAGTGAGAAGGAGAGGAGAGGGAGCTCCATTAGAGTAGTGATAAGGAGAGGAGAAGAAGCTACATTAGAGTAGTGAGAAGGAGAGGAAGCTACATTAGAGTAGTGAGAAGGAGAGAAGAGGAAGCTACATTAGAGTAGTGAGAAGGAGAGGGAGCTACATTAGAGTAGTGAGAAGGAGAGGAAGCTACATTAGAGTAGTGAGAAGGATAGGAGAGGGAGCTACATTAGAGTAGTGAGAAGGAGAGGAGAGAAAGCTACTTTAGAGAAGTGAGAAGGAGAGGAGAGGGAGCTCCTTTAGAGTAGTGAGAAGGAGAGGAGAGAAAGCTACTTTAGAGTAGTGAGAAGGAGAGGAGAGGAGATGAAGCAACATTAGAGTAGTGAGAAGGAGAGGAGAGGGAGCTACAATAGAGTAGTGTGAAGGAGAGGAGAGAAAGCTACTTTAGAGTAGTGAGAAGGAGAAGAGAGGAGAGGGAGCTCCTTTAGAGTAGTGAGAAGGAGAGGAGAGGGAGCTCCATTAGAGTAGTGAGAAGGAGAGGAGAGGGAGCTCCATTAGAGTAGTGAGAAGGAGAGGAGAGGGAGCTCCATTAGAGTAGTGAGAAGGAGAGGAGAGGGAGATACATTAGAGAAGTGAGAAGGAGAGGAAGCTACATTAGAGTAGTGAGAAGGAGAGGAGAGGAAGCTACATTAGAGTAGTGACAAGGAGAGGAGAGGAAGCTACATTAGATTAGTGAGAAGGAGAGGAGAGGAAGCTACATTAGAGTAGTGAGAAGGAGAGGAGAGGAAGCTACATTAGAGTAGTGACAAGGAGGGGAAGCTACATTAGAGTAGTGAGAAGGAGAGGAGAGGAAGCTACAATAGTGAGAAGGAGAGAAGAGGGAGCTACATTAGAGTAGTGACAAGGAGAGGAGAGGAGATGAAGCTACATTAGAGTAGTGAGAAGGAGAGGAGAGAAAGCTACTTTAGAGAAGTGAAAAGGAGAGGAGAGTGAGCTCCATTAGAGTAGTGAGAAGGAGAGGAGAGGGAGCTCCATTAGAGTAGTGAGAAGGAGAGGAGAGGAAGCTACATTAGTGAGAAGAAGAGAAGAGAAAGCTACATTAGAGTAGTGAGAAGGATAGGAGATGAGAGGGAGCTCCTTTAGAGTAGTGAGAAGGAGAGGAGAGGGAGCTCCATTATAGTACTGAGAAGGAGAGGAGGGGAGAGGGAGCTCCATTAGTGTAGTGAGAAGGAGAGGAGAGGGAGCTCCATTAGAGTAGTGAGAAAGAGAGGAGAGGGAGCTACATTAGAGTAGTGACAAGGAGAGGAAGATACATTAGAGTAGTGAGAAGGAGAGGAGTGGAGATGAAGCTACATTAGAGTAGTGAGGAGGAGACGAGAGGGAGCTACATTAGAGTAGTGGGAAGGAGAGAAGAGGAAGCTACATTAGAGTAGTGAGAGGGAGAGGAAGCTACATTAGAGTAGTGAGAAGGAGAGGAGAGGAAGCTACATTAGAGTAGTGAGAAGGAGAGGAGAGGGAGCTCCATTAGAGTAGTGAGAAGGAGAGGAGATGGAGCTCCATTAGAGTAGTGAGAAGGAGAGGAGAGAGAGCTCCCTTGGAGTAGTGTGAAGGAGAGGAGAGGAGAGGGAGCTCCATTACAGTAGTGAGAAGGAGAGGAGAGGGAGCTCCATTAGAGTAGTGACAAGGAGAGGAAGCTACATTAGAGTAGTGAGAAGGAGAGGAGAGGAATCTACATTAGGTTAGTGACAAGGAGAGGAAAGAGGTATATTAGAGTGGTGAGAAGGAGAGGAGAGGAAGCTACATTGGAGTAGTGAGAAGGAGAGGAAGCTACATTAGAGTAGTGAGAAGGAGAGGAAGCTACATTAGAGTAGTGAGAAGGAGAGGAGAGGAAGCCACATTAGAGTAGTGAGAAGGAGATGAGAGTGAGCTCCATTAGAGTAGTGAGAAGGAGAGGAGAGGGAGCTTCATTAGAGTAGTGAGAAGGAGAGGAGAGGAAGCTACATTAGAGTAGTGAGAAGGAGATGAGAGGGAGCTACATTAGAGTAGTGAGAAGGAGAGGAGAGGAAGCTACATTAGAGTAGTGAGAAGGAGAGGAGAGGGAGCTCCATTAGAGTAGTGAGAAGGAGAGGAGAGGAGAGGGAGCTCCATTAGAGTAGTGAGAAGGAGATGAGAGGAAGCTACATTAGAGTAGTGACAAGGAGAGTAAGCTACATTAGAGTAGTGAGAAGGAGAGGAGAGGAAGCTACATTAGTGAGAAGGAGAGAAGAGGAATCTACATTAGATTAGTGAGAAGGGGAGGAAAGGAAGCTACATTAGAGTAGTGAGAAGGAGAGGAGAGGAAGCTACATTAGAGTAGTGAGAAGGAGAGGAGAGGAAGCTACATTAGAGTAGTGAGAAGGAGAGGAGAGGGAGCTCCATTAGAGTAGTGATAAGGAGAGGAGAAGAAGCTACATTAGAGTAGTGAGAAGGAGAGGAAGCTACATTAGAGTAGTGACAAGGAGAGGAAGCTACATTAGAGTAGTGAGAAGGAGAGAAGAGGAAGCTACATTAGAGTAGTGAGAAGGAGAGGGAGCTACATTAGAGTAGTGAGAAGGAGAGGAAGCTACATTAGAGTAGTGAGAAGGATAGGAGAGGGAGCTACATTAGAGTAGTGAGAAGGAGAGGAGAGAAAGCTACTTTAGAGAAGTGAGAAGGAGAGGAGAGGGAGCTCCTTTAGAGTAGTGAGAAGGAGAGGAGAGAAAGCTACTTTAGAGTAGTGAGAAGGAGAGGAGAGGAGATGAAGCAACATTAGAGTAGTGTGAAGGAGAGGAGAGAAAGCTACTTTAGAGTAGTGAGAAGGAGAAGAGAGGAGAGGGAGCTCCTTTAGAGTAGTGAGAAGGAGAGGATAGGGAGCTCCATTAGAGTAGTGAGAAGGAGAGGAGAGGGAGCTCCATTAGAGTAGTGAGAAGGAGAGGAGAGGGAGCTCCATTAGAGTAGTGAGAAGGAGAGGAGAGGAAGCTACATTAGATTAGTGAGAAGGAGAGGAGAGGAAGCTACATTAGAGTAGTGAGAAGGAGAGGAGAGGAATTTACATTATAGTAGTGACAAGGAGGGGAAGCTACATTAGAGTAGTGAGAAGGAGAGGAGAGGAAGCTACAATAGTGAGAAGGAGAGAAGAGAAATCTACATTGGATTAGTGAGAAGGAGAGGAGAGGAAGCTACATTAGAGTAGTGAGAAGGAGAGGAGAGGAAGCTACATTAGAGTAGTGAGAAGGAGAGGAGAGGGAGCTCCATTAGAGTAGTGAGAAGGAGAGGCAAGGAAGCTACATTAGAGTAGTGCGAAGGAGAGGAGACGGAGCTCCATTAGAGTAGTGAGAAGGAGAGGAGAGGAAGCTACATTTGTGTAGTGAGAAGGAGAGGAGAGAGAGCTCGATTAGAGTAGTGAGAAGGAGAGGAGAGGGAGCTCCATTAGAGTAGTGAGAAGGAGAGGAGAGGGAGCTACATTAGAGTAGTGAGAAGGAGAGGAGAGGGAGCTCCATTAGAGTAGTGAGAAGGAGAGGAGAGGAGAGGGAGCTCCATTAGTGTAGTGAGAAGGAGAGGAGAGGGAACTTCATTAGAGTAGTGAGAAGGAGACGAGAGGGAGCTCAATTAGAGTAGTGACAAGGAGAGGAAGCTACATTAGAGTAGTGAGAAGGAGAGGAGAGGAAGCTACATTAGTGAGAAGAAGAGAAGAGGAAGCTAAATTAGAGTAGTGAGAAGGACAGGAGAGGAAGCTACATTAGAGTAGTGAGAAGGAGAGGAGAGGGAGATACATTAGAGTAGTGAGAAGGAGAGGAAGCTACATTAGAGTAGTGAGAAGGAGAAGAGAGGAAGCTACATTAGAGTAGTGAGAAGGAGAGGAGAGGAAGCTACATTAGGTTAGTGACAAGGAAAGGAGAGAGCTACATTAGAGTGGTGAGAGGAGAGGAGAGGAAGCTACATTAGAGTAGTGAGAAGGAGAGGAGAGGAAGCTACATTAGAGTAGGGAGAAGGAGAGGAGAGGAATCTACATTAGGTTAGTGACAAGGAGAGGAGAGAGATATATTAGAGTGGTGAGAAGGAGAGGAGAAGAAGCTACATTAGAGTAGTGAGAAGGAGAGGAGAGGAAGCTACATTAGAGTAGTGAGAAGGAGAAGAGAGGAAGCTACATTAGAGTAGTGAGAAGGAGAGGAGAGGAAGCTGCATTAGAGTAGTGAGAAGGAGAGGAGAGTGAGCTCCATTAGAGTAGTGAGAAGGAGAGGAGAGGGAGCTACATTAGAGTAGTGAGAAGGAGAGGAGAGGAAGCTACATTAGAGTAGTGAGAAGGAGAGGAGAGGAAGGTACATTAGAGTAGTGAGAAGGAGAGGAAGCTACATTAGAGTAGTGACAAGGAGAGGAAGCTACATTAGAGTAGTGAGAAGGAGAGGAGAGGAAGCTACATTAGTGAGAAGGAGAGAAGAGGAATCTACATTAGATTAGTGAGAAGGGGAGGAAAGGAAGCTACATTAGAGTAGTGAGAAGGAGAGGAGAGGAAGCTACATTAGAGTAGTGAGAAGGAGAGTTGAGGAAGCTACATTAGAGTAGTGAGAAGGAGAGGAGAGGGAGCTCCATTAGAGTAGTGAGAAGGAGAGGAGAGGAAGCTACATTAGAGTAGTGAGAAGGAGAGGAAGCTACATTAGAGTAGTGACAAGGAGAGGAAGCTACATTAGAGCAGTGAGAAGGAGAGAAGAGGAAGCTACATTAGAGTAGCGAGAAGGAGAGGGAGCTACATTAGAGTAGTGAGAAGGAGAGGAAGCTACATTTGAGTAGTGAGAAGGATAGGAGAGGGAGCTACATTAGAGTAGTGAGAAGTAGAGGAGAGAAAGCTACTTTAGAGAAGTGAGAAGGAGAGGAGAGGGAGCTCCTTTAGAGTAGTGAGAAGGAGAGGAGAGAAAGCTACTTTAGAGTAGTGAGAAGGAGAGGAGAGGAGATGAAGCAACATTAGAGTAGTGAGAAGGAGAGGAGAGGGAGCTACAATAGAGTAGTGTGAAGGAGAGGAGAGGAGAGAAAGCTACTTTAGAGTAGTGAGAAGGAGAAGAGAGGAGAGGGAGCTCCTTTAGAGTAGTGAGAAGGAGAGGAGAGGGAGCTCCATTAGAGTAGTGAGAAGGAGAGGAGAGGGAGCTCCATTAGAGTATTGAGAAGGAGAGGAGAGGGAGATACATTAGAGAAGTGAGAAGGAGAGGAAGCTACATTAGAGTAGTGAGAAGGAGAGGAGAGGAAGCTACATTAGAGTAGTGACAAGGAGAGGAGAGGAAGCTACATTAGATTAGTGAGAAGGAAAGGAGAGGAAGCTACATTAGAGTAGTGAGAAGGAGAGGAGAGGAAGCTACATTAGAGTAGTGACAAGGAGGGGAAGCTACATTAGAGAAGTGAGAAGGAGAGGAGAGGAAGCTACATTAGAGTAGGGAGAAGGAGAGGAGAGGAATCTACATTAGGTTAGTGACAAGGAGAGGAGAGAGATATATTAGAGTGGTGAGAAGGAGAGGAGAGGAAGCTACATTAGAGTAGTGAGAAGGAGAGGAGAGGAAGCTACATTAGAGTAGTGAGAAGGAGAAGAGAGGAAGCTACATTAGAGTAGTGAGAAGGAGAGGAGAGGAAGCTACATTAGAGTAGTGAGAAGGAGAGGAGAGTGAGCTCCATTAGAGTAGTGAGAAGGAGAGGAGAGGGAGCTACATTAGAGTAGTGAGAAGGAGAGGAGAGGAAGCTACATTAGAGTAGTGAGAAGGAGAGGAGAGGAGAGGGAGCTCCATTAGAGTAGTGAGAAGGAGAGGAGAGGAAGCTACATTAGAGTAGTGAGAAGGACAGGAGAGGGAGCTACATTAGAGTAGTGAGAAGGAGAGGAGAGGGAGCTCCATTAGAGTAGTGAGAAGGAGAGGAGAGGAAGCTACATTAGAGTAGTGAGAAGGACAGGAGAGGGAGCTACATTAGAGTAGTGAGAAGGAGAGGAGAGGGAGCTCCATTAGAGTAGTGAGAAGGAGAGGAGAGGGAGCTCCATTGGAGTAGTGAGAAGGAGAGGAGAGGAGAGGGAGCTCCATTACAGTAGTGAGAAGGAGAGGAGAGGGAGCTCCATTAGAGTAGTGACAAGGAGAGGAAGCTACATTAGAGTAGTGAGAAGGAGAGGAGAGGAAGCTACATTAGTGAGAAGGAGAGGAGAGGAAGCTACATTAGAGTAGTGAGAAGGAGAGGAGAGGAAGCTACATTAGAGTAGTGAGAAGGAGAGGAAGCTACATTAGAGTAGTACGAAGGAGAAGAGAGGAAGCTACATTAGAGTAGTGAGAAGGAGAGGAGAGGAAGCTACATTAGAGTAGTGAGAAGGAGAGGAAGCTACATTAGGTTAGTGACAAGGAGAGGAGAGAGCTACATTAGAGTAGTGAGAAGGAGATGAGAGGAAGCTACATTAGGTTAGTGACAAGGAGAGGAGAGGAAGCTACATTAGAGTAGTGAGAAGGAGAAGAGAGGAAGCTACATTAGTGAGAAGGAGAGAAGAGGAATCTACATTAGATTAGTGAGAAGGGGAGGAAAGGAAGCTACATTAGAGTAGTGAGAAGGAGAGGAGAGGAAGCTACATTAGAGTAGTGAGAAGGAGAAGAGAGGAGAGGGAGCTCCTTTAGAGTAGTGAGAAGGAGAGGAGAGGGAGCTCCATTAGAGTAGTGAGAAGGAGATGAGAGTGAGCTCCATTAGAGTAGTGAGAAGGAGAGGAGAGGGAGCTCCATTAGAGTAGTGAGAAGGAGAGGTGAGGGAGATACATTAGAGTAGTGACAAGGAGAGGAGAGGAAGCTACATTAGATTAGTGAGAAGGAGAGGAGAGGAAGCTACATTAGAGTAGTGAGAAGGAGAGGAGAGGAAGCTACAATAGTGAGAAGGAGAGAAGAGGAATCTACATTAGATTAGTGAGAAGGAGAGGAGAGGAAGCTACATTAGAGTAGTGAGAAGGAGAGGAGAGGAACCTACATTAGAGTAGTGAGAAGGAGAGGAGAGGAAGCTACATTAGAGTAGTGAGAAGGAGAGGAGAGGGAGCTCCATTAGAGTAGTGAGAAGGAGAGGAGAGGAAGCTACATTAGAGTAGTGCGAAGGAGAGGAGACGGAGCTCCATTAGAGTAGTGAGAAGGAGAGGAAGCTACATTTGTGTAGTGAGAAGGAGAGGAGAGAGAGCTCGATTAGAGTAGTGAGAAGGAGAGGAGAGGGAGCTCCATTAGAGTAGTGAGAAGGAGAGGACAGGGAGCTACATTAGAGTAGTGAGAAGGAGAGGAGAGGGAGCTCCATTAGAGTAGTGAGAAGGAGAGGAGAGGAGAGGGAGCTCCATTAGTGTAGTGAGAAGGAGAGGAGAGGGAACTTCATTAGAGTAGTGAGAAGGAGACGAGAGGGAGCTCCATTAGAGTAGTGACAAGGAGAGGAAGCTACATTAGAGTAGTGAGAAGGAGAGGAGAGGAAGCTACATTAGTGAGAAGAAGAGAAGAGGAAGCTACATTAGAGTAGTGAGAAGGAGAGGAGAGGAAGCTACATTAGAGTAGTGAGAAGGACAGGAGAGGAAGCTACATTAGAGTAGTGAGAAGGAGAGGAGAGGGAGATACATTAGAGTAGTGAGAAGGAGAGGAAGCTACATTAGAGTAGTGAGAAGGAGAAGAGAGGAAGCTACATTAGAGTAGTGAGAAGGAGAGGAGAGAAAGCTACATTAGGTTAGTGACAAGGAGAGGAGAGAGCTATATTAGAGTGGTGAGAGGAGAGGAGAGGAAGCTACATTAGAGTAGTGAGAAGGAGAGGAGAGGAAGCTACATTAGAGTAGGGAGAAGGAGAGGAGAGGAATCTACATTAGGTTAGTGACAAGGAGAGGAGAGAGATATATTAGAGTGGTGAGAAGGAGAGGAGAGGAAGCTACATTAGAGTAGTGAGAAGGAGAGGAGAGGAAGCTACATTAAAGTAGTGAGAAGAAGAGGAGAGGAAGCTACATTAGAGTAGTGAGAAGGAGAGGAGAGGAAGCTACATTAGAGTAGTGAGAAGGAGAGGAGAGTGAGCTCCATTAGAGTAGTGAGAAGGAGAGGAGAGGGAGCTACATTAGAGCAGTGAGAAGGAGAGGAGAGGAAGCTACATTAGAGTAGTGAGAAGGAGAGGAGAGGGAGCTACATTAGAGTAGTGAGAAGGAGAGGAGAGGGAGCTCCATTAGAGTTGTGAGAAGGAGAGGAGAGGGAGCTCCATTAGAGTAGTGAGAAGGAGAGGAGAGGGAGCTCCATTGGAGTAGTGAGAAGGAGAGGAGAGGAGAGGGAGCTCCATTACAGTAGTGAGAAGGAGAGGAGAGGGAGCTCCATTAGAGTAGTGACAAGGAGAGGAAGCTACATTAGAGTAGTGAGAAGGAGAGGAGAGGAAGCTACATTAGTGAGAAGGAGAGGAGAGGAAGCTACATTAGAGTAGTGAGAAGGAGAGGAGAGGAAGCTACATTAGAGTAGTGAGAAGGAGAGGAAGCTACATTAGAATAGTGCGAAGGAGAAGAGAGGAAGCTACATTAGAGTAGTGAGAAGGAGAGGAGAGGAAGCTACATTAGAGTAGTGAGAAGGAGAGGAGAGGAAGCTACATTAGGTTAGTGACAAGGAGAGGAGAGAGCTACATTAGAGTAGTGAGAAGGAGATGAGAGGAAGCTACATTAGGTTAGTGACAAGGAGAGGAGAGGAAGCTACATTAGAGTAGTGAGAAGGAGAAGAGAGGAAGCTACATTAGGTTAGTGACAAGGAGAGGAGAGAGCTACATTAGGTTAGTGCAATTGTTTTTATAGTCCCGTACCCCTTCAAATATCCAACCTCTAGCACAAGGGTCAGCGCACTCTCAAATGTTGTTTTTTGCCATCCTTGTAAGCCTGCCACACACACACTATACGATACATTTAGTAAACATAATAATTTGTTTTTTGTCACAACCCGGCTCGTTGGAAGTGACAAAGAGCTCTTATAGGACCAGGGCAGGTAATTACTAGAACAAGAGGAGAGGGAGCTCCATGAGGGCACAAATAATAATATAATATAATCAATAATTTTGCTCTTTATTTAACCATCTTACATTTAAAACCTTATTTGTTCAACAAAAATAGTGAATAACTAATGAGAAGGGTGTGCTTGAAAGGATGCACATAACTCTGCAATGTTGGATTGTATTGGAGAGAGTCTCAGTCTTAAATAATTTTCCACACAGTCTGTGCCTGTATTTAGTTTTCATGCTAGTTTTCATGCTAGTGAGGGCCGAGAATCCACTCTCACACGTGGTTGCAAAGGCTGTTTTAACAGCGCGATTTGCCAAGGCAGGATACTCTTGAGCGCAGCCCAATCCAGAAATCTGGCAGTGGCTTCTGATTAAATTACATTTTCACAGAACCGTTGGTTGCAATTTCAGTGAGGCTCTCTTGTTCAGATATCGGTAAGTGGACTGGAGGCAGGGCATGAAAGGGATAACGAATCCAGTTGTTTGTGTCATCCATTTCGGGAAAGTACCTCCGTAATTGCGCACCCAACTCACACAGGTGCTTCGCTATATCACATTTGACATTGTCCGTAAGCTTGAGTTCATTTGCACACAAAAAAATCAATCAAAGACCTGTGTGTTGTTCTTGTTAATGCAGACAGAGAAGAGCTCCAGCTTTTTAATCATAGCCTCAATTTTGTCCCGCACATTGAATATAGTTGCGGAGAGTTCCTGTAATCCTAGATTCAAATCATTCAGGTGAGAAAAAACATCACCAAGATAAGCCAGTCGTGTGAGAAACCCGTCATCATTCAAGTGGTCAGACAAGTGAAAATTATGGTCAGAAATGAAAACTTTAAGCTTGTCTCTCAATTAAAAAAAGTACTTTGCCCCTTGATAACCAGCGCACTTCTGCATGTTGTAAAAGTGTTACATGGTTGCTGCTCATATCATTGAATACTGCAGAAAATACACGAGAGTTCATGGGCCTTGCTTTAACAAAGTTAACCATTTTCACTGTGGTGTCCAAAATGTCTTTCAAGCTGTCAGGCATTCCCTTGGCAGCAAGAGCCTCTCGGTGGATGCTGCAGTGTACCCAAGTGGCGTCGGGAGCAACTGCTTGCACGCTGCTTACCACTCCACTATGTCTCCCTGTCATGGCTTTTGCGCCATCAGTACAGATACCAACATGAGCAGCAACTATGTTTGGCTACATACGGACTGTTAGTGGAATTCCCGCGAGACAGTAACGGTTAATGTGATTGGATGTTAATTATTTGACTAGGCTACCTGTATTTGACATTGTGTTGTTATTTCGCTGAACACTAGATGGTTTCATTTCATTTTTGGCAGTGAAACGAGGCTACTCAGGCAAGAAAAAAACTAATAAATAATAAAATGAATCACATTTTTATTTGGCGTGCCCCTGACGGCATTGCGCATACCCTCCAGTTTGGGTTACCTGGGTTAGTGAGAAGGAGAGGAGAGAAGAGGAAGCTACATTAGGTTAGTGAGAAGCAGCCCAAGTGCCTGTACTCCTCTGTGGACGTTCTCGCCGTTTGTGAGAATAAGCAGATGTACTGAGTTCCATGAAAACTTTGTCTTTAAAAGCGGCACTCGGTCTGCCTGCCCTCCTCCTCCCTCCATGTTTCCCTCCTCTCTTTTCTCACTCCTTCCATTCCAAGCTCCAACACCCCAGTCCCCCATTGTGTAAAAATGAACCCCTTCTCCCCTCTTCCAAGCTTTGCCGCTCTTTGGTCAAGCTCTCCTCTCACCCTCTCCTCTCTCCTGTGCCCTTACCTCACTCTTGTCCTCCTCTCGCAGGTCCTTCACCTCCTCCACAGAGGGAAAAGAAAGGGGGATGATAGGAGGGCAGGGGCTCTCTGTGATGCTTCATTCTCCCACCTTCAAAAAGACCTTGTCCTCTCACATGAATAAGCAGCTCCCCCAACACTCCAAAAAACCTCCAAGTGTGTGTTGACCTCTGGCTACATCTTGTGACCTTTGAATGCAATTGGCCAATGAACAGTCACCCTGCAGGTAGAGCATTGTTGGTAGTGAGGGCTCTGGCAATTCCCAGCGCTAATGGTTGGAGGGGAGGGGGGTGTAAGATGAACAGCCACCCTGCAGGTAGAGGACCAGCATGGTTGGAGGAGGGGGTGTAAGATGAACCGCCACCCTGCATGTAGAGGACCAGCATGGTTGGAGGGGAGGGGGGTGTAAGATGAACAGTCACCCTGCAGGTAGAGGACCAGCATGGTTGGAGGGAAGGGGGGTGTAAGATGAACAGCCACCCTGCAGTTAGAGGGCCAGCATGGTTGGAGGGAAGGGGGGTGTAAGATGAACAGCCACCCTGCAGGTAGAGGGCCAGCATGGTTGGAGGGGAGGGGGGTGTAAGATGAACAGTCACCCTGCAGGTAGAGGACCAGCATGGTTGGAGGGGAGAGGGGTGTAAGATGAACAGCCACCCTGCAGTTAGAGGGCCAGCATGGTTGGAGGGGAGAGGGGTGTAAGATGGCAAATAAATATGGCAAATAAGAGTGGCAATATCGTGGTCAGATATACTTGGATGTGTAGTGTCAGCGTTTGCTGCTGGCATGTCATGCCTAAGTTTGCTAATCTTGCCAATGAAATGTAGTTGGCAATATCAGTCGGTTGTGTGATGAAAAGATTAACCCCAAATGTATATTTCCTACCACTGCATTTCTGCGTGTCATAAATTTTTTCAGACCACCATCAAGCCCCCCTGCCTCCCCCCTCACCCCCACAATGGCACAATGTGTCCTGGGACCGCACTGGTAGCAGGAAGTAGGATCCCTTCTGGCTTAAGATGGCTCAAAAGTCAATGAAACAAACAACATCAACATCTTGCTGTCCAAGAGGACCACTCATCACTGATGTGTCTGACTCCTGCAACCATGTGTGGAAGGAAATCTCATTCTGTCCACAGACACATATTCCCATCCAGCCATGATTACCCAATATATCATTGATTTGTAGGACTTATGAAAACCTAGCTCAGGAGACACATGCGCTGTCCTGCTCCAGATTACACACACTGCTCATCCATGTCCCTACCTGTTTGTGTGGTCCTCTGAGGATGTGGGCCCTGGCCCCCTCACACGCTGTCCTCATGGCCTCCAGAGAGGGAGTCCCCAGCAGGTCCGTGATCAGATCCAGCTACACCACAGAACACACACAGAAGAACATCATGCAGCATATGTTACTGTACTTGAGACACGCATGCACGAACAAACACACACACCCACACACGCGCACGCACACATACGCTATGGCACATATGCTGTAAAGACGAGGGAGTTGAGAGAGGCAGGCCAAGTTAAGGACTCCAGGGAGCTATACTGTGTATTGACTTATTGCTCCAGAACGCAATTTTGCAGTCCATTGTGAACATACAATGTCTGTGAACAAGTCATTTTAGACATGAGCTATTTGTGTCGATATCAGAAGTGAAAGGGAGTAGTGTGTACTGAGACATAAGACTACATTCCTCCCTCCCCAGCTAACTCAACATGTCATATCTGAAAGGAAAGTAAACGAGGCAGGACCAGAGCTCAAGGTCTGGAGAGACATGGACATTAAGGGGTCAAGGAAGCTCTGTCCTGTTTTCTAATACAGACTTTATCTCTGAAAGCTCAAACCAAGCTGAAAAAATACACCTCAGTGAAGTCTACAGACTAACAAACACAACCAAGGATAGCCAATACCTTTTTTTCTAATAAAATAAGCCCAGAAATGCTCTGCACTGAATACTAGACCAGCAAGTATCCCATGCCAGATCAACATGTTCCCAGTGTTTACAGTATTGGTTACCTGCTGGATGGGGCTTTGGGCCTGGAACAGGATGCGTCGGCCCAGTAGCTCGGCAAAGATGCATCCTACAGACCAGATGTCGATGGCGTTGGAGTAATGGTGGCTGCCCATGAGGATTTCTGGCGCGCGGTAATACTGAGTCACCACCTCCTGAGTCATGTGACGAGACTCGTCCAGCTCCTCCAACCGCGCCAGCCCAAAGTCACAGATCTGGAGAGGGATGAAGGGGGAGAACATTTTCACATTAAAACTGTACGTACATACCCCAACCAGAAGCCATGGATTACAGGCAACATTCGCACTGAGCTAAAGGGAAGATCTGTCGCTTTCAAGGTGCGGGACTCTAACCCAGAAGCTTACAAGAAATCCTGCTATGCCCTGCGACGAACCATCAATCAGGCAAAGCGTCAATACAGGGCTAAGATTGAATCATACTACACCGGCTCGGACGCTCGTCTTATGTGGCAGGGCTTGCAAACTATTACAGACAACAAAAGGAAAGCACAGCCGAGAGCTGCCCAGTGACACGAGCCTGAAACGAGCTAAATCCCTTCTATGCTCGCTTCGAGGCAAGCAACACTGAGGCATGCATGAGAGCATCAGCTGTTCCAGACGACTGTGTGATCACGCTCTCCGTAGCCGACATGAGTAAGACCTTTAAACAAGTCAACATACACAAGGCTGCGGGGCCAGACGGATTACCAGGACGTGTGCTCCAGGCATGTGATGACCAACTGGCAGGTGTCTTCACTTACATTTTCAACATGTCCCTGATTGAGTCTGTAATACCAACATGCTTCAAGCAGACCACCATAGTCCATGTGCCCAATAACAGAAAGGCAACCTGCCTAAACGACTACAGACCCGTAGCACTCACGTCCGTAGCCATGAAGTGCTTTGAAAGGTTGGTAATGGCTCACATCAACAACATTATCCCAGAAACCCTAGACCCCCTTCAATTTGCATACCGCCCAAACAGATCAACAGATGATGCAATCTCTATTGCACTCCACACTGCCCTTTCCCACCTGGACAAAAGGAACACCTATGTGAGAATGCTATTCATTGACTACAGCTCAGCGTTCAACACCATAGTACCCTCAAAGCTCATCACTAAACTAAGGATCCTGGGACTAAACACCTCCCTCTGCAACTGGATCCTGGACTTCCTGACGGGCCCGCATGCAGCTTCTTACAAGATACACTATTTATTATTTGGTAGCTTACTGTGACTGGTCAGTGTCAATTGTTAAATAACTGAATGAGAACATTGTCTGATACGTCTAAAGACACAAAAGAATGGAATATTTGGATTGTTCATAAACGGACCAACAAGCTGCTCCGAAATTCTTTGTTGACTCATATCTTACTTCCCCCAAGCTCTTCAAGGGATGAGCAGTTACAGTGCCTTGCCAAAGTATTCATCCCCCCTTGGTGTTTTTCCTATTTTGTTGCAATACAACCTGTAATTTAAATGGATTTTTATTTGGATTTCATTTAATGGACATACACAAAATAGTCCAAATTGGTGAAGTGAAATTAAAAAAATTACTTGTTTAAAAAATAAATAAAAAAAAAAACAAGTGAAAAAATTGTGCGTGCATATGTATTCACCTCACCCCCTTTGCTATGAAGCCCCTAAATAAGATCGGGTTCAACCAATTACCTTCAGAAGTCACATAATTAGTTAAATAAAGTCCACCTGTGTGAAATCTAAGTGTCACTTGATCTGTCACATAATCTCAGTAAATATCAGTATCCCAAAGCCAATTCCTCCTTTGGCCGCCTTTTCTTCCAGTTCTCTGTTGCCAATGACTAGAAACGAACTGCAAAAATCACTGAAGCTGGAGACTCATATCTCCCTCACTAACTTTAAGCACAAGCTGTCAGAGCAGCTCACAGATCACTGCACCTGTACATAGCCCATCTGTAAATAGCCCATCCAACTACCTCATCCCCATACTGTTTATTTATTGTGCTCCTTTGCACCCCAGTATCTCTACTTGCACATTCATCTTCTGCACATCTATCACTCCAGGGTTTAATTGATATATTGTAATTATTTCGCCACTATGGCCTATTTATTGCCTTACCTCCCTTATCTTACCTCATTTGCCAACACTGTATATAGACTTTTTCTATTGTGTTATTGACTGTATGTTTGTTTATTCCATGTGTAACTCTGTGTTGTTGTTTGTGTCGCACTGCTTTTTTTAAACGTTGGCCAGGTCGCAGTTGTAAATGAGAACTTGTTCTCAACTAGCCTACCTTGTTAAATAAAGGTGAAATAAATTAAATAACAAAAATAACAAAAATATACACCTGTTCTGAAAGGCCCAAGAGTCTGCAACACCACTAAGCAAGGGGCACCACCAAGCAAGCAGGACCATGAAGACCAAAGAGCTCTCCAAACAGGTCAGGGACAATGTTGTGGAGAAGTACAGATCAGGGTTGGGTTATACAAATGTATCAGAAACTTTTAACATCCCACAGAGCACCATTAAATCCATTATAAAAAAATTCTAAGAATATGGCACCACAACAAACCTGCCAAGAGAGGGCCGCCCACCAAAACTCAAGGACCAGGCGAGGAGGGCATTAATCAGAGAGGCAACAAAGAGACCAAAGATAACCCTGAAGGAGCTGCAAAGCTCCACAGTGGAGATTGGAGTATCTGCCCATAGGACCACTGTAAGCTGTACACTCCACAGAGCTGGGCTTTATGGAAGAGTGGCCTGAAAAAAGCCATTGCTTAAGAAAGAAATAAGCTAACATGTTTGGTGTTCGCCAAAAGGCACGTGGGAGATTCCACCAAACATATGGAAGAAGGGGTACTCTGGTTAGATGAGACTAAAATTGAGCTTTTTGGCCATCAAGGAAAACGCTATGTCTGGCGAAAACCCAACACCTCTCATCACCCCGAGAACACCATCCCCATAGTGAAGCATGGTGGTGGCAGCATCATGCTGTGGGGATGTTTTTCATCGGTAGGGACTGGGAAACTGGTCAGAATTGAAGGAATGATGGATGGCGTTAAATACAAGGAAATTCTTGAGGGAAACCTGTTTCAGTCTTCCAGAGATTTGCGACTGGGACAGAGGTTCACCTTCCAGCAGGACAAGGACCCTAAGCATACTGCTAAAGCAACACTCGTGTGGTTTAAGGGGAAACATTTAAATGTCTTGGAATGGCCTAGTCAAAGCCCAGATCTCAATCCAATTGAGAATCAGTGGAATGACTTAAATATTGCTGTACACCAGCGGAACCCATCCAACTTGAAGGAGCTGGAATGGGCAAAAATCCCAGTGGCTAGATGTGCCAAGCTTATAAAGACATACACCAAGAGACTTGCGGCTGTAATTGCTGCAAAAGGTGGCTCTACAAAGTATTGACTTTGCACGCTCAAGTTTTCTGATTATTTGTCTTATTTCTTGTTTGTTTCTCAATAAAAAATATTTTGCATCTTCAAAGTCATAGGCATGTTGCGTAAATCAAATGATACAAACCCCCCAAAAATCTATTTTAATTCCAGGATGTAAGGCAACAAAATAGGAAAAATGTCAAGGGGGTGAATACTTTCGCAAACCACTGTATATCAGAAAAGCGTCACTTATTACATTTTCCAATGAAAACACTCAATGAAGTTTATCATCAACCTCTTATACAATGTCACTACAGGGACACACTTCAACCTTGGTCTCTTATGACAGCTACGTGCTTGTCACGATCTTCATGCGGGACAGACCAAGACGCAGCGAGGCATCCAGTATACATGTTTATTTAGAAAACGAAACTCCACGTAACTGGGCAAAACAACAAAAACAAACGAAGATCGTAACGTTGACACATACCATGACACACAATGAAGCTATGCTCAAACAATAACCCACAAACCTAAAGTGAAACCTACAAACATATATATGGTTCCCAATTAGAGACAACGACACACAGCTGCCTCTAATTGGGAACCATTACTCCAACATAGATCTATAACACCTAGAACTGAAAAACCCTACACCAAAAACGAAACCAAAACACTCCAGCCTGTCATCTCAGGCCTGGACGTGACAGTGCTAAATAACAGCAGGGATTTTTTCATTTCTTGTTTTTGCTAAGTTAGCTAAATATACATTCTGGACAGAATGACAGCTGATGCTGCTGAGGGGGGAGATTTTTGTAAGGGGATGTTCATCATCATCATTATGTTCATCATCAGAAATTAAACGAGGAGTGCCTCGCTATAAAATAATGGCATACAGTGATATCATGGGCAGACAGCACCCAATCACAGGCAGGCAGGGAGCATCACAGAGGCAGGCAGGGAAGGGTTCCTTTGAAAATAGCACAGAATGTGTGGGGAGGGTTTCCCGTTTGGGAAATGAGAATTAGGAGCTAAATGAGTAAATGTCTGCTAGAGACAATCTGTTCTCCAGAGTCAGACAGAGAACACACTGAATCACTCTGTCCTCTACCCTCTCCCTCCTCCTATTTTCTCTCTCTTCCCTCTCCCCCACCCATGGACTAACACCCCTCCAGTGTCTGTGGGGGGAGAAGGGGGAGCTAAGGGTAGCATATACCCAGGCAGGGCCTCCATTACCAAGCCCCAGGATGAAGATTTATATGTCAGGAGCCCAGCATCATGTACTGTAGAAATCCCACTGGGGCGTCAGACCCCCGGTAACACAGGCTACAGAGACTCACCACGCCAGACAGCTACTGAGGGCAGGAGTCAGGAGTGAGAGTGTGTATTTCAGATACTGTACTTCCACAGAGCAGACTCCAACCCCAACTTGACCTCATAAATATAACACTGTACATCTCAGTTGAGTAATACATGTCATCATCACAGGAGGATGGAAATGTTAGATGGTAGAGGACAGTAGACCAACCTTAAGCACACAGTTGCTGTTGACCAGGAGGTTGCCAGGTTTGATGTCTCGATGTAGGATGCCAGCTGAGTGCAGGTACTTCAGTCCTGCAGAAAAAACACATGCCAGGAAGGATTCAGTTGAAAGTTTTTCAAACAGTTTCTTATGCGAAGGTTCCACCCCGTTTTTTATCAATGACGATTCAAACTGATTTTTGTGTGAAAATGCTTTTTTATAGTTTGTAATGTGATCTGAGTGTGTGTGAGCGTGTCGGAGAGGTCTTACCTCGGAGGATCTGATAGAGAAATACTTTGACGTGGTCTGAGCTGAGGGGCTGAGGTGACACGATGATCTTATGGAGGTCACTCTGCATCAGTTCTGTCACCACATAGCTGGACGAGGAGTGGTCAAGGAAAACAACACCACAAAGACTACACAGATATTCTGCAGAGAAGAGCTAGTTAGTGGAGAGGAGGGGAGGGAGGGGTAAATGGATGTAAGTGGGAATGGGCAGAGGAACGACTAATCTACAGTGTCTGTTCTGTTACATTCTAACCTACATAAAATGCTGCCACCTTAAATGGATGTTACTGACAGAGGTTCTTCCAATTCCTCTGCAAGGAGCAGCAGAACGGACTTGATCGATTGTCACAAAGGGCTCCTGCTGTGAGTTTTAATAGACCTCCACGGTGCCTCTACTTATTTCCTTCTTTCTTTCTTGCTCTCTTTCTGCCTCTCTCACACTCTCCTGGGGATGACATTCAGGCAGACCCGTTTTCCTCTCCCTCCTCCGTCATCCAGGCAGTGCAGATACATAATACATGTGGCATACATGAATTACAGTGCATAGAAATGCCTCTCTGATAGAAACAACCTAATCCTGCCATCTAGCACTGTCAGCAGTCAGGCCAACTCCCAGAGCACACAGGCATCCCAGCCCAGCCCACTTGTGTGTGTGAGAGAGATAGAGTGACAGAGAGAGAGATTTCTGAAAAAATATCCTCTGTGTACAACGTAAAACACCAAATAACGCATGCAGAGCAGAATTAGGCTGATACCCGCTAATTATCAAAATCCAGAAAAGAGCCGTTAAATTCTACAACCACCTAAAAGGAAGCGATTCCCAAACCTTCCATAACAAAGCCATCACCTACAGAGAGATGAACCTGGAGAAGCAAGCTGGTCCTGGGGCTCTGTTCACAAACACAAACACACCCCACAGAGCCCCAGGACAGCAACACAATTAGACCCAACCAACAGACTCAGTGAGCATAGCCTTGCTATTGAGAAAGGCCGCCGTAGGCAGACCTGGCTCTCAAGAGAAGACAGGCTATGTGCACACTGCCCACAAAATGAAGTGGAAACTGAGCTGCACTTCCTAACCTCCTGCCCAATGTATGACAATATTAGAGACACATATTTCCTTCAGATTACACAGATCCTCAAAGAATTCGAAAACAAACCCGATTTTAATAAACTCCCATATCTACTGGGTGAAATACCACAGTGTGCAATCACAGCAGCAAAATGTGTGACCTGTTGCCACAAGAAAAGGTCAACCAGTGAAAAACAAACACCAGTTAAAATACAACCCATTATTATGCTTATTTATTTTCCCTTTTGTACTTTAACCATTTGTACATCGTTACAACACTGTATATATACATAATATGACATTTGTAATGTCTTTATTCTTTTGGAACTTCTGTGAGTGTAATGCTTACTGTTAATTTTTATTGTTTATTTCACTTTTGTATATTATCTACCTTGCTTTGGCAATGTTAACATATGTTTACCATGCCAATAAAGACCCTTGAATTGAATTGAGACAGAGAGACAGACAGAGAGAGAGAGAGAGAGACAGACAGACAGAGAGAGCTAAAACAGAGAGAGAGAGACAGAGATAGAGCAATAGAGAGAGAGAGAGAGAGAGAGAGAGAGAGAGAGAGAGAGAGAGAGAGAGAGAGAGAGAGAGAGAGAGAGCTGAGCGTATAGCATTGCCTCATCAACCATCCACAGCTTAGCCAGGGACCTCTGACAAAAGTGCACGCACACACATCCACACACATACACATACACACACACATACAAACACCACAACGAATAAAGATGGAATGAAGCTATTTGAGGCCTGAACATAGAAAAGGAAAAGAAAATGCAGTGCACACCACACCAGTGGAGGAAGGTTGAGGTCACAACACACCAGTGGAGGAAAGATGAGGCCACACCACACCAGTAGAGGAAGGTTGAGACCACACCACACAACACCAGTGGAGGAAGGTTGAGTCCACACCACACCACACCAGGGGAGGAAGATTGAGGCCACAAGGTGGAGGTCACACGACACTACACTAGTGGAAGAAGGTTGAGGCCACACCACAACAGTAGAGGAAGGTTCAGGCCACACCACACCAGTGGAGGAAGGTTGAGGCCACACCACACCAGTGGAGGAAGGTTGAGACCACACGACACCACACTAGTGGAGGAAGGTTGAGGCCACACAACACCACACCAGTGGAGGAAGGTTGAGGCCACACCACACAAGTGTAGGAAGGTTGAGGTCACACCACACCAGTGGAGGAAGGTTGAGGCCACATTACACTGCAACATTGGAGGAAGGTTGAGGCCACACCACAACAGTGGAGGAAGGTTGAGGCCACACCACACCAGTGGAGGAAGGTTGAGGCCACACCACACCATTGGAGGAAGGTTGAGGCCACACCACACCCGTGGAGGAAGGTTGAGGCCACATTACACTGCAACATTGGAGGAAGGTTGAGGCCACACTACACCAGTGGAGGAAGGTTGAGGCCACATTACACTGCAACATTGGAGGAAGGTTGAGGCCACACCACACCATTAGAGGAAGGTTGAGGCCACACCACACCCGTGGAGGAAGGTTGATGTCACACCACACCAGTGGAGGAAGGTTGAGGCCACACCACACCAATGGAGAAAGGTTGAGGCCACACAACACCACACCACACCATTGGAGGAAGGTTGAGGCCACACAACACCACACCAGTGGAGGAAGGTTGAGGTCACAACACACCAGTGGAGGAAAGATGAGGCCACACCACACCAGTAGAGGAAGGTTGAGACCACACAACACAACACCAGTAGAGGAAGGTTGAGTCCACACCACACCACACCAGGGGAGGAAGATTGAGGCCACAAGGTGGAGGTCACACAACACTACACTAGTGGAAGAAGGTTGAGGCCACACCACAACAGTAGAGGAAGGTTCAGGCCACACCACACCAGTGGAGGAAGGTTGAGGCCACACCACACAAGTGTAGGAAGGTTGAGGCCACACCACACCAGTGGAGGAAGGTTGAGGCCACATTACACTGCAACATTGGAGGAAGGTTGAGGCCACACCACAACAGTGGAGGAAGGTTGAGGCCACACCACACCAGTGGAGGAAGGTTGAGGCCACACCAACCCACTCCATTGGAGGAAGGTTGAGGCCACACCACACCAGTGGAAGAAGGTTGAGGCCACACCAACCCACAAAACTGGAGAAAGGATGAGGCCACACTACACAAGTGGAGGAAGGTTGAGGCCACACCACACCAGTGGAGGAAGGTTGAGGCCACCCCACACCAGTGGAGAAGGTTGAGGCCACACCACACCAGTGGAGGAAGGTTGAGACCACACCACACCATTGGAGGAAGGTTGAGACCACACCACACCATTGGAGGAAGGTTGAGGCCACACCACAACACACTATTGGAGGAAGGTTGAGGCCATACCACACCAGTGGAGGAAGGTTGAGGCACACCACACCACAAAATTGGAGGAAGGTTGAGGCCACACCACACAAGTGGAGGAAGGTTGAGGCCACACCACACCAGTGGAGGAAGGTTGAGGCCACACACACACACACACACACACACACAAGCCTGAAACACACTCACACACAGCCAGCTGGAGGGGGCTGAGGACACTGGGTGCCTTGTGCTCCGTTGGGTCCTTGCCTCCCTGCAAATAACCCCCCTGTGTCAGCTGTTCAACTGCTCCCCCTCTTTAGCAGCCCTTTTTATTTTTTTGTTAACCGATGGCAATAGCGACAGCGTGTCTTCCTGGGGTCCGACATGATTAAGAAGACATTACAGACAAAAATATTTTACAATTTACATATATTTAAAAACATTAACATAGACATTACAGATGTTCACACATACATTACTAGATATACAGTTGAAGTCGGACGTTTACATTCACCTTAGCCAAATACATTTAAACTCAGTTTATCACAATTCCTGACATTTAATCCTAGTAAAAATGTCCTGTCTTAGGTCAGTTAGGATCACCACTTTATTTTAAGAACGTGAAATGTCAGGTTAATAGTAGAGAGAATGATTTATTTCAGCTTTTATTTCTTTCATCACATTCCCAGTGGGTCAGTTTACATACACTCAATTAGTACTTGGTAGCATTGCCTTTAAATTGTTTAACTTGGGTCAAACGTTTCGGGTAGCCTTCCACAAGCTTCCCACAATAAGTTGGGGGAATTTTGGCCCATTCCTCCAGACAGAGCTGGTGTAACTGAGTCAGGTTTGTAGGCCTCGTTGCTCGCACACGCTTTTTCAGTTCTGCCCACAGATTTTCTATAGGATTGAGTTCAGGGCTTTGTGATGGCCACTCCAATACCTTGACTTTGTTGTCCTTAAGCCATTTTGCCACAACTTTGGAAGTATGCTTGGGGTCATTGTCCATTTGGAAGACCCATTTGGGACCAAGTTTTAGCTTCCTGACTGATGTCTTGAGATGTTGCTTCAATATATCCACATAATTTTCCTTCTCATGATGCCATCTATTTTGTGAAGTGCACCAGTCTCTCCTGCAGCAAAGCACCTCCACAACATGATGCTGCCACCCCCGTGCTTCACGGTTGGGATGGTGTTCTTCGGCTTGCAAGCCTCCCCCTTTTTCCTCCAAACATAACGACGGTCATTGTGGCCAAACAGTTCTATTTTTGTTTCATCAGACCAGAGGACATTCTCCAAAAAGTGCGATCTTTGTCCCCATGTGCAGTTGCAAACCGTAGTCTTACTTTTTCTATTGCGGTTTTGGAGCGGCTTTTCAGGTTATGTTGATATAGGACTCGTTTTACTGTGAATATAGATACTTTTGTACCTGTTTCCTCCAGCATCTTCACAAGGCCCTTTGCTGTTGTTCTGGGATTGATTTGCACTTTTCACACCAAAGTACGTTCATCTCTAGGAGACAGAACGTGTCTCCTTCCTGAGCGGTATGACGGCTGCGTGGTCCCATGGTGTTTATACTTGAGTACTATTGTTTGTATAGATGAACGTGGTACCTTCAGGCATTTGGAAATTGCTCCCAAGGATGAACCAGATTTGTGGAGGTCTACAATTTATTTTCTGAGGTCTTGGCTGATTTCTTTTGATTTTCTCATGATGTCAAGCAAAGAGGCACTGAGTTTGAAGGTAGGCCTTGAAATACAACCACAGGTACACCTCCAATTGACTCAAATGATGTCAATTAGCCTATCAGAAGCTTCTAAAGCCATGACATCATTTTCAGGAATTTTCCAAGCTGTTTAAAGGCACAGTCAACTTAGTGTACGTAAACTTCTGACCCACTGGAATTGTGATACAGTGAATTATAAGTGAAATAATGTCTGCAAACAATTGTTGGAAAAATTACTTGTGTCATGCACAAAGTAATGTCCTAACCGACTTGCCAAAACTACAGTTTGTTAACAAGAAATGTGTGGAATGGTTGAAAAACAAGTTTTAATGACTCCAACATAAGTGTATATAAACTTCCGACTTCAACTGTATGTGCCTTTACCCTTCACCCCTCACTCCCTCTGTATTTTGTCACTCACCTCACACACTCCCTCTCTCTATCACAAGGCCTCTCCCTTGCCTCACACACTCCCTCCCTATCTCCATCACAAGGCTCTCTCTTAAACACACCTTCCTTTAACAGTAACACCTCTTCCTAACACTGCCTCTCTCTATCACAAGGCCTCTCCCTTGTATACTTCTACTCCATTCCCTCTCTGCTAGCGTCTCTGACACATGGAGAAGAGCAGTGCCAACCTGCCACACCACAGTGGAGAACATGAGGCCCAGGGGCCAAGGATCCATCTATCTGGCCTGGGCACGGCTCCAGATGCTTCCTTTCTGCTTGATAAAACTAAATGTATAATTACCACCCGGCGTCTCACGACAGTATATACTCTCTCTCTCTCTCTCTGTAACGCCCAGTCCCGAGTTTCAGGCTGGAGCGTTTTGGTTTTGTCTTTGTGTAGGGTTTGTTCATTCTAGGTGTCGTATTTCTATGTTGGGTAATGGTTCCCAATTAGAGAGCAGCTGTGTGTCGATTGTCTCTAATTGGGAACCATATTTAGGCTAGTAGGTTTCACTCTGGGTTCGTGGGTTGTGTATGTTCATAGCTGTGTTTGTTTGTTCCAGTTATGTTCATCGTTCACGTTCTCCGTTCTTTGTTTTGTTCCGTCTTGTTCCCGTGGATTTATTAAATCATGTATTCTGGCTACATCGCTGCGTCTTGGTCTGTCCTCAGAAGTGAAGCGTGACAGAATAACCCACCAAACAAGGACCAAGCAGCGAGAGACCGGGAGCTTAGGTCTTGGGAGAAGGAGGCTGTTCTATGGGAGTGCTTAGGACCAGCCTGGGAGTATCGTCGACCCAGAGAGGAACTGGAAGCAGCGGCGGGCGGCAGGTGTGAGACTTGATGGGAGCATGGGACCCGGAGAGAGGAATGTTTCTCAGACCTCGCCGGGCTAGGAAGCCCGTAAAGGCAGCCCCAAGAAACTTTTGGGGGGCACACGAGGAGGTTGGCGGTTCAGGAGGGACTCTGAGCCAACCCCTCGTGCTTCATGGAGGCGTTGGAGATCGTCGCACCGAGGGGACACCGTGCTATGCTGTATTGCGCTTGCGGTTTCCCCTATCTGCGAGTCAGAGGCCGTCGCGAAGATTCCCGCCCCACTCATCAGTCGGGAGTAAGCGGCGTTCAGCCAGGAAGAGTGGTGCCTGCTCTGCGCTAAGTCTCCAGTGCGCCTCCTGGGACCGGATATCCTGCTCCAGTTCCGTGTGCGGTGTCTCGATGCACGTGTCCGCAGCCCAGTCGCGAGAGATCCCAGCGCCACTCATTGGTCGGGCCGAGGTCTGTGTGCTACCTGGGAGAGTGGTGCCAGCTCTGCGAGCCAGGTCTCCAGTGCGCCTTTTGGGTCCATGTTATCCTGTGGTCCTCACGGGCAGAATCTCGATGCGGATCCACAGCCCAGTCCGAGAGATTCCAGCTCCACTCACCCATGAGGCCAGGGTTAGTGAGCTAGCTGGAGATATGGTGTCGGCTCTCCATATCAGGTTCCCGGTCGGGTAGAGGTTTCTACACGTCCAGTCCCGTTCCACGTTCCGAGATCCCTGTTCACGTTCCAAGATCCCTGTTCCACGTTCAAGATCCCTGTTCCACGTTCCAAGATCCCTGTTCCACGTTCCAGATCCCTGTTCCACGTTCCAAGATCCCTGTTCGGCGTTCCAAGATCCCTGTTCGGCGTTCCAAGATCCCTGTTCAGCGTTCCAAGATCCCTGTTCCGTGTTCCAAGATCCCAGTCCGTGTAGTGGTGTCTACGTCCAGTCCCTGTTCCACGCGCAGCTCCCGTGCGCTCCGAAAGTCCAGCACGTCCTGTTCGACTCCGCGCGCAAGCTCCCGTCGCGCTCAGAGAGTCCAGCACGTCCTGTCGGCTCCGGCGCGCAAGCTCCCGTGCGTTCGAGGAAGTCAGCACGTCCTGCTCGACTCCGGCGCACCAAGCTCCCGTGCGTTCAGAGAGTCCAGCACGTCCTGCTCCGGCCCGCGCACCGCTCCCCGTGCGCTCCGAGTCATGCGTCCTGTTCGGCTCCGGCGCACCGCTCCCCGTGCGCTCCGAGAGTCAGCACGTCTGTTCGGCTCCGCGCGCAGCTCCGCGTGCGCTCCGAGAGTCCAACGCGTCCTGTCCGGCTCCGGCGCTGCAAGCTCCCGTGCGTTCAGAGAGTCCAGCACGTCCTGTCCCGGCTCCGCGCGCAAGCTCCCGATGCGTTCAGAGAGTCAGCCGCGTCCTGTCGGCTCCGGCGCGCAAGCTCCCGATGCGTTCAGAGAGTCCAGCACGTCCTGTCCGGCTCCGGCGCGCAAGCTCCCGCGTGCGTTCAGAGAGTCGAATGCGACCAGTTCCTGCTCCACGCACCAGAGTCCCAGTGAGCATCACGAGTCAGTACTGCCAGTTCCTGCTCCACGCCAGCGTCCCAGTGAGCATCACAAGTCCGAATGCGACCAGTTCCTGCTCACGCACCAGAGTTCCAGTGAGCATCACAAGTCCAGTACTGCCAGTTCCTGCTCCACGCGCAGAGTACCAGTGAGCATCACTAGTCCGGTACTGCCAGTTCCTGCTCCGCGCACCAGAGTTCCAGTGAGCATCACAAGTCCAGTACTGCCAGTTCCTGCTCCACGCACCAGAGTTCCAGTGAGCATCACAAGTCCAGTACTGCCAGTTCCTGCTCCACGCACCAGAGTTCCAGTGAGCATCACGAGTCAATGCGACCAGTTCCTGCTCCACGCACCAGAGTCCCAGTGAGCATCACGAGTCCAGTACGACCAGTTCCTGCTCCACGCACCAGAGTCCCAGTGAGCATCACGAGGTCCAGTACTGCCAGTTCCTGCTCCACGCGCAGAGTCCCAGTGAGCATCACGAGTCCAGTACTGCCAGTTCCTGCTCCACGCACCAGCGTTCCAGTGAGCATCACGAGGTCCAGCGGCCAGTTCCAACTCCACGCACCAGAGTTCCAGGAGAGGCCCAGGGCCTCCGGTTCTGGATGTCAGACCAGCACGGCCAGCACCGAGCCTCCACCTGGGACAAAGCGACCCACCGAAAGACCCCACAGACTTTTGGCGGCGTCGAGTCCGCCTTTGGGAGGGGTACTGCTTGAGTCCCGAGTTTCAGGCTGGAGCGTTTTGGTTTGTCTTTGTGTAGGGTTTGTTCATTCTAGGTGTCGTATTTCTATGTTGGGTAATGGTTCCCAATTAGAGGCAGCTGTGTGTCGTTGTCTCTAATTGGGAATATCTTAAACTAGTAAGGTTTCACTCTGGGTTCGTGGGTTATTGTATGTTCATAGCTGTGTTTGTTTGTTCAGTTATGTTCAGTTACGTTCTCCGTTCTTTGTTTTGTTCCGTCTTGTTCCGTGGATTTATTAAATCATGTATTCTGGCTACATCGCTGCGTCTTGGTCTGTCCCCTCAGAAGTGAAACGTGACACTCTCCCCATTATAAATAGTGTATGGCTTCTTCAGCAAGAGACATGCAGGGTATAGCCTTAAACATTTATTAATAATTTATATTTTGTTAAAGTGGTCTAAATCTAGAGCCACGCCATGACACACCACGGGGAAAAGACACCCCATGTGGGAGCAAATTATATTTAGCTATGCATCCATATCATCTCAAAATGACAACGACTAATAATGACAACATATATTTTCAATAATAGTTCTTAAATCCCACACAATAGGTCCAGTAGTCTGACAATTCATGTATGAAACAACTCATCATTGCCAAATTGTCAGGAAACAACCCAACAAAGCACAGATTAAAGATTCCCTCAATTGTATCAGTGACAGGGCAGGGAACAGATGACTTTTGTCCTGTCTCTAATACTGTATAATTATCCTCATGCAAATCATCTGCATGCTTGATTGCTCCGCTGAAATGCAAACTCCACTCTTTCCTCTGTGGCCCATGCTCGCTCGGTGGTTGTTGACTCTCTCTCTCTGCTGTGCTGCTGTGGTGACAATAACAAGGCTCTCTCTCTCTCTCTCTCTCTCTCTCTGGGTACAAAGTTATGCCCTGATTGAAAGTGAGAGAGAGAAAGACAAGAACACCAGCCACTGGGGCTCTGGACACCTCTTGTCACTCAGAGGAGTGATGGGGATGGAGCAGAGTAACCTACAGTATGAGGAGAGGAACGGGTGGGAAACTGGGGATCAGTTTCTGCTACTCCATTTTACAACAAGAATGGAGTGTCACACCGGCTCCCGCTCTTCCTCCCCCTGGCGCTTGAGGGCGCCAGGATCCCCAGCATTACGCACTCAAGCCACCATCAGTATGCACACCTGCCTTCCCCGTCACGCGCATCAGCAATCATTGGACTCACGTGGACTCAATTACTTGTGTAATTTCCTTCCCCATATCTATCTGTTCTCAAGCTCTGTTCCCTGCTTTGGGATTGATTGTCATATGTTTGTGTTACCCCTGTTCTGACGCTGTTCCTGTCTGTTCCCTATTAAATGTTTGACTGCCCGTACCTTCTTCTCCTCTCCAGCGTCACTCCTTACAGAATCCCGAAGCCATCACACAAAGCATCGGGGAGTACTGGCGTTCCGGTTGGTGGTGATGTCGGTCCTCGGTCACGGCCGATAGAACCGGGGGTGCCTAGCCAGCTCGTCGAGCTTCCACGCCCTAGCTGGCTCGAGAGGTTTCCTTTCCCCGGTTGGCTCGGGAAAGCGCCCATCCCCCGTCGGGCCTCAGCCGGATCGTCAGGTCTTGTTCTCCCAGCCGGCTTGTCAGACTGTTACATCTCTGCTGGATCATCGGGTTTCCAAGCTGCAGCGGGATCGACAGGCGTTCATGCCTCAGACGGATCGTCAGGCTCCTATGCCACAGCCGGCTCGCCAGGCTCCCACGCCCCTGCCGGTTCGTGGGGAGTTTACAACCAGCCGGCATGCCCAGCGCCCATGTCTCGGCCGGCTAGCCCAGGTGGGGGGGTACTGTCACGCCTGCTCCCGCTCTTCCTCCCCCTGGCGCTCAAGGGCGCCAGGATCCCCAGCATTACGCACTCAAGCCACCATCAGTATGCACACCTGCCTTCCCCCGTCACGCGCATCAGCAATCATTGGACTCACGTGGACTCAATTACTTGTGTCATTACCTTCCCTATATCTGTCTGTTCCCAAGCTCTGTTCCCTGCTTCGGGATTGATTGTCATATGTCTGTGTTACCTGTGTTCTGACGCTGTTCCTGTCTTGTTCTATGTCTGTTCCCTATTAAATGTTTGACTCCCCGTACCTGCTTCTCCTCTCCAGCGTCACTCCTTACATGGAAAGGGCAACATATATAAAGGGTAGATGCCTGTGGACTGAGGTAGCTAGCTCCAGCATTATTGTGTGTATAGAGTAGTTGAGTTAGTCTGTGTAGGCTATGGCATCCCTGGCCTGGCCACCTGTGAGCAATCCTTCCCCTTTTAACCATGTGACCTGGCGCAGAACACACTCCCAGAGGGCTCTGGTTACCTGTTACTATGCCAACCAATGCATTCGAGAAGTGGGAAGTGGCAGAGAGGCACCTGGGGTCTGCTGTATGTCAGGGTGTCACCCTTCCCCCTCCCTGTATGACTAACCCACAGAAGACAGGAGAGGGAGGGAAGAGGCAAAGTACTAATGTAAACACACATTGGCAAGGTGAGGTAAGGGGAAACCTTTGAGACATTTTCAGACGTCTTCGGGTTTCCCCTGTTTGAATGACAGTGGAAGATGAGAACCCCCCCACCCTCCATTAAAGGTCATATTATAGCAGAACATGACACATCCTCCTACTGTATGGCTCTGTGCATTGAGATGAGTCATTTTGTTTCGTGATGAAAAGCCAAGCACGTCCATCCATTTCATAATATCGACCATGACCAATAGAAGTAATGTAATGAAGCACCTGAAACGTCTTCCTAAATCCATATTTACATTTAATCTAATTGCCTGTGAGTGTCCCTCCCTCCCTCCCTCCCTCCTTGGTATAGTGCATCAGGCTGTAATCATGTCTTCCTGTGTCAGGAGCAGTTTAATTATTACCAGGCTACGCAGGTATAACTGTGTGTGTTTGGATAGAAGAGTGTATTCACTCTAATATGCTACCTGATTAAAAACACCCCCTCTACATAATAACCAGCATGTAGATCTGGGGAGATGACATTCATATTCCTGTTCTGACAGAGCAGACCAAGACGAAGCCCACACCAGCCTACAGTACTCTGCCGTGGGTGCTTAATAAACACACACGCGCACACACAAAAGACAGAAGGGGTGTGTCAGACCGCTCGCTCTCTCTCATTCATACATGCACGCAAGCAACTTCAGCAGAGACCTTAATACGAAAATAGGTACAGTCACTTCCGGAACAGCAAATGACTCACTATATCTGACACATAGATGCAGTCAGACCTCAGTCAAACACACCACACTACTCAGAGCTAGAGAGCCTATTCAGATTAGCCACCCATTTCCAGACAATGTATTTCAGTAAGACATTTCAGCAGGATAATATAATTTTCAGAGGGGTATTTCTAGGAATTCTAGAAAATAGAAACAGCAGTGGTCAACCAAACATAAGCCTGGGGATTAGATTCAATATCCAAGTCTAAGATTCCTGACAACAATGTGAAACTCCCCATAACAGGCATGTGGTTGCCCTGAATGTGCTCTCACTCTCTCGTTTTCTTGGCAGGTTGTGATAGCCCCATTCCATGTCACGTTGAGGGCTATAAATAGCCTGTTGTTGTGTCAGTAATTCACTAGCCTTCCATGATGTGTGTGTGTGTGTGTGTGTGTGTGTGTGTGTGTGTGTGTGTGTGTGTGTGTGTGTGTGTGTGTGTGTGTGTGTGTGTGTGTGAGGTAATGAACATAGTCAAGGACTGCCATGGTAAAGATAAAGACTGGGGTCAAGTAGACACACGTTGGCTCAGATAACTCTGGAGATAACCCACAGTGGAAGACCGTAAAGTTGACCTCTGAACAAAGATGGTGAGATGAGAGAGTGAAGTAGTTTTTAGTTGGGACTAGTAAGGGTGTTGGTAGCTGGTAAAATACATTCTGGTCGCATGTTAACCTTGTTAACCAGGCTGGAGAATGAGATGAGGGGGTGCTAGCCCCCTACAAAAGTACAGAGAAAAAAAGCATGCACACCAAAAGCCACAGAGGAAATTATCACAAGTTAGCAGAGCTACAGGCCTTAACCCCTACCAGGGCTCTAAATGCGACTAAATATTTTGGATTTCCTGACGGACCACCCCCAGGTGGTAAGGGTAGGCAACAACACATCTTCCACGCTGGAGTGCGTGCTTAGTCCCCTTCTGTACTCCCTGTTCACCCAGCACCATCATCAAGTTTGCTGACAACACGATGGTGGTAGGCCTGATCACCAATGACGATGAGACAACCTTTAGGGAGGAAGTCAGTGACCTAGCAGTGTGGGGCCAGGACATCAACCTTTCCCACAACGTCATCAAGACAAAGGAACTGATCGTGGACTACAGGAAATGGAGGGCCGAGCACGCCCCCATCGACAGGGCTGTAGTGGAGCGGGTCAAGAGCTTTAAGTTCCTCATGTCCACATCACTAAGCATATATACAACGTCATCAGAGCGCGCTGCATGCTGAATGCGGAACTAGAGAGAGCTTGGTTTGTTGTTTTTGATCGTTTCTGGAAAAGTGTTTTCTTGAAGAAAAAAAAAACATTTACTTACCTACCTGTTTAATTTAAATCTTGTGACGTGGTTATGCTCAGTTGCTGGGACCACTACTATCTGTCCTGGGATACTGCCAAACCCTAAAGTCTGAAGAGCTGCTGCAGCAGTTAGCCAGGTTTCCTTGACAGTCTTTTTTAAACTTCTCCTTTATTTTACTAGGCAAGTCAGTTAAGAACAAATTCTTATTTTCAATGACAGCCTATGAACAGGGGGTTAACTGCCTGTTCAGGGGCAGAACAACAGATTTGTACCTTGTCAGCTCGGGGATTTGAACTTGCAACCTTGCAGTTACTAGTCCGGCAACCTTGCAGTTACTAGTCCAACGCTAACCACTAGGCTACCCTGCCGCCCAGTCTGCGAGCTGTGCTGGCTGGAACTGCATTGAGTATCAGCTTTAGCATACGATGCTACCATAACAAATACCAAAGTATAAAATCTTTGAAATTGTTGCATGTTGTGTTTATATTTTTGTTCAGTGTAGAATGACTATGTATGCGGATTATTCCATCCTCTACATGTCAGCACCCAAAGCCAGTGAGCTCTGAAATTCTAAATAAGGAGTTACAGTCAGTTTCAGAACTGCTCATAAATATAGCTAAAACTAAAAGCAATGTATTTGGTTCAAAACATTCTGTAAGACCTAAACCTCAACTGAAATGGTGTGACCACTGAGCAAGTTGAGGAAGCTAAACTCCTAGGTATAACATTGGATGGTAAATTATCATGGTCAAGTCATATTGACGAAGTTGTTGTGAAGATGGGGAGGGTATGTTTGTTATAAAAAAGATGTTCAGGGTTTTTTTTTTTTAAAGGAGCTGCAGCTGGCTCAAAAAAGAGCAGCACGCTTTGCGCTTAGCTGCACATACAGAACTAATCAATTCTTGTTTTTGTGAGAAATATTATAGTATTGAAATGTCCAAATTGTCTGTATAATCAACTTACATATAGCTCTAAAAGACATACTTACCCCACCAGGAGTCTCTTCACAGCCCCCAAATTCAAGGCAACGCACAGTATTATACAGAGCCATGATCACATGAAACTCGATTCCACCTGAAAATACTCTGGCAAACAGCAAAATAATCTTTAATGACAGAAGTGGCAAAAAAAGGTACCCCATCTCCACAGGGAAATTGTGCTTTTACATCATGTTGAAACCTAATATTCCAGAAATAACACAAATTACTTTCAATGACAGGTATTTGTATCAAAAATGTTGCTTTTCTAATAAATTAATCTCTTTATATTGCTTTTCTAATAAATTAATCGCTTATATTGGGCCTATAGGAATTTGAGTTACTTTTGAAGCACGTGTTGTGCCTTAGAAACTAATATATTATTGTATTGAAATGTCCAAAATAACCACGACACAAGATTTAAATATTAGTTTCTAAGGCACAACACGTGCTTCAAAAGTAACTCAAATTCATATAGGCCCAATATAAGCTGTAACTAAATCAATGTAAAAATATTTATTTTTGGCACTCCTAAATTTCATGTGGTGCTCTTAACTTTTTAAAGTTGGGAGCACCAGTGCTACCAATTAAAATGTTTAATTTAGAGCCCTGACCCCTACACACACCTTTGCTGGATGCAAGCAGCAGTGGACTAGTGTGTGTGTGCCACCCCCAAATATACAGTCGTGGCCAAAAGTTTTGGGAATGACACAAAAATACATTTTCACAAAGTCTGCTGCTTCAGTGTCTTTATATATTTTTTGTCAGATGTTACTATGGAATACTGAAGTATAATTACAAGCATTTCATAAGTGTCAAAGACTTCTATTGACAATTATATGAAGTTGATGCAAAGAGTAAATATTTGCAGTGTTGACCCTTCTTTTTCAAGACCTCTGCAATCCACCCTGGCATGCTGTCAATTAACTTATGGGCCACATCCTGACTGATGGCAGCCCATTCTTGCATAATCAATGCTTGGAGTTTGTCAGAATTTGTGGGTTTTTGTTTGTCCACCCGCCTCTTGAGGATTGACCACAAGTTCTCAATGGGATTAAGGTCTGGGGAGTTTCCTGGCCATGGACATAAAATATCGATGTTTTGTTCCCCGAGCCACATAGTTATCACTTTTGCCTTATGGCAAGGTGCTCCATCTTGCTGGAAAAGGCATTGTTCGTCACCAAACTGTTCCTGGATGGTTGGGAGAAGTTGCTCTCTGAGGATGTGTTGGTACCATTCTTTATTCATGGCTGTGTTCTTAGGCAAAATTGTGAGTTAGCCCACTCCCTTGGCTGAGAAGCAACCCCACACATGAATGGTCTTAGGATGCTTTACTGTTGGCATGACACAGGACTGATGATAGCGCTCACCTTGTCTTCTCCGGACAAGCTTTTTTCCAGATTCCCCAAACAATCGGAAAGGGGATTCATCAGAGAAAATGACTTTACCCCAGTCCTCAGCAGTCCAATCCCTGTACCTTTTGTAGAATACCAGTCTGTCCCTGATGTTTTTCCTGGAGAGAAGTGGCTGCCCTTCTTGACACCAGGCCATCCTCCAAAAGTCTTCGCCTCACTGTGCGTGCAGATGCACTCACACCTGCCTCCTGCCATTCCTGAGCAAGCTCTGTACTGGTGGTGCCCCGATCCGGCAGCTGAATCAACTTTAGGAGACGGTCCTGGCGCTTGCTGGACTTTCTTGGGCGCCCTGAAGCCTTCTTCACAACAATTGAACAGCTCTCCTTGAAGTTCTTGATGATCCGAAAAATGGTTGATTTAGGTGCAATCTTACTGGCAGCAATATCCTTGCCTGTGAAGCCCTTTTTGTGCAAAGCAATGATGACGGCACGTGTTTCCTTGCAGGTAACCATGATTGACAGAGGAAGAACAATGGTTCCAAGCACCACCCTCCTTTTGAAGCTTCCAGTCTGTTATTCAAACTCAATCAGCATGACAGAGTGATCTCCAGCCTTGTCCTCGTCAACACTCACACCTGTGTTAACGAGAGAATCACTGACATGATGTCAGCTAGTCCTTTTGTGGCAGGGCTGAAATGCAGTGGAAATGTTTTTGGGGGATTCAGTTCATTTGCATGGCAAAGAGGGACTTTGCAATTAATTGCAATTCATCTGATCACTCTTCATGACATTCTGGAGTATATGCAAATTGCCATCATACAAACTGAGGCAGCAGACTTTGTGAAAATTAATATTTGTGTCATTCTCAAAACTTTTGGCCACGACTGTACACAGAACAGGATAGTTACATCACAGAAAGCTGAGTCCTACCTCTCAAAGCTCTAACCAAGGACCCATACTTCCAATGACTGTGATTTATTCATAGCTTTAGTGTTACGTTACTAAACAAAAACATTAATGTCGCTTCTCACTAGAATAAAAAAAGAAAAATACAGAAATATACAATGTGATTGGATTCATAGTGGACAAATCTACATCAGCAAAGGGAAAGTGGAGAAAAAGGGACACAGAGAGAGAATGAGAAAGAGAGAGTGAAAGAGAGAGTGAGAGAGCGAGAGAGAGGGCAAACGAGAGAGATTGAAAGTGAGAAAGAGAGACACAGAGAGAGAGAGAGTGCGAGTGCGAGAAAACAAGAGAGAGAAAGAGTGAGAGAGACACAGAGAGAGAGAGAGAGAGAGAGAGAGAGTGCGAGAGAGAGAGAACGAGAGAGAACAAGAGTGAAAGAGAGTGAGAGATATAAAGTGAGAAAGAGAAACACACAGAGAGAGAGAGACAGGAAGAGAAAGAGAGAGTGAGAGATAGAAAGTGAGAAAGAGAAACACACACAGAGAGAGACAGAGAAAAAGAGAGAGAGAGATGGTGAAAATCCAGATGACATATCTGTTTCCAGAGCCTATTCCTGGTCTCCCTGCCGGCTCTCCCCGCTGCTCCTGCTCCTTCCATGGGCCCGGACGGCATGCCTGCCTGTCTCTCTGCCTGCTGTGCTGTGGAGAGGGGAACGTTTCCAGGGAAGGTGTGTGACAATACTCCCTGTAAAACCTCCTAGCTCCCCAACATCCTCATCTCCCTTGCTTCGCTAAACATGCTATGAGAGAGAGAGAATGAGAGAGAGAGAAAGAGAGAGAGTGGAGAGAAAGATAGGGATCCTGTCTGCCTTCAAATAAACCGCCTGAGTTCAATATGCCACCACTCCCCCTAACACTCTCAAAGGCAGAAATTGTCATGCACGCGAGAGAACAGCATATATCCCAGTCATTGTTGTTGTATATTCTAGTATCAAAAAGCACACAGAGAAATGCTGCAATACAGTACACTCATTAGGGGCTTCCATTGTGTGCTTTAAAGCGAGTCCAAAAGCAGCAGAATGTCACACATTTAAGAGCAAAGCAAATAATCACTATGACGAATGACTAACGTAAAAAAGTAAATCTCTCAGCTAATAAAGACAAAGTGGGTTTTGTTTCTATTCTTTCTCTCATAATTCACTAGAAAGACTGCCAAGACAGAACCAAAGAAAGCCCACTTGGTTTAGAGAGATGTAAAATAGAAATACAAAAACGTAGTGAAGGGCTTATAAGAGCATATGGAGTGACCGGGAGCCAGTTCAGTTACGGGGGAGCAGCGTGTAATTTGTATGATTAAATTATATGCTAGATTACAGAGAAAACTTGGAAAGCCTCAAACCTCATTCCTCCAATTCCAGCCCATTAAGGAAATATTAGAAATACGAAAGGAAACTAAATGGGACACGTCAGCGTTTTACACTCCTTCCCTCCATCCCGCCCTCCTCATCCTCCTCCACCCAAAATAAACCATTAGGCAGTTAAGTGCAGGGACGCCAAGGAAAAGATAACTAAAGGTGTCGGTGAGGCTTGTGCCTTTCCCTTCACCCCGAACATGCAGAATGGGAGCAGGCTCAACTTGTTTTTTCAAGGCTACCATAGTCAGTCAGTCACTAGATCCCAACTGATAGTGCTGTCGACTGAGGAGCACCAATATGGGGGATAGCGGTGGGTAAACAAACAGCCAAACTGCCACCCCCCCAACCACCCATAAGAGTGAAAAGGAGGTAGACGCTACCTGCTCGTAGATCACCCCCCTATCTATCTCCCACTGAATCAGCAAGCACAGCTCCTTTCCTCCGGTCTCCTCCCACGCCCCTACTGTCACTCCTGGAGGCAAAATAGTGTCAATGAGACAGCTCAGTAAAAATCACACCATTTTAACAACCTCACCAGACATAGCCTTCACTGGGCATAGGCGATAGAGAGAGAGTTTTTAAACCAGATAGGGGCCTTCCAGCAGGTAGCATAAGACTTGTATCTGAGTCTACAATCTCCAGCAGGTCTCAGACTGGATCTGGACTATACGGGCTGAGCCAATTTAGCAGCAATGACACAACACAAGACATCCCATCTAAACAACGCAATGCAACCAGGTCAGATTTAATCTACAGCAGACAAGTCTCTCCGCTATAATCTGTGGAAGGAACCAGCAGCCGGGGAGATTCACTGATAGCTAACAAAGCTGCTTAAAAGAAATTGCATGGAATATGTGCAAGAGGTTGTTTTAAACTCCTACGATTGTAAGACTGGAAGGAAGGGGTTTGATGAATACAGGCCACATAGAATGGCCACAATGTCATCGGTTAAGGATACATTTCCTCAAAGTAGTCGATGTGTGGAGGCTGTAGGATGTCGAGAGCCGAGAGCACCTGTGGAGAGGAGAGGAGGTCAGGGACGTCTGTAGGGAGCGGAGGGTGAGAGGGAACAGAGGGAGAGGAATCAGAGAGAGACAGAGTAGGAAAGGACAGATAGGAAGAAACAAGGTTGGGAGGTGACAGGTGGAAGAGAAGGAAAGAGGGAGGGATCAAAAGAGGGGAGGGCATTGACATAGAGGAGGGAGGAGGGGGGCTATCTATCCACTCACATTATCATGTTTGAAGAAGCACAGCATCTTCAGCTCGCGGAAGACCCTCTTACAGGAGACAAGGTTCTGGAAGACGTTGGGCATCTTTTTGAGGGCGACGCGCTTTCCATCCCGGGGGTCCGTCACTGACCTGGAGTGGAGGGAGAGGATCAGAGCATGAGACAAGACCCTCACAGACAGCACACAGCAAGCTCCTGCCATAGCCATGTAGTTGATGCCCAGCCCCTTATTCAGAGTGAGTGGGAATACAATAAGGGATTAAAAACAATCGCAAGAACAAACAAGCATAGTCCCTAAGAAATGATCAATACTAACAGTGCTATGAGAGCAATAAGTGCAGTTCAGGTTAAACGCTGCTATGGTTACATTACTAAAGGTACTAACTTAGCAGGGGTGCGATTTGGTTACACTACTAAAGGTAATAACTTAGCAGGGGTGCGATTTGGTTACACTACTAAAGGTACTATCATCTTAGCAGGGGTGCGATTTGGTTACACTACTAGAGGTACTATCATCTTAGCAGGGGTGCTGCTTTGGTTACGCTACTAGAGGTACTATCATCTTAGCAGGGGTGCGATTTGGTTACGCTACTAGAGGTACTATCATCTTAGCAGGGGTGTGATTTGGTTACGCTACTAAAGGTACTATCATCTTAGCAGGGGTGTGATTTGGTTACGCTACTAGAGGTACTATCATCTTAGCAGGGGTGTGATTTGGTTACGCTACTAGAGGTACTATCATCTTAGCAGGGGTGCTGCTTTGGTTACGCTACTAGAGGTACTATCATCTTAGCAGGGGTGTGATTTGGTTACGCTACTAGAGGTACTATCATCTTAGCAGGGGTGCTGCTTTGGTTACGCTACTAGAGGTACTATCATCTTAGCAGGGGTGTGATTTGGTTATGCTACTAGAGGTACTATCATCTTAGCAGGGGTGTGATTTGGTTATGCTACTAGAGGTACTATCATCTTAGCAGGGGTGCTGCTTTGGTTACGCTACTAGAGGTACTATCATCTTAGCAGGGGGGATGATTTGGTTACGCTACTAGAGGTACTATCATCTTAGCAGGGGTGTGATTTGGTTACGCTACTAGAGGTACTATCATCTTAGCAGGGGTGCGATTTGGTTACACTACTAGAGGTACTATCATCTTAGCAGGGGTGTGATTTGGTTACACTACTAGAGGTACTATCATCTTAGCAGGGGTGTGATTTGATTATGCTACTAGAGGTACTATCATCTTAGCAGGAGTGTGATTTGGTTACACTACTAAAGGTACTATCATCTTAGCAGGGGTGTGATTTGGTTACGCTACTAGAGGTACTATCATCTTAGCAGGGGTGTGATTTGGTTATGCTACTAGAGGTACTATCATCTTAGCAGGGGTGCGATTTGGTTACACTACTAAAGGTACTATCATCTTAGCAGGGGTGTGATTTGGTTACACTACTAGAGGTACTATCATCTTAGCAGGGGTGTGATTTGGTTGCGCTACTAGAGGTACTATCATCTTAGCAGGGGTGCGATTTGGTTACACTACTAAAGGTACTATCATCATAGCAGGGGTGTGATTTGGTTACGCTATTAGAGGTACTATCAGCTTAGCAGGGGTGTGATTTGGTTACACTACTAAAGGTACTATCATCTTAGCAGGGGTGTGATTTGGTTACACTACTAGAGGTACTATCATCTTAGCAGGGGTGTGATTTGGTTGCGCTACTAGAGGTACTATCATCTTAGCAGGGGTGCGATTTGGTTACACTACTAAAGGTACTATCATCATAGCAGGGGTGTGATTTGGTTACGCTATTAGAGGTACTATCAGCTTAGCAGGGGTGTGATTTAGTTACACTACTAAAGGTACTGTCATCTTAGCAGGGGTGCGATTTGGTTACGCTACTAAAGGTACTATCATCTTAGCAGGGGTGTGATTTGGATACACTACTAAAGGTACTGTCATCTTAGCAGGGGTGTGATTTGGTTATGCTACTAGAGGTACTATCATCTTAGCAGGGGTGCTGCTTTGGTTACGCTACTAGAGGTACTATCATCTTAGCAGGGGTGTGATTTGGTTACACTACTAAAGGTACTATCATCTTAGCAGGGGTGTGATTTGGTTACGCTACTAGAGGTACTATCATCATAGCAGGGGTGCTGCTTTGGTTACGCTACTAGAGGTACTATCATCTTAGCAGGGGTGTGATTTGGTTACACTACTAGAGGTACTATCATCTTAGCAGGGGTGTGATTTGGTTACGCTACTAGAGGTACTATCATCTTAGCAGGGGTGCGATTTGGTTACGCTACTAAAGGTACTATCATCTTAGCAGGGGTGTGATTTGGTTACGCTACTAGAGGTACTATCATCTTAGCAGGGGTGTGATTTGGTTACGCTACTAGAGGTATTATCATCTTAGCAGGGGTGCTGCTTTGGTTACGCTACTAGAGGTACTATCATCTTAGCAGGGGTGTGATTTGGTTACGCTACTAGAGGTACTATCATCTTAGCAGGGGTGTGATTTGGTTACGCTACTAGAGGTACTATCATCTTAGCAGGGGTGCGATTTGGTTACACTACTAGAGGTACTATCATCTTAGCAGGGGTGCGATTTGGTTACGCTACTAAAGGTACTATCATCTTAGCAGGGGTGTGATTTGGTTACGCTACTAGAGGTACTATCATCTTAGCAGGGGTGCGATTTGGTTACACTACTAAAGGTACTATCATCTTAGCAGGGGTGTGATTTGGTTACACTACTAGAGGTACTATCATCTTAGCAGGGGTGTGATTTGGTTTCGCTACTAGAGGTACTATCATCTTAGCAGGGGTGCGATTTGGTTACACTACTAAAGGTACTATCATCATAGCAGGGGTGTGATTTGGTTACGCTATTAGAGGTACTATCATCTTAGCAGGGGTGTGATTTGGTTACACTACTAAAGGTACTATCATCTTAGCAGGGGTGTGATTTGGTTACACTACTAGAGGTACTATCATCTTAGCAGAGGTGTGATTTGGTTGCGCTACTAGAGGTACTATCATCTTAGCAGGGGTGCGATTTGGTTACACTACTAAAGGTACTATCATCATAGCAGGGGTGTGATTTGGTTACGCTATTAGAGGTACTATCAGCTTAGCAGGGGTGTGATTTGGTTACACTACTAAAGGTACTATCATCTTAGCAGGGGTGCGATTTGGTTACGCTACTAAAGGTACTATCATCTTAGCAGGGGTGTGATTTGGATACACTACTAAAGGTACTGTCATCTTAGCAGAGGTGTGATTTGGTTATGCTACTAGAGGTACTATCATCTTAGCAGGGGTGCTGCTTTGGTTACGCTACTAGAGGTACTATCATCTTAGCAGGGGTGTGATTTGGTTACACTACTAAAGGTACTATCATCTTAGCAGGGGTGTGATTTGGTTACGCTACTAGAGGTACTATCATCTTAGCAGGGTGCTGCTTTGGTTACGCTACTAGAGGTACTATCATCTTAGCAGGGGTGTGATTTGGTTACGCTACTAGAGGTACTATCATCTTAGCAGGGGTGTGATTTGGTTACGCTACTAGAGGTACTATCATCTTAGCAGGGGTGCTGCTTTGGTTACGCTACTAGAGGTACTATCATCTTAGCAGGGGTGTGATTTGGTTACGCTACTAGAGGTACTATCATCTTAGCAGGGGTGTGATTTGGTTACGCTACTAGAGGTACTATCATCTTAGCAGGGTGTGATTTGGTTACGCTACTAGAGGTACTATCATCTTAGCAGGGTGTGATTTGGTTACGCTACTAGAGGTACTATCATCTTAGCAGGGTGTGATTTGGTTACACTACTAGAGGTACTATCATCTTAGCAGGGGTGTGATTTGGTTACGCTACTAAAGGTACTATCATCTTAGCAGGGTGTGATTTGGTTACGCTACTAGAGGTACTATCATCTTAGCAGGGGTGTGATTTGGTTAGCTACTAGAGGTACTATCATCTTAGCAGGGGTGTGATTTGGTTACGCTACTAGAGGTACTATCATCTTAGCAGGGGTGTGATTTGGTTACACTACTAAAGGTACTATCATCTTAGCAGGGTGTGATTTGGTTATGCTACTAGAGGTACTATCATCTTAGCAGGGGTGTGATTTGGTTACGCTACTAGAGGTACTATCATCTTAGCAGGGGTGTGATTTGGTTACGCTACTAGAGGTACTATCATCTTAGCAGGGGTGTGATTTGGTTACGCTACTAAGGTACTATCATCTTAGCAGGGTGCTGATTTGGTTACGCTACTAGAGGTACTATCATCTTAGCAGGGTGTGATTTGGTTACGCTACTAGAGGTACTATCATCTTAGCAGGGGTGCTGCTTTGGTTACGCTACTAGAGGTACTATCATCTTAGCAGGGGTGTGATTTGGTTACGCTACTAGAGGTACTATCATCTTAGCAGGGGTGCGATTTGGTTACACTACTAGAGGTACTATCATCTTAGCAGGGGTGCGATTTGGTTACGCTACTAAAGGTACTATCATCTTAGCAGGGGTGTGATTTGGTTACGCTACTAGAGGTACTATCATCTTAGCAGGGTGTGATTTGGTTACGCTACTAGAGGTACTATCATCTTAGCAGGGTGTGATTTGGTTACGCTACTAGAGGTACTATCATCTTAGCAGGGGTGTGATTTGGTTACGCTACTAGAGGTACTATCATCTTAGCAGGGGTGCTGCTTTGGTTACGCTACTAGAGGTACTATCATCTTAGCAGGGGTGTGATTTGGTTCATGCTACTAGAGGTACTATCATCTTAGCAGGGTGTGATTTGGTTACGCTACTAGAGGTACTATCATCTTAGCAGGGGTGCGATTTGGTTACGCTACTAGAGGTACTATCATCTTAGCAGGGGTGTGATTTGGTTACGCTACTAGAGGTACTATCATCTTAGCAGGGGTGTGATTTGGTTACGCTACTAGAGGTACTATCATCTTAGCAGGGGTGTGATTTGGTTACGCTACTAAAGGTACTATCATCTTAGCAGGGGTGTGATTTGGTTACGCTACTAGAGGTACTATCATCTTAGCAGGGGTGTGATTTGGTTACACTACTAGGTACTATCATCTTAGCAGGTGTGATTTGCACTACTAGAGGTACTATCATCTTAGCAGGTGGTCTATCATCTTGGTACTAGCTAGACTACTATCATCTTAGCAGGGGTGTGATTTGGTTCGCTACTAGAGGTACTATCATCTTAGCAATACTACTAGAGGTACTATCATCTTAGCAGGGGTGTGATTTGGTTCACGCTACTAGAGGTACTATCATCATCTTAGCAGGGTGTGATTTGGTTACGCTACTAGAGGTACTATCATCTTAGCAGGGGTGCGATTTGGTTACACTACTAGAGGTACTATCATCTTAGCAGGGGTGTGATTTGGTTACACTACTAAAGGTACTATCATCTTAGCAGGGGTGTGATTTGGTTATGCTACTAAAGGTACTATCATCTTAGCAGGGGTGTGATTTGGTTACGCTACTAGAGGTACTATCATCTTAGCAGGGGTGCGATTTGGTTACACTACTAGAGGTACTATCATCTTAGCAGGGGTGTGATTTGGTTACACTACTAAAGGTACTATCATCTTAGCAGGGGTGTGATTTGGTTATGCTACTAGAGGTACTATCATCTTAGCAGGGGTGAGATTTGGTTACACTACTAAAGGTACTATCATCTTAGCAGGGGTGTGATTTGATTATGCTACTAGAGGTACTATCATCTTAGCAGGGGTGTGATTTGGTTACGCTACTAGAGGTACTATCATCTTAGCAGGGGTGCTGCTTTGGTTACGCTACTAGAGGTACTATCATCTTAGCAGGGGTGATGATTTGGTTACGCTACTAGAGGTACTATCATCTTAGCAGGGGTGCTGCTTTGGTTACGCTACTAGAGGTACTATCATCTTAGCAGGGGTGTGATTTGGTTACGCTACTAGAGGTACTATCATCTTAGCAGGGGTGCTGCTTTGGTTACACTACTAGAGGTACTATCATCTTAGCAGGGGTGTGATTTGGTTACACTACTAGAGGTACTATCATCTTAGCAGGGGTGTGATTTGGTTACGCTACTATAGGTACTATCATCTTAGCAGGGGTGTGATTTGGTTACACTACTAAAGGTACTATCATCTTAGCAGGGGTGTGATTTGGTTATGCTACTAGAGGTACTATCATCTTAGCAGGGGTGTGATTTGGTTATGCTACTAGAGGTACTATCATCTTAGCAGGGGTGTGATTTGGTTACACTACTAAAGGTACTATCATCTTAGCAGGGGTGTGATTTGGTTATGCTACTAGAGGTACTATCATCTTAGCAGGGGTGTGATTTGGTTACGCTACTAGAGGTACTATCATCTTAGCAGGGGTGTGATTTGGTTACACTACTAAAGGTACTATCATCTTAGCAGGGGTGTGATTTGGTTATGCTACTAGAGGTACTATCATCTTAGCAGGGTGTGATTTGGTTACGCTACTAGAGGTACTATCATCTTAGCAGGGGTGCGATTTGGTTACGCTACTAGAGGTACTATCATCTTAGCAGGGTGTGATTTGGTTACACTACTAGAGGTACTATCATCTTAGCAGGGTGTGATTTGTTTACACTACTAGAGGTACTATCATCTTAGCAGGGTGCGATTTGGTTACGCTACTAGAGGTACTATCATCTTAGCAGGGGTGCGATTTGGTTACGCTACTAAAGGTACTATCATCTTAGCAGGGGTGTGATTTGGTTACACTACTAGAGGTACTATCATCTTAGCAGGGGTGCGATTTGGTTACACTACTAAAGGTACTATCATCTTAGCAGGGGTGTGATTTGGTTACGCTACTAAAGGTACTATCATCTTAGCAGGGGTGTGATTTGGTTACACTACTAAAGGTACTATCATCTTAGCGGGGGTGTGATTTGGTTACGCTACTAGAGGTACTATCATCTTAGCAGGGGTGCTGCTTTGGTTACGCTACTAGAGGTACTATCATCTTAGCAGGGGTGCGATTTGGTTACGCTACTAAAGGTACTATCATCTTAGCAGGGGTGTGATTTGGTTACACTACTAGAGGTACTATCATCTTAGCAGGGGTGTGATTTGGTTACGCTACTAGAGGTACTATCATCTTAGCAGGAGTGCGATTTGGTTACGCTACTAAAGGTACTATCATCTTAGCAGGGTGCGATTTGGTTACGCTACTAAAGGTACTATCATCTTAGCAGGGGTGTGATTTGGTTACGCTACTAGAGGTACTATCATCTTAGCAGGGGTGCTGCTTTGGTTACGCTACTAGAGGTACTATCATCTTAGCAGGGTGCGATTTGGTTACGCTACTAAAGGTACTATCATCTTAGCAGGGGTGTGATTTGGTTACACTACTAGAGGTACTATCATCTTAGCAGGGGTGCGATTTGGTTACGCTACTAGAGGTACTATCATCTTAGCAGGGGTGCGATTTGGTTACGCTACTAAAGGTACTATCATCTTAGCAGGGGTGTGATTTGGTTACACTACTAGAGGTACTATCATCTTAGCAGGGGTGCGATTTGGTTACACTACTAAAGGTACTATCATCTTAGCAGGGGTGTGATTTGGTTACACTACTAAAGGTACTATCATCTTAGCAGGGGTGTGATTTGGTTACGCTACTAGAGGTACTATCATCTTAGCAGGGGTGCTGCTTTGGTTACGCTACTAGAGGTACTATCATCTTAGCAGGGTGCTGCTTTGGTTACGCTACTAGAGGTACTATCATCTTAGCAGGGGTGTGATTTGGTTACGCTACTAGAGGTACTATCATCTTAGCAGGGGTGTGATTTGGTTACACTACTAGAGGTGCTATCATCTTAGCAGGGGTGTGATTTGTTTACACTACTAGAGGTACTATCATCTTAGCAGGGTGCGATTTGGTTACGCTACTAGAGGTACTATCATCTTAGCAGGGGTGCGATTTGGTTACGCTACTAAAGGTACTATCATCTTAGCAGGGGTGTGATTTGGTTACACTACTAGAGGTACTATCATCTTAGCAGGGGTGCGATTTGGTTACACTACTAAAGGTACTATCATCTTAGCAGGGGTGTGATTTGGTTACGCTACTAAAGGTACTATCATCTTAGCAGGGGTGTGATTTGGTTACACTACTAAAGGTACTATCATCTTAGCGGGGGTGTGATTTGGTTACGCTACTAGAGGTACTATCATCTTAGCAGGGGTGCTGCTTTGGTTACGCTACTAGAGGTACTATCATCTTAGCAGGGGTGCGATTTGGTTACGCTACTAGAGGTACTATCATCTTAGCAGGGGTGCGATTTGGTTACGCTACTAAAGGTACTATCATCTTAGCAGGGGTGCGATTTGGTTACTCTACTAGAGGTACTATCATCTTAGCAGGGGTGTGATTTGGTTACGCTACTAGAGGTACTATCATCTTAGCAGGGGTGCTGCTTTGGTTACGCTACTAGAGGTACTATCATCTTAGCAGGGGTGTGATTTGGTTATGCTACTAGAGGTACTATCATCTTAGCAGGGGTGTGATTTGGTTACGCTACTAGAGGTACTATCATCTTAGCAGGTGTGTGATTTGGTTACGCTACTAGAGGTACTATCATCTTAGCAGGGGTGCAGCTTTGGTTACGCTACTAGAGGTACTATCATCTTAGCAGGGGTGTGATTTGGTTACGCTACTAGAGGTACTATCATCTTAGCAGGGGTGTGATTTGGTTACGCTACTAGAGGTACTATCATCTTAGCAGGGGTGTGATTTGGTTACGCTACTAAAGGTACTATCATCTTAGCAGGGGTGTGATTTGGTTACGCTACTAGAGGTACTATCATCTTAGCAGGGGTGCGATTTGGTTACACTACTAAAGGTACTATCATCTTAGCAGGGGTGTGATTTGGTTACGCTACTAGAGGTACTATCATCTTAGCAGGGGTGTGATTTGGTTACGCTACTAGAGGTACTATCATCTTAGCAGGGGTGCGATTTGGTTACACTACTAGAGGTACTATCATCTTAGCAGGGGTGTGATTTGGTTACACTACTAAAGGTACTATCATCTTAGCAGGGGTGTGATTTGGTTATGCTACTAAAGGTACTATCATCTTAGCAGGGGTGTGATTTGGTTACGCTACTAGAGGTACTATCATCTTAGCAGGGGTGCGATTTGGTTACACTACTAGAGGTACTATCATCTTAGCAGGGGTGTGATTTGGTTACACTACTAAAGGTACTATCATCTTAGCAGGGGTGTGATTTGGTTATGCTACTAGAGGTACTATCATCTTAGCAGGGGTGAGATTTGGTTACACTACTAAAGGTACTATCATCTTAGCAGGGGTGTGATTTGATTATGCTACTAGAGGTACTATCATCTTAGCAGGGGTGTGATTTGGTTACGCTACTAGAGGTACTATCATCTTAGCAGGGGTGCTGCTTTGGTTACGCTACTAGAGGTACTATCATCTTAGCAGGGGTGATGATTTGGTTACGCTACTAGAGGTACTATCATCTTAGCAGGGGTGCTGCTTTGGTTACGCTACTAGAGGTACTATCATCTTAGCAGGGTGTGATTTGGTTCACGCTACTAGAGGTACTATCATCTTAGCAGGGTGCTGCTTTGGTTACACTACTAGAGGTACTATCATCTTAGCAGGGTGTGATTTGGTTACACTACTAGAGGTACTATCATCTTAGCAGGGGTGTGATTTGGTTATGCTACTATAGGTACTATCATCTTAGCAGGGTGTGATTTGGTTACACTACTAAAGGTACTATCATCTTAGCAGGGTGTGATTTGGTTATGCTACTAGAGGTACTATCATCTTAGCAGGGTGTGATTTGGTTATGCTACTAGAGGTACTATCATCTTAGCAGGGGTGTGATTTGGTTACACTACTAAAGGTACTATCATCTTAGCAGGGGTGTGATTTGGTTATGCTACTAGAGGTACTATCATCTTAGCAGGGGTGTGATTTGGTTACGCTACTAGAGGTACTATCATCTTAGCAGGGGTGTGATTTGGTTACACTACTAAAGGTACTATCATCTTAGCAGGGGTGTGATTTGGTTATGCTACTAGAGGTACTATCATCTTAGCAGGGGTGTGATTTGGTTACGCTACTAGAGGTACTATCATCTTAGCAGGGGTGCGATTTGGTTACGCTACTAGAGGTACTATCATCTTAGCAGGGGTGTGATTTGGTTACACTACTAGAGGTGCTATCATCTTAGCAGGGGTGTGATTTGTTTACACTACTAGAGGTACTATCATCTTAGCAGGGGTGCGATTTGGTTACGCTACTAGAGGTACTATCATCTTAGCAGGGGTGCGATTTGGTTACGCTACTAAAGGTACTATCATCTTAGCAGGGGTGTGATTTGGTTACACTACTAGAGGTACTATCATCTTAGCAGGGGTGCGATTTGGTTACACTACTAAAGGTACTATCATCTTAGCAGGGGTGTGATTTGGTTACGCTACTAAAGGTACTATCATCTTAGCAGGGGTGTGATTTGGTTACACTACTAAAGGTACTATCATCTTAGCGGGGGTGTGATTTGGTTACGCTACTAGAGGTACTATCATCTTAGCAGGGGTGCTGCTTTGGTTACGCTACTAGAGGTACTATCATCTTAGCAGGGGTGCGATTTGGTTACGCTACTAAAGGTACTATCATCTTAGCAGGGGTGTGATTTGGTTACACTACTAGAGGTACTATCATCTTAGCAGGGGTGCGATTTGGTTACGCTACTAGAGGTACTATCATCTTAGCAGGAGTGCGATTTGGTTACGCTACTAAAGGTACTATCATCTTAGCAGGGGTGCGATTTGGTTACGCTACTAAAGGTACTATCATCTTAGCAGGGGTGTGATTTGGTTACGCTACTAGAGGTACTATCATCTTAGCAGGGGTGCTGCTTTGGTTACGCTACTAGAGGTACTATCATCTTAGCAGGGGTGCGATTTGGTTACGCTACTAAAGGTACTATCATCTTAGCAGGGGTGTGATTTGGTTACACTACTAGAGGTACTATTATCTTAGCAGGGGTGCGATTTGGTTACGCTACTAGAGGTACTATCATCTTAGCAGGGGTGCGATTTGGTTACGCTACTAAAGGTACTATCATCTTAGCAGGGGTGCGATTTGGTTACACTACTAAAGGTACTATCATCTTAGCAGGGGTGCGATTTGGTTACACTACTAAAGGTACTATCATCTTAGCGGGGGTGTGATTTGGTTACGCTACTAGAGGTACTATCATCTTAGCAGGGGTGCTGCTTTGGTTACGCTACTAGAGGTACTATCATCTTAGCAGGGGTGCTGCTTTGGTTACGCTACTAGAGGTACTATCATCTTAGCAGGGGTGTGATTTGGTTACGCTACTAGAGGTACTATCATCTTAGCAGGGGTGTGATTTGGTTACACTACTAGAGGTGCTATCATCTTAGCAGGGGTGTGATTTGTTTACACTACTAGAGGTACTATCATCTTAGCAGGGGTGCGATTTGGTTACGCTACTAGAGGTACTATCATCTTAGCAGGGGTGCGATTTGGTTACGCTACTAAAGGTACTATCATCTTAGCAGGGGTGTGATTTGGTTACACTACTAGAGGTACTATCATCTTAGCAGGGGTGCGATTTGGTTACACTACTAAAGGTACTATCATCTTAGCAGGGGTGTGATTTGGTTACGCTACTAAAGGTACTATCATCTTAGCAGGGGTGTGATTTGGTTACACTACTAAAGGTACTATCATCTTAGCGGGGGTGTGATTTGGTTACGCTACTAGAGGTACTATCATCTTAGCAGGGGTGCTGCTTTGGTTACGCTACTAGAGGTACTATCATCTTAGCAGGGGTGCGATTTGGTTACGCTACTAAAGGTACTATCATCTTAGCAGGGGTGTGATTTGGTTACACTACTAGAGGTACTATCATCTTAGCAGGGGTGCGATTTGGTTACGCTACTAGAGGTACTATCATCTTAGCAGGAGTGCGATTTGGTTCACGCTACTAAAGGTACTATCATCTTAGCAGGGTGCGATTTGGTTACGCTACTAAAGGTACTATCATCTTAGCAGGGTGTGATTTGGTTACGCTACTAGAGGTACTATCATCTTAGCAGGGTGCTGCTTTGGTTACGCTACTAGAGGTACTATCATCTTAGCAGGGTGCGATTTGGTTACGCTACTAAAGGTACTATCATCTTAGCAGGGGTGTGATTTGGTTACACTACTAGAGGTACTATCATCTTAGCAGGGGTGCGATTTGGTTACGCTACTAGAGGTACTATCATCTTAGCAGGGGTGCGATTTGGTTACGCTACTAAAGGTACTATCATCTTAGCAGGGGTGTGATTTGGTTACACTACTAGAGGTACTATCATCTTAGCAGGGGTGCGATTTGGTTACACTACTAAAGGTACTATCATCTTAGCAGGGGTGTGATTTGGTTACACTACTAAAGGTACTATCATCTTAGCGGGGGTGTGATTTGGTTACGCTACTAGAGGTACTATCATCTTAGCAGGGGTGCTGCTTTGGTTACGCTACTAGAGGTACTATCATCTTAGCAGGGGTGCGATTTGGTTACGCTACTAGAGGTACTATCATCTTAGCAGGAGTGCGATTTGGTTACGCTACTAAAGGTACTATCATCTTAGCAGGGGTGCGATTTGGTTACGCTACTAAAGGTACTATCATCTTAGCAGGGGTGTGATTTGGTTACGCTACTAAAGGTACTATCATCTTAGCAGGGGTGCGATTGGTTTCCTGCATTAAATAGCAATATTTATTAAATTTTTCTTCATAAAAATAACCTAACTTCAGCCTTAAGAGGAAGATTAAGGCAAAGCACTTTTGCAATTCCCATCAGGAGAAAACAAAAAGGTTGTGAAATAGGGGTTATTTATTTCCACTGAGATGGAGGTCATTGAGGCACACTGTGTAGTTTGTCAACATGCATCTAATGTTACACGAACTAGAACATCCTAAACCCCTGACACACACACACAAGAGAATCAATGTAGTATTTATAAATCTACATAATCACTCAAATGATGTTTCAAAGGTAATGGTAATAAAAGTTATTAACAAAGTGTGGAGACAGAAGAAAGTTTGATCCGATAGAGTGAATAGGGTAAACGGTTAACTGGATGAAGCATTTGTTTAATTTATCATGCCTGCAATTATGCCGCAGATGGATCATTAACAGACAGGCAGATTTCACACACACACACACACACACACACACACACACACACACACACGGCTGCAGTTTAAGTGCCTCTCCCCCCAGGTGATCTAAACAGATGGAGCAGAGAGCCACGTGAGTGAGACAGGCCAGACACCACTGGCAACCACATCTCACTTACACTTAAAGGACACACACACATAGACACAAACACACGCAAACGTGCACACACACACACACACTTTCGTACACCGCAGCACCCCACACAGTCGCACACAAACTCACATTCATCAAAATACCCATGAACCCTCTCTCAAACACACACAGAAATAGGCCGAGAGATGAGAGGCAGCACCTTGAGGATCTCTCAGACCCTCACAGTTTTTAATCAGCAAGCCTTTTGGAGATGAAACGCTTTCCCAAAATAATATTATCCCCCACTTCAAACAGAGCAGGAAAAATAAACCCTAAAAGCATAAGAGTTTAATCTAAGAAGAAAAGGCTGGTTCCACATATTATTTCCTTCTTCCAGAACGGCCAGGAGTGAAAAATGGATCCGTCGATTGTGGTTTGATTCAAACCTACTGCCATGCAGCAAGCCTACTGGTATGGGCCGACAGGGTACTTGCTGATCAAGGCATCACTGGGAGAGAGTACAGGGAGCCGTGGGGGGAATCAAGGGGAAGGGGGGTCCTGATGAAATGTTTTGCTTGGATAGCCAGACTACGCACCAACACACAGTGACAAGTTCAGATGAGAGCCAAGGGAACCCCCGTTGGAACTCAGGGCCAAAGCCTGCCTGCCTGGCCTACCTGATCTTGTCATAAATACAACATACAGCTGCCTCCACTCAGTGGCAATGGCTGCTGAAACAGTCTGCATCTCTGGCAGGACATTGAACTGTGTGGTTGAGACCTGTGTGCTGTGCTGCCTGCTATCCACTGTCCAAGAATCCAATTCAATACCACACACGTTAGTGAGCATAACATGTTTGTATAATTGGAATATTCAGGACAATACCTACGAATCTTTTAAATACACCAACTTGTTTTCGATGGGGTCTTGTGCTGCATAAATTTGCTAATGCAATATCCCAACCTCCATGGAGTAACCTGTACACCTCCATGGAGTAACCTGTACACCTCAGTGGAATAACCTATACACACCTCAGTGGAATAACCTATATGCAACTTAGTGGAGTAACCTAAAAACACCTCAGTGGAATAACCTATACACACCTCAGTGGAATAACCTATACACAACTTAGTGGAGTAACCTAAAAACACCTCAGTGGAATAACCTATACACACCTCAGTGGAATAACCTGTACACCTCAGTGGAGTAACCTGTACACCTCAGTGGAGTAACCTGTACACCTCAGTGGAGTAACCTGTACACCTCAGTTGAATAACCTGTACACCTCAGTGGAATAACCTGTACACCTCAGTGGAGTAACCTGTACACCTCAGTGGAGTAACCTGTACACCTCAGTGGAGTAACATGTACACCTCAGTGGAGTAACCTGTACACCTCAGTGGAGTAACCTGTATACCTCAGTGGAGTAACCTGTACACCTCAGTGGAGTAACCTGTACACCTCAGTGGAGTAACATGTACACCTCAGTGGAGTAACCTGTACACCTCAGTGGAGTAACCTGTACACCTCAGTGGAGTAACCTGTACACCTCAGTGGAGTAACCTGTACACCTCAGTGGAATAACCTGTACACCTCAGTGGAGTAACCTGTACACCTCAGTGGAGTAACCTGTACACCTCAGTGGAGTAACCTGTACACCTCAGTGGAATAACCTGTACACCTCAGTGGAGTAACCTGTACACCTCAGTGGAGTAACCTGTACACCTCAGTGGAGTAACCTGTACACCTCAGTGGAGTAACCTGTACACCTCAGTGGAGTAACCTGTACACCTCAGTGGAGTAACATGTACACCTCAGTGGAGTAACCTGTACACCTCAGTGGAGTAACCTGTACACCTCAGTGGAGTAACCTGTACACCTCAGTGGAGTAACCTGTACACCTCAGTGGAATAACCTGTACACCTCAGTGGAGTAACCTGTACACCTCAGTGGAGTAACCTGTACACCTCAGTGGAGTAACCTGTACACCTCAGTGGAACAACCTGTACACCTCAGTGGAATAACCTGTACACCTCAGTGGAGTAACATGTACACCTCAGTGGAGTAACATGTACACCTCAGTGGAGTAACATGTACACCTCAGTGGAGTAACCTGTACACCTCAGTGGAGTAACCTGTACACCTCAGTGGAATAACCAGTACACCTCAGTGGAATAACCTGTACACCTCTGTGGAATAGCCTGTACATCTCAGTGGAGTAACCTGTAAACCTCAGTGGAATAACCTGTACACCTCAGTGGAGTAACCTGTACACCTCAGTGGAGTAACATGTACACCTCAGTGGAGTAACCTGTACACCTCAGTGGAGTAACCTGTACACCTCAGTGGAGTAACCTGTACACCTCAGTGGAATAACCTGTACACCTCAGTGGAATAACCTGTACACCTCAGTGGAGTAACATGTACACCTCAGTGGAGTAACCTGTACACCTCAGTGGAGTAACCTGTACACCTCAGTGGAGTAACCTGTACACCTCAGTGGAATAACCTGTACACCTCAGTGGAATAACCTGTACACCTCAGTGGAATAACCTGTACACCTCTGTGGAATAGCCTGTACATCTCAGTGGAGTAACCTGTACACCTCAGTGGAGTAACCTGTACACCTCAGTGGAGTAACATGTACACCTCTGTGGAATAGCCTGTACACCTCTGTGGAATAGCCTGTACACCTCAGTGGAGTAACCTGTACACCTCAGTGGAGTAACCTGTACACCTCAGTGGAATAACTTGTACACCTCAGTGGAGTAACCTGTACACCTCAGTGGAGTAACCTATACACCTCAGTGGAGTAACCTGTACACCTCTGTGGAATAACCTGTACACCTCAGTGGAGTAACCTGTACACCTCAGTGGAGTAACCTGTACACCTCAGTGGAATAACCTGTACACCACAGTGGAGTAACCTGTACACCTCAGTGGAATAACCTGTACACCTCAGTGGAGTAACCTATACATCAGAAAACTCCTCTGTTTCCCGTTTAAAATATATTTTGAGATATAGGTTTTAACGCCAGCCTGGGCTCTCTCAAGCATCAACTTTACAGGGAACGTACTTGCAAATGGGCCACAGTTAATATTGTCCCATCGTTACATTTCATTAAACAACGGGTGGGTCTAATCCTGAATGCTGATTGGTTAAAACCGCATTCCAGCCGTTGTCTATTCCACAAGTTACCACCGGCTAAATCTATGACGTTAAAACGCTTATTTGCTCTGTTCCATCTGACTGTGCAATCCAATGTCTCATCAGCTCAGCCAGCCACTGCAAAAAGCATCTAGACATTATCTCACATTTCTTTTCGACTTTGTTTCGGGCCTAACAACACACGTGCCAATATATCCTCCAAACACCGACTTCTCGGGCATTAGCACTTAAACAACAACAGTGTCATATTTAGAAGAATCAAACAAAGGCATGTTTGAAATGTCAATAATCATGTTATTTCTTGCTTCACACCAAATGAGATCACACAGCGACCTGGTGAATTTAGTGACAGCAACAAGCCTTGTTTTCCACCCATCGATAATGCATTTTTTTAGAAGGTGTATTTTAGACCCCTAAAAAAGGGAGGCAGAAGGGAGAAGCAGAAGATATCTCATCTGTTTATTATTAATAGATGGTGTGTTTCAGGCTGCTATTGAAGGATCTGCAGTCCCAGCAGCAACATTCTGTGGTTTCTGTCTCCCCCACCGAGCAGCACAGACAGCAGCTGCCTGCCTGCCTCTCCCCCAGCCTGCATGCTCATCATGACCAGTGTAGCTCTCCCTTTCTTCACAAACACAGGAATGCTTTTACTATGGTTGCTGTGTGTGTGTCCTGGCCGTGAAGGAGGGACAGGTAAACATCCCTCTGAATAAATCAGCATTAGGCCTGACCTGTCACTGTCCACACTGCAGCCCACAGCTACAAATCACACTCAAACTGGATCTGGTTCCACCCCGGCACTGTGAGCTCAGGAGAACAGGCAGAAGTAACTCCACAAGACACTCAAACATTGGGAGGTTTCATTCTCCTCATTAATCAAAAGCAGAAGTGTTGAGTAACTAATTTGTCAACAGTGGGACGTCAGCGTTGCCCCTTGCTTACATGCCACCTAGCAGATGCATGGTTTAATCACTATGATGAAAACCATGTTCATACATACATCCACCCCATACACCCCTCTCCCGCTGTCATTTTCCATATACTTGTTCCTGGCCATGGTAGGGTGACTGTTGCAGAAACCCCACAGGTGGGTAAAAGGTCAATGCCCTCATGACCAGACTCCAGCAGCTAATGGAAAAATAGTGGGGGTGACTCAACATGCACCTGTGACAACAACGAACACTATATAATGCCAGCACAGAGAACAGCACAGTGCGAGTCGTCCTCTGCAGGCTGGAACAGTTTGACCCAACCTTTGTTATAGAGAAGAATAGCAAGTTTAGTCCCACAATAGCCACAATGACCACAAAACAAATGCCTGTTTGTGTAATGTACAACTCAGATAAAGGCAGTAGCTTAGATTGCTGACATATTTAGATTTAAGTTTGCGTTCAGTGCTGCTAAATCGTTGCCGCCACTCCAAATTACAAACATTTCTGAAAATAATATTTGAGATGGTAAAACCTTTTTCAGTGTAAACTTTAACGACTAAAACCAAGCTATGGCACCCCTTGTCTATTCAAGCAAACAGAACAGAGCAACTGCTAACTTGGAACAGTTCAATCACTACTTATTTGAAACAACCCCTTCTCTGTAAGAAAACGTATGTGCCTAAACGGTAGGAAACAACACATAAACCAACCACAAGGCTAGGGCTGGGGGAGTCTGTTAGCTGTAGCCCTGGGACTGCGAGGTGGACCACAAAAGGCAGGCTGCCCCTTTGAAAGTGAAGCCTGAGTGGACACAGAGGCAGCACTATGCTGGCACTGGCATTAGCCATTTTCCCGGCCTCTTTCATTTCCCTAACTAACCCAATAGACTCTAAGCTAAGCTATATGGATTTTTTTTAAGAAGGTCATATCAAGGATCATTTAGCCATTTTATTTTGAATTTTAAGACCCCTTGAAGAATCCCAAAAAAGAAAAATGTAATATTTGATGAGAGTCTCGCATTTACACTGAGGGGTCATATTAGTGTGCAGCCCAAACAGTTCGGACACTACAGACAGAAGTAGGCAGATCGGCTGTACCGACTTCAGACCAGTGTGGAGGTGATAGAGCAAAACAGAGAACACCATCATGTTTGTGAGAGTCTCATCTTTCCATAGAAGGGTTGTATAGTTGTAGGCCAAACCGTTCAGACGCTACAGACGATTTTATGAGAAGACCAATTTTTGGGATGTCTCATGGTCTGACAAATACTGCTCTAGCTGTCACCTTTCACCGCAGATGCGGAAGTGCGACATAGGCAGATGTGGTGGATTGAGACGCAGCCCATGCAAAACAAATGTATATCTCTAGCTTAAACTGACGGATTTTGATGAGAATTGTATTATTATGCTAATTATATTTCCATGGGGCGCAGACATCGACCTTACAGGGTTTTAACCAACAAAGCCTGGCCTCCTCACCCATCCTCCATCCCCAACACACACTCCTCCTTCATCCCAGGGACCCAGGCCCTCACCTCGGCAAACTTCACAACCGGGACACATGCCTGTTGGGCCCGGCCTGGCCCACGTACCACCTGGCTCCTGGGAGTCAAAGAGGAGGTCACCTGGGGTTACCAGGTGTCGGCCTGGATGGACGTGTGAGTTCGGACAGTTTGAGCCAGACTCGTTAGAAGCAGGCTTGGGCGGTATATTGTATATACCTTATGTATTTGGAAATAGCCACGGGATGGTTTTTCAATACTGCCAATACCATTGAAACTATTTTCTTTTAAGTTTTTTTATACATTTGAATATTTGTAGCTACTTTTTAAATAAATACCTGCAGTGAACTTGTGCAATGCATTAGGAGATAAAGCAGATCGCATTCTTCCTTTCACTTGTCACATTCTTTTTATTTATGATGCTTACCAGTAGTCCCCAGTCATGTGGTGTTTGTATAGAAGCACACAACAACGAGAGACCAGAGCCTTGTGAGTCACTCACTGTGGTGCAGCACACACCAGGTGATCTAGTTACAGTATGGAATTCACAACAGCTAGATATCTTGTAACTAATACAATTTTCTAAATATTCTGCAGTTGTGCATTTGGTTTGCTAATTTAGTAGCTATACTGACCAAAAATATAAACGCAACATGCAACGATTTCACAGATTTCACCGATGTACAGTTCATGTAAGTAAATCAGTCAATTAAAATAAATTCATTAGGCGCTAATCTATGGATTTCACATGACTGGGCAGGGGCACAGCCATGGGTGGTCCTGGGAGGACATAGGCCCACACACTGGGTAGCCAGAATGAGTTTTCCCCACAAAAAGGGCTTTATTACAGACAGAAATACTCCTCAGTTTCGTCAGCTGTCCAGGTGGCTGGTCTCGGATGTGATGGTCCTGGGCTGGCTTGGTTACACGAGGTCTGCGGTTTTGAGGCCGGTCGGAAGTACTGCCTAATTCTCTACAACAACGTTGGAGGCGGCTTATGGTAGAGAAATTAACATTCAATTGTCTGGCAACAGTTCTGGTGGACATCCCTGCAGTAAGCATGTCAACTGCACACTCCCTCAAAACTTGAGACATCTGTGGCATTGTGTTGTGTGACAAAACTACACATTTTAGAATGTCCTTTTATTGTGCCCAAAACAAGGTGCACCTGTGTAATGATCATGCTGTTTAATCAGCTTCTTGATATGACACACCTGTCAGGTGGATGGCTTATCTTTGCAAAGGAGAAATACTCACTAACAAGGATGTAAACAAATTAGAGAAATAAGCTTTTTGTGCGTATGGAACATTTCTGGGATCTTTAATTTCAGCTCATGAAACATTGGACCAAATGTTGCATTTATATTTTTGTTCAGTATAGTTATCTAGCTAAGTGGTTAGCTTCATGCAAAATCAAGCTTATCTTAGTAACAGCAGAGAATCCGCTCCTGGATCAAGAGCCTTGCGGTCTAATATTTGTTTTGTGAGTGCAGCAAACGGTGAGCAGCATTTTCTAGTTACTTGTATAAGTTTATGAGCTGGGGATGTCTGTCCTGCTAATAGTTTTTATCAGTTTATATCATAAAATGTTCGCAATGCGCTCAATAGCATTTATCTGGCATTTGTTATGGGATTTTACATGTAAACCTTCGGATTACAGAGTCTCTGTGGGGTTTGAAAATAACGCTCATTGTGTTCAGTGCCAGTATTACCGAATATCCTGGGATGGCACAAGGTCAGTATGAATGTATAACAATCTGGATATCTCACAAGCCTAATTAGAAGAACTGATTCTTTATGTTGAAAAGCTCCAACCTCAGCACAGGAATCTGCTTAAATTAGTTGTATTTTTTTATTTACAGGTAGTCAATGCTGAGACCAAGGTCTCTTTTCCAGATGAGCCCTGTTTTGCACAACAATACATATCAACCTTCAATGTACACATTAAACTACACATCCATATACACATTAAAATACACATTATTATACACAACAATAGTCTGGGGAAGAATTAGCATATGCTTGCATAATGAATCAAAGCCCTCTCAGAAATGGCAGCTGAGAGAGGGGTGAAGGGGACAGCGTGTTAGGCCCTTCTCATTCACATGACACGCTTCCACATGTACCTCTTATTAATCTGGGAACCCAGAACCAAAGCTGGCTAGCGCTGGCCAGCTAGTCTGTCACGAGTGACTAACTTCCTACAATCGGAACACCCAGAAACAGTTCTTATGCTGCAAACAGCAGCATCTGCTGTAGCCGTTAGCAACCTCTCCAACAATTAGCTGACTAACGAAAAAGCGTTCCGCACAGAAGAGTGCTGCAGGGATGGCACCAGAGAGAGACTCCACATTATGGCCAGGAGTTCATTGCCTGCTAACTGAATCCCATTTGCCTCACTGGAGAAGCAGGGCTCTAACACTTGTATTCACATTTGTCCTAAAGTGCCTGTGTGAAACAGATATTTATTGAGGAGCACTACTTCAAAGTCCTTAACAGCTATGAGATGGCTTTTTCATAGTTTAGCTTGGGTTTCAATTCTCTTTCTGGATTGTAGAATGTAGTAGTTAATTTATAGTAGTACAACATATCCCATCGGGTTCACATCACAATAGTTTTTAAAACTCTATGGGGGAAGAACACATCAAGGCTAAAATGGAAGAAACAGTAGTAACAGACATAATAGTAAGCCCTTAAACAGGTTCAGCACAGCACAGTGAATGAATAGTCCTGCTCACACGCACCCATGCATGTGTTAGTGTCTGACAACCTACGTCTGTTCAAACAGGGCTTTAGAGACGATCTGGTGACAACGAGCATAGTGGTCCCTCTGCTTGTTTCAAAGCTCTGCAGATGTGTCAACGACCTAGTTATTCCTTAATTAAAAAGTGTAATTACAGTCATAGACGCACAACGGCAGCAGTTTCAACATGCCTAGGGCATAGAAGAACATGGAGGATGAAAAGTGACATAGCAGCGACAAGGTTTTAAGAAAGAGAGAGAGACAGGGACCACAGCACACCGGGTCACTTTCTCCGATCTCTCGCTAGAGAATCAGATTAGGAGGATACATTTGGTGACAGCAAGAGAATAGGAAGATGATGTGAATGTCTGTGGTGAGAAAGAGAGCGGTCATTCCCAATTGTATCATGTAGTCTGTTTTCCTTTTTACCTCATCAGAAAGAGTGAAACACAAAAACCTGTGTGATTTGAAATAACAACAGGGAGAATAAATCCTATGGAGGCTTTCTGTCCCAGGATTAGCTAACACCAGACTGCTTATCTTAGAAGGTTCAACCTCAACACCAAATAAACAACCCCAAAACCTATCCATCATAACATTTGATTTGATTTTGATTTATTAGGATTCCTATTAGCCGATGACAATGACGACAGCTAGTCTTACTGGGGACCGACAAATAACGGAAAATACATTACAGACAAAAGACTTCACAATTAAAATACATTTAAAAACATTCACATGTAGTGTGTGTGTGTGTGCATCTATCAGTTACACATACATGTCAGTATACACACAACAAGTAGGTGACATGGGGAGAGGCGTTGTACCGTGAGTTGTTCCTTTATTTGTTTTTTGAAACCAGGTTTGCTGTTCACTTGCGCGATATGAGATGGAATTGAGTTTGAATGTTCGATAGCAGGAACATACCTCCAAACCTACGTACATGTTATTCTTCTCCATCATGGAGTTATGTAATGTAAAACCTTCACACAGACATACAATTATATTCCCTCCAAGAGTTGAAAGGTAAAATGTCTTACTGGCATATTACAGCCCTATTCCAGGAAGAGCTGTGAGCATATGTGTGTGTGTGCATGCATGTTTGTGTGTTTGGTCAGTAGAAGAATTTGTCTGTGTCTGTCAAGCCTCAGAGAGAACTTCATTACTGTGTTCCAAGCAGTAGCCTTTAAGCTTTATGGTGGTTGTTTGAGCATGTTAGCAGCACTAGAGTGGTGGAGATGGGGAAAGGGGGGATACCTAGTCAGTTGTACAACTGAATGCCTTCGACTGAATGCCTTCAACCCTCTGAATCAGAAAGGTGCGGGGGGCTGTCTTAATCGACATCCACGTCTTCGGCGCCCGGGGGAACTGCCTTGCTCAGGAGCAGAAGATCAGGGGTTGTTGATTTCACCCAGACTTATATATTATAAAAGGCCTCCAATCCCCTGCCTAATTCATATTGGCTCTGCCTCTATCAGTGAGGATACATGGCTGCTCTGGCCTGGGCTAGCCTGGCAGGCATGGAGGGAAAGGAAGGCAGGGGAGATTGCAAGTGGACGTGGTACAGTTGATACAGTATGTGCTGTAAATATCAGCTCAACAAAAAATCTCTCTCTCATTAAAGTAGTTCAGTTATCACCGTGAGAGGCATTATACAACTGACTGGGTCTTAATGGGTTTTCATACATATGAATCTTCCACCGTTACTAGGGAGCAATGTTTCCTCTAAACATGCAGAGATCATCCGTTCACCTACTCTGCGTCTCACAAAGACACGGCGGTTGGAATCAAAAATGTAAAATATGGACTTATCAGACCAAAGGACAGATTTCTACCGGTCTAATGTCCATTGCTCGTGTTTCTTGGCCCAAGCAAGTCTCTTCTTCTTATTGGTGTCCTTTAGTAGTGGTTTCTTTGCAGCAACTAGACCATAAAGGCCTGATTCACGCAGTCTCCTCTGAACAGTTGATGCTGAGATGTGTCTGTTACTTGTACTCTGTGAAGCATTTATTTGGGCTGACATTTCTGAGGATGGTAACTCTATTGAAGTTATTCTCTGCAGCAGAGGTAACTCTAGGTCTTCCTTTCCTGTGGCGGTCCTCATGAGAGCCAGTTTCATCATAGCACTTGATGGTTTTTGCGACTGGTTCTTGAAATGTTCCGCATTGACTGACCTTCATGTCTTAAGGTAATGATGGACTGTTGTTTCTCTTTGCAAATTTGAGCTGTTCTTGCCATAATATGGACTTGGTATTTTACTAAATATACGACCCCTTCTGTATACCTTGTCACAACACAACTGATTGGTTAAAAAACATTAAGGAAAGAAATTCCACAAATTAATTTTTAACAAGGCACACCTGTTAATTTAAATGCATTCCAGGTGACTACCTCATGAAGTTGGTTGAGAGAATGAGTGTGGTGGCTACTTTGAAAGATCTAAAATCTAAAGTATATACATATATATATATATATATATATATATATATATATATTTGGTTACTACATGATTCCATATGTGTTATTTCATAGTGTTCATGTCTTCACTATTATTCTACAATGTATAAAATAGTACAAATAAAGAAAAACCCTTGAATGAGTAGGTGTGTCCAAACTTTTGACTGGTACTGTATATTTTCTGGATATTTCAAGTGGTCTTAAAATTCTAAATCAAATAGCTAAATGATACTTGGTATGACCTTCTTAAAACAATTCCCCAGCTTAGACAGGGCTTAGACTCTTATGGGTTTAAAATGTAATGTAGGCCTACATTGAACACCATATATTGGCTATTGTAGGCGATATCATAGTCAACAGCTATATCCATGTGGAAATGTTATGGCATTTGCTTCATTGGTTTTATTGATGGGTCACTCTGATAGGCCTACATTATGCTTAAATAGCCACAATAGCCTATTGGCCACTGTCTGAAACTGTAGCTTAAACTGGGTACAGCCTCAGTGTTCACAGTTAATAATGCACGCAGGAAGTTACACAGAATCCTCCCTTAAATAAAGTTTCCTCTCACAAGGCCGATAAATTTTTTAGGGAACATTGTTAGGGGGTGAAGTCAAGCGCAGTTTCAAAACCGAAAATAACTGATTGGATGTTGTGTTTTCCCCAAAGCTGGGACAACTATACTGACAGCTGTTCTGATGGACAGCTAGATCAACATCTACAGTGTCTCTCTGCTTGTTACTGGACTTCCCCTCACAACACCTATGACCCATATTCATGACAAACATGTTTGAACACCAGTCTCAAGGTATTTATTTTCCCTTGGACAAGCAGCATGTTATAAATGTTATCTGGGTCTATTGACCAGCTGATTGGGTCCCTGGCACTGTTCAGTTATGGGATCCAGGTTGATTGGATGAAGATTGATTTAAAGCACCATGCCCCTTGCATTACGTACGGCAGCCATCTTATGCCACATTGGGTTCCCATTTGCTGGGTGTTAAACAAGGTCAGTTCATTTCCGTTGACAAATTGATGTGTTCATGCTATCACAGTCCCAAAGAAGCCACTTGAATTTGAGAGGCTTGAAATGGACTCAGGGCATTATGTTGTGTAATTGTACTAGATGTTCAAGTGAGTGCACTGTAAGCTAAACTCAATCATGTTTTTGTTGCCGTTCTCCCACCGTTGCCCCGCTCATCCTCTAATAAATCAAAAGCCTGTGACATCATCCCCTCATTCTTCTCAACAATAATGGAATTGCGTTCATTAGAAATGTTAACGATCGTACAGGCTAATATTAGCAAACCCCTCCAGGCAAGCAATACTAAATAACCGGGCCCACACACACACACACACACACACACAGACAGAATATCGAACACAACTACACACACTTTACTTATACATTCACACACACTGACGCACAAATATTGAATCACAGAATAATAAATGCAGATACCAGTGCACACACTTTAACACACACGGTAACACACGTTAACACACACACTTTAACACACACGTTAACACACGCAGCGCATCACCGCAGCTATGTCAGGATCGATCAGCCGTAGACAGTGGAGGCCCCGGGGAATGATGGCAGATAATGGTTTAGAGCACAACTCTTTGTGTCCCTCCTGGCTCACACAGTCAAAAACACAGGCACACAGTGGAGCGCCGTTCTGCCTGTATGATGCAAAGTGTGTGTGTGTGTGTGTGTGTGTGTGTGTGTGTGTGTGTGTGTGTGTGTGTGTGTGTGTGTGTGTGTGTGTGTCTGTAAAGTCAATGATTATCTATATCTGCTTCTTTTCTCTTCCAACAGAAATCAAATATTTTATTTAATCTCTCTTAATCTCTCTTCAAAGTACATGAGACGAGAGGGGAAGAAAACACAACAGACACTACAGTTCCCTGTAGACACAATCCAAAGGTTTGGGCGCCTGCCTCTTCCCTCTGTTCTGTTAGTGTACTGCTACACACCCAGCACAGTACATTCAGCTAGTGTACTGATAGACACCCAGCACAGTACATTCAGCTAGTGTACTGCTATACACCCAGCACAGTACATTCAGCTAGTGTACTGCTATACACCCAGCACAGTACATTCAGCTAGTGTACTGATAGACACCCAGCACAGTACATTCAGCTAGTGTACTGCTACACACCCAGCACAGTACATTCAGCTAGTGTACTGATAGACACCCAGCACAGTACATTCAGCTAGTGTACTGCTATACACCCAGCACAGTACATTCAGCTAGTGTACTGCTATACACCCAGCACAGTACATTCAGCTAGTGTACTGCTACACACACACAGCACAGTACATTCAGCTAGTGTACTGCTATACACCCAGCACAGTACATTCAGCTAGTGTACTGCTATACACCCAGCACAGTACATTCAGCTAGTGTACTGCTATACACCCAGCACAGTACATTCAGCTAGTGTACTGCTATAGACACCCAGCACAGTACATTCAGCTAGTGTACTGCTATACACCCAGCACAGTACATTCAGCTAGTGTACTGCTACACACCCAGCACAGTACATTCAGCTAGTGTACTGCTATACACCCAGCACAGTACATTCAGCTAGTGTACTGCTATACACCCAGCACAGTACATTCAGCTAGTGTACTGCTACACACACACAGCACAGTACATTCAGCTAGTGTACTGCTACACACACACAGCACAGTACATTCAGCTAGTGTACTGCTACACACACACAGCACAGTACATTCAGCTAGTGTACTGCTACACACACACAGCACAGTACATTCAGCTAGTGTACTGCTACACACACACAGCACAGTACATTCAGCTAGTGTACTGCTACACACACACAGCACAGTACATTCAGCTAGTGCAGCTATTCCCAAACTGGGGTACGCAATGCCGTCGGGGTACGATAAATAAAAATGTGATTCACCCATACATTTTTTATTTTTTATTATATATTTACATTTCTTTTCCTTCACATTTTCAAACAGTCCATTTAGATTTTCCAACGGGGCTATACATTTGAGTGAGGTTTTTTTCTTGCCTGAGTAGCCTCATTTCACTGCCAAAAATTAAATGAAACCATCTAGTGTTCAGCGAAATAACAACACAATGTCAAATACAGGTACCCTAGTCAAATAATTAACATCCAATCACATTAACCGTTACTCTCGCGCTGCTGCTCATTCCGTTTGCTCGAAAATGTATTAATTGTTAAAAAAAAGTAAGGCCATAGAGACACATACCAGCTCTACTGGAGGTGCTGCTACTACCAGCAGTACTACACCTGCACCTGTCGACGACACAAGTTGTTCTGCTTCCACGAGCACATCCAATGCTAGCATCAATAATTCTTAGCCCAGCTAGCATGGACACTGACAGCTGTGAATCTGATGCAGCCGAAGAGCTACTGCCCCCTTACCCGGGAATGCACCGAACAACAGACAGGGACGTTGGACCATCGAAGAGGCGCAAATATGATGAGAACTACATAGATTTGGGGTTCACTTATATTGGGAGTAGTGCCTTTCCTGTGTTATATGTGCAAAACTGCACAACTCGATTAAACCTTCACTCTTGCGCAGACATTTATAAACAAAACATGCCAATTTGAAAAAATAAAATGATTTTTTTGAGCGAGAATTTAGATGACTTTCGAGTAGTAAGATTGTATAAAAGCAACAGATACCATTAATAAGAAGGGACTAGAAGCGTCTTATATGGTGAGCTACTGAGTGGCTAGGACAGGCAAGCCACATACTATTGTGAGGGACTTAATTCTTCCTGCTGCCGCTGATATGGCTAGTGCAATGCTGGGGGAAAAGGCCCAAAAAACGATACAAACAATTCCTTCATCAAACAACACTGTTTCACGACGCATCAGTGACATGGCATGAGATGTTTTGAAACAATTACTGATCCGCATACAAGCCAGTGAATTATATGCGTTACAGCTGGATGAGTCAACAGGCCTGGCACAGCTCCTGGTATATGTCCGTTACATTTATGGGGGGTCAATTAAGGAAGACACCCTCTTCTACAAACCACTGGAAACCAGGACAACAGGAGAGGATACTGGACAGCTTTGTGACATCAAATGATTTTGGTGGTCAAGATGTGTTGGTATCTGTACTGATGGCGCAAAAGCCATGACAGGGAGACATAGTGGAGTGGTAAGCAGCGTGCAAGCAGTTGCTCCCGACGCCACTTGGGTACACTGCAGCATCCACCGAAAGGCTCTTGCTGCCAAGGGAATGCCTGACAGCTTGAAATACATTTTGGACACGACAGTGAAAATGGTTAACTTTGTTAAAGCAAGGCCCCTGAACTCTTGTGTATTTTCTGCATTATGCAATGATATGGGCAGTGACCATGTAACGCTTTTACAACATACAGAACTGGTTATCAAGGGGCAAAGTACTGACACAAGTTTTTGAATTGAGAGATGAGCTTAAAGTTTTCTTTACTGACCATAATTTTTACTTCCTTTCACATCCTTTCAAGCACACCCTTCTCATTAATCTGTGAGTTATTCACGATTTTTGATGAACAAATAAGATTTTATATGTAAGATGGCTAAATAAAGAGCAAAGAGCAAAAAAATTATATTATTATTTGTGCCCTGGTCCTATAAGAGCTCTTTATCACTTCCCATGAGCCGGGTTGTGAGAAAAACTCACACTCATTCTTATGTTTAATAAATGTATCGTATAGTGTGTGTGTGTGTGGCAGGCTTACAATGATGGCAAAAAAACAATATTTGAGAGTGAGCTGACCCTGGTGCTGGAGGGGGTACGCAGCTGGAGGTTGAATGTTTGAAGGGGTACGGACAATAAAAAGTTTGTGAACCACTGAGCTAGTGTACTGCTACACACCCACCACAGTACATTCAGCTAGTGTACTGCTACACACCCACCACAGTACATTCAGCTAGTGTACTGCTATACACCCAGCACAGTACATTCAGCTAGTGTACTGCTACACACCCACCACAGTACATTCAGCTAGTGTACTGCTACACACAGCACAGTACATTCAGCTAGTGTACTGCTACACACCCACCACAGTACATTCAGCTAGTGTACTGCTACACACAGCACAGTACATTCAGCCTGGCTTCTCCTGCCTTCTTTATCTGCTCTCTGACACAGAATAGGCTCTTGGTCCTGTAGGAATAAGAGCCCCCATTAACTGTTCTGCATGGTATTGTGTTGGAGTTACAAAGCTGTATGTGCCCCCGGGGTCAGTCCTGCTCTTTAGCTAGCAAGGGCGAAGGGGGCTTAGTCAGCCTAGGCCCTATATGGTGAAGATGTTGCTGCAGCAGAGGCTCAGTACAGCCAGGGGCAGAAGGGCAAGCCTAGGTCATTAGCAGAGAGCATTCCAGCCCTCTCAGCCAGCTACACACAAACACGCACGCCACCCCCAAGGTAAACCCTTTCAAATAGGATCAGGGAGCCAACCATATGGTTGCCGCCTAACAACGGAGGATCATTGAGAGAGGGATGTGCTTGGCTGGCTGGCTAGGAAGGACATAAGCTTGACAGTAATGCTGAAGGAAACTAGGCAGCAGCCGCGAGAAAAACTCCACCCACTACAAGGAAAACTAAATCAACGATAATGGCAGAAAGGGAACAATTACATCCAGTGCAGCTGCTGCCCTGAAGGACATGATTGATTATTTTACGTGTTGCAGATGCCCAGAGTCAGCAAAAACCTGGGTGAAGGAGCTGGGCAGGGAACACACACACACACAGACACACACCAATTGAAAGGTAGCCCTGCTAATTGAGAGCGAGGTAGTGGGCCATGCAGTTCACTCTGTGTGATCTTTCCAGACCTTTACTTTGACGTCAGCAGGAGGTGAGTAGCAGCCTGGTCTATGCAGAGAGGAAGGTTTCACATGCATATAACATGGCCTACAGCAGCACAGAGACACCCAAGGCTTCCTCTTACCACCCCACAAGCCTAGCCACCCCTTACAACCCAGGCTAGCCACCCAGAAAAAAAGCTTTCCCACTCTACGGAAAACAAGTCACAGTAAATGCTAGCCAACCGCTGCGTCTGTGTCAAAACCTCTGGCTGTTGATGACACTATCTTGCAGATTAGGTGAAAGGAAACTACATCAAACCATTAGACGGTTCGTCACTGGTTCATGAACAATAGAGGAAAGGGTTCAGGATTACAGTTTGAAATTCAAATGATTGATTTTATTTTCCGGGGGGAAAAGATGCAGAGGATCCCCTGGGGATAACACTTGTTTCCAACGTGGTCCCCTGGTTTTGGGACCATCCTGCCATGGTCCCAAAACACATGCAACAGTTGAACAGATTCTCTAAGGAAACCTGCTGCTCTGATATCTGCAGTTCTGATTGGCCCAGGCCATTTAGGCTAGGAGAAATATCCACCTGCACTTTACTGCAACACCATTAGTTTCAAGCAGGCAATTTAAAGTCAGAAAATTAAACCTTAATCACATAAAGAAATACAATTTGAATTAATTTACTTTGACAACTGAAGGGAGCATAGAGAGGTTTGAATTTGTCATGCAAAATATTAGAAACACCAGTCAATAATTGCATTTAAAGTGCCATAATATTATCAAATGTTATGCTAGTGTTTTTTGACTAGCACCGCTACATACACTAAAGTCATTTTAGTTATGCAAATGGTATAAGTAGCAGTCACTGTTCCTCTTGTGTTATAACAAAAATGCAATTACAATATGTTAATATTACAGTGTTACTACACAGGTATAATAGCAATTTCAAGCCCAGGTGTTACGCATTCTTATTTCCATGTGTCAATAAAAACCTATTATTATCATAGTTCAAATCAAATCTAATTTTATTTGTCACATACACATGGTTAGCAGATGTTAATGCGAGTGTAGCGAAATGCTTGTGCTTCTAGTTCCGACAATGCAGTAGTATCTAACAAGTAATCTAACAATTTCACAACAACTACCTTATACACAAGTGTAAAGGAATGAATACGGAGTATGTACATATGAATATATGGATGAGCGATATCTGAACGGCATAGGCAGGACGCAGTAGATGGTATAGAGTACAGTATATACAGTGAGGGAAAAAAGTATTTGATCCCCTGCTGATTTTGTACGTTTGCCCACTGACAAAGAAATGATACGTCTATAATTTTAATGGTAGGTTTATTTGAACAGTGAGAGACAGAATAACAACAAAAAAAATCCAGAAAAACAGGATGCTCTCGATTGTGCATCTGTAGAAGTTTGTGAGTGTTTTTGGTGAAAAGCTAAATTTCTTCAGACTCCTGAGGTTGAAGAGGCACCACGCTGTCTGTGTGGGTGGACCATTTCAGTTTGTCCGTGATGTGTATGCCGAGGAACTTAACATTTTCCACCTTCTCCACTACTGTGTTCAATGACCATACACTCATTATGCAAGGAATACTGCCATTTCAAGTATAATAGAACTTCACTAGTAGCACAAAGGATATTATTAACTGCAAGTTTTCCTCAATTGACAAACACTAGCTAATGTGGCCTCTCGCTACAGAGAATTGAGCAGCATTGTTTGGAGGTGCAGCTTCATACAGATTCAACGCACATAAAAAAACACTGTCAAAATAATAACTATTTGCACCGTCTCCTGGATTGAGCCACTTATGTAGCCAGATAATGCTTTAGACAAATGGGTTGTGCCACCCATGGAGGGACTGTTGTGGTAGAAGATGGGAACAGTAAATGGAGGACAACAACACATGGTTTTCCTGCTTCCTGACGGAGAGTCAATCAAACGCTGTCACGCAGGTGGCTAGGGGGGTTCCAATGAGCATGCCTGTAAACAGCTTCATCTCCATAGACAACTCCCCTCTCTGCTCTGAGTGGACAGAAAAAACCCTCAGTGCGGTTCGCTTAATGTTTTGTGCAGTGTGAACACTCGAAAGGAACTCAGACTCCTCAAAAGAGCCCCCGAAGCAAACCGAACTGAGACCTTCCCGAGAGTTGGACTGAGTTCGGTTTGCTTGAAGTCCACGGTCCAATTCCCTTTTTATGTGCAATGTGAACACAAAGCTCTCCAGGTTTGCTTGTCATTATTCCAGTACCACACACTAGGCTACTGCAACACTGTTCCCTTGCCATAACCCTTAGCATTGGTGCCACAACCGAGAGAGGCCAACAGGCAGGTTGGCATTAAAACGTGCTGTTTTTGATCATTGAGGAGCGATTGTCAAGGATGCACGGAAATTCCCCAAAAGTTCTGTACTGACACAATGTTTAGATGATTTGTTAGCGACGTGATCTATAGGCTACGAAATAGTTTTTGATTGTGGGGTTTGAATAATGTGAGAAAGTGACAACATAGTTGGTGAGAATCACATCATAGGGTACAACATCAATGCAAACTCTAATAAAGGGGCAGTAACTTTTCAAGCATTATTCAATCTGCAGTTATTCTTCTCCTATTTATCCTGTTACAAATAATATTTAAGTGTTAATATTATGTTTGGATTATAATTATTTATTAGCTTCCTAAATGGTATGGCTTGTCCTGAACTATTTAATAGAAAGAGGACTCTGACAATTAAAAAAATAAAGTGAACTGACAAGAGAGTTGAGTCCTCATTCAAAGCCAAAGGCAGTGTGAATACAAAGAGAACTGAGTTATTGAGCTTTTTTTTACCCCAGAGTTCACTTTAAAGAGGACTATAAGATTGGTTATATGTGAAAACACCCTTAGACGCTGGGCTCCCTTCTCCCTCCCTTTATCTCTCTTCTCTCGCTTCCTGTTCCCCAGAGCCTTCTAATCGATGGCCTTATCTGCCATCTGCCCATCTCCCACATTTCCTCAGGATGCTGTAATCAGCCAAGGCCCTTTTCTCCCACCGTGCCTCCCTTTCTCTCTCTCTCTCTCTCATCTCGAGAGGCTGAAGTATCAGCTTGAAGTTATCCCATGTCAGCTTGCCTTGCAGTGGGCCAATATCCAGAGATATAAGTACTACCTCAGCTCTAGCACGCATGGATCACAGGGCTGGGCTGGCTCGTTAGTCGTGGGCATTCCTGGCCCTCCTCCATGGCAATCCCACGAGCGTCAACCAAACACTGAGTCACGCCAGCTGGTCACCCGAGTGGCGGACCACAGGCAGTACGTCTTGCTGTATGTGTAACATGTGAGTCACATGTGAAGACAGGTTTATGTGTGGAAGAGTCTGAAGTGACTTCAAGAGGGCCATATGTCGCAAAGAGGACCCTCTGTCTGTAACAAACCAGTAAGAACAGTGGATTTGTACATCTTGCCCCAGTGTTGAGGAAAACCTAGCAATTAACAGCATATGATTTTTCCTATCTTAGGTCAGCTAAAGAAAGAGATCCCTATTCTCAGGATAGGAGTCCTGAGGAGGCAGATGGGAAATGCTCTCTTTTGGAAACGTGCTCACAATCAAATGCAGCGACTAATAGAGAAGCTAAAAATAAACATGAGTGCCAGGCCTTTAAATCAAGATGTCGTCTTTGGCAGTGCATTTTTAATTAACAGCTGAATTTTCCCAGGATGAGAGGGACACTGTCAAGCATTCATCATCTCTGCTTCAGCAAAGCTAAAGAGACACTCTCTCTGATTAGTATTTTAACAGGCATTTGAGTTCTGCCTCATCCTCAACAATTGCACACTTTTTTTTATACAATCTAGGGCCGACCGATTGTTTTCCGATTACAAAACATTCACATACGACAACTGATATCAGACAGTGTGTTCTCTCTATTGTGAGGCTTCTCTGTCAGTTTCTCAGCCAAGATCAGCTAAGCTAAGCAAACAAGCACAGAGAGTTTTTAATTTGATTTGAGCCAGAAACCCCGAGTTACATGACTACCGCAATCTGGACCCCCTCTGCGTACTAGGAACATTCTGAAACAGCTGTTGATTGCTGTTATGAAGTGTGGAGCTGTGGACAGGTTCAACGAGGTCTGGGATAAGCTGCCAGCCGCAGGTGACTGTAGGGTTAAACAGGCCTATATCCATAACAGTATTTCCCTCCCTTCACCCCCACCCCAGCAGTACTTCAAAAGGTAGGCCCTGCGCTCGCCGCTCGCCTCAGTCTGTGCATCTGCCAAACGCAGGCCTCTTAAGAGCTGCTTCTGACTGACGCGGCTGCTGCTGCTGCTTTAAAGAAAACAGGCTGTCTGATAGCCTTTTATGCTCAGGGTACTAAAAGTCTCAAGCAGCCAGTCTGCAGGCTTCATAATCATCCCAAAAAACAAAGAAATGACAGTGAATGAGGCTGGAAAGTCGATGGTTAACATGGATAATCTGTGGAAAGGGGTGTTTTGTTTTGTTGACTGGGACACGACACGATACACACAATGATGGTGCTGTGTTGGTGAACTGTAAAGTTGGTATTGAGCTGCAGGTATGGTGGTGTGCTGTGCAAGGGTCATCGTGAGTAACATAGGGTCAAAGGTCACTGTAAACGCAGCACTTCCTTCATGTCAGCCCTGGAATCAGCGACATTGGATAATGTGTGGATTACCAGAAGACCAGTCAGGGACTAGTTACATGGTATGTCCTGAATAAGGTAGCTTGAGTGTAAAATAACTTTAACTGAGGGTAAGACTAGCTTTCTCTTAAAGTCTGATGTAAGAAGGTTTTCAAAAATGTATTTTTTTGTTGTTCTAATCTTTTGATATTCTTACAGTCTCTCATTTACCCAGGTAATGTACCTGTACATGAAGGTTAACAATTAAACAGTTCATTAATTGTCATTCACCTTCTAATGCTACTCTTAAGCTCAATCAGCAGAGTTTGTAGGCTAAATCTATTTCACCTGCCCTGCCAACACTTCTGGGAGAGTGACCTGACCAGCGTTTGATCAACATCTCACTGCAGGTCAAACAGGTCAATGACTCTGACACAGGGTAAGGCAAGAGAAAACACACACACACAGACACACAGGTCTGAACCTTTCCTCACATCTCGACCCTTTAAAACAATACTGGAAAAAAGAATATCAGGTCACAAACATGAAGAGGGCAACAGAGAACAAGCAGCCTCTTTGAACCAATAAACCAGAAGGATATGAGTGTGTATGTGAGTGAGAGAGAGTTATTAGGCTAAGTAGGAGGGGGCTAGTCTTAACACCTCAAACCCCACTCATCTCTCTGTGACCACACAAACACATTCCACACAAGGATCAAACCCCAGCTAACAGCACAGAAACCAACAACTTAAAGGGATAGTTCACCCAAATTACAAAATTACCTTGGTTTCCTTACCCTGTAAGCAGTCAATGGACAAGGTATGACAGCAATCCATGCTTTGGTTATATTTCCCTGGCACTGTTCCAAATGCTAACGTTTTAGCATTTGTGGCACAAATCCCATGATTTGAACATGATGAGTGAAAAATGCTAATATCGGTCCCATAACTTGGATGGGATTTGTGCACAAATGCATTTGGAAACATAGTGCCCTATAAAATCTGCTATGCGGAGAACGCGGACTGATTCACGGAATCCAGACATTATAACAAAATTCAACAATATTAAAAAAATGTATTGAGTAGGAAATCAACTAAATGTATTGAACTTATTAGAAAATGCATTAATTTGAACAACATGCATCAGTGATTTGTATTTTCCTGCAAATTTCTGAAACGGCACAGGAACACCCCTGTGTGTGTGTGTGTGTGTGTGCGCGCCTATGTGTAGCCGTTAGCGATTATGCTAACGATAAACTACTTTTGGTATGAAAGGCTTTCCCAAAAACCTTCTCAATTAAATGTTAACTACAAAGAAGTGAGTGATATCATGATTATTTGCATCAATCCAGTGGCCATTTTCTTTGCAAACTCTGCAATCACTTGAGCGCTACAGAAACATTGATAACCAAACAACGGCCTCTTGCTGGTGCGCACTTGCATTAATAAGCAATAAAATGACCCAGTACATAACTAACATAAGCTGCACAAAATATGAAGACAGACATGTTGAAGACAGACATGTTCTACAAGCTCTACTGTCCTCCGTTTACAATCACAAAAACATTATTTTATTCAAAATGTTACAGGTTACCAAGGTCTAATGCTTCTTACAACTGTGTTAGTTACAGAAGCAAATTGTTTGGTTTTGTAACTGCTTTGATAACAACAAATACTTGTTTGACTTTAGAGTAAAGTTTGGTTGAGAAGTAGAGAGAGAGATCAGCTGGGTCCAGTACACTCCTGGAGCAGACAGACAGACAGACGTAATCAGACTGGAGCCAGCTTCTCAACAGGTGTTGTTTTTATAGGCTGCTATCCTAATCTCCTTTTGTACACTGATCTGAAAACACAGGATGGTGAAAGAAAGGTGGTTGATAACTACTGGGATTTTGATTTCCAAGGGATGAATTATTTATTTTTTAATAAAATGTTTTCCCTTTCCTAGAGTCATTCATTTCTAAATAAAGATTTGACTGATTATCTTTGTGAAGTTGGTCCGGTCACCCCCACTTTACAATAACAACCTCTCCCTCGCCCACCACAAGTAATCATTCCCAACCATTATGGAACTAACTAAAAGTCCGGTTTCAACATGCATGAGTCATCACATGAATAATCTAACTAAGAGTATCAATGGATAAACACTCAATGCAAGACAAAATATCCTCTTTGCTCATTGGAAGAGATTAGCTATACTGCCATGTGCTGCTAGTTTTAGAGCCCTTGGCTTAAGCGTACAGATAGCCAAAGGAATTAAATTTTAACCTGAGAAGCCGAATTCCATCTGGGCTGTACGCAGTTGAGCACATGACACAAGCTCTCTATGCCAGGGCAAAGCCAATTTACTCCACATTTCACAGCTGCACGCATCACTGCACGCATCACTGAGCAGTTCGATGCATTTACTGCACTGGAGTGCACTCCAAGAGAGACGGTCCACTGATAACTAATAGCACCCCTCTGCAGGTTTCCTGCGCCGTATTTTGGCTCTGGGTTGGAACGGGTGGCTATGCAGTTACTTATGGCTTTAACTAACTCTACAACATGAGTCAGACTTCTAACTTAGATGGTGTTGAAGGGAACCACCACTGCTTCGGGATATCCCTGATCATGTGCCTGCCAGGCCAGCACTGGTGATGGTCTGCGCACATACAGCCTATATATTCAGTTTATATAGATTTTTTAGGACAAATAAACCATAAATAAACACTACCATTCCTTGAACATCTGGTCAGAAAACTGTCATAGTCCAATGATTCATTAAAAATTGGAATTTCACCGACAGAAAATACAACACATTGCTGACGCTTGCCTGATCAGACTAAACCTCCACCAAGCTTTGTAAACACCCTCCTCATTATGAAGCTGTATATTCAAGATGGATATTTAGTACTGAAAGACATTAAAAACACATTGGACTGAGTCTGAGTGCAACTTTGTTTTTAAAATGAGAGGCCTAGAGAGCTCAGCTGGATGGTCTCTGGGAGGGGGGGGGCAAACTCCTGAAAACCTCTGTGCCTTTAGTGAGTGCAGCGCTATAAATATCCAGGCGGGCAGCAGTGGTGCAGATTAAAATCAGACAATGAGCAACAGAAAGTGATTTTGAGGAAAGGTCAGGCTAAGATTACAGAGGCGGTCGTAGCACGGTGGATCTGGTGTTGCTGGGGATGCACTGAACAGGAGGAGCAGGAAAAGGAAGAGGGGCAAGACGGTGACCCTGACCAATGGTGTGTGCAGGAAAGACTACAACAAGCAGACATCATCACCCTCCAACTCCAAACATAAGCCCAGCTAGAGATAATGTATATGCCCAGCTCCAAAATAACCCTTTATCCCTTCATTGTTTTCAGATCTGATGGAAACTGATGAGAGTAAGCAACAGGGTGGAGGGTTCTCTAATGTCATTGGAAGACTAGGTGGGGCCAAGAACATATTACTTAAATACAGTTGAAGTCAGAAGTTTACATACACAGGTTGGAGTCATTAAAACTCGTTTTTCAACCACTCAAAAAATGTCTTGTTAACAAACTATAGTTTTGGCAAGTCGTTTAGGACATCTACTTCGTGCATAACACAAGTAATTCTTCCAACAATTGTTTACAGACAGATTATTTCACTTATAATTCACTGTATCACAATTCCAGTGGGTCAGACGTTTACATACACTAAGTTGACTGTGCTATTAAACAGCTTGGAAAATTCCCGAAATTGATGTCATGGCTTTAGAAGCTTCTGATAGGCTAATTGACATCATTTGAGTCAATTAGAGGTGTACCTGTGGATGTATTTCAAGGCCTACCTTCAAACTCAGTGCCTCTTTGCTTGACATCATGGGAAAATCAAAAGAAATCAGCCAAGACCTCAGAAAATGAATTGTGGACCACCACAATTGTGGACCTCCACATCTTTGGGAGCAATTTCCAAACGCCTGAAGGTACCACGTTCATCTGTACAAACAATAGTACGCAAGTATAAACACCATGGGACCACGCAGCCATCATACCGCTTAGACAAGAGATGCGTTCTGTCTCCTAGAGATGAACGTACTTTGGTGCGAAAACTGCAAATCAATCCCAGAACAACAGCAAAGGACCTTGTGAAGATGCTGGAGGAAACAGGTACAAAAGTATATATATCCACAGTAAAACGAGTCCTAAATCGACATAACCTGAAAGGCCGCTCAGCAAGGAAGAAGCTACTGCTCCAAAACCGCCATAAAAAAGCCAGACTACGGTTTTCAACTGCACATGGGGTCAAAGATCGTACTTTTTGGAGAAATGTCCTCTGGACTGATGTTTGGCCATAATGACCATTGTTATGTTTGGAGGAAAAAGGGGAAGGCTTGCAAGCCAAAGAACACCATCCCAACCGCGAAGCACGGGGGTGGCAGCATCATGTTGTGGGGGTGCTTTGCTGCAGGAGGGACTGGTGCACTTCACAAAATAGATGGCATCATGAGGAATGAAAATTATGTGGATATATTGAAGCAACATCTCAAGACATCAGTCAGGAAGTTAAAGCTTGGTCGCAAATGGTTCTTCCAAATGGACAATGACCCCAAGCATACTTCCAAAGTTGTGGCAAAACGGCTTAAGGACAACAAAGTCAAGGTATTGGAGTGGCCATCACAAAGCCCTGATCTCAATACCAAGACGATTTGTGGGCAGAACTGAAAAAGCGTGTGCGAGAAAGGAGGCCTACAAACTTGACTCAGTTACACCAGCTCTGTCTGGAGGAATGGGACAAAATTCACCCAACTTATTGTGGGAAGCTTGTGGAAGGCTACCCGAAACATTTGACCCAAGTTAAACAATTTAAAGGCAATGCTACCAAATACTGTTTGAGTGTATGTAAATGTCTGACCCACTGGGAATGTGATGAAAGAAATAAAAGCTGAAATAAATCATTCTCTCTACTATTATTCTGACATTTCACATTCTTAAAATAAAATGGTGATCTTAACTGACCTAAGACAGGGAATCTTTACTAGGATTAAATGTCAGGAATTGTGAAAAACTGAGTTTAAATGTATTTGGCTAAGGTGTATGTAAACTTACGACTTCAACTGTACCTATAGGGTGATTCCATGGCGGCGGAAAATATTTTTGGTCTCAGATTGTTCTGGAAATTCTCACATAGAAACTTAATTGGGAGGAAGCATGTTTGAAATGCTTTTACATTTGTATCACAAATGATTTTTGAGAAAATCCTCATGAAAGTGGTCATTTTAGGCTCTTTTTAGACCTATACAAGCCTCCTGTAAGACCGTATGATTCGTGAACCATACATGATACAGACAACATATTGGTGTCATTATACTTCTTATAGTGTGCTCTAACATATGGAGTAATGTCTAGATTCTGAAATACACAAAATAGGAATATGAATATCTCAAAACAACCCTTTTAGGTTTTGTTAATTTTAAGACATATTGTTCGTAACAATATACTCTACAAGTACATCACATTTCCAGAGAAGGCTTTGCTAATTCTGAAGTTCTGATCAATGAGCACCACACAGTTAATGGTGAATGGATTCAAAGGGAACTCCCTCTGCTGGTGTTTTGCTGAATGTTCAATCCTAAAGGAGGGCTGTGATTGGTTAATGACCTATAATGTCAATTTCTAAGTATAAAATCATTAAAAGTATCAGAGCCCACTCTGGAAATATTTTGTGTTTTGAAGAGTATTTTGTTCCAAACCCAAAAGGGTAGATTTGAGATACTCATATTAATTGTTATAATGTTTAATAAATTACTGTGAAAATGTGTATTTCAGAATCTAGACATACTCCATTGTGTTAGCGCACACTATAAGGAGTATAAAGATACCAAGATGTTGTCTGTATCATGTATGGTACACGGATCATAAGGTCTTACAGGAGGCATATACACTGAGTGTACAAAACACCTTCCTAATATTGAGTTGCACCCCCTTTTGACCTCAGAACAGCCTCAATTCGTCGGAACAAGGACTCTACATGGCGTTGAAAGCATTCCACAGGGATGCTGGCCCATGTTGACTCCAATGCTTCCCACAGTTGTGTCAAGTTGGCTGGATGTCCTTCGGCTGGTGGACCATTCTTGATACACACGGGAAACTGTAGAGCGTGGAAAAACCCAGCAGCGTTGTAGTTCTTGACACACTCAAACTGGTGCTCCTGGCTCCTACTACCATACCCCGTTCAAAGGCACTTAAATCTTCTGTCTTGCCCATTCACTCTCTCAATGGCACACATACGCGATCCATGTCTCAAGGATTAAAAATCCTTTAACCTGTTTCCTCCCCTTCATCTACGCTGATTGAAGTGGATTTAACAAGTGACATCAGTAAGGGATCATAGCTTTTAACTGGATTCACCTGGTCAGTCTATGTCATAGAAAGAACAGGTGTTCCTAATGTTTTGTACACTCAATGTATAGGTCTAAAAAGGGCCTAAAATGCCCACTTTCATCATGATACAAATCTAAAAAGCATTTCAAACATACTTCTTCCCAATAAAGTTTCTAGGTAAGAATTGCCCGAACACTCAGATACAAAAAAATTATTAAACTCCTGCTGGCGTGGAATCGCCCTATATGGCCCCTTGAGATGTACAGTAGGGGTAGCTTAGGGAAATTAATGGGTTGTTTTTAGAGTGGAGAAATGAAAATGGCAGGTAGAGTTTGACTGAGGTGGTCCATGAGATGACTGATCACTGACAAACAGGACACTTGCTGAGTGATAACAGTGCTACAGTAATACTGTAGCAGTAATTACCATGTTACTGCACTGGTAGCAACTTCAAAGCCCATCAGAATCCACATGTGCTCTGTACTTTCAAGAAGTGAAGAATGCAATGTGGTTCTATAGGCCAACTAATGTATTTCCAAAACTAAGGCTCTTGAACATGGCCAGGTTGAGAGCCTTGGCCCCTTGAAGAGAGCCCAGAAACAGATGAAAGCCTAATCCCAAATCTTAAAAACAGCTTATGGTTAAATCTGGGGATGTTACCCCCAGGACAGAGCAGAGAGCTGAGTATCAAAAGCCATTTACCCCCCATGTCACACTCACATTTTTTGCACCCCAACCTTAGAAAATGGATATGCTTCATAAGCTACTAAACAGTACATAACATGCCTACATTTTGAGGATTGGGGGATATAGGGGAGGTGAGTTCAGTCTCACTTCTGAAGATTTTTGGCCTGTGATTCCACCTCATGGGAACCAAAATGTTGAATAACTATAACTGTTACTGACATAATCACAACATAGGCCTACATATTGATTCATACCTAACTTTGTAGCCTACTACACAAGGTCAGGTCACGTGCACACGGCCTCCTTAGGGAGAGCGCATGGCATCACACATTCTTTGACTCATCCAGCAGGTAGGTAAACATATTTGTAACACTTACCAGACCACCCCAAAAGCTCCATAGCCGATGGGTCTGTCGGGCTCTATGTCCAACTGCGGCTGTAAGTGGTGTGAGTGTTGATGATGGTGTTGGTGAGCTTTGACAGCCGCAGCTTGAACTTGGGCAGGGGCCGCTGCCGCTGCCGGGCCGGGGGCTTGTCCAGGCGCTGGCGAGGGAAAGTATGGTTGTTGCTGGCTCGGGTTCAGCATTACCGCGGCTGCCGCTGCAGCTGCTGCTGTAGAAGCGTGTTGTTGTACAGGGTGGACAGCGGCGGCAGAGCCGGGGTGTTGCAAGTGATGCTGGCCCGGGTGGTGATGGTGGTGGAGATGGGGAGGTGGGAGATGCGGTAGTTGGTGGTGATGGTGCGGGTGATGGGCAGCAACTGCCGAGGCGCCACCGTTGTATGCAGCCATCATTTTTGCGGCATTGGCAGCCGTTGTTCCGCACAAAGCCATTCACTCAATAACAATAAAAAAGAAAGGAAAAGGAGGGAGATATAGGTGAAAATGCGCCTTTTATTTTACGCGAAAATAATATCCCAGGTGAAGGTAGGCTATAGGATTGGGCAGATGGTGTTTAACTGGTCATTTGGTTGTGACCCGATGCATAAAATCAACAAAAACAACTTGAAAAGGTTTGAATTAAATAAACATGTCAGCTATAATTATGTGATCAACCTCACTCTCCCTAAAAGCTTTATCATTACACGGATTTGACCTACTTCTCGTAATTACATTTTCTTCCGCATGCACCGATAGCTGATAGGCCACTAAACTATTGCAATAATTAATATGTAAATGAAGTATATTTTGTTAACATTTTTAAATAAAAAATGCGACAGAAAAGAACCCGCACCCCCCACAATAAATAAATTATCCGCGGCCCTAGGTCTCCCTCATGTTGGAAGTGGCGTTCCCCTCTCCACTGACGAAACTCGGTCAATTTCCCCTTCTTGATATTAAAAGGGAAACCGATATTTATCACATGGGAAATAGCACAGCATTCATCTTTCATTACTCAAGTTTGCCATATTGTCTGGTCCAGCACCGCCGTTGTTCCCACCGCCTGTGCTGCATGCAGTTTGCAGAAGTTATTCGGCTTTAGGTCAAGCTACCGTTGTTTGCTTGATAGCCACTTGTAGTAGGCGTTGCAAGAACAGTATGGGAGACTTCAAATGTTCCGCATATAACAACAATTCCAATATTATGTAGCAGTAGACTGCAAGAACAAATAGACCCAAGGAAAGCGAGAACGCAACCGAGGTGTGATACAATGTTGCCGTTTACGACGTCTTGTAGAAATAGGCTACGGACCGTTGTCCTCCCTCAGATGTCACAATTCCCGCAACCCCAGACTCCAGAAATCCAAATCATGTTGATAAAATTAGCTATATTTTTTTCCTGAAACGAGGAAAACAAATTCTTCCGACAGCACAGTCAACTTATTTTCCCCATTGGATCCCGTCTGTTCAGCTTGTTCCGCACACTATCTCCTTACGCACCACACACATAAATCCATTAAAGGAAAATATGAATAAAAACAAAAAATATCCAAAAGTCCCTTGTATTTAGAAAACAAGCAGCCAGTGTTGACTCCCTCCAGCCGGATGGTGCTGTCAGGACCTAGGAAACAAGCACAGCCAGAGTACCAAACCAGTCAGTGATGAAAGGCTGTGGCTCCAATCAAAAGACGAGTTTGACGTTTTTTATGTTTTTTAGCCAATCAGTTGGATCCAGATAGCAACCGAGGGTTTACCACAAAAGTCAAGGCCTGTGGACACTTGAAACTACCGCCATTGTGGAGACCTAGACTTGTAGGTCGCAGTGAAATATGAATGGAACAGCTGAACCCGAATGGAGAACACGATCTCCAGTTGCTCATAGAGATTACACGAGGAGCGCGACCCAATCATTATCCGCTCAACAAGGACGTTCTCTTTTACGCACAGTGATAGACATTGGATGTAACCAATAACTGCTTACGTCTCTTCATATATCGCAACGGTTATGATCATTGCATTCAGTAGCCTAGCCTATATGCTATCTATGCACACGCCGAAAAATATTCATTTATTGTATAGCCTACATGTTGTGATTATAGACACTTAGTAACAGTGTCACCCATCATAATCACAGTCACACAACTGTAGCCAATGCGTTATATACTGCCTGTTTAGGATATGAATGATTTATAAACTAGGCGAATAATTAACTTTCTACAAACATCTTATAGGCTGAAAATTGTACCTTAATGCAGTGTTAGTTGTACCATAATCATTCCTAAAAGACAATAGCATAACAACAAATAAAATGTAATTTTTGTTGCCCCTCTCTGAGGTGGTGTAACTATCACATCCCAGCAGAAAGATCCAGGTGCATTGCTTTGAGAGATTCTGAACAGCATGGTCAGACAGGTGCAGGTGAGCAGCCATAGACACCTGCAGTCCAAGTAAATATGTCAAACATATCTAATTAAATATGCCACTAATTAGTGTCTTGGGAGTAGGCTTACTATGGTCTCTCTCTCTCGGTGTCTGGGGAGTAGGTTTACTATAGTCTCTCTCTGTGTCGGTTTACTATAGTCTCTCTCTTTCTGTGTCTGGGGAGTAGGCTTACTATAGTGTCTCTCTGTGTCTGGGGAGTAGGCTTACTATAGTGTCTCTCTGTGTCTGGGGAGTAGGCTTACTATAGTGTCTCTCTGTGTCTGGGGAGTAGGTTTACAATAGTCTCTCTCTGTGTCTGGGGAGTAGGCTTACTATAGGCTCCCTCCCAAGACTGGATAATCCCTCTGACAGAAAAAGACCCCACAAGGATGGTCCAACCAGATTATTAATTAACCCCATTTTATGGACACCGGGAAAATAATCTAAAACCGAGGAAGTAGTAACACGGAAAGTTAGCAACTCAAGATTTAGGTTTGTTTACGTGACTAAAGTGTCATTAGGCCTATTGATAAATGAAGGCCAGGAGTTAAGTATCTCCCACCTCAATACAGGGCATCTATGTCTGGCTGGGCCCAATTCAAATATACATTCTTTGATCTTCCAAACCCCACCTCACAAAAGTCTGGACAGATCTCAATTGAATGAGAAAAGTATTACATAATAATTGAAAATCTGACTCCAGCTATATTTTTACTGTTGGGGCATCCTCTGTCCTCTACAGCAGAGCAGTGACCCAGCTATGACGACTCTAATGGGGACCAATCACCCAATTAGTTTGCAACATGGACGGACAGTGCTGCTGGAGGCACAGGAGGGTGGGGGGTCACAGCACAGGAATGCTGGGGGGAATGTGCCTGGCAGAGTGGAGGCTACCATAGTTTGTAATTGGAGCAGAAAACAGATGGTCAGCAACACGCACATCATGATAAAAATGAAATATTGGGGAAGATGGCGAAAGGAGACACAAATACACCTCATTGTTGACCAGTCCAATAAATAAAAAAATCTACTTTCAGTTATATTAGTGCTGTCTTGGTAATGCTGCTCTCATTTAGACTTACCACACACAGCTCTGCCAAAATGTTACAATTGTGAAAAGTGGTGATGTACTGTACTTTATAAAAAGGCACTGTACAGATGCCGTATTTTATTTTTATCACTCTGTTGTTGCTGAAAGAATTTGCTTTTGTGACTTACATAAATTCTCTCACTTGCTCAAATACTAAAGCACCAGACAGAATAAATGTCCTACTACTGTAGGTCCTACTACTGCAACATTTAAATGTACAAAAATGTATGTGAAATGCAGCGATACACATCAACAACCGTTGTTTTATATAGCTTAATAACACAAGATAGATATTGGTCTCTACTACGACATACAAGTGTATCCGAAATGCATCCGTAGCTTACACCCAAACTATAGCTTCTTGTAGCCTATCAAAATTAATTTCCCATTAGAAATGATCACCTTCTTTTAATAATTTGTTTTACTCCTGAAATGAAACTGGTAAAATAAAGATCCATTTAGATTTTTAACCTAGGGGGTTCGAACCAGCAACCTTTCGGTTCCTGGGCCAATGCTCTTATTAACCGTAGGCTACCTGCCGATCCCACACCTGTATATCAATAAACAAGATATAACATTATAAAATCCTATATACTACAAAGTAAAAGATGTGCATTGCCAAGAAGACTAGTACCAACATTACCTTCAGAGTTAATGAGGTAGCTTACAATGGGAGAGTTTCACTGTTCCCCTGTCTTCTCTCTGTCTCTCTCTGTGGAAGACAGGTCTATTTAAAGCAGCAGGTCATTTCCGTCCGAGTCTGTTTTTAGGAACTCGCTTTCTTAAGAGACTTCACAGGAGAGGAAATGAGATGTAAAACCCGGCCAAATTATGACAATTTCTATCACTTTGGAAAATCAGAAGCTCCCTTGTCGCACATTTCATTTATCAGACGAGTCAGTCACGATGCCACACTGAAAGTACATTTAAGAAGTGGGGAAATGGTGGATGCTCGTTAAGAGTAGGCTGTATGTGGAAAAGATTTGCTGAGGTGTGACTCCATACAGTATCTGTACGTGGATGAGCTTTGCTGAGGTGTGACTCCATATCTGTATGTGGACAAGTTTTGCTGAAGTGTGACTCCATATCTGTATGTGGACAAGCTTTGCTGACGTCTGTCTCCAGTCCATATCTATACTGCTCTACACTTCATCATTTAAAGGTTCTCAGAAGAGAAGAGTATATCGGCCGCGAGTTCTGGGAGTCTGGGACATTGATCCATTCATCACTAATGTATTTCAGAGCACTCTCTCCCGATGGGTGGAGTAGTATGAGCACCAGCATTGGCCACTGAATGTTTTATAGTGGGATGGCATGCTATTCTTTTGAGATGCAAAAATTGTGAGGCCATGGTAGATCACGGTAGATAGCTTGAGCTTCCTAGATAAATATGAAAAAAACCATCCATAATTTGAGCAATGTGCATAAAGTAAAGATTAGTATTTACAATATGAAGAGTATCATCAGCTAAGGGCCTTTAAAGGCACAGTCATTTATTAATTTTTTAACTTTTACCCGGTTTTTCTCCCCAATTGGTAGTTACAGTCTTGTCCCATTGCTGCAACTCCCCTATGGACTCGGGAGAGGCGAAGGTCAAGAGCCATGCGTCCTCCGAAACACGACCCTGCCAAGCCGCACTTCTTCTTGACACAATGCTCGTTTAACACGGAAGGCAGCCGCACCAATGTGTCGGAGGAAACACCATCCAGCTGGCGACCGGCCAAACCCTCCTTTAACCTGGACAATTGTGCGCTGCCTCATGGTCACGGCTGGCTGTGACACAGCCTGGGGTCGAACCTGGGTCTGTAGTGACACCTCAAGCACTGCGATGCAGTGCCTTAGACCGCTGCACCACTCGGGAGGCTTAAAGGGACAGTCTTAACAATAATTTGTGTTGAATTCAGAGAGTTCACATTTTGTATGCATTTAAAAGATACGGTTGAATTAAAATGTATTAAAACAGACTCCTGTGAGAAAAAGAAGGATAGAATTTCTTGCAAAATTAAAATTAAGGATTTACATATAAAATGCAGATTATGGGCACGAATGGTTTGCATAATATCATCAAACTCATTTGACTAACAAATCGCCCACATATATTATTTTATATTGACATCAACAAGCACACACACACACACACACACACACACACACACACACACACACACACACACACACACACACACACACACACACACACACACACACACACACACACACACACACACAAAACTCAGTTAATTGTCTCAGACTTATGCAAAATATTTTATTTGTGGATATAATAATAACTAAAGTAACAGCATTGAGAGCATTTTAAATCATCAGTCTTTAGTAATTATCATAAAAGTGGGATGTTTAAGTTGGATAGCCTACATTTATATGCTCCGACTTACTCAAGAACATGCTCACACAATATAAATCAACATGCTCGCTTTAATCACCAGACTTTGACCTAAGTCATCCCGAGAATATCTAAAAGCACAGCTGAGGGCAGGGCCTTTTCCTGTGCAGAGCCCATCAATGAACAGCTTGCCAGTCCATGCCCCGGTTTCAGACTCTGTCTCCATTTTTAAATCCAGATAAATCATGTTGAGCTACGGGTAGTGTATAGGTTCATCTCCCACTTTGTTGTCACCCTATAACCACAGATAGAACAATGAGACAGATATTTCACCGTATGTATAAATGTTAAGCATTCGCTTGGTGTTTCCAGGAGGAAGCCCAGTGGCCGGGAGTGGGAGAAGATGGAACGAGATGGATTTTTGCCGACATTCTGCAAATTTTCCCATCGATTAAACATTTGATCTCAAAACAGTTTTCTTCTCCCAAAACTACAATATGTTATGAACAGAGTGGACTAAGTTTCGTAGACTTTACCCTTTGCCAAAGTTTCAGAAAATTGCATTGTTTAGGAGTGCAAAGGCGAATTTAGTTATTGCACATGCGCACTTCACAGAGTAGGCGTTCCTTAACGGAAATATGCAAATGTATGCTAGACCGTGCCAATAGGACCTTGCTGGCTCCTGCTTGCCTCTGCCCACCTCCTTGCTTTTTCTGCCCGCTATGACTCATTTGTTCCTATTTGAAATGGCAGTCTGTGGTCTACCTTGGTTTAGTTATACAAATCTTTGCTATAGCTCCCTGTTTTTGAAAGATGGTGGCAGCTTTACACTATGCTGTTGTTTCAGTGTCTTTTCCCCCACCTACCGGTAGGTTAGATCTATTACATTATCCTGGGTACATAATATCCAGAGAATCCACTTACCACATTTTCTCTCCTCCAGTCTTCGCAATACTGAGGTGAGAAGTGGGATAGTGTCTGAGGCCGTCAAAAGTGTATCCTGGAAAGCAAGAGGGACTTTTCAGATTAAATCTCGGAAACTATGGCAAATATGTGCCAGGTGGCATGCTCCATGTGTTAGCATTAGCGACACATGGAACACCTAGCAACTTCGTGGAGAGGACAGTAGCAGGGACCCGAGTTTGAGTCCCAATTCGCTACCTATGTGCTGGAAGTGGGATGGATGGCACGCTAGTGATGCCATAGTTCCATTGGATGCCTACTGGGACAACATTTAGGTAGCTCTAAAGTACCTACCAGTATCTATAGTACCTTCATTGTTCTGAATGAGGTCCCTGGGACAAGAACAACACCTAGCAAACACCAGTGGCGGCATTAGACTTGTGTAGTTGAAGAGGATGGATGAAATAATTTAATTTGACTACCTTTAAATGGAGATAACTTCAATGGCGCTACCAATGTTGTCACCATAATGGCACAGATACAAAGATGAGTCCTGTAACCCTATGCTTTCTGCTCATCATCTGAATCATACATGTAGCCAACTATAGCAAAGATTTCTCTACTTACAGTTGGTCTATTTGAGTTTTTAATCATTTGATTGGATGGGAAAGATGTCATTTGCTATTGCAAGATTGGTAACCTGTTAACTCTCCCCTGAGCTACATCATATGTTTTTTTTAATCACCAATAAAGTCAAAGATGGTTTAAAAATTCTGTGGCAAAGTCTTTGCCTCTTCCTCTCTGGTGAAGTGAATGGAGCTAGAGGACTACGGTAAATACCCGTCCTTAAATATAGGGGTTGCTGTTGAGACTACAGTACACCATTGGAAACAGTCCGGGTATATACACGGAGTATACCAAACATTAAGAACACCTTCCTAATATTGACTTGCAAAATAAAAATAAATATGAATTTATCTAACTGTATGCGTGGGCAGGCACTGACAGTAATGCTATATGAATAATTATTGTTTTTTACCAGGGGAAGAAACTTTCACTTGGGACGGGGTAGGGCTGGGCGATATGGCCAAAATATTATGTCATGGTATTTAAAGAAAATTGGACGGTATGACGGTATTTGACTGTATTTTTCGTTTTTTTATAATAAAAGTTCTACATTTGCTTTATGAGTAGTGAGTGATCCCAGGGTGGCAACACATACATTCTACGTGATTTCAATTAGTCTTTCTCCATTCTGATTGTTTTATACTGTTCAATTCAACTTAAACCAAAACACATTTCTGCACTTTTATCATTTCTGCATTTTCTGCATTCAATTTCAGTGGTGGAAAAAGTACCCAATTATCATACTTGAGTAAAAGTAAAGATACATTAATAGAAAATTACTCAAGTACAAGTGAAAGTCACCCAGTAAAATACTACTTGAGTAAAAGTCTAAACGTATTTGGTTTTAAAATATACGTAAGTATCAAAAGTAAATGTAATTGATAAAATGTACTTAAGTATTAAAATTAAAAGTATAAATAATTTCAAATTCCTTATATTAAGCAAACCAGATGGGACCATGTTCTTGTTTTTTTTATTTACGGATAGCCAGGGGCACACTCCAACACTCAGACATAATTTACAAACAAAGCATTTGTGTTTAGTGAGTCCTCCAGATCAGAGGCAGTAGATGTACATTTCCACACTGCCACGTAGGGCTGCACGATATGCGCAAATGATCTAGAACTTATTTTTAACCAAATGTTGCAATTGCAATTTGACTTGTGAATTAGAGCAAAACTGTTCGAAATCATTCTAACTATTCTATAGTTAGCATATAATAGTGGGCACTTTGAATACAGTGTTGTTTGAGATGACAACAAATTAAAATGCCAGGGAGAAGTTATTGTGACAGGGTAGGAAATAAAGTTTGGCTACATTGCATGTTTTCTCTTAACTACTTCATGTAGCTAACATATTCTTGCTTTGCATATTCCTCTTTGATTTGGAAGATAATGTTGCACAAACAACATGCTGATTTAGGTCTACACCATCACTGGTATTATCAGGCTGTATTAGTTAGCTACTTTTGCTCTTACTCAGTACATTTATTAGCTAGGTAGCTATTAGCATTAGCGGCTAACAATTAGCATCTCACAAGATTTAGGGCAACTTGCTAAGAAAAAACAAACTAGCTGTTTGCTGATGTAAGAAACACAAACTAATAGTGCCATTATAGAACACTAGTGGATTTATATTAAGAAGAAAAGTGAAAACAGCAGTGGCTGTCTGTGTGGAAAGTGGCACGGAGAGAAAGAGCGGAGAGAGATGACTAAAGTAGTGAAGTAAACTATAAAAATGTACAATACACATGGCGTATCACATTTAACAAACCAAACATTCAAATACCGATATAGAAGGTAATGTAAAAACCCAAACCGGTCCCTGCATCAATACCGGTATATCCTAAAATACGGTTTACCGCCCATCCCTAGAACGACGGTACATGTCCCCACCACATTCTGAAACTGCATTTTTGTCCCCTTCAGTTTTAGCATTGTAATGTGATACAGAACTCGGCAACGGTGTTCTTTAGGACCATGCGGACCCTTCCGAGCGGTCGAGTAGGCTGTCTGGAGTGTTTATCCGACTGCGCAGACACCACAGAGCGGGCTTACAGGCTGTGTGAAGGCAAAGCTTCTGGAAGACTGGATGGACCAGCACGGGAGAGTTGAGCATGGTTCAGTGTCTATGTGTTGCTCTCTTTCACCGAGTTGTAAAAGGTAGCAGAACAGAAACTGGTTACTCTTTACTTGACTGATGTAGCTGGTAAAGTAACTTAACAGAAAAAAAACGAAACTAATGTTTATTCGCAGTGCTGTACCATTAGAGAGAGAGCTGGCCAAAAGATGGCTTACATTAGCTATTATTTAGCCTCGATCCAACTAGACCTGAATCAAACGATGAAACCATCTGCCAAACGATTGAAGATTGATATTCTGATGATTTTTCAGTGCAATGTGAGTTGTATTAGTCAGTATGGCTATGTAACGTTATTGATCTGTCAGTTTCCCCTAGCTAATTCCTTACTTTTCACACTGACACAGTAATAAACAGCTCTAGCATTACAGGCTTCACTGTCATGGTGCACAGTAGACTTCTGCATAGGACCAATTTCTTCATCCCGCTCCCACCAGCTACCGCAAGAACTGGTCCCAAATGCAATCCCTCAATGTTATTTTATGCATTTGTTACGCAGCTCACTTGCCAGCCATGGTCCCAGCAATTATGCACCCTATAGGCAATATCAAATGTTCAAAAATAACTTAAGATATAGGTTAACTTACCAGAGATTCTCACATGGCCCTTACATTGTATTACTGGGCTATATCAGCCAATATGCTAGATGTAGTTTGAAGAGAGCTGAGTTGGAGAGACTTGCACTTTCTCTTGAGCTATTTTTATAGCCTACCTTTTAGGAGTGGGAAGATTCCCAGCATGGTCAGACAGCCAGGGAAGACCAGTCTACGGAGCTCAGGTGAAGTGTTCAGTATATTTGTGAATGATACAAAGCTCCATCTTGAATTGATGGGTAGACCTACTGTAGCTACATGACAGCAGTTTAAACTTAAAGCTACAGTCTGGGATCTGGGAATAATGGTAATTTCAATTATTGAACCATTGATTCTATTATTGGATAATGTATAAATGTACACCAAGGTTATTCTTTGTCATGCCTCATTTTAGGAGGATCAGATGGTGACAGGGGTCTCAGCAGGGTCAGGCAAGACTAGTCTGTGACAGAGGTGAGGTGATTTTTTTCAGATACAACACTTTATTCTCTCTGTCCAGCAAACACTGGACAACCCAAATGCTATTTTAAGACAGTCTGACAAAACTCCAAAGTCGATTTACGCTATTGATGATAATGAATGGATACAGATATGTTAGAATGTTCAGTCATGTTCATATAATATCAGACATAAATTATTGCAGTTTAAGACCATCCATAAAACGTACTAAACTTAGCAAAAAAAGAAACGTCCCTTTTTCAGGACCCTGTCTTTCAAAGATAATTTGTAAAAATCCAAATAACTTCACAGATCTTCATTGTAAAGGGTTTAAACACTGTTTCCCATGCTTGTTCAATGACCCATAAACAATTAATGAACATGCACCTGTGGAATGGTCGTTAAGACCAATTAAGATCACAGTTATGAAAACTTAGGACACTAAAGAGGCCTTTCTACTGGCTCTGAAAAACACCAAAAGAAAGATGCCCAGTGTGTCATCTGCGTGAACGTGCCTTAGGCATGCTGCAAGGAGCCATGAGGACTGCGAGACACCTAAGACAGCGCTACAGGGAGACAGGATGGACAGCTGACCGTCCTCACAATGGCAGACCACGTGTAACAACACCTGCACAGGATCGGTACATCCGAACATCACACCTGTAGGACAGGTACAGGATGGCAACAACAACTGCCCGAGTTACACCAGGAACGCACAATCCCTCCATCAGTGCTCAGACTGTTCGCAATAGGCTGAGAGAGGCTGGACTGAGGGCTTGTAGGTCTGTTGTAAGGCAGGTCAACAACGTTGCCTATGGGCACAAACCCACTGTCGCTGGACCAGACAGGACTGTGCTCTTCTCTGACGAGTCGCGGTTTTGTCTCACCAGGGGGTGATGGTCGGATTCGCGTTTACCGTCGAAGGAATGAGCGTTACACCGAGGCCTGTACTCTGGATCGATTTGGAGGTGGAGGGTCTGTCATGGTCTGGGGCAGTGTGTCACAGCATCATTGAACTGAGCTTGTTGTCATTGCAGGCAATCTCAATGCTGTGTGTTACAGGGAAGACATCCTCCTCCCTCATGTGGTACCCTTCCTGCAGGCTCATCCTGACATGACCCTCCAGCATGACAATGCCACCAGCCATAGTGCTCGTTCTGTGTGTGATTTCCTGCAAGACAGGAATGTCAGTGTTCTGCCATGGCCAGCGAAGAACCCGGATCTCAATCCCATTGAGCATGTCTGGGACCTGTTGGATCTGAGGGTGAGGGCTAGGGCCATTCCCCCCAGAAATGTCCGGGAACTTGCAGGTGCCTTGGTGGAAGAGTGGGGTAACATCTCACAGCAAGAACTGGCAAATCTGGTGCAGTCCATAAGGAGGAGATGCACTGCAGTACTTCATGCAGCTGGTGGCCACACCAGATACTGACTGTTACTTTTGATTTTGACCCCCCCTTTGTTCAGGGACACATTATTCCATTTATGTTAGTCATATGTCTGTGGAACATGTTCAGTTTATGTCTCAGTTGTTGAATCTTGTTATGTTCATACAAATATGTACACATGTTAAGTTTGCTGAAAATAAACGCAGTTGAAAGTGAGAGGACGTTTATTTTTTTGCTGAGTTCATATTCCAGTGAAACTGAATATCATTCACTCATAAATGTTATTATTCTGCTGGAGGTGTAAAGCACAAAAGGGGACATATTTGCATATGTTGTGGTCTTGTGAAGGATGGCTGAATTCTGGCAAAGAGTAAGTTATTTTATCTCAGCATGTCTACAGATTCTCTCTTCTCCCTGTTTTTGCTTGCTTGGAAATGTTGATACTGGAGACAGTTATCAGAAGAAACTGTTTAACTTAGCATTTATAATGGCTAATAAATGCATTGCCATTAATTGGAAGGATGGTGATCATCCCACAATGTATGGAAGAAATGTCAAGCTATGTACAGTATCACTAGATTTGTTTTAAGATTAAGGGTATACTGTGCAACTTTCAGGAGGTCTGGATGCCTTATATGGAATACAGTACGACAAAAGGAGTCTGTATTGAAATTTCCCAGGTCAGGGGAGATCAAGGGAGATACACTACCGTTCAAAAGTTTGGGGTCACTTAGAAATGTCCTTGTTTTCCATGAAAACATACATTATTAATAGGAAATATACTCAAGACGCTGACAAGGTTATAAATAATGATTTTAAATTTAAATAGTAATTGTGTCCTTCGTCAAAGAATCCTCCATTTGCAGCAATTACAGCCTTGCAGCCTTTGGCATTCTAGTTGTCAATTTGTTGAGGTAATCTGAAGAGATTTCACCCCATGCTTCCTGAAGCAATTTGGAGCTGTGCTTTGGGTCATTGTCCTGTTGTAGGAGGGAATTGACTCCAATTAAGCGGCGTCTACAGGGTATGGCATGGCGTTGCAAAATGGCATGATAGCCTTCCTTCTTCAAGATCCCTTTTACCCTGTACAAATATCCCCTTTTACAACCACCAAAGCACCCCCAGACCATCATATTGCCTCCACCATGCTTGACAGATGGCGTTAAGCACTCCTCCAGCATCTTTAAATTTTTCTGCATCTCACGAATGTTCTTCGTGATCCGAACACCTCAAACTTAGATTTGTCTGTCCATAACACTTTTTTCAAAACTTCTTCTGTCCAGTGTCTGTGTTCTTTTGCCCATCTTAATCTTTTCTTTTTATTGGCCAGTCTGAGATATGGCTTTTTCTTTGCAACTCTGCCTAGAAAGCCAGCATCCCGGAGTTGCCTCTTCACTGTTGACGTTGAGACTGGTGTTTTGTGGGTACTATGGTACTAAGCTGCCAGTTGAGGACTTGTGAGGCGTCTGTTTCTCAAACTAGACACTCTAATGTACTTGTCCTCTTGCTCAGTTGTGCACGGGGCCTCCCACTCCTCTTTCTATTCTGGTTAGAGAAAGGTGAAGAAGAAAGGTATTTGTTTCTGGCCATTTTGAGCCTGTAATCGAACCCACAAATGCTGATGCTCCAGATACTAAACTAGTCTAAAGAAGGCCAGTTGTATTGCTTCTTTAATCAGAACAACAGTTTTCAGCTCTGCTAACATAATTGGAAAAGGGTTTTCCAATGATCAATTAGCCTTTAAAAATGATACACTTGGATTAGCTAACACAACGTGCCATTGGAACACAGGAGTGATGGTTGCTGATAATGGGCCTCTGTACACCTATGTAGATATTCCATAAAAAGATTCCAGCTACAATAGTCATTTACAACATTAACAATGTCTACACTGTATTTCTGATCAATTTGATGTTATTTTAATGGACAAGAAATTAGCTTTTCTTTCATAAACAAGGACATTTCTAAGTGACCCCAAACTTTTGAACGGTAGTGTACCTATTTAGGCAATCCCTAGCCGCTGGGTGCACAGTCCTGGTCCTGGGGGTCTGCTGTCCTGTGTGTTGTCACTCTGGCCTTGGCCTAACACACTTGAAACCAATAATGAATGTTTCATCAAGATCCTAAAGCTCAGTGGGGTGTGTTTGGGTTGGGGCGCTACAGGGCCGTGGACCACTAGGGGCGGGACTGGGTGACCCAGCTATATGGTGTGCAAGTAAAAAGAGCTCTACAGTACTATTGGTCATATGATATGAATTATATGGAGTGTGTACTGTTTCTGTGGTGTTAATGTGTAGGCTTATGTGTGTTTTCATTCAACTTTTGTTTTCTATACCTTGGGAAGGAACTTGTGTTGGTGAGAGAGTTCAGTTATTGACTAGACTGGTGGGGGTCAGGCGTGTAGGTGGCTCAGATTGGCTGAGCGGTCTGGCTGAAATTTGATATATTTATAATATATCTTGTTGTTCTTTGTAATGTTGAAATAAACATTGTCCCAACCACCATATCACACACTCACAAACTGAAATTCTACTTACTGAAGTCATACTTGTGTACATTGTACAATCAATGAGTGAGAGAGAGCATCAACTATTACATGCATTTGTCCGTATCCACTGTATACATGAATCGCAGCAAAGTTGGTTCCTGGCTCTGGTCACGTTCGCGTGGGTCAAACAAAAACATCCTAATGATTGGATGGCAATAGAGCCTTCCACAATGCAGGCGATGGCTGTATAAAGAAGTTGGTAAAGAGAAACTGTAAAAACTTGCAGTCGACTGTTGTCAAAACTTCATGTTTTTTTTTTACAACACAATTTTTGTAAAAAAAAACATGTATGCGCAAGTCGGACAATTGTTAAACCCCATAATACAACACACTGAAAGGTCACCGACTAGATAGAAATGATCCGCTTTAACACGCCCAACCGTAGCTCAGAAATGAAGTCATGGGCGTTGATTGGGAATGTTTTGGCTCTGCTACTGGCTAGCTAGCTAGTTTAACAGAGGAAGCAGCCTTCGTGGATTTGCATTTAATTTGCACTTCAATGGAGGACCGGACCGATGGATGGTTATCTGAGGGATGCTTGAAGCATGTAGACGAGAGTCGCCCCGGTCCACCGAACGCATGGCTAGAAAATGATCAACAGCACCAGTACGAGGAAGCGCAGACGGAGAAAACGGGTCCGAATGTCCCTGCATAATCTACTACAGTACAGTAGCAACAAACTTTTGATCGGTCACTAGCCAGCTTGTTGCTAGGTGACTAGCTAGCTAACTACACAGCTATTATGTAAAAAATGAGCTAGCCCGTTGGCTAATTAGGGGCTTTTTAGAGAACGTCGTTAGGGAGTGTCTAGTTTAGTTAGTTATCTAGATTGGTACGGTTAACTAAGTTACTGAACGTTGACTAGCTAACGACAGTTCGCAGGACATTGACCTTGTGCACCGTCTAATAACCGGCCAGTTAACGTAGTTAACTAGCTAACGTTAGTTAGCAGCATTGTAAGGCAATAAATTATTGAAGAAATGTGCCAGCGAACAAGTCCGATGTAATTACGTGATACTAACGTTAGTCAGCTGAGTGTCACTTTTGCTAACGTTAGCCTTTGCGAATGTAGCTAATGCGTTATCTAACGTTATTGTAACACGAACCGGCTTCTCTGGAATGTTCCGCTAACGTTTGCTAGTTACGTAGCATTGGCTATTATTATTAGCTAGCTACGGTAAACAGTTTAACTTTTTCCTACGTTTATGTAATTGTACGAGTTATGGTCTGAGTATTCACATCAATGGTAAACGTGTTTGATCAGCTGTTTTTCAAGTCTATCGTAACTAGCTAACAGGTATCGTTATTTTTGGGCCTGTTGCTCTTGTCACTTGATCTTCTCTGGCATCATTCGCATAGCCAGCAGACGGCATTCCTGTGTATATTAAGCCGCTGAAGATATAGCTCAGGAAACGTACCTCAATCCAGGGATGAGAAATGCATTGTACTCAGAATTGTCCCATTATCCCAACTGTTAGACGAAAAGATTGAACGACTGCTAGTTTTAATAGCAGTCATTCAATATTATTAGTGTAACAGTTGGGATAATGGGACAATTCTGAGTACAAGGCATTTTTCATCCTTGGATTGAGGTAGGTTTTCCTAGCCATATCTCGCTCTGGTAGTGTCTTAATATACACAGGAATTCTGTCCGACCCTTGTAGCATGGTAAGCAAGATCCGATCTGTTGGATAGTATTGGCAGTGACATGTATCAAGTCATGTGAGTGGGCCTGACTATCTCTTTCAAATGTATTCATGTTTAATGTTTAAAGTAAATTAAAACATACTCATTAATTAACACTTTCAATATCAGTTTAGCCATACGACTTCATTGGATAGCCTGTATTGTTATGGACATAGAAAAAACAGGCGTGTATTCCGTTGGGTGAAGATAGTTTAACAAATCTAGGCCTACTCTATACAAGTACAGTGTATTTGATTGTAATAGTGTATTTCTTTGTCATGTCATCAGGTAATATAAATGGAAGTCCAGGGGAGAGTGAGAATACCCCTTCTGTTCCTGTGGATGCCCTTCATTACTCAAGCAGTAGACGACTTGAAACTTCTAACTTGAAACCAAAACCTCCCAGGAAGCTCCTCGCCACTCACACAAAAGGCAGTAGCAATAGCCATTTTAAGAACAGTATGAACTGCAAAAATGACACACCTTCAGAGTTGAAAACACGTGATGGCAAGAGCGAGTTCATTGCTTTACCAAATGGCGTTGTGCTCCTCAACCCTGACCTGTATGCTAACGGCTACCCCACCAAGCCTGGACCAGACAGTGGTGGCAGTGGTTCTGAGAGTGGATACATCACTCCCAAGAAACGCTGGGCTCAGCGGAGTGCAATGGCAGAGGAGAGTGTGACTGCTCGGCAGGAGAAGGCTGTGCTGCACGCAGTTATGGTCCCTAACAAACAAGACACAGCGCCTCACACTCCAGAGGCTGTCGATACAGCAGCAGGCTCTCAGTCTCCCTCCTCCATCACAGGTATCCCACCTGTGGCTCAGGTTGGTGAACTACAGTGCAAGAACTCTGACGGTAAGGCTGCTGCAGGCTCTTTTAAAAAGCTGGAAGACAGACTGAGCAAAGCTAAGCTTACCTCCACAAAAAAGGATTCGTGGACCCTCTTTAAACCACCCCCTGTCTTTCCTGTGGACAATAGTAGTGCCAAAACAGTGCCCAAGGTCAGTTATGCAAGTAAAGTGAAAGAGAATCTAAACAAAGCAACAGCCCAAGTTGCAAGTGACACCTCACCCCCCCAGTCCCAGGTGCCCACCAGACCCTCCCAAGTCCCCATGTCTGCTGTCAAAACCATCACCTCCCCTAGCTTCACCAATGGACTCCTATCTGAAGAGGGGAATATCTGCCCCCTCCCTGCGCCACTTTTCATCACTACTGTTTGCACTGGAGCAATGCATGTCTCCCCTCCTCGCAAGTGGGAGAACGAAGCATCCTTGTCCAGCAATGGCACTGATATGTCAGGCACCCCCTCCTTTACTACCAGAGAACTGAGAAAGCCCAGTCTCCTTGTTTACACCCTGGCCACTTCAAATATGCAACCTGCCCTCCCCAGCGCCCGCCAAGTGGACTCACCTGCCTCTAAGACAAATCCCAAAGCTCTGGTGGACATTTTCCAGAACCAGTGGGGGCTGTCGTTCATCAACGAGCCCAGTGCAGGGCCTGAGGTGGGGCCGGCAGTAGTGGGGCAGCCAGCCTTGAAAGGCCAGATCGTGGAGATCACCTTTCAGGGAGGCGGCCCTACAGCTTTGCCTCTGCAGGTCTCTGACACCTCCACTCTGAGACCTGACAAGCCCCTCTTCCCAAGGGCTTACAAGCAGGACAAGCAAACTATCTCCCAAGCCCATAGCAGTGTTGGGAAATCAGGCCCTCACTTGGCTCCTGGCCCTGATGTTGCGCTGGGAGGCCAATCCCCTGCCACAGACACTCTGATTTGTGAGGCTGGGAGTAGATGTGCCATAGTGTCCTCTTCTAAGGACCCTGGTGCTGAGTTGCCTCTTGCCTCCCCTACTCATCCTGTGTCTGCTCTGGTGAAGGAGCACAGTCACCACAAGGGTGGTGACCCAAGATCTTGGGGGGCGTTTGATCTAAAAGCTGCTGTTATCTATCACACTAAAGGTAGGTAGCTGTTGCGTCTGATCATTCACAAAGTTAAATAATTGTCCTGCTATGGCTGGTCCTTAGAACAGAAAGAGAATGGTGCATGTATAACTACTGTATTATCAATCTCTCACACTGTACTAAACGCATTGTTTTTATATTTTTACAGAGATTGAATATATTCAGAATTTACAAAAACAAGGTACGGTTGTAATTATTGCTGTATGATTGTGGAGAGATTGTCAAGAACCCGAAAAGCCTTTTCGGTATAGTATGTCTGAGCTAAGCAAATCTGACGTGTCCTACTTCCCTCCGTCTAGATTCAAAAGGAGTTGTGTTCTATGAGCAGTCCAAGGATGGGCCTGTTCAGTTAAGTCATGACTGAGCACTACGACCTCTCCTGGCTGCTGCCTCATGAATCGGTTCCCTCTCCTTTCTGAGACTCATGTGCAGGAGTCATTTGATGTGAGCAGCTTGTGCTGTAGGGGGACACAGTACAGCAGCACCACAGACAGAGACCACACTGAGCCTCTTACAGGGATGCTGTCATTCGAGAGATTACAGGATGGTTGAACAGTGGGGGAACAACTGTTTGACAGGAAACATGTCGGCAAGAGTGACTCCTACAGTTGGTCCTCAGTTCCCATGTTCAGAGATGGGCTTGTTGAGGACATCAAGTGACGTGGGATGCTCAGACAGTCAATCACCACCTCGGAATTCCCGCCCCATCTTTGGAATCACAGGATACTTGAAAGAGATGGCCTCTCCTCTCTCAGCCTGTCATGGAAGATGAAACATTTTGATTTCTTTAGGAATTCTAAATGTTCACATTTGACCTGTAAGTTATCACAGATGCGTAGTTTTGAATTCAGACAGAATTAAATGGGAAAGGCTTGAACGTTTCATAATGGTTGCCTTCTAGATGTGTAAACGGTGTGCTACAAGGTGAAACAAGTTGGGGTTTTCTGCTTGTATTCTAGATTAGATGCAAGCAACCAAATATCATGGGGGAGGCTGGGGTAAGCCCCTGCAAAACATATATATTTTTGGGACTATGGAGCAGTTGGTTCACATGTTATTTTCCCCTGTTAACAGAATTACACTAATTAGATATCCCAGGTCATTGGGTGAGTAGATGGATGGATGGAACTTGTTCAAATTATGAGAATATGCATCCCTCTCCCATTGAGGCCTAGGTCTTTTTTCAATTTCAAAGTTCTGTTTCAATTCTTTGGGCTCTGTTAATACCGGACAGTTTTTCGGGATGTTTTTCTCAGGATATGTGGTGGTGGTTACCAACACTATGCAGAGGCTATACTTTTTCATTTTTATATTTTCTGTTAATCATTCAGTTTATAAATCCAGGTTATGCTTAACATGCTACATCTACTTACCATCTCAATGCTCCAATGAGTGCCCCATATTTGCGTACATTTTCTTTTAACATTTTGTTTTTGAAGTTCTAGTGAGTCTCTTTCTCATTGGGTTTTGCACAGGATTAGCACTTAGGCAGTGACCACTGTTTTGTACTGTAGGAACGCTTTAGAAATTCATGCAGGGCAGTATTTTAACCAGAACTATGCAAATGTTCATGTGTTACAAATCTCCTATTGACGTCAATGCAGGATATAGCGTCACTTTAGGACCGATGTCTCAAGTCTGTTTCACCTCCAGAGGAGAATTGTTAGTATTTTTTATTTCTTATTCATAGGGAAAGGAACAGTCCTTTCTGAGACTGTTAGTTGAGGATTTCTCTCTCCCGAGTCCCCGTACGTGAATTTAATCAGCCTACATTATGATAACTGATCAGCACTTTAAATGTAGATTTATCTATTTAATTCCAGTCAAATTTTGTAATTAACAAAATTCAATGTCTATTTATGCCAGCCAATTCTTTGGCCCCTAACAATTACAGCACCTTTTTAAGTAGGACAGTTTGTTTGTTTATGATCGAATATAGTTATTGCCAAAATGTTTGTCCATGTTAATAATCAACCATGCTACACTAAGCCAGGGGACGTCTTTGAACATTCTGTTTGTCGGGGTTAATGTGAAAATATGAAAGTCTGTATTTCACTGATAATGGCTCATTTATGGCATCTTAATTCCTTTTGTTTGTGTCCCTCTAAATCGCAATTCAAATATTGGAAAACAATCTAATAGCTCTGACGTTTGCATTTGGTACTAAAATTATATTACAGTACAGTGTATTTAGAAGTTGTGCCATGTTATCGACTGTTCATGCTGTTATGTTAATTGTTGCTCACTTTTCTTTTCCTGCTGTAGTTATGGTAAGGATTAACAAGTTGTCACAGTTTCTAAATCTATTAAAAATGTGATGATAATTAGCTGAAACTTCCTGTATTCTTGTTATTTAAATGACTTACGACTGCACACTCAATTAAGTCTCTATTTACAATAACTGCCCCTTAAATGAAATCAGTCCCATTTAATTTTTCCTCGTCTCAGGATCTGAGGTTTGAATGGATTAAGAGAGACTCCCACAAAGCCAGGAAGGTATAGAGCAGGGGTATTCAACTCTTACCAACTCCACTCTGAAGCCAGTTACGCAGTGTTTCTTTAATTGTTCCTCCTTAATCAGGGATTTAGACCTGGGACACCAACCAGTTGGGTACAATTATCAGGTAGAACAGAACCTGCAGGCTCTGGCCCTCCTAGGGTAAGTGTTGGATATCCCTTCCCTAGGACGTGTGGAGCCTGCTGGTTTTCTGTTCTACCTGATCATTAATTGCATCACCCTGGTGTCCCAGGTGTAAATCAGTCCCTGATTAGAGGGGAGCAATGAAGGGGGGGGAGCAGTGGAACTGGTGTTGAGGTCTAGAGTTGAGTGGTATAGAGTAATACTAGTGGACCTAACAGAATCTACACATGCTGTGAGTGTTCCACTACAGTGGTTAGACAAGGACGTTTGAGTCATAGCTCAACACCCCCCTTTACCAATGGAATGAATGTGTCAGTGAGTAGAAAGAGGACACATCTGAAAATGGAGGTACTACCTCTTTAACCAGTCACTTTAACAGACAAGTTCTGTTTTTTCTTGCTGTCGGTGCCTCCTGTTAGATGTGATGTTTGGAGACTAACATGCCGGAAATGGTGAAACTTAACGATATAAAAATAAGGGAAACACAATTTGTTTCACATTGTATTAATAAAACCTTGACATTTGTATGCAGTTAGACATGCTTTTGGTAAGGAAGTGAAATATTGTTAAAGTTGTTACTGATAACAAATGAAGATCAACATCACAGATGCGACAGAATGACCAGACAAAGAGCAAAAATACAGATTTAATATACCATACACACAGCATTATATCTGATAATAGAAGAATATCCACAGCAATCAAAATGCTTTGAAAAATACAGATTTAATATACCATACACACAGCATTATATCTGATAATAGAAGAATATCCACAGCAATCAAAATGCTTTTTTTGCTGGATCAATCAATAATAGAAAACAAAGAAATAAAATCTATCTAGTAATACAACATTAGGCTACATAAAGTGAGTGATGTGATACATGAACAATTAGATTGCTTCACCTGTTGATAAGACCAGGGTCAGGATCCATTGAATAATTGTTATAGAGCCGAGTGTGTCTCTCTCTAAGATAGTGGAGACAAGACCAACGCACACCTGTCCAACACTCAGGACAGGACTATGAGTGCTAGGAAACAGTGTTGTGGCAGTTAAACTATTACATCAATTTGTCACAGTGGTCTTCACTGGTAAGATCCTCAAAGTTTTACAATGATGAAATATAGGATAGACTGTCTTTGTGAAAGTGTGTGTGATTGTGTGTATGTGTGTGTTTTTATCAAGGTCAAAGAATGACAGCTTTCCCTTGGCCCAGTCCAGATGCACTCTCATCTTTTGGGAAAGGTGATCTACTTTGAGGTGATGGAGATTTGGCTTTGGGGACATTTCTAGGTATACACTACAAGTAGTCCAAACACCCCAGGATTCATATGGCATACCGCTACAATTATTATGCCTGTTGGCATGCATAGTGGTCACACCTACAGCCCAATAGTAGCCATCCAAATTCTCAATATCCCAGCTGTGTGTTCCTGAGTTAAAACCCTCAGAGCCTAGGACACATTCATTCATCCTCTCTGGGTTGTCAGGAAGCTGTAGTGCTCTATCAGCATCCCTAATGCTGGTCAAGTCCTCAGACAGAATGAGACCTGTGCCTGCAGTATTGGGGTCCAGGATTACAGGAGCTGATGAGAGAATTTAACTTTACCATTTACTCTGGAAATTACCCACAAGTTTAATTGATACTAACATCTAAATATTTTTTATTGTTATTCAGGACAGTATGGGGGTCACTACTGGATTTCATCTGAATTTGCCTTTTAAACTCCTTTGACTGATACTGTTCTAGGACTAAGAACAAGGCGCATACGAAACCTACTGTTGTTTTTTGTTGTTGCTGTAAAACACTCACTGTAATGAACAATCTCTTGCATCTTCAGCCAGACTCTGAACTGCAGGTCGCCTAGGTGTTTGGCCACTTCTATCAGCGCTCCTGAAACCCTCTCTGCATCCGGCAGTGGGTGCTGGGCTCTGGAAGAACGTTTAGTGTTCAATACTGCTTTGATGATGGGTTCTGAACCACAGACAGGAGATACAGGATTAAGATCACTTACCTTTTCACAGAGGCCTTGTAGTTCTGAAGAGGAACAAGAAAGCAGGTGAGATGCAAATCAGTGTTATCAATAAAATAAACAGTAAATAATACTGTAGAGAACGGCAGGGAAGCAAACAACGGTCACCGGCGTGAAAGGCGCCTACGCATTCCTACTTGGTAGGAATTGTAAATTGGCTCATATAGCGAGGATCGCTATATTTCCCCCTCCAAACAGGAAGGAACGTGCTTTGACTACTTAGACCCCTCACACATTCTGGGCTGTGTATTCCGATGGCCTCACGGCCGCCATTCCCACTTCAGACACCAATGTAGTGAATGGGGGCGCAGAGAAGTGAAGCCGGGTCACTCACATGAAAGGCAAACACCCTACGCATTGCGCCAATAGGGTTAACCCACTTGGTGGGAATTGTAACGTGGCTTATATAGGAAGGATTGCTACAATACTCACAACATAAAATATTGACTCATAAGATCAGCTGTTTACCTGCAAGAATGAGAAGTCTTCAACACTCAGCTGTTGTTCGATGGCTTTAATTGTGTCTGAAAGTGATGATATTTTTCTGTTCATCTCTATTATCTTGTTCTTCATCCCCTGACTTTTCCGCACCTCTTCCATCCTCACTGCATCTATCCTGGCTGCCTCTTCCTCTCGCAGAAACTGGTACAGCTTTTTAAACTGCTCCTTAATCTGCCTCTCTGTGCACTGGGCTTGGATCTGGAGAAAGTGAGAGGAATATCTAAGACATACTGTATCCCCCCCACCACTGACGGCATCCAATCAAAATTGCTTCACCTCAGTCTTCCGTTACAGTATGATGATGATCTAGAACTGAGTTGACAACAAACAAACTAGCTAAAATGAATACAGTGTGGTTGCATCAATACTCAAATGTCATACCTTGATATGTTTTGGTGTTTTATCACAGGTGAGTTTGACTTCATTAAGGAGCCTCAGTTTATCTTTTAGGGGGTTCAATACAGTCTTGAGTTTCACCTGAAATGAAACATTGTATTTACAAACTTGTTACTCTATGTAAAATTGCTGTGTAGGAAAGACATTTGGTTAAGAGTAAAAAACAAACAGATTTCACAAGCTGTATCTTAGCACCAACTATTGTAAAGCACCACAAAATAGTGCTAAATGTTAAAAAATAATCCAATTAGAAATAGCTACTACAAACTCCTGCAAGGTATTTTTCCCCACTACCTTCTCCAAATTAAAACAATCCTACCTTATGTTCCTGTACAGCTTCCTGTATGGGGATGCAGTCATGCTTTTTATGTTTCCTTGAATCACGACACACCACACAGATGGGCTCTTGATCCTCCATACAGAAGAGCTTGAACTTCTCACCGTGCAGGCTGCAGAGCACCTCAGACCCTACTGAAACGTCCGGACTCCTTTCCTTTAAGACAGCCTCACACAGGTTCTTTAGCGCCCGGTTACAGGGTGGATTACCCATTGAAAATACTTCCCTACAAACTGGACATTCCTGAAATCCTCTCAGTCTTCAGCACTCCTGTAGACAGGCTTTACAGAAGCTGTGGCTACATGAAAGGAGGACAGGATCACTGAAGATGTTTAAGCACACAGGACAGGAGAGATCATCTTCTGGGAGAGACAGTATGGAGGCCATTTTCTCAGTCACACTCGTAATGCCCCAATGTAAGGAATCAGTTAACTTTCACTTTTAAAGACTCACCGTTGTTTGGTAGCAGGCATCTACAATAACGCTATAAACTAAAGGGTGTCCTCATCTCCTCCAGTAAGTGATCTGAAAGGTCATGTACATTGCCATTTGTTGAACAAAACATGCAAATAAGTTCTGTCAAAGAGTGCTGTGTTTTCTTCCTGTAAAAATACTTCCTGCATTCTGTGTATTACATGTGTATGAGGGGAGGAGCTTCGCAGCTACACACAGATACCGCAAAAGTCTGTACATAATATATCATAGCAAAGAAACTGATTTGTTCATGTTTCTTGCTTCAATCATTGTAAAGAGGGGCTGACTACTCCCTAAATTCTGTTAGCGGTAGATGTTGAGGGTCTGTGTGTGAAGGCCTCAAGTTCCTTGTTTAGTTCCAAGTTAACCACTGGAGGGCAGTAAAGGTTTCACAGAGCATGTGTTTTGAAGACACACTGCCCTTTACAATGAATTATTTATCCTATAGCGCTTTTTGGGTACAATAACCTAATTCATTCAAATCATCTGGAAAGGAATCTATGAATGAAAATAAAACTTTATTTCTCTAGAGCATATTTTTATTTTTGCTTCATGCAATTCTATCAATTTGATTAGAGATTAGATTGTTTAGAGGTTTTTATTGTTTTATTTGCAGGATGTCAACTGCATCTATTGTCTCAGGGTTGTTCCTTTATCTCCCTATTACCACCGCCAGAGGGACAAATCTTTACTATGTTTATGTGTGGGAAGAGGACAAGGAGCCCTTGGCCCCTTAACCTTGACCACCGTGTAAGTGTTTGAGGCCATAATGACTACTGTGTGTAATTATGGTGTGAGGCAGGCTGGCATGGGACTTCCAAACTTCCAGACTTCCAAACGCGTCTCCCTACTCTTGTCATGTTGAGGGTGGAGGATTTGTGAAAATATTTATTTCATATTTATTTACGTTATCCTTTTTTCCAAAAGGGGAGGTCTGTAATGCATGTCGAAGCACAGTGTCACGGTGTACATCTTCCATTTGAAGAAAAATAAAACATCATACCATTGTCATTACAATCATATTCATACAGTATGAATATTTATCATACAGTAGATTCAGCTCTGAACACAGAAATGTCACTAAATGGTTGATTCTATTAATTATGAACATGAATATTTGTGAGCCTTAATTGCCTCAACTTCTGATAAAATATAACTTGGTTTCTGACTTCATTAGAGCCTCGAAGCTCAAGGTGTTGTTTGGTGGCCAGTGCCTTTACACATAGATAGGGGCAGAGAGGGTAAGATTCCTGCACCACTACAGGGGTAAACTACAGGACTTGTCTTGTAATCAGATCAGAGCATCTTACTGTAGTCCCGACAAAGAAGCTTTTGCCATGGTGTCAGTGAAAGCGTAACTTATCACTTATCAGGGTTCTAATATTGTCCTTGAGTGTAAAGCTGCAGTGTTTGAATTGTAGAGCGCCTGCATGAATAATGCTAGACCGAGGGATGTGCAATGCTGGAACATAGCTACTGTAGGCCAGTTTACCTTGAGCGTGGCACTTCACTTAGAACAGTACACCCGTGAGGCACTAGTGATTTAACTCTCCTTGATGACATGATGTATTGATGACATACTCTCATGTGTGGAAGATTTGTGTTATTAACAGCTCATATTTCACTCAGCTGGAATGCATGGCGGTCTCATTGAAAGCCCAGGCACAGGAGGCCGTCTCTGAAACAGTACACTGTAAAGGTAAATCATTTGTTCAATGTGAAGGCGTTGGCCAGCCATGTATTACTTTAGTTATTGCATGCAATTAGAAGGTCCTGTCATATTTGGAATGAGGAAAGACTCATTTATCTAATATCTTTCTGATCTTTATCATCATCTTTGTTTGCAAGTGTTCTTTTCTTGGCAGATGGGAATGTTTGCTGCATGTTCTCACCATGGAAACAGATCCAACAGAAAGACAACAATACAACTCACACAGTGATGACGACTTGGCTCTGTATGTGTACAGACTGATGTGTCATCTAACTTGATGATAGGCAGAGAGACAGTTTTAACGGGCACTCATGGCCGAATCCAAACTTCAGATCTGCGAGCTTTACAAATGTTCTCACAAATCTCCCATTGACACTGCTGAATTGAAGATGACAGGTGATTGATGCTGATGTACTGTAGATACTACATTTACAGTAGTAGGTTATAAACCGAGTCCTTTGGGACCATAAATCATTTAATGTATAGAATTGAATAGAATAATAAAAAAACTATGAAGCACAGAGACCTGTTTATTGGTGTGTGTGCATCTGTGTGTGTGTTTGTGACTCAGCCATGTGCCATCTGGTCACTCTTTCCGCAGGTAGATCCCTGCATGCAGACTGACCCTTGTGGGTGTGTCAGTCTGGTTGAGGAGGCAGGACAGGGAGGGAGGGGCATTAGAAGAGGGGATCCACCTCCACCTGTTCCCTCCACAGGGTAAAGATCCTGTTGAAATATGACATCACTGTCCTCCTAAAGGTCAAGCAGCTCTGCCAGTGTATGAAGGCAGAGGGTTGGAACTGTATGGGGAGAGCATGGACCAGCAGTGTCCTCCACCTTTACACGTTTACATCTGCAGGGATAAAGACGACCTGGCTGCTATGCTGACTTTATTTCCATCACACCCAGACGGACTCCCCCTATTTAACGAGATCTTGTGAAACGCATTGAATAACAAAGAGTAAAATAACATCTCACTTCCCAGATATATTATGTCCATTATGCTGTTTACCTCCATTTTCTGTTGTTGTTGAAGAGCACAATTATGTTTTCATTGGTTTGACACATGAATTAAAACCATAGTATCAATAATACACATCTTCATTGGAAACTGTTTTTCTTCCATTGGTAGATTACAAATATTAGTCCAAATCTGTTCTCAAAGGAGTGTGAAAATTCTTTCACCATTCAGTCAAGATACTGGACCCCTGCATGCTTATTATCTCAAATTACCTCTGTGTAAATATGTAAAGAAATATATGTTATTCATGGCGACAGATAATTGCTGGTGTCCTGTCATCTGAAACACTGGGCCAAAGGATGTTTCAAACTACAGTCAAAGCTTTTTGTGTTCGGACCATAAATCTGTCAAGCTCTGCTATAAATCCCAGGCCTCTGAGGAAGCCTGTTTATGCACTATACGGATGTAGGATCTTAAATTGATCATCCTGCAAAGCAGGACGTTTAAAACATGTAGTGTATTTGAGGTTTAAAAAGGCATCTGAAAAGGTTTATTTCCACGTAGAAATTGTCGACTTTATTTTCCCTTACGAAAATTGTATTAACCCCTACAAAAATGCCCATTAATTAAAATCCACATAATAATTCACATTTCCTATTTCTGCAGGATTATTTTCCTGCTGTAGCAAACTGGCTCAAATTAAGATCCTACATATGTAGGACTATAGGTTACATGACTCAGCACGTTGTGCTGTGCTAGCCCCAAATTCTTTCCGTTATAAATGAATCAAAGACAGTGCTGGACTACCTGGTGCTGTAAATACAGACGCAGGGTGTGACACGCTGACGGAGGGGATCAGACGCTTCCGATTTATTTATCGCGGAGCAAATGACCACCCCACAGGTGGAGGAGGGAACGGCGACATTGGTGCAGAGCATAATTCACTGGCTCTGTATGCTAGTTTGCTTACAAATAAGATGGCTTGGGGCAGCAGCTCCAGTAACTCTGCTGACATTTAAGATGGCTTGGGGCAGCAGCTCCAGTAACTCTGCTGACATTTAAGATGGCTTGGGGCAGCAGCTCCAGTAACCCAGCTGACATTTAAGATGGCTTGGGGCAGCAGCTCCAGTAACTCTGCTGACATTTAAGATGGCTTCGGACAGCAGCTCCAGTAACTCTACTGACATTTAAGATGGCTTGGGGCAGCAGCTCCAGTAACCCCTCGGACATGAAGATGGCTTGGGACAGCAGCTCCAGTAACTCTGCTGACATTTGTGTCACGCCTTCTCCCCGCTCCCCCTCGCTGGCGCTCGAGGGCCATCATTACGCACACCTGTCACCATCATTACGCGCATCAGCGCTTCATGGGACTTACCTGGACTCTATTACTTTATTGATTGCCTCCCCTATATCTGTCACTTCCTCGGTTTCTTCCCCGTTGTCTGCATTAATGTCGTTTTGTTTCCCCTGTCCAGACGCTGTCCTTGTCTTGTTCCTGTCCATTATTTATTAAATATTCACTCCCTGTACCTGCTTCTCGTCTCCTAGCGTCTGTCCTCACAGACACCAATATTGGAAGCATCAGGGAGTTATTTTAGTTTTTTGGTTGGGGTTGGTGATGTCGGGTCCGGGTGCCGCTGCCGAAGGAATCGTGGATGCCTCAGCTAGCTCGTCGGGCTTCCATGCCTTAATTGGCTCGAGAGGTTTTCCTGCCTCGGTTGGCTCGGCAGGCTCTCATCCCACATTATGCCTTAGCCGGCTCGTCGGGCTCCTACGCCTCAGCCGGCTCATCGGACTCCCACGCCTCCGGGTGGTGCCCCTAGATGCGGGTGGGTACTGTCACGCTTGCTCCCGCTCCCCCTCTTTGTGCTCGAGGGCGCCAGGCGGCCATCATTACGCACACCTGTCACCATTGTTATGCTTATCAGCGCTTCATGGGACTCACCTGGACTCAATTACTTTATTGATTGCCTCCCCTATATCTGTGACTTCCTCAGTTTCTTCTCTGTGTCTGCATTAATGACATTTTGTTTCCGCTGTCCTCGTTTTGTTCCTGTCCGTTATTTATTAAATATTCAATCCCTGTACTTGCTTCTCGTCTCCCAGAGTCTGTCCTCACAATTTAAGATGGCTTGGGACAGCAGCTCCAGTAACTCTGCTGACATTTCTCATTCTAACCCCTTGTGAAAAATTAAACAATCGATTGATCATAATTTGATTGGAGTCCACTTGAACTGGCAATCTCAGTTGGTTTAGAGGGCGTAAATAATGCTATGATTTAAGGTGGAACAATTAAGATGAAGTGTCTTTCTCAAAGGTACCTCTTTTTAAAGGTCAAAGGTAGACTTTGGTCAAAGCCTAGGCCACTATGCCTACACTAGCCTCACAGTTTATTATTTAAAACCGTTGTTGTCTCATACACTAAGAATAGAGAAGCAATGTAGAATGTATGACAACTTGCCTAGTGTAATAAGGCAAGCTTAAAGTTGCACCAAAACCTACTTTACAAGATTAGGCTACTGTACAATGCCTAGTTCCCACTGTGTTCTCTCAGACTCCAAAGAGCCAGTCCTACCAAAACACAGAGCTTCAGGTCCCACATCCCAAGTCCTCAAATAGTCTTGCATTATCTCCGACTTGTTCATCAGACACTCTACCTGCACAGGTCCTACATCCTCCCTTTCATTTCCTCTCACTGTCAAGATCTGGTGTGTAGCTGAAATGCGGTCACTCCCCATCTCCACCCCTGACGTGGAAATGCGGTACCCTAGGAAGGAGACAGACTTTTGGAAGAACAGACATTTCTCAGCCTACAGGTCATGCTCCAACAGTCGACCAAGCACCTTGCGCACCAGGGACACATGCTCGGCGCGTGTAGCGGAGTATATCAGAATGTCGTCGATATACACCAAAATCTCATCAACAAAGACCTGAAAGACTGATGGAGCATTCATCAACCCGTACAGCATGACGAGGTATTCATAGTGCCCTGAGGTGGTACTAAATACCGTTTTCCACTCGTCCCCCTCCCGGATACGCACCAGGTTGTAAGTGCTCCTGAGATCCAATTTTGTGAAGAAGCGCGCCCCGTGCATTGACTCGATAGCACTGGCTATGAGAGGCAGCGGGTAGCTGTACCTCACAGTGATCTGATTGATACCCCGATAGTCAATACACGGGCGCAGACCTCCATCCTTCTTCTTCACAAAAAATAAACTCGAGGAGACAGGTGAAGTGGAGGGCCGAATGTATCCCTGCCCCAGGGATTCGGAGACGTATGTTTCAATAGCCGCAGTCTCCTCCTGGGACAGAGGGTACACGTGACTCCTGGGAAGTGCTGCGTCTACCATGAGATTTATTGCACAATCCCCTCGTCGATGGGGTGGTAATTTAGTCGCCCTTTTCTTACAGAAGGCGAGAGCCAAATCGGCATATTCTGAGGGGATGTGCATGGTGGAGACCTGGTCTGGACTTTCCACCGTAGTCGCACCGATGGAAACCCCTACACACCTCCCCGAGCACTTTCGTGACCACCCCTTGAGAGCCCTCTGTTGCCACGAAATATTGGGATCATGACAGGCCAACCAGGGTAGACCCAGCACCACGGGAAACGCAGGAGAATCAATAAGAAAGAGACTGATTCTCTCCTTGTGACCCTCCTGCGTAGCCATGTCTAGTGGAGCAGTGGCCTCCCTAATCAGCCCTGACCCTAATGGTTGACTATCTAGGGTGTGCACAGGGAAGGGCATATCAACAGGAACAATGGGGATCCCTAAACTATTGGCAAATGAACGGTCAATAAAATTCCCAGCTGCGCCTAAATCTACGAGCGCCTTATGCTGGAAATGCGGGGAAAACTCAGGAAATTCTATAAACACATACATGTGAGCAACAGGGGGCTCTAGGTGAGCCTGGTGCCTACTCACCTGGGGTGACCCGCGAGTGCCCTGCCTGCTGCCTCGACTCCCAGAGAAACCTCCCCAGCACCGACCGGCAGTTTGCCCTCTGCGGCCACAGATGGTGCATGGCTCGGCCCCTCATCCGGTCGCCCTAATACCAGCACCTCCCAGCTCCATGGGCGTTGGAGCAGTGGTGCTGGGGGATGCAATCGACAGACCCCGATCTGGACGTCCGTGGGTAGCCAGCAGATTATCCAACCAGATGGACAGGTCCACCAGCTGGTCGAAGGTCAGAGTTGTGTCCCTGCAGGCCAACTCCCGACGGACGTCCTCACGCAAACTACAACGGTAGTGATCAATCAGGGCCCTGTCATTCCACCCCGCGCCGCCGGCCAGGGTCCAAAAGTCCCCTGCCTCAGGTGTACGAGACGTTCACCCGCCACTCTACCCCGGGTGGTCGAATACCGCCCGGAAGCGGCGGGTGAAATCCTCGAATTGGTCCAGCACCGTTCCTCGTTCCTCCCAGACGGCGTTGGCCCAATCCAGGGCTTTCCCTGAGAGGCAGGAGACGAGGGCGGACACGCTCTCCCGGCCCGAAGAAGTTGGTCGCCAGGTTGGAGCAGGAACCCCTGACATCCCGTTGCCTTCCCATCGTACTCCCTCGGAAAGGAGAGCCGAATTCCACTGGGACTGGGTGAAGGTGTAGTGATCAGCGGTGCCCTTGGTGGTGCTGGTGGAGACGCTGGAGGAACTCCTCTTCTCTCCCATCGTGTGCAGGACGCGATCCATGGCGGTGCCGAGATGTTGCAGCATTTCCTCATGCTGCCGGACGCGCTCCTCAACCCCTGGTACCGGGGTAACTGCTCTTGCTGACTCCATTTGGGGTGCGTGTTTCTGTCAAGATCTGGTGTGTAGCTGGTGCACAAAGTCAGGCGCAGGAGAGCAGAGATGAGTGAACAACGTATTTACTCAATACGGCACAAGGTAAACAATATACGACATGTCCAAAACACACGGGTGAAATTACCAGCCAGAACTATACCGACAAGGAACAATCGACATAATAAACACACACACAAACATGGGGGAAACAGAGGGTTAAATAATGAACATGTAATTGGGGAATTGAAACCAGGTGTGTAGAAAACAAAACAAATGGAAAAATGAAAAGTGGATCAGCGATGGCTAGAAGACTGGTGACGTCGACCGCCGAACGCCGCCCGAATAACGAGAGGGACAGACTTCGGCGGAAGTCGTGACACTCACCCAAAGCCCAGGATGTAGATTCTTCAGATTCTCTTGGGATCATTCAGCTAAGATGACATCAAACTAGTGGTGGCAGATGACATAAAAAGTGAGGGAGATTGATGGATGAAAATAACGTTGAAAAAACAGATAATTATGGCAGCAGATGTATAGTTTTATTTACAAGGATGATTGTGGAATGTTTCATATGTTTGTTATTCCCTCTCAGACGAGGACCATCTTGCGAGGATCCTTGTCTCCAATCAAACCAAGGGGCCAAAGAAAGAAATGTGAGTAACAGGAATCAGCGAAAAGAGAGGGTATAGTCTAACACTGACGTCATTGTGACTGAGAAGGTTATATTGTTATGGGGATGAATTGATAAGATATGAAGACATGGGCATAACAGTCTTTAGGGAAAACTCTGACTGGAAATGTGTAGTTGTGACCCTCCCAACTTTTCAAAACCCAACCTATGATTAGCATGGAAAGTTATGGCTTTTACAACTAATTTCAAATTATAGAGAGAACACCATGCCAGAGTGTGCAGACCTGTGTTTAAGAAACATAGACATTACGCCCTAATTGCAGAACAAGAAAAGGAAGGGTGATGTAATTCTCACCTAAACAACTTACAAATACCTTGTAATGGGTATGATTGTAGGTACAGTACCAGTCAAAAGTTTGGACACACCTACTCATTCAAGGGTTTTTCTTTATTTTTACTATTTTCTACATTGTAGAATAATAGTGAAGACATCAAAACTATGAAATAACACATGTGGAATCATGTAGTTACCAAAATATATTTTAGATTCTTCAAAGTAGCCACCCGTTTCCTTGATTACAGCTTTGCACACTCTTGGCATTCTCTCAACCCCAGCTTCATGAGGTAGTCAACTGGAATGCATTTAAATTAACATGTGTGCCTTAGTAAAAGTTAATTTGTGTAATTTATTTCCTTCTTAATGCGTTTGAGCCAATCAGTTGTGTTGTGACAAGGTAAGGGTGGTATACAAAAGATTGCCCTATTTGGTAAAAGACCAAGTCCATATTATGGCAAGAACTGCTCAAATAAGAAAAGAGAAACGACAGTCCATCATTATTTTAAGACATGAAGGTCAGTCAAAGTGGAAAATGTCAAGAACTTTGAAGTTTCTTTAAGTGCAGTCGCAAAAAGCGCTATGATGAAACTGGCTCTCATGAGGATCGGCACAGGAAAGGAAGACCCAGAGTTACCTCTGCTGCAGAGGGTAAGTTCATTAGAGTTACCAGCCTCCAGACACATCTCAACATCAACTGTTCAGAGGAGACTCTGTGAATCAGGCCTTCATGGTCGAATTGCTGCAAAGAAAACACTACTAAAGGACACCAAAAATAAGAAGAGACTTACTTTGGCCAAGAAACACGAGTGATGGACATTAGACCGGTGGAAATCTGTCCTTTGGTCTAATGAGTCCAAGTCTGAGATTTTTGGTTCCAACCGCCGTCTCTTTGTGAGACGCAGAGTAGGTGAACGGATGATCTCCGCATGTGTGGTTCCTACCGTGAAACATGGAGGAGGAGGTGTGATGGTGTGGGGGTGCTTTGCTGGTGACACTGTCAGTGATTTATTTAAAATTGAAGGCACACTTAACCAGCATGGCTACCACAGAATTTTGCAGCGATACGCCATCCCATCTGATTTGTGCATATTGGGACTGTCATTTGTTTTTCAACAGGACAATGACACAACACCCAACAGTGATTACAGGTGATAATTGTAAAATATTTTGTGTCTTTTTCCCCCAGCGTTGAAGTGTTAGCCCTTGTCTGTTCAAGTCCTGGAGGCCACTCAAGCTTGATTTATGACACCGTTTCACGCTAGACTTCTAAATTTCACTGTACCTTAGTCCAACCATGGCAAGGTAAGAATCACTCAGAACATGGATAATTGTTGCCGTAGATATAGCTGATGTTCATGTTACATGTAATTATAAGTGTTTTTCCTCTCTTTTCTCAGCTATGATGTGTAAAGAGGAATTTATTGATGTAGCTTACCCAATGAAGTCACCACGTGTCAGGAGTGAAGCCATAATTAGTTATTTTTTTCACCGAACACGACAAACAAATAGTTTACCCTTGACAATAAAAGACTGTGGGTGAGAAATAAGTGATTATTTGTAAGGTTGATTTGTAACAAACTTTTTATGATAGTGTTATAACATCCTGTTAGCATTTTATAACACGTATTTACATGGTATTTTTGTGAATCTCTTTCAACTACTGTGTGTTTGAGATTCCTGGCAGGCGAGATTTAGTGAATCACAATGGCTACTACTGCAACGCATTCTCAGTCCTAAAAAAAAATATTCCTGAGACATAAAATGTGACTAGTTGTTTTTAAGATAGGAATGCTATCAGTCAAGACCTTCATACTCAATCATTAGCCTACATACATTTCACAAATGTCTTCTACGCAACATTATTTTTGGGGTACTCATTATTTTTAAGATAACATTTAAGAAAGTATTTCTACTGAAATATTCCAGACATTTCACTAATGTCTTCCATCCACCAACATACCATGTTTTTTTCACAACGTTGTAAATACTGCCACTTATCATCACATGTTCATGTTCCATTGTAAACAGAATACAACTTTGCTTTTAGGCAGGCCTTCCTACAATGTGACACATACAAAAAGACAAGTCTTTAAAAGCGCCTCTCGTCTGTCAGAGCCAGCCAGAGGTATGAACTGAGTCACTGAAGGAGCTAAGACACAGTAGAAAGATTTGGGCTTGGGGTATGGCAGAACCGTTGCATTTAAAAAATATATATTTATTTTTATTTCACCTTTATTTAACCAGGTAGGCAAGTTGAGAACAAGTTCTCATTTACAACTGCGACCTGGCCAAGATAAAACAAAGCAGTTAAACACATACAACAACACATAGTTACACATTGGAGTAAACAAACATACAGTCAATAATACAGTAGAATAGTAGAATAGGGCAGTAGGAGTCAGTAGAATAGGACAGTACGAGTCACGTAGGATAGGACAGGAACTTAAACATCTGCAGTGTCTGCAGAATGAGGCACCAGTGACAGACCTGAGCCTGTCTTCTCAGAGTACAGTACACAAGGGGAGTGGGGGCACCAGGCCAGCCATGAGCAGCCACACCATTCTTACAGAGTCAGAGTTCTCTGAGGAGGAGCAAGAGGGGAGTCTGCTGGGTTTGGATGAGGAAGAGGAAGACAGTGGCAGCGAAGACAGTGAGGCTGTTTCAAAGAAGTCTTCTCCGGAGAGCGAGGGGGAGATTTGGAAAGCCATGCTGGACCTGGGCAAGGACAGGGAGAGAGAGAGAGGGGGGCTTCTAGACCCCGGTGGAGACCTACTGTGTGCAGTGTAATCCTCAACACCACCAGCAGTCCTTGCTGGATCACGGTGCCCACAAGTCTGCCAGGGGGAGACTCTGCTTCCAGAGCTCCAGCTCAATACAGACACCTCAGGAGGGGACACCCCAGTCCATCGTGCTTGCCCTCCCCATCCTATGCCCACTTCTCCCCACTGAGACCCAGCTCTACACACGATCATGAGGAGTTGAGCAGCCCTCCATTCTTCAACAGCAGTGAGTGGAGATGGAGGTCAGGGTACCCATTTGGAATGAGGGCCACCTGTCACCCGAACCACAGTGACAGCTTCTCAGACTCCTATCCTGCCGTGCCTTTCAAGCGGCAGCTGGGTGACCTGCAAGGGTCAGCCGGCTACCAACAGTTCCTTACAATGCACTGACTCTGAGTGAACCCAAGACATGAGCTCTACTGGAGGGCACCAACGTTAATATCTACAATGATGTCAAACAGAGGGAAGCTGATGTGTGTATATGTCTATATATGTACTGTATGCATGGGATTGCAATGATGGCTTTGGCTATTTGGCTTTGCAAGTGGATTTCTTAGTAATGTCTTACACTTGTTTAAACAGATTGACAAAAGTATTGTTGAAATGAAATGTTACAGCAGAGGTTTGTAGAGTACAGTATACATTTTACGTCCAATAGTCTCTAAAAGTGAAAGGAATGTGTTTAACATTTCAACATGTGTTTGTAATTGAGAATATAATGTAATAAATATAGCTACTGAATGAGCTGTATGAGTTCAGTCTTAAAACAGAGCGTGAGGGACTAAACACAATATACATCTATATGTATGTTTACCTGAGAAAGATGACTGTTTTCTCTATGAGAGAATCATAGTGCTTCCTTCCCCTGCAGCACAAATCTCAGAAAGCAACTTATTATTATAGAAGTGTCAGAATTGTGCCTATGCAATTTGTATTTTTGTAAGAATTGAAAGATAATTATGTAATATCAAAGAGAATAAATAATGTTCTGAACATTATGAATCGCCCATGCTTCTTTGAAAATGAATAGAGGCATTGCTATCAATATTTCTAACATAAGATGATTGTTTTCAATGATTACTTATACAGTTGGGCCTTATTGCTAATTATTTGCATGGTTGGTTTCTTACCCCTGCGTCTCTCCTTTGAAATGAGTAGGTTACAATACACCTCCTCGACTCTTCTCGGATACATTGAATGTTACACTCTGTCTCTCATCCTATAATTAGATTTGCCAACCGCATTCCTTTCGGTCAAGGAGTGTCAGTCAACTTGGAATGATATGAATGAAGTAATTATGCATGTAGACATCCTTGCAATGTAATTTACCATGAATTAAGCTGTGTGTGTGTAGGGGGGATAGAGTGATAGAGGGAGGTGTTCATGGTACAGCTATACAGGTCATTTACATCCCTAAATTCAGGAAGGCCTGTGCCGTAAAGTCTCTGACCTTGTGCTTGTGAGTGGATGAGCAATTGGCAGCATGCCTTCTCTTGTCACAAAGCAAGGAAACTCACTCGTGAATGAATGCCTGAGGCGTGCAAACAGAGGAAACGGGCCGCAGGAGAGAAGTGATCAGGGGCAGGTATACAGTAGGTTGTGATCAGGATCATAGCAAACTGATTCCAGTAAAAGCAAGACAAATCAGGAAGCAAATAAAGTAGGAAGAGGAACAGAGGCGAAGGGCTTTAGTCTACTAGGGCCAAGGGCCATACTCCCTTTCTAGTTCCCTCCTCTGCCCCCTCGTCCCCCTCCCGTTTCCTAGGGATGTGGACACTGTATTTTCCAGACAAATAGGCAGACCTAAACTGTGAACTTGTGTGCCCTTTTATATATGAGCTGTAATTTAGTGTGTCTTCATAACATGACTTGACATACATCATCTCTAGTACAAAAACCTTATTAACCATTTAGTTTTTACTGTTAGTGCCCTCCAGAGGGCAGTCACATCATTCATATCTACTACTGTACAGTACATATAAGTCTGAATCCTGAAAATGTTGTGTATTGTTATAGATACAGATATGGAGGATGAGGTTTCACTGTTACTATTATGGTGGTGATTATGAGTAATCTGATTGGTTGGTTTACTTTTAAAGTTCTACATTGGTGTTGCCCTTTCCTCGGCCACTCACCAAGGCTTCACTCATATCAACAACACGAGATTTGGAAGGGTGACCCTGCAAAACTGCTGTTGCCCCAGCAACCCTCATACCTGTAAGGCTATGAACACTCATACCTACGGATATTTTGCAACAAACCTGTTTGCAGTGAACATGTTGCCAGAGTAACAATTTGAATGAACATTCCAAAATGTTACGGTGAAACATCAAACATCTACTTTTTTGTAAGGATTACAGTCGCTTTTTAACAACACTATTAAAACTGAAAACGACTTAGCTATTCCTACTAAATATAGTATAAAGTCTACATGGCCACTTGATTATTTTTAGCGGCAGCTTAGACCAGAAACAGACACTTACGTTCGTCGCACACTATCTTCTCCGAACGGTCGTGGCTAACACAAAACAAATGGAATATGTTAGCTAACGTTACCCAACGTTCGCAAACTATTTCCCTTGTTGAACGCACCTCAGGTAAGAAACCAGACACAACAGTGCCTCAGTGAACAGGCCTTGTGTTGAATGGGGGGGGATTTCATTTCAGATTTAAAACTTAAACATTGACAAACCAAAATACCTACATTTGAAGTACTCTTTCATATGGAGTCATTTTGGCCAAATGTGAATGTTGCTTAATGTGAATTCCAGGCTGAGAGACACAATGTCCATGGTACTTCCCATCTATTCTGTTATGCAGTCAGAGTGAGAGACTTCAGAGGGGAGGGAACACCCTTTTTAACAGTAGAGTGGTGGCGTCTGACTGTGTCTGTCCTTCCGGCAGCATGCTCAAAGTCACCGCTGTCATTTGCCTCTCTGCAGTGACAGATCAGCAGTTGTGCTGGCTGGCTCCCTATCACTGTCACCCCAGCCCTGATTAATGCTGTAAAGAAAAAATGCCCGTCCTAGACGATTGTCCCATTCTCTCCTCTCCGCTGCCCGCTCTTCACTGGCTCGCTAGTCCAGTCCTGACAGGTGGGAGACGGGAAGTGATTTTTCACTATGCCTTCCAGCTCTTACCTGCCTGCCTGCCGGACAGCCACCCACTCCCTGTCTCCCGTTCTAAATCCTCACCTGTGATAAAATGACAGCATAAAGTTGAGGCCGCCCAACGAACCCATCAGCCCGTGGCCCTCAGACACAACCATAATGCCATGCCCCCTCTCAGAGCCTCGCCTCACACAGCATTAGTAGTGCTGTCAGCTTATACTGAACCTAATATAAATATACATGTCCTAGTATTGTGAATAACAATGCCCTGGAGCCTGATCTTGCTGCACCTACACCGCTCTGGCTACCTGTGTCTGCGGCCGCTGACCTTACTCCTACTCCTTCCCCTATGATTTCGAAGTCGACGTCAGCAACCTTCTGTCCCTGCTCTGGATCGAGCGGGTTTCTCTATCTCTCGGAGGCCTGCACCATGTTGTGAGGCGTCGGAGTGGGTGGATTTCCTCGTCCTTCGCTCCAGCCGTGATTTTGGGAAGCTCCATCGTAAGAAATGTGGAAATGACATTAGTAAGCTGCTCCCGAATGTACTATGCCAGGACGTGGACATTGATTCTATCGTAGTCCATGTGGGTTTTAATGACATTATGAAGGGCAGCTCTGAACAGTTGAAACTGGATTTCAAAGAGCTGATTGAGTCTCTGCTAGACACTAACAAAAGACCCATCATATCTGTCCCTCTGCCCTCTCTGAATCGTGCCATTGAACGCTTTAGCAGGATTCTTTCTCTTCACAACTGGCTACGTGATTATTGCAGCTCAATGGGTGTAACTTTTATTGACAATTTTCAATACCTTTTGGAAACAAAACACGTTAACATATGTAGCTTGAAAAACGAGGTTCGTGAAATGAATATCTTGCTAGTAACAGATGACATTCATGTTCTGACTCTCTGAAACTTACTTAGACAATACCTTTGATGATACAGTGGTAGCAATACAAGGTTATAACATTTAGAGAAAAGACAGAAATGCAAGTGGTGTAGGTTTTGCTGTTAATATTCAGAACCACATTCCTGTAAAGATTAGAGAGGATCTCATGTTAAATACTGTTGAAGTAATGGCTACATGTTCATCTGCCTCACCTAAAGCCCATTCTTGTGGGAAGCTGCTATAGACCACCAAGTGCTAACAGTCAGTTTCTGGATAACATGTGTGTAATGCTTGATAGTGTATGTGATATCAACAGAGAGAGTAATGCTTGATAGTGTGATTTAAATATTGACTGGCTATTATCAAGCTGCCCACTAAAGAAAAAGCTTAAAACTGTAACCAGTCCCTGCAACCTGGTTCAGGTTATCAGTCAACCTACCAAGGTAGTTACAAACAGCACAGGAATGAAATCATCAACATGTACAGTGAGGGAAAAAAGTATTTGATCCCCTGCTGATTTTGTACGTTTGCCCACTGACAAAGAAATTATCAGTCTATAATTTTAATGGTAGGTTTATTTGAACAGTGAGAGACATAATAACGACAACAAAATCCAGAAAAACGCATGTGAAAAATGTTATAAATTGATTTGCATTTTAATGAGGGAAATAAGTATTTGACCCCCTCTCAATCAGAAAGATTTCTGGCTCCCTGGTGTCTTTTATACAGGTAACGAGCTGAGATTAGGAGCACACTCTTAAAGGGAGTGCTCCTAATCTCAGCTTGTTACCTGTATAAAATACACCTGTCCACAGAAGCAATCAATCAATCAGATTCCAAACTCTCCACCATGGCCAAGACCAAAGAGCTCTCCAAGGATGTCAGGGACAAGATTGTAGACCTACACAAGGCTGGAATGGGCTACAAGACCAATCGCCAAGCAGCTTGGTAAGAAGGTGACAACAGTTGGTGCGATTATTCGCAAATGGAAGAAACACAAAAAAACTGTCAATCTCCCTCGGCCTGGGGCTCCATGCAAGATCTCACCTCGTGGAGTTGCAATGATCATGAGAACGGTGAGGAATCATCACAGAACTACAAGGGAGGATCTTGTCAATGATCTCAAGGCAGCTGGGACCATAGTCACCAAGAAAACAATTGGTAACACACCATGCCGTGAAGGACTGAAATCCTACAGCGCCCGCAAGGTCCCCCTGCTCAGGAAAGCACATATACATGCCCGTCTGAAGTTTGCCAATGAACAGGACAACTGGGTGAAAGTGTTGGGTCAGATGTGTTGGGTCAGATGAGAACAAAATGGAGCTCTTTGGCATCAACTCAACTCGCCGTGTTTGGAAGAGGAGGAATGCTGCCTATAACCCCAAGAAAACCATCCCCACCGTCAAACCTGGAGGTGGAAACGTTATGCTTTGGGGGTGTTTTTCTGCTAAGGGGACTGGACAACTTCACTGCATCAAAGGGACGATGGACGGGGCCATGTACTGTCAAATCTTGGGTGAGAACCTCAGCCAGGGCATTGAAAATGGGTCGTGGATGGGTATTCCAGCATGACAATAACCCAAAACACACGGCCAAGGTAACAAAGGAGTGGCTCAAGAAGAAGCACATTAAGGTCCTGGAGTGGCCTAGCCAGTCTCCAGACCTTAATCCCATAGAAAATCTGTGGAGGGAGCTGAAGGTTCGAGTTGCCAAACGTCAGCCTCGAAACCTTAATGACTTGGAAAAGATCTGCAAAGAGGAGTGGGACAAAATCCCTCCTGAGATGTGTGCTAACCTGGTGGCCAACTGCAAGAAACATCCTACCTCTGTGATTGCCAGCAAGGGTTTTGCCTCCAAGTACTGAGTCATGTTTTGCAGAGGGGCCAAATACTTATTTCCCTCATTAAAATGCAATTCCATTTATAACATTTTTCACATGCATTTTTCTGGATTTTTTTTGTTGTTATTCTGTCTCTCACTGTTCAAATAAATCTACCATTAAGGTTATAGACTGATAATTTCTATCTCAGTGGGCAAACGTACAAAATCAGCAGGGGATCAAATACTTTTTTCCCTCACTGTATTAATCACATCTTTACTAATGCTGCAGAAATGTGCTTGAAAGTAGTATCAAGATGGATGTAGTGATCACAATATAGTAGCCATATCTAGGAAAACCAAAGTTCCAAAGGCTGGGCCTAATATAGTGTATAAGAGGTCATACAATAGGTTTTGTATCGAATCCCTGAGCTGACAAGGTAAAAATCTGTTGTTCTGCCCATGAGCAAGGCACTGTTCCCTGGGTCCTGAAAACATTGATGTTGATTATGGCAGCCCTCTGATTCAGAGGGGTTGGGTTAAATGCTGAAGACACATTTCAGTTGAAGGCATTCAGTTGTACAACTGACTAGGTATCCCCATATTACATAATTTATGCAGCAGCATACAAGACATTGTTGTGCTGTGCTCACTTGAATAGGAAGGTGGCGCCTTGGTTCTTCGTGGGGAAATTTTGTCATCAAAGTCGGGCAATCTCTGGATTTATGGTGCTTTCAAGACAACTGGGAACTAGGAAAAAAAGGTTGAATCATGATGACGTCAGTGATCTTCAGGTCGTAGCTCTAGAAAGAGGCACTAGTTCCGAATTTATAATTCCTAGTTGGAGACAAGTTCAAAACATATTTTTTCAGTCGTAGCTCGGTTGTCTTGTTGTCTTGAACTCACTAAAATCAGATTTTACAGTTCCGAGTTAACAGTTGTTTTGAGCACGGCACAAATCATGCTTAATTGATTACATGGCCAATGTTGAATGTTTATCATTTTAAACTAGGAAAAGAGACCCTTAATCTTAGACTTGGGACCACACAGCCTCTCCACTGAATAGCAGGCTAATGAATGCTTGCAGTTAGCCACACTGATTCCTTCCAAACCACTCATTGTTGAATTTGCGATTTCCAACTTGTGTAATGTTTATGTCCAATGGCCGATGAGCACCGATACGTTTATCTATAATTTATCTTCATTATTTCTCTTCATGTGACAAGGATTAAAAAAGGATTTGCCTGTAGATTGTTGACTTGATTCATGATGATGACTGCTAGCTAAGATTTAGAAAGTATGATGTTGACATGATTAGTCCAATCAAAGCTACTGTAGATATGTGATTGGATGTAATTTTATCTGTAGCACCTCTATTTCAGTATTTTGGTTGTACTCAATCTCTGACACTAGCACCTCTACTTCAGTCTATTGGTTGTACTCAATCTCTGACACTAGCACCTCTACTTCAGTCTATTGACTGTACTCAATCTCTGACACTAGCACCTCTACTTCAGTATTTTGGTTGTACTCAATCTCTGACACTAGCACCTCTACTTCAGTCTATTGACTGTACTCAATCTCTGACACTAGCACCTCTACTTCAGTCTATTGGTTGTACTCAATCTCTGACACTAGCACCTCTACTTCAGTCTATTGATTGTACTCAATCTCTGACACTAGCACCTCTACTTCAGTCTATTGGTTGTACTCAATCTCTGACAATAGCACCTCTACTTCAGTCTATTGGTTGTACTCAATCTCTGACACTAGCACCTCTACTTCAGTCTATTGGTTGTACTCAATCTCTGACACTAGCACCTCTACTTCAGTATTTTGGTTGTACTCAATCTCTGACACTAGCACCTCTACTTCAGTCTATTGACTGTACTCAATCTCTGACACTAGCACCTCTACTTCAGTCTATTGGTTGTACTCAATCTCTGACACTAGCACCTCTACTTCAGTCTATTGATTGTACTCAATCTCTGACACTAGCACCTCTACTTCAGTCTATTGGTTGTACTCAATCTCTGACAATAGCACCTCTACTTCAGTCTATTGGTTGTACTCAATCTCTGACACTAGCACCTCTACTTCAGTCTATTGGTTGTACTCAATCTCTGACACTAGCACCTCTACTTCAGTCTATTGACTGTACTCAATCTCTGACACTAGCACCTCTACTTTAGTCTATTGACTGTACTCAATCTCTGACACTAGCACCTCTACTTCAGTCTATTGACTGTACTCAATCTCTGACACTAGCACCTCTACTTCAGTCTATTGGTTGTACTCAATCTCTGACACTAGCACCTCTACTTCAGTATTTTGGTTGTTCTCAATCTCTGACACTAGCACCTCTACTTCAGTATTTTGGTTGTTCTCAATCTCTGACACTAGCACCTCTATTTCAGTCTATTTCAGTCTATTGGTTGTACTCAATCTCTGACACTAGCACCTCTATTTCAGTCTCGGGAAAATGTTTATTTTTCAACGTTTTTGGGGGGTTGCGCCGTTGTAAGGTAGTTCTCCACAAGCTTTAAAGGGATGACTTTGACCATATATGGTTAGTAAAGGACATTTCAAATGCAAATAGACAAGGTCGTGCACGAGCACTGAGGCTGAGAACAATTGTTTTTATCAACAATTATCTCCTATCGCTGTACGTATGACGGTCATAGGATTGATAAATCACACTTTTTCTATGCTTACGAACATTCTAAATTCAGTTGGTAAGTAGTATTTTTGAATAGTTTCTACACAATATTGATAAATGATAAATTTTTCTGGAGTGGATCTAACAAGCAGAACAATTCCCATGGCAATGTCCAACTCAGCGAAGAGAACCAAAGTAGAGCTGGCAGGATGAGATGAAATCCTGTGTCTTTACAGTTATGTTGGAAACAGCTAGGGCAAGGTGGTCATTTATTTTACACATTTCATTTTTTTCCCTCTCTTTTTCCATAGGTAGCAGCTACCTTTCATGACAGGGAAGAAACCAAGAAACCCTGGTCTTGTGATGACTCCTGGACCTTTTCTTTTATATTCTCTCAGGGTGTCCCCCCACAGCTTTCTCTCTCTCTCTCTCTCTCTCTCTCTCTCTCTCTCTCTCTCTCTCTCTCTCTCTCTCTCTCTCTCTCTCTCTCTCTCTCTCTCTCTGCCATGTCTCCCTGCCATGTCTCCCTGATTGAGTGTGCCAGTGAAGTGAGAGTGTCAGTTGTCAGCGAGTGCGGTGCTCTGAGCCTGTCAGCCAGCTCTGAGCCAGTCAGCGAGCTCTGAGTCCTGTCCTGCTGCCCTGAGACCATGTCAGTGGAGGAGGTGACAGCTCAGGCTTCTCCCTAACCAAGCACAACCCTCACATCCTGACGGAGTCCCACAGCTCTCCTTCCTCTCTCTGTCTCTATTAGTCAGCCGGTCTATGAAAGGGCTCCTTCTGAATATCTCTATAACGATAAGTCTCTGTATAATCTATAATCAAAGCAATTGTGTGGTTGAAAGAGGGATGAGTATTTGAACTAAGCTCTGAGTGATTTCAGGGAGCTGAATGATGTCTTCATTATCTTAGCATATCTTCATCAAAATAAATGTGACAGAATCAGATTCGTTATAGTTTCTTGATCCAGAGCCTCAAATCCATTATGTCACAGTAGAAATAGAAATTAGCCCGCAGCACCAGTGTCCATACTAATAACTTAATTAATGCTGGAACAACAACATGGACACATCTATCAGACTAAGCCTGCTCCACTAAACGCAGCATTCATCTCCCCCACTACTGAGAGGTACCTGTAAAAGCAATTTATAGCACTGTCATTTCATCTCATTACAACTAATGTGTTTACCAGCAATTTTTTTAAACTAAATAACAAGGCACCATAAAACAAATTGCAACTCTGGCCCGCATGCCAGAGTTTACAAATAATAGTCATCAAGCAACAACAAAAACGTAATTTGCAACGCACCCATCCCTTTTACATTTTAGACAATGCTAAACAAAACATTACACTAAGAGTGCAGGCTAGGCAGGCAGTGATGAAACAGAGTCTGAGAAGGAGAAGAGTCTAAATGGCAAAAGTAGAGCATGGACTGAGGCTGCATTTTTCAAGCATCCAATCCCTCAGCTCCATCCAAGTGACTGTTCTATGGTCAAGTGAGTGTGGAAAGCAGACTTTAAAGTTCAGTTCCCCTTTCGCCCTTGACACCAATAGACAGACATATTGCTCTTGGCTCATTGTATGATAAAAGGCCAACTCAAGCAGCACTGTTTCAGTCTATCCCTGCAGGTAACTAGAGGGCAAAAACCCTACCTCCCTCTCATTCCTGACGCGTGAATGTACTCTGAATTAATGCAAACAAAGAAAGGGGAAATGGCAGAAAGAAATAGCTGATGGATGCTAACAAACATGGAGGAGGAGTGAGGAGGATGGGGGGGGGCAGACCAACTCCTGACATTTCATATAGTAAAGGAGGTCAATGTTGAACTGTCAGCCCTGGATTCATTCATTACTAATATGCATTGCTTCCTTCAGTTTAGCCCCTGGGGATAAGCTGATTTGTATGCCCGGACCAGATGACAAACACATTATCTTGGACATTACTGCACGGCTAACATATCTGTCACTGGCAGGCAGTCCGTGTAAAGACTAGAGTCAGATGCATTGTCCTCTATTTGCTTATAGAGGGTAATAGAAAGCCAAGGAAAGGACACAGGGATGTGATGCTATAAGCCTTTGTGTCTTATATACGTGTTTTATATGCAGCCTGCATGCATGTGTAGTTGGTGTGAAATGGCTAGTTAGCTAGTAGGGTGCGCGCTAACAGCATTTCAATCGGTGACGTCACTCGCTCTGAAACCTTGAAGTAGTTGTACGCCTTGCTCTGCAAGGGTCGTGGCTTTTGTGGAGCGATGGGTAACGATGCTTCGAGGGTGGCTGTTGTCAATGTGTGCAGAGGGTCCCTGGTTCGAGCCTAGACAGGGGCGAGAAGAGGGACAGAAGCTATACTGTTACACATGGATGGTAACCTGTAGTGTATAGAAGGTGTTAATCCAGACCCAGGGTGAGGTATAGTCTACTTTACAGAGGACTCCTAACATTAATCCTCTTTATCCCCTGGGCCGAGTTTTTCTAAATGTATCTGAATTTCACCCATCGGATAGGATTGAATGCATAGAAATAGAATGAATAGAATGGATGAATCATTGAATTTAATGGGGACTCACATTCTATTCATTCTATTTCTATGCATTTAATCCTATCCGATAGGCGAAATCCAGTTAGATAACTTTATAAAAACTGGGAACAGATCTCTGCCTCTTGATTTAATTAGAACCCTTAGAGCTCTGAAGAGTTCATCCCAGCCTGGGGCACATCAGGAGCTATGCTAATTCTCTGTCCCTGCGACAGTTACAGGGTTTCTCATCTGCATCAAGGGCAAAGCAGAGGCATCCATTAGCATCTGTTTAATTGGTATTAATTAGGTTTTATTTGACTGCATACCTCTGTCAAGGCTGTGGTCGGCACTAGGCAGCGTCAGCTGTAATTACAGTACTTGTAGTTTGCATGGTGTTGTGCACATTGACACAAGGCCCTCTGGGTAATAAATTACCTTTTTGTCGATACGAGCAGACTGACTATACAGAAGTGAAATGTAAGTGTAAATACGCAAGCTTTTCCAAAAGCTCAAGATAGCATGAAGGTCATATAGCATGAAGCTCATATACCCATGGGAGAGGTGTGTGGGAGTCTGCACTGCAGTGAGGATCTGTGACGGATGAGATGTTTTACAGTAATACTTCACCTGCTGTTCTATACAGAGACCCTTTCCGTGTCTCTGTTTCTAATTAAGAAAAGTAATCAGTGTGTTCATTACGACCCAACCACACAGGGATGAACTATTTCAATCTAGCAGGGGAGACAGGGAGCAATGGCCCGAGCTGTCACCAGTGCAGTGTGATGCTCTATCTGATCAGTATGACTATCCATTTCTAATTGCACTAAGGCCTGTTCCTTCTCCAGCCACTCTATTTTCCATCTACAGTAAAACCAAGCTTATCGATTAGCACCAAGTCCACTGGAGAATTCAGTTAAACAATCATCTGGTGTGTGTGTGTGTGTGTGTGTGTGTGTGTGTGTGTGTGTGTGTGTGTGTGTGCGTGTGCGTGTGTGTGCGTGTGCGTGTGCGTGTGTGTGTGTGTGTGTGTGTGTGTGCGTGTGCGTGTGTGTGTGTAGAAAGATAAAAATAACTATATTCTCCTCTGTTTTTCAGGTAAACAAGCGAAGCCAGCAGAGTCTTCCCTCTCCTATGTTCTAACCATCCTCATTAAGTTAACAGGTCAGTCAGGCTGCGTTTACACAGGCAGCCCAATTCTGATATGTTTCCCACTAATTGGTATTTTGACCAATCACATCCAATCTTTTCACATCAGATCTTTTTTAGAGCTGATCTGATTGGCCAAAAGACCAATTATTGAAAAAATATCAGTATTGGCCTGAACACAGCCTACACTACAAACGGAGTAGCATCCACAGATGCACCCCTTTCTATCATCCCTTCCACTCTGTTTGTCATTTCAGGCTAGCGCTGATCTCATCGATCCATCGAGGTCATAACACCGATGCAGCTATTGGAGTCTGATATTTCAAATTCAAGCCACACACATAACCCTGCTATCGGACGCTTCCAGTCTACAGCAAAAAAAAGATCAGAAGCCAACCTCTATTTTCACCGCTATCTCACAGACACTAATAGGTGTCTGTAAAACCAGGGGCACCTGTCTAGAATTACAGTATTTAAACAAATGAATGACATGATGGAGCATAATTGCATAATTGATATATCGCAATGAATGTGATGACAGAAAGTAAATATACTTATTTTTTATATTTGATATGATTCTTACAAATACTGTAAATATTATCGAATGTAATAGAATGAAGGTTTACGCTGTATTAGGCAGACAATGTGGAAAACGTGCACAGAGAGACATCGAAGCCCCAGTGAGCTGTGAGGAGTACCCTTGAAGAGCATGCGCCCTGTATCCCTATCTCTGTCCGGTTAAACAGTTGGGTCTGTGCGCGAATAGAGACAAACGTGATGCTGCTCTGCTGTGTGTGTGACCGAGGCGACATGGCGAGGATTAACATATTGGGATTATTGTTTTTCTAATGACTTCGTGTTAGAAGGCATTACATAAGAAAAAGAATGAGATGAGGCCGACGAAGACGAGACATCAACATCGCCACATACAATGATGAGCGCCAATTCGACTCAGAAACACTGAAGGACTGAACACTCGGATGCCATTTATGAAGGATGTGCAGAATTTGATTAACATATGTAGCTTTTGTTCATGATTCGTTTTTCGTTCGTTTGCTTTAACCTACTATCGAGATACTGGCGTTATGGTAAGACCTACAGTATGTTTGTAATTGTGGAGCTGTATAGATTTAGGAATTGTTCTATGTTGATGTTCTAACGTGTTAATAAGTCATTTGTGCATGGTCTAACCCGTGAACTTTTATAGACTACTGAACAGCAATTGAAAAAATAGCCTCAAATGTGACTTTGGTGATTTAAAAGGGTTGTTGTAAGTTATTGTAAATTGATGTGATGCATAAATAATGCATCGAGGCCATACGAAAATCTACATGATGCAAACAAGTGGATACTAGATACTAGATCAGTTGAAATTTAACCTATGATATATTGGCAAATCTTTCTTCATATAAAGGGTCCCACTTTTCCCCAATTTATAACGGCATTATAGAGAATTTAGAAAGGGCTCTACCACAGAGTATTAATTGAAAACCATTTTGAATATGATACAACATCGAAGTGGGAGACCTTATTTGTGCTAGGTTGATGCCCAAGACACAGCAGATCATTACACAGCCCTCAGTGGAGAATTTTTCCCTCTGTTTTCTTTCCACAAAGCCCAAGAGAAAGACCCCCCTCTCTTGTTCGCACACACACACACACACACACACACACACACACACACACACACACACACACACACACACACACACACACACACACACACACACACACACACACACACACACACACACACACACACACACACACACACACACACACCAACCCCTCTCCCTCCAATCTAGTATTGAATGGGGTATTCAGTGGGCTGTTTGTGTGAGCTGATTTGTGTTCCAGGGTGGATCACAAGCTACAGCCTCCTGGGCATTTGGGTTCAGCAGCGGGGGCCATGTTAGGAAAAGGGGAATGGTGGAAGGTTGCAAGGGAGAATGGTTGGAGGCTGGAGGTGGAAATGAATGTTTCAGAGGATAAGGTATTATGCCAGCATGCCACCAGTCACATGTGGAGTAGACAGAAGACAAACATGTCCTCCTCAAGGCCATAACTTGCTATATAAAGGATGAAGGAAAAAACAACAACTTTGTGCTATGTTGGATCATAGATTTACAAAAATCTTCAATACAAATTCAATAGAAGACCCAGTAGGTGATTCATACCATACATTTCCATCATCAGCTATAGAGAGATGAAGCAAAATATTACAACAGAACATTCTGTAACTGCAGTTAAAACTTTCTGCAAATCACTTGTTAAACACACTTGCAGGCATAACCAGGTGTTCTTCAATAAATACAGTACAAGTCTTGTTGCAGCAGAGATTGGTGCAGTTACTCATTCTTCACATATGCATCCATTTTATTTCAGTAGTCAATAAAAGGATGTTGCATTTGCAATAATTTTAGCAGCCATTTATTGAGCGGTTTTTAGTGACTGTGGCATGTTTATGGCTTTGCCCATCAATCTGCAAATGGAAATGAAACACAAAGTGTAAATAACCCAAGATGGTCCATTTACTAACAAAATATTAATGCAGCACTACATATATATCCCTTGCTGGCTGGCTCTTAAAGGATCGGTAAGTGCTGGCCCTGGATCACTCTCAGGAGTGGCTGAGTGTATTCCACACAGGTCACGCATGCAGAGGCTGTCCTTGGCTTAGCATAGTCTCAGCTCACACCCTAAAATCTGGGTCAGAATTTACAGAAATATATACATATAAATAACTGATACTCTTGGACTGATGCTCCTGTCTTGTAAAATCAAATACATTTTTATACATTTGGTCTCAATAATAAAATAATTTGCAGAAATGCCACATTAAGGTTTTTTATTGTAAAAACCAAAATTCAAACTGGCAAAATGTACAAGATTGTCTAAGATGTAAAAGTAGGCTAAAGCTTATGAAAGGGAGCTTAATCTAGAGCTCAACTATGTTTATGATAATCACCTTGTCTGTACTGCACTTGAAGACAATCTGTGGGTTCCAGGAAGTAAGGAGCAACATGAAAAGAAAAACAAAGAAGAGCAACTAAAGAAGTGCCTCAGTGCTTGCCTGGGGCAAGGCAGTTCCTCTGAGGCAAAACTCAGAAACAAATAAAAATTGTAAGAGGGAGCTCTGGCATATCAGGATATGAATTTGGATGAAAATTCGAGAGATTTGTCTGACTCTGCAAGAGATTTATCTTGTCCTGAAACTTATTAAGAGATTTGGCTGGTTTTTGGAAGGATAAATGTATCTGTCTGTAAAGGCTCTCTTAGTCACGGCAGTGCTTTATTGCCAGCCTTCCCATACTTATTGAATCTGGTTTCTAAAGTTTATTCTCCATTTTAAAGTAGCCTATTTTGCATGTGATTAATGCCTTAAATTGTTAATGCCATACACAAAGTCCTGGTTAAACAGTGCTTTGTTTGAGCAATAATCTACATTCATTAGTGAAAGGTTCATCTTTAAACTGCAGAGTTCCTATTTTTTATAAATTTTCAAGAAAAAAGATGCTACCCACAACTCAGTGAAAAACTGAGTTACCTCAGTGGAAAACTGGCATTAACTCTATAATGAAACACATGGTTTAAAAAGTATTGTACTGCCCAGTTGAGATTGACGAATGCAATCTGGTTCCTGCAAATGCAAGTATGTTATTGCTGAAAGGGAGGGGGTTGACAAGCTGACTGAGCTAAATGTGTTGATCTCACACTGTTGGTTCATGTCAGAAAGTAATGGATTAGATGATGACACAGTGAATCTCGCATTGTGGTGGAAATAAGTAATTCTTGTTAAAAAAAACATAATGTAATCACTGGCTAACGCTACTAAAACTATCATTTTTGTGAAGGAAAACTAGCATCTGCTAGTTACTTTATAAACTCATGAAAATAATGTTTCTCTAAGCTTCTTTTCATTCCACTCTGGTCTATCTTGGTGTTGGCGAGAAAGAAAGCCACCACATGTCAAGCCTTTGTTTAGAACTGGGCCGTGTTCCAAAGCTGAGTCTGAGATGAAGGTGAGAGGTTACGCGGACAAGAGCAGGATCTAGTTTTGAGACCATTCAGGCAATTGGTTTTGTGTCATGCATGTCAACTACGTATTGTAAACAAGTAGACATGGAACTTATAGTTTGCCAACTTGTAGAGGAGGAATTTGTGACTTACTTAGGCTCACCTTCTCTCCTTTATAATAGAGACATATACAACCATAACCACACTGCCTCAATAACACAATATTTATCCTGTGTCTCCTATCTGTAGTTTCATCTTTGGGGATAAGAAGAGAAAGCTGAACCTTGACCTCATTCAGACTGCCTTCCATTGGCTCCGGAGGAGGTGGGCTGAATCATCCTGATTCAAGAGGCTGTGTCTTCGCATTACAGTCAAGATACATACAGCAACAAGCTATGGAGCGGAACCTCTTGCTTGAGTGGATCATGGTCAAGGTACATCTAAGGACATTTGACGACTAGGCTCCACCAACTCCTGATTCCTATTCCTCTTGTGGTGAGAAGTATTGTAGTTCACAATAATCGTATTGCTGAGATGACTAGACAAGAGAGTATGTTTCTGAGATAGAATGCTTTACACCAGAGCTCTGTATATGTTTGAAGCCAGCGGCAGGCTGAGATAAAGAGGGGATCGATGGCCAAGCCCCTTTACAGACTGCAGCGTTTCCTCCGGAGGACCCAGCTGTTTTTGCTCTTCCTGGGTGTGGCCTACATCATGGCCGGGAGCGTCCTGCTGCTCCAACGGGCCAGCCTGGTGGTGACCCAGCGAGGGGCCACCAGCCCTCCACTGTCCTCCCTGCCCTCCTTACCCTCACCACCCCGGGCCCTGGGGATGCCACCCGTGAGGGTAGGAGGCTACGGTGGCAGGAGCTCACAGATCATGGCCAGGTGGCAGGGGTACAAGTCTGGGAGCCCGTTGGATGACAGGACTGGAACACGCTGGCTCATGTCGAGGAATCTGGAGATCCGACACCTGCGGCGGCGCTGGTTCCACAGCCTGATGACGGAGAAGGATATGTCACAGGTAGAGAGGAGCACCCCCAGGAGGAATGTGCCTCACAAAGGTACCTACCTATCCCAGAAATTAGGAAAATAGTTATCTGCCATTTAGAGCGGAGATTCTATAAATTAGCTATGTGTCAACTTCTCAAGTTTTGGAGACACTACCTGAAAAGTGGTTGACAAAATGAAGTAACACAATGACAAACTACTTAACCTGTAACTAATGATTTGCTGATTTATGTATGTGTGTTTGTTTGTTTCCTCTCATGGCAAGGTTCTTACATGGGCTGCTTCCTGGACAATTCCAAGGAGCGGGCTTTGAGAGGGTCTGTATCCACCAATTTCCGCAAAATGACCAGCACCATGTGCCAGGATACCTGCTCAGTGAGGTAATTGTCTCTCCATCCTGCCTCAACACACTATTATCAGATCTTTCACAACGCAGGAAGTATTTCACATCTCAGGAGGAGCATATCATAAACATTATATAACCCCATTCCCATCCTATAATCTCTGCAGATTAAACTACACATAATCTGTGTATCTGGAATGCACCCACAGGTAGGCAGACCATACAATTAGCATAGCATAGGCATAAGCTCACCCCGAGGAGTTCCACGATACTTGACTTGTATTAACTAGTAATGGAAGAGGGTTTGGGGGGAAGAGAGTAAGCACAGACCTACAGTTGCAGGAGCAGAGCGCTAGCTGGTTTGCCCCAGGCTGAGAATTTGAAGCCTCCGAATTAAGGATGTGTGAGCAGAGGAGCAGAGAGGAGTGTTGTAGTCTCTGGTCTCCCAGGGCAGATGTTGAAGGAGTTGAGGAGGGGGGTTGGCGAGATGGAGTGATCTGCAGTGAGGGACTAGGGAGCGACAGGCAGGCAGACTGCTTCAGTCTCTGTCAGTATTAATTGTGCAGCAGAGCAAAGGGAGCGAGACATTCGGTGCTCCCCTAATTAACCCCTAGGGTAGAGGAGCTTGCTGCATTTGCATTGCTGTTGAATTCATTATTAACATACTGTATGTTCTCGTGTTACACGTATGGTTCAGCATAGTTATAGACAAAGATTACTCTTGAAAAAGAAGACTCTTTAGTCAATCAATATATGAAATATGTTTCTTTTAACAAAGATCCAGATTATTTAGTCATTACGGATGTGTTGTGAATACTTTGTGAGTTGATGTAAACTGTTACCAGAGTTGTATATCTATCTGAATGTCATTTATTACAGTGGCTACCAGTTTGCTGGTCTGGAGTACGGGTCGGAGTGTTACTGTGGCAACCACATCACCAGCCTGCGTGTAAGAGACGAGGAGTGTAACTTGGACTGTAAAGGGGAGAAAGGCTCCCCCTGTGGAGGTGTTGGGCGCCTGTCAGTGTTCAAGGTGGAGGATGTTCTTCCAGGCCAGAGGAGATGTGAGTATCAGGGACCTGGTCCAATCTTGAGAGATGGGGAACAGTAGGAGATTGAGTCAAGCTGATAAAGCATTGCATTCATTGTCATTAGAACACACATCTGTTACACACCCACACATACACTGGCTCTGGCTCTGCTTACAGGGAATGTTCAGGTATGTTATAGGTCTGTATTGAAGCCTTATGGCTGAGACTCGCAGCTGTGCAAACTACCTCTCCTGTGTTTGCAGACAGGAACGTGCACTACCGCGGCTGCTTCAGGGAGCCTGAGAACAGCTCGTCTACATCTCTGGTCCATGTGCTCCAGCCCAACCTCACCTCCCAGTCCTGCATAGAGGCCTGCATTAACAAGGTTGGACCCCTAGGGTGCCATTGTCTGGATTTTGCTTATAAATAAATTGTTTCAGCATTTACGATGTGCTTATGAATACTTTTTGAATGCCCTATAAACCCATTATACATTTTAGTTTGTTTAAAGTGTTACCAAATTTGCCTGGCCTAGGAGTTTCCTCTGGCAATGCTGAGGAGGTCGGACTGTTTCTGTGGTTACGCTACTCCTGACTTCACTCTCCATGAGCCGGCTAAGGAGGAGCACTGTTCACAGAGCAACACCACTGAAGCCTCCTTACCATCAACCCTCCAGCACTTCTACCAGGTCTACCAGACACCTGTCCAAGGTAACACGGTCAGACAACCAAAAAAGCATTCTTCCTTCAAATCCAGGACAGCCAACCTTGTGAAATAATTTTAAGCACCACTGCAGCATAACACCAAACTCCACTTTGCACCACGCAAATAAAAAATTCCACTCAAGTTGTTAAAATTATGTGGGCCTTTGTCTTCTGTTTCTGAGCAGACTATGTATAATTCCCATCCTGATTTAAAATGTTAAATTCCTTCTTTCTCCCAGACTCCAGATGCACAGAGAGGAAGTTCCTACCAGAGAAGTCCAGTTCATTGATAGCGCTCTCCAGCTTCCCAGGAGCAGGCAACACCTGGGTCAGACACCTCATAGAGTTGGCCACAGGATACTACACAGGCAGCTACTACTTTGATGGAACCCTTTACAACAGAGGTCAGCTCCTATACTGTACAGCCACTTCTGTCCTTGAACATCTGTTGTGCAGATCCAGCTATTTGCCTCAGTCCATAATGAATTCAAGATTTTAAAAAATGTAAGTTATCATCCATACCCCTCTGTCTGGCTTGGCTTATACGGCCAAGGATGAAAGCAAAATATTTCACATATGGTGTGTGTATCTGTGTCTTGGTGTTGTGTAGGCTTCAAAGGTGAGAAGGATTACTGGAAGAGTGGTCGGACCATCTGTGTGAAAACACATGAGAGTGGGAGGAGAGAGATAGAGATGTACGACTCTGTCATCCTGCTGATCAGGAGCCCGTACCGTTCCCTCATGGCTGAGTTCAACAGGAAGTGTGCAGGACATCTGGGATACGCCTCTGATCAGAACTGGAAGGCCAAAGGTACAGAGCCAGCCTGGAATCTGGGTTTTATTGTGGCTTGTATTAGTCATGTACAGTATAGAACACCCGCCAAAGTAGGAGACCTCCTGAGACTGTTTTTTTTTTAAATTGCAGAAGGGAGGGTTTGTGTGTCTGTCTGCATTGTTTGAGTTGACGTTGTTCTTTCTGAAAAGTACTGCACAATAACATGCTCCCCCCCTCTTGTAGAGTGGCCTGAGTTTGTAGGCAGCTACGCCACCTGGTGGGCATCGCACGTACTGGACTGGCTGCGGTTCGGCCGGCGGGTCCTAGTGGTCCACTTTGAGGAACTCCAGACAGCACTGGTTCCCCGGATACGATCCATCGCCTCCTTCCTCAACGCCACGGTGACCGAGGACAGACTGCTTTGTGCCGAGAGCAACCAGGATGGACACTTCAAACGCTCCGGGGCCCGGCGGCCCACCTTCGACCCCTTCACACCCGACATGAGAGGACTGATAGATGGGCTGATCCGTGCGGTGGACCAGGCTCTCCGGGACAGCAACCACACAGGCCTTCCACTGGAGTACCTGCCCAGATGATGGACAGCTAAACTTTGATAACCCTGATCTCCACCTTGTCCACTACCTTGTCCCTCCTCGGTTTACACTGCTTTAAAGCTGTGGTGGTACGGATAGATGGGTACGCCCTATCCAACCCAAGAGAAAGTGTTTCATATCAGGAGCGTGCCCTGCAAAGGAAACATAGTCATATACACAGAGGCTATTCTCACAAGCGCTGGTTTATCAAAGCGCTGGTTTATCAAAGAACTGTCTTTCTGTTTTAGAAGTGTTAGGCTTTTTGGGACATTGCCTTATTGGGGGTGAATTTATAAGTGTACCAAACAATGGAAACGGTTTTCTCTGTTTTAAATAAACTCTAAATAAACGGTACATCCTATAAGAACCATGGGCTACATCCTGTGGTTCAACCCACTTTTGAATTTTGTTATTGTGAGTCAAATATAAAAACTCTATATATTGGATTACAACATAATAAAGTGACATGTTTAATGCAAGCAACGTCTTCAGAAAGGGATACTGTTGTAGTATGAGTTAACATTGGAGTGTTTGTAAGGTGGTGTTGTTAATACTGATAAAACATAATTAGACCATCAAGTAACCAAATTAAACAAAATATACCACTATTCAAAAACTATGTTGAGGGATCAACTACGCTACAGCCACGGGAAGTGGAAAAATTATGTCAGGTTGTATTTTGAGTGCTTCATCCCCAGAGAGAAGGAGAGGGAGAGTGAGCAGGCCCATGACAGAATGATCTGTCCCAGGTCAAGAGAGCAGCCCTGGACAAGACCAGACAGACAGTCCCAGCCTGCAGGTTTAGCTCAGGGGAGGGGCAAGTCGCTAGTCCTCTATACTAATCTGTACTGAGCTGATAAGCGCAGCAGCACTGGTTGTGTGAGCGATGCACTATGTACCAGAGTGTCTGGATTTACAATTGTGTAATATGGTACTCTCTCTCTCTCTGTCTCTTTCTCTCTCTCTCTCTCTCTCTCTCTCTCTCTCTCTCTGTCTCTTTCTCTCTCTCTCTCTCTCTCTCTCTCTCTCTCTCTCTCTCTCTTTTTCTCTCTCTCTTCTCTCTCTCTCTGTCTCTCCCTGTCTGCAGCATTCGATACACTGATAGAAAATATTTGTTAAATGTTTTTTGGAAAACAGATTAAAGTGATAGTTCAAAATACAGAACTACATGTTGTATTCCTATTAGGCCTTATTACACAAATACACATTATAAATCTTGTATATCCTGAAAATAAAAAGGTATATTTGAGCAGAAACCATGGGTATGAAATGTTGACATGGGATTCTGGGAAATGGGGAATACATGCTGAGCAAGTTTTCTATTGGGGGCCGAAGTAAGGTTGTTATTATCAGTGGCGTGTATTCATGGACGCCAAGGAAAGCCAGGCTTCCCAAATAAAGTACAAAAAAAACCAACAAAAAACATAATCTTTCTGTCTTTCATAATTTTCCTTCAATTTGCAAGAGGCTGAATGTATCTCACAGGAGAAAACATCAGAGCGAGCGAAACAGCGCCCCTCTGTCTCTATGTGTAGGCCATCTATCTGATACTCTGGTCCAAAAGAGTATGACATTGTTGCCACCTGTAGCATTGAAAGCAAGGGAAGCCAGCAAGAATTTGACCTCCCTTGACAAAAAAATAACAAAAATGTCCAATCATTGTTGAGCTAAACTGTGGGAGCTCAACTGTGAATGGTCCTGGCAGTGAATAAAAAGTGTCAAGGGAAGCCAGCTTGGATTTGGTGTTCCTCCTATCAAATCGCATACATCATTAACAGAAACAATTTGAATTGTTGCGTCTAGTTGTGTTGTTGTCCTCCAGTGGCTAGTCCTAAACTAGCCATGGATGGAGATAGGGATTTGGACTTGTAGTTTTACTTAATTCTCTGTACTGGCCAATGATTATAACAGCGATTCTGATCCAACCATTAATTCCTACATTGTTGTGCCCCTGGCCTGAGAGGATGGAAGTTCAATACGTAGCTAGATGTAGAAGGCTAATGTTAACTAGCTAACGTTGCCCATGAATGGAAGTTAGGCTACCAGTAGTGAGCAAGCATTTTAGCCAGGTAGCCTAGGACAACATAAAATAAAAGCGTGTACTGTATGACAGTGAAAGACCGTTTCATCAACATGAAATAGAGGAGGATGGCATTGGTGTTTCTCTACAAGTAGGGTGAGTCAACATGTTTTTTATTTGCACGAACGTTCGGCCACGCAAACAGAAGCAGAACCATAGACAGCCGCATCATATTTAGCATATGTGTTAGGGTTGCGTAACTGGTGGCACAGAAGTCAGGCGCAGGAGAGCAACACTTAGTACAAACGTGGTTGTTTAATAAGACCATAAACACGGTACAAAACAACACAATAAATAAATGGGCACAGAATACCCGTAGCGCACCAGTAATACATTACGTGCAACAATACTAACAATACAAACAATTCCGGACAAGGACATGTGGAAACAGAGGGTTAAATACACAACATGTAATGAATGGAATTGAAACCAGGTGTGTGGGAAGAAAATGAAAAATGGACCGATGATGACTAGAAGACCATTGACGCCGACCGCCAAATGCCGCCCGAACAAGTAGAGGCACCGACTTCGGCGGAAGTCGTGACATTATGTTGATTGGACTAAATTGTTTTTGGTATCTTTTAGTTGTCACTGTATTATACGAGCAGAGGTGATTTGATGATGTAGAAATTTTGAAGTTGAAATGGTGCTGGAATAGTGGAGGCAGCTCCTGATTTCTTTGCGACTTGCGGTAAGTTGTTTAGTGGTCCGAAAATGTTGGAAACATTAACTTGCTTAACCATGCTGTACCACCAATGCCATTCAAGGCCACAGTGTCTCCCAACCCCTCCTGTCTCAGCCTCCAGTATTTATTCTGCAATAGTTTGTGTCGGGGGGCTAGGGTCAGTCTGTTATATCTGGAGTATTTCTCCTGTCTATCCGGTGTCCTGTGTGAATTTAAGTATGCTCTCTCTAATTCTCTCTGTATTTTTCTCTCTATCTTTTTCTTTCTTTCTTTCTTTCTTTCTTTCTTTCTTTCTTTCTTTCTTTCTTTCTTTCTTTCTTTCTTTCTTTCTTTCTTTCTTTCTTTCTTTCTTTCTTTCTTTCTTTCTTTCTTTCTTTCTTTCTTTCTTTCTTTCTTTCTTTCTTTCTTTCTTTCTCTCTCGGAGGACCTGAGCTCTAGGACCATGCCTCAGGACTACCTCGCCTGACGACTCCTTGCTGTCCCCAGTCCACTTGGTTGTGCTGCTGCTCCAGTTTCAACTGTTCTGCCTGCAGCTATGGAACCCTAACCTGTTCACCGGACGTGCTGCCTTGTCCCAGACCTGCTGTTTTCAACTCTTTAGAGACAGCAGGAGCGGTAAAGATACTCTGAATGATCGGCTATGAAAAGCCAACTGACTCCTGAGGTGCTGACCTGTTGCACCCTCTACAAGCACTGTGGTTGTAGAGTGTGGTTGAATTTATTCTGCCACTGTCTTCTTATTGTCTCGGCCTATAGGCCTTATATCACGGTCGTAAGGCATATGAATTGACAGCAAACAACACAATTAACACAACACATACAGTGTAGGTTGTAACATGGCTTGGCTTCCCCAGTGATTTTACCCACTCACCGCTACAGGTTAATATTATCCAGTGCCACTTGGTGAAAATGAATGCTACAATACAGATTGGAGATTGGTATTGGTATGTGCAAGTCTATTGTTTTTCCAGTCTAATGTACACTTGGCGCCATCGTGTGGACATTAAATCATATTTTGGGAATATAGGTAAAGGGACAGTTCCATCAAAATATACTTTTTTACACTTACCTTGGCTGTGGTCTATTCACCATCGCCATACCACTACTGTGACTATGGAAGAATAAACAAACGTTTAATCAAGAGGTTACTAAGACGTGTTATGTCCGAACCTGCAATTTACCTCAACATTAATAAGTACATATACCTAAATGCTGTCACAGGGACATCAGACCTAATTCACCAGTTCACATTCACCTGTCTTTATCAGTGATTATATATAAAATCCACCAGCATGGGTCAGGGTAAGACCTATAGAGCATCCGAACAGGACAAGTAATGCACACTATAGTCATTCCATAAGCATATATTGTCCAGGTATGACAATAATAAATATTAGTTGTATCCATGGACTAGTTTTTGACAAAACTGCATGATAGAAAAGCATGTGTACACATTAATTTCATGACTATGATTTGTGTGTGGTGATTTTGTATGTTTAGTTGCATGGCGTATTCTGCTGAGCGTCATTTTTCGCCCCTATTTCTGGCAGCAGGAGAGAAGTGTCAAGGTGTTACATTTAAGAGGCTCATCAGCTTATTCGGGATATGGGTCAGCAAAGGTGGAGTTGCTTTTCGACCCACCTCCCAGCACTTTCTCTCTCCCTCCCTTTCTCTCTTGCTGTCTCTCCCTCTCTTTCTTTATTTCACTCGCTTTCTCTCTCTCGCTCTCGATCTATCTCTCTGTGTGTCTCTCTCTCAAATACAAACACAGTCACACACAGCCATAGCCTACCACCCAGGATTCAAATTAAATAATAAAGGCTTATCTAGTCATAGGAAATAATCCATTACATTGATCCGGGTTCAAATATAGTAGGCCTGTCCATATTCAAATATATGTTGTCATGTCGAAAGAGATTCCCTAAAAACATGATAAAACTTTTATTTATGCAGCAGGTTAGGATAATTAACATAGCAGGTTAGGAGAATTAGGTTAAGGTTAGAAAAAGGGTTAGGGTTAGCAAAAATTATCTCCTGACCTGCCTACGAAAAGTCAGTTTTATTGAAGTGCAGTGTTTTTGGGAATCCCGATGCCAAAAGCCAGATTTTTGTATCTAGGCTGGGGCCAATCCTCAAAAAGAGCTTTAGTTTTTGAAATACTCCTACCAAAGGTAGGATAAAACACAATCATATTTTTTTACATCTCTAATGTCTCCCATTTAGGAAATGGATGGTTGTGTAAAAAAGTGCAGAACACGGGCCAAGAGGAGATGGACCACAAACTCATGTAACCCAATACTGCAAGCGCTGATATTGCTAAAAATGTGCTCTCATTCAGTGCTGTATGGCTGTATGGTTTCAGAACTACTGGCTAAAAAGTATACAAAAGTACCAGCGAATATCTTTGATAGTGAACTTGCCAAGTCAAATTTGCTCTAATTCAGTGCTGTATGGTCCTGCCTGACAAAAATACATACAGTTACCATTTTGATGTTGTGACTATTGTAATCTTATCGGATTCAAGTAAAACAAGTGGGCTGAGATGGTGAAAACTGTCATTTCTTTTCAGTCTAATATTTCTCGTTGGATTTTATATGTTTAGCCTCTTGCAATTATTTTAGGGGGCCCCCTAGATTTGACTCCAAATCCATAATGGAGTCCAAAATTCAATATGGCTGCAGCAATACAATTGCCTCCTCTATGGAAAGATGAGACTCTCACGAACTTGTTGGTTTTCTCAGTTTTGCTCTACGACCCCCACAAGTGTCTTGGGACTCGTCTGAAGACGGTACAGATGATCTGCCAACTTCTATCTGTAGTGTCCAGTTTGGACTACACACTAAAATGAGTTTGGGCTACACACTAATCCCCTCCGTGGAAAGATGAGACTCTCACGAACACGTACATGTCACCCACAGGCCTGACAAGACCAGTCTGAAGGTCCCAACCAGTTGAAAACATGCATGAAAGTATATATGGAGACTGTTTAGTGTAAAAATAAGGAGTTAAATACATGTAAAAAAACAATACATGTTTCCTGATCTTTCTTATATCTCTCAGATACAAGAACAGACACTTCAGAACAAACTTCCTTTTGGGGTGAACTATCTGTTGTTCCATGTAGCGAATCTGTTATTCAATGAGTTTGTATGGGCTAAAAGCAGTAAGGACAAAACCATATTTTCATCAAATAATGTTTTTATATTTTGTTTTGATACATCAATGGGTCTTAAAATTCTAAATCAAATAGCAAAATGATCCTTGGTATGACCTTTTTAAAACAATTCCAAGTCACAAGTTTCTTTGAGCATCAATGATGCAACTCAGAGGCTCCCACAAATGGAAAGAGAACTCTGAACACCCTCTGAACATCCTATGCCAAGTCTACAACTTGCGGTATACCAACTGTGGTATAACTTGTGCCTCCATGATTGGGCTCTTAAGTCACCTCCTTATTATTTAGAAGTAAGCTTTGATTCATTGCTATTCCGATAAGGCTGCCTGAATCCAACATGACTTCCCTCTGGCTCACTGCATTTGTGATGCACATTGAGATGTGCCGGAACCTTGGACCCCAAAACATTTCATTTCGATGTCTGAGCCCACTTGTTTTCCTTAGAGCCAGTTAGAATAGCCACAACATCAAAAGACGTGTAACTGTATGTATTTTTGTTGGGCAGGACCATACAGCTCTGAATGAGAGCAAATTTGACTTCTTGAGTTGTCTATTAATCAGCTACCAAACATTTTAGTTTACATTCATCATAAATATTTATAGTTGATATTTCCGCCTATTGTTTCTCTGTGTATGCATGTCTATATTTCCAAGATGCATTAAGATATCCTAATGCGGTTTATTTGTGTATGTAGGGCAGGCAACTGACTACTTGAATTCCAAATTTGAGCAATATCATATGCAACATTGGGTTACATAAGTTTATGTGGCCCATCCCCCTCCAGCCAGGCATTATTCTGCACTTTTTGAGTTTAGTTTTGGAGTAAAATATTTTTACACAACCATCCATTTCATAAATGGGAGACATTAGAGATGTGAAAAAATATGGTTATGTTTTGTTCGACCTCTGTTAGGGGTATAATTTTGTGGGGGAGGCCCTGCCACTTGCCTAATCTGTCTAAATTGGCGCTGGGTCGTCAAAACAGCTGAAATGACTGACGCAGGCAAATATTGAGGAGCTCAGGGGATACACGCGCAGGGAAAACCCTTCGTTAACGTTAATTATTCCCTCTACACCTAAGAGCAAATTCAACTTAAGTGGGGGGCCTATCATTGTCACATAAACGCATCAGACCAATTAGTGTTCGGTGCATAGTGTTCATGCAACAAGCTGTCTCCATGGCAAAGGAAATAAATAAGTTACTTTGACCCTAGATAAAATACTTTGTTTTTCATCTTCATCAATGTTATTAGTGCCAAATAGAAAACGTATAATTATATTTCTTTAGAGCCCTCTATTTAAATTAAAATGTGATTTTCTGCAGAATATAGGCCTAGGCTAGTATCTTGACAAGGCTTTGTGAGATGGTTATGTGTTTCGGAGACTCCAACGTACATTGACAATCCTCTTATAGTGTGCCTTACTGAATATGGATTAGGTCCGGGTGCAGCACCCGTTTTGCCTACAGGTCACTTTGAAAGGGCTTTGATTGAATTGGCGTGGCTGATCTTGGCCTGCTATAATTTATATATACTCATTAGACATTCAATATAAATACGTTTTACATTTGTATACATTACATTTAGAAAATATTGCTTTATTTAGGATGCTTTTGTAGTCTACGTTTCTGCAACCTGTTAAGCATCAGGTAACCTTTACTTGTCAAGAAGGATACTTTACACGGATGCATAATGTTAGTCTCTTTGATTCTAATGAGCTAACATTATAAGGTGAGGAAAAAATGTTACTTGTGTGTGGAGTAGACCTGTGTAAGGTGCGCTAGCCTCTTCAAGCGCCAACAGCTGCATGTAAGGAGCTCTCCAGGGTGCTGAAGTTGACAGACAACGGAGCTCCTGCCTCTGCCTCACTCTATGGTAGAGACCAGAAAGATAGTGAGGTGTTCTGGCTTCAACTGGGCAACGGTATGACATTTCACATGAGGGAAAATATAGACAATACTGGAATGTTGAGGTGAGGATTACTGCAAAAAAACAGGAGTGTTAAAAAAACTATCCTCAGACTTCACAGCTTTTAAAAAGGCCAAGGCAAGCAATGGTAAGTGCAACGTATTATGATTAAAGCTATGCTATTCAAGGGTGTCTCTTTGAGATAACATGCTATAAAATACAGTGATCTCACTCTCACATAGCCTACCTTGTGTTAACACTATGCAGTTTATAAAACTTTGAAGTAGCCTAACCTAATCTTTTTTTGCAGATGTCTTTGGTGTGGTTTATAATGCTTTGATGTAGGATCAGATCACAGTTCACCAATACGGATACTCCAGCAGGATAATGCAACATATTCCTCTAAATGTTAGAGGTGTGCTATGGGACTTATCCAACTATCCCTATGGCCCCATCTTCAAGAGCAGACACAGCCTTGCATCGCTGCCATTCTATAACTTTCTGCTATGGGTCCTGCTCGGGGTTTTGACGTTTCCATGCTGTGTCCAGTGTTTAATCTTCAAAGTTGGGGTCCTTGGGCCCTGGAACTGCGACCCGGTATACTCCAAGGCCCTACCTGCGCTGGCCGCTAAACTGGCCGTAGGCAGAATAAACGAGGATTTCAGTTTAGATTTGGGCAGCAAATTGGACTTCGTGATCCTGCAAGAAGCCTGTGAAACGTCTAAAGCATTGACAACATTTGTGTACTACGAGAAGATGGTGGACGGTTTCGTCGGACCCACGAATCCAGGATACTGTGACGCAGCTTCACTTTTGGGCAAAAACTGGGATAAAGCTATCTTTTCCTGGGCATGTATTAACTATGAGTTGGATCGAATCAAGAGCTACCCAACCTTCGCACGGACACTGCCGTCACCTACACGGGTGTTGTTCACCGTGTTGAAGCATTTCAGTTGGGCCTACATCGGCATCGTGTCTTCCAATGAGGATATCTGGATAGACACCGCCGGTAAAGTGGCCAACTCCCTGCGGAGCCAGGGACTTCCCGTTGGCATAGTAGCGTCGCTGGGAATGAACGAGACGGAGATGGAAAGCACACTGAGAAGAATCCAGGCTGCTGGAGAGATCAAAGGCAAGTGTTTTTAAGAACATATTTACCTTCTCTTTGATTAAGTTTTGGTTACTGAAAAGATACGAGTGAAATAAGTACAGGCTATGCTATCAAGCCTCACAAGACTGTTTTTTTATTTTTATTTATTTAACTAGGCAACATGAAACCTGTGGCTGATCAGTTTAAAGGGGTAATCCGCAGATGAAACAATAACAAATCACTGAGGGATGGGGCTGGAGAAATGTAACCACTCTCAAATTCATAGAAAGAGCAATGGATACAAGTACTAACCATCCATGATATCAACGTTATAGTTCTAACCATGTTTTGAGGCTATAAAGTGTTTGTTTACATTTACTTTGTTTACAAACATTGGAGTCCAACAAGCAGTGGCGATTTTAGCATGTAAATCTTGGTGGGGCAAACGTAACTTTTTTTATGCATGCCAGCAAAGCCACTACACAACATTAAACAATATTAATTGCATTATAACTGTGATAAAGGTGCCCAAAAATTGTTAGATCTTTCCTTTCAGCACCATGGAGTGAATCCTTACCACCGCTACACCTGGCTATCAACAGAGCCTTGTCTGGCAGCGAAACAATTAATTCAGCCTCATTTACTGCCTTTTTAAAAACCATAGCTGATATGGCTGACTTGCTTAAACAAATGTGGTTACTACTGACTCCTTGTGGATTTGTGTAAGATAAGAACCGCATTCTCCTTCAATAATAACAAACTCCCAAACTCCCAGACTTTTGAACCATACACATTACATTTATGTTCAGTAAATTCATAATGTTTGTTCTTATATCATGAATACTTAACTCTAAGTATAAGCAAGTGCAAGCAACAAGCTGAGGTAGACCTATTTGTTCAGCACTTTCAAAATGGACACCAAGCTGTGACAGCCCCTACTTGCTCTGTCTACTGGGTTTTGCTGTGCTTATTTCCTGCAGGAGATTGGTGGGCAGAGTAGGGGAGGTGTGTGAGCTGGGAGGGTCGTCACTGCTGAGACGGCACACCTATGAAAGCTCAGCTGTGGCATAAAGCCACTGTTTCCCCATTCAGCAAGATTCCTCTCTCCCTGCATACCTTTAGTTGTTTCATTGTTGCTTTGGCAGTTGACACCTAATTTACTGACCTTCATTCATCATCTGATTATTGTTGAGTGTTTACTTTATTTATGGAATATATTCATTTTGTTATTCCTTTACTCAGTGTGTGGTTTCCCATTGTGTGTTACTATCTTGAGACAGGTTGTAACACAGCACATTGTGCAAACAAAACAACCCTAAACTGGAATTACATGGGTCTGTTACTGAACTTTTTGTTTATAACAAATATTTGAACGGTGAGAATGTCACTGGCAAACATGGTTACAGACCCAACAACATTACATAGTATCTCCTCAAGAAAAGCACATGAGCTAATTATAATACATAAAGTAAGCTAAACAATTAAATAATTCCAACATTGCCTAAATTGATGAATAAGGTACTAATGAGAGACCTATATAAGCAATAGGCCTATAACAATTGAGATGTACAAACTAGGTCCATAACGGAACTATCACGGCATAAGAGGCAATCCATAACTTCGATTAAGACATTAATGAGTGAGCTAAGATGGACGTAGTCAATATAACTTTGTTCAGCACTTTTGAAATGTACTGCGACTAAATTCAGAACATGGGCCGTTCTTACATTATTCTCTCTGTACACCAAGTCAGAACTGTAGGATAAATAGAGGGCGTATAAGCAGACAATGAAAGCTCTTACAGTATTCAATTACATTTCTCAAGATTAAGAACAGATTATAGGCTACATGTGCACCACCAAGTAAGAACAGTAGGCTAAGTTCTGAGGGGGAAAAGGACCAAATTGAGCACATGGGTTACTAACAGCTAACTACACGACATACACTTAGTATTAATGTAATACAGTGCATTCGGACAGTATCCAGACCCCTTTTTCCACACACAGCCTTATTCTAAAATTGATTACATTTCGTTTCTCTCATCAATATACACACTACAGCATAATGACAAAGCAAAAACAGGTTTTTAGATTTTTTTGCACATTTTATTAAATAAAAAACAAACCACATGTACAGTTGAAGTCGGAAGTTTACATACTCCTTAGCAAAATACATTTAAACTCAGTTTTTCACAATTCCTGACATTTAATCCTAGTAAAAATTCCCTGTCTTAGGTCAGTTAGGATCACAACTTTATTTTAAGAATGTGAAATATCAGAATAATAGAAGAGAGAATTATTTATTTCAGCTTTTATTTCTTTCATCACATTCCCAGTGGGTCAGCAGTTTACATACACTCAATTAGCATTTGGTAGCATTGCCTTTAAATTGTTTAACTTGGGTCAAACGTTTCAGGTAGCCTTCCTCAAGCTTCCCACAATAAGTTGGGTGAATTTTGGCCCATTCCTCCTAACAGAGATGGTGTAACTGAGTCAGGTTTGTAGGCCTCCTTGCTCGCACACTCTTTTTCAGTTCTGCCCACAATTTTTCTATAGGATTGACGGCCGGGGCTTTGTGATGGCCACTCCAATACCTTGACTTTATTGTCCTTATGCCATTTTGCCACAACTTTGGAAGTATGCTTGGGGTCATTGTCCATTTGGAAGACCCATTTGCGACCAAGCTTTAACTTCCTGACTGATGTCTTGAGATGTTGCTTCAATATATCCACATAATTTTACTTCTCATGATGTCATATATTTGTGAATTCACTAGTCCCTTATGCAGCAAAGCACCCCCACAACATGATGCTGCCACCCCCGTGCTTCACGGTTGGGATGGTGTTCTTCGGCTTGCAAGCCTTCCCCTTTTTCCTCCAAACATAACGATGGTCATTATGGCCAAACAGTTTTATTTTTGTTTCACCAGACCAGAGGACATTTCTCCAAAAAGTATGATCTTTGTCCCCATGTGCAGTTGCAAACCGTAGTCTGGCTTTTTTTCCTTTCAGGTTATGTCGATACAGGACTCGTTTTACTGTGGATATAGATACTTTTGTTCCTGTTTCCTCCAGCATCTTCACAAGGTCCTTTGCTGTTGTTATGGGATTGAGCTTCAATGCCATACAACACTCCTTCCGTGGCCTCCAACTGCTCTTAAACGCTAGTAAAACCAAATGCATGCTTTTCAACCGTTCGCTGCCTGCACCCGCCCGCCCGACTAGCATCACTACCCTGGACGGCTCTGACCTAGAATACGTGGACAACTACAAATACCTAGGTGTCTGGCTAGACTGTAAACTCTCCTTCCAGACTCACATTAAACATCTCCAATCCAAAATTAAATCTAGAATCGGCTTTCTATTTCGCAACAAAGCCTCCTTCACTCATGCTGCCAAACTTGCACTAGTAAAACTGACTATCCTACCGATCCTCGACTTTGGCGATGTCATCTACAAAACAGCTTCCAATACTCTACTCAGCAAACTGGATGCAATCTATCACAGTGCCATCCGATTTGTCACCAAAGCCCCTTATACCACCCACCATTGCGACCTGTATGCTCTAGTCGGCTGGCCCTCGCTACATACTCGTCGCCAGACCCACTGGCTCCAGGTCATCTACAAGTCCCTGCTAGGTAAAGCCCCGCCTTATCTCAGCTCGCTGGTAACCATAGCAGCACCCACCCGTAGCACTCGCTCCAGCAGGTATATCTCACTGGTCACCCCCAAAGCCAATTCCTCTCTTGGCTGCCTTTCCTTCCAGTTCTCTGCTGCCAATGACTGGAACGAACTACAAAAATCGTTGAAACTGGAGACACTTATCTCCCTCACTAGTTTTAAGCACCAGCTGTCAGAACAGCTCACAGATCACTGCACCTGTACATAGCCCAACCAACTACCTCATCCCCTACCGTATTCATTTATTTATCTTGCTCCTTTGCACCCCAGTATGTTTTACTTTGCACATTCATCTACTGCACATTTACCATTCCAGTGTTAAATTGCTATACTGTATTTACTTTGCCACCATGGCCTATTTATTGCCATATGTTCCTTATCCTACCTCATTTGCACACATTGTATATAGATTTGTTTGTTTCTTACTGTATTATTGACTGAGTGTTTGTTTACTCCATTGTGTAACTATGTGTTGTTGTATGTGTTGAACTGCTTTGCTTTATCTTGGCCAGGTCTCAGTTGTAAATGAGAACTTGTTCTCAACTTGCCTACCTGGTTAAATAAAGGTGAAAAAAAAAAAAGTATGCACCAAAGTATGTTCATCTCTAGGAGACAGAACGCGTCTCCTTCCTGAGCGGTATGACAGCTGTGTGGTCCCATGGTGTTTATACTTGCGTACTATTGTTTGTACAGATGAACGTGGTACCTTCAGGCGTTTGGAAATTGCTCCCAAGGATGAACCAGACTTGTGGTGGTCTACAATTTGTTTTCTGAGGTCTTGGCTGATTTGATTTCTTTTGATTTCCCCATGATGTCAAACAAAGGGGCACTGAGTTTGAAGGTAGGCCTTGAAATACATCCACAGGTACATCTCCAACTGTCTCAAATTATGTCAATTAGCCTATCAGAAGCTTCTAAAGCCATGACACCATTTTCTGGAATTTTCCAAGCTGTTTAAAGGCACAGTCAACTTAGTGTATGTAAACTTCTGACCCACTGGAATTGTGATACAGTGTATTATAAGTTAAATAATCTGTCTGTAAACAATTGTTGGAAAAATTACTTGTGTCATGCACAAAGTAGATGTTCTAACCGACTTGCCAAAATGATTTGTGGAGTGGTTGAAAAACGAGTTTTAATGACTCCAACTTAATTGTATGTAAACTTCAGACTTCAACTGTATTCAGACACTTTACTCAGTACTTTTTTGAAGCACTTTTGGCAGCAGTTACAGCCTTGAGTCTTCTTGGGTATGACGCTACAAGCTTGGCACACTTATATTCGCTGCTGATCCTCTCAAGCTCTGTCAGGTTGGATGGTTGGATGGGGAGTATCGCTGCACAGATATTTTCAGGTCTCTCCAGAGATGTTCGATTGGGTTCAAGTCCGGGCTCTGGTTGGGCCACTCAATAACATTCAGAGACCTGTCCCAAAGGCACTTGTGTGTTGTCTTGGCTGTGTGCTTAGGGTCATTGTCCTGTTGGAAGGTGAACCTTTGCCCCAGTCTAAGGTCCTGAGAGCTCTGGAGCAGGTTTTCATCAAGGATCTCTGTACTTTGCTCTGTTTATCTTTCCCTCGATCCTGACTAGTCTCCCAGTCCCTGCTACTGAAAAACATCAACCCATATCCCCCTGGCATATTACATAATTTATGCAGCAGCATACAAGACATTTTTGGACTCACCATTGTTGTGCTGTGCTCACTTAAACAGGAAGGTGGTGCGGTGATTCTTCTTGTTGGCAAATTTTGCCTTCAAACTTTATCAATGTCTTGCATTCTCTGGATTTGTGGTGCTTTCAAGACACCTGGAACTCTGAAAAAAACAAGGTCGAATCATGATGTCAGTGATCTTCAGGTCGGAGCTCTAGAAAGAGGTCAGAGTTTCCGACTTGCAATTCTGAGTTGGATGTCCGTTCAAAGCGTATTTTCCCAGTCGGAGCTAATTTTGTTTCAAGTTCCCAGTTGTCTTGAACTCACTGAGATCTGAGATTTCCCAGTTTCGAGTTTTCAGATGTTTTCAACGTGGCAGAAGTCATGCTGGATGGGCACTTCTAATGTAAATCTATGGCAGCACCCAATGGGGCTTGAACTGCCTAGCTCTCCCTGAAGATTCTGCTGGGACGTAGTGTCCCCATGAGTGATAGAATCCTGAGCCAATCATGGCGCAACTAGAGAAGATTAAAAACGCCAACACTGTATTTTCAGCTGGCTGCCCCTCCACCACAGAAAGCACTGAGCTAGGATGAAACACCTGCTTTTTGGAGCTGCCTTACTAAATTAAGCAAGAAAGAGACCATGTTCCTATGCAGCTTTATTTAATCAATAAATGTGTTTTTACATTGTTTGCAAACTGATATGTGACACAAATGAATGCCCAAATAACATGTAAAACATGCAAAGAAAATAAAATAAAAAAATAACAGGTGGGGTTCAAAACAGGTATGAATGACAGTTCGCCACTGACAACAAATCAGATAAAATTTTATTTGTCACATGCGCTGAATACAACAGGTGTACCTTACAGTGAAATGCTTACTTACAATGCAGTTTTAAGAAAAAATCAGTGTTAAGAAACTATTTACTAAATAAACTGAAGTAAACAATAAATAAATTAAAATGAATAAAAATGAAAAAAAGAAGAAAATAGAAAATAACTAATAATTAAAGAGTAACAATAAAATAACAGTAGCGAGGCTATATACAGGGGGTACCGGTACAGAGTCAATGTGCAGGGCCACAGGTTAGTTGAGGTAATTGAGGTAATATGTACATGTAGGTAGAGGTAAAGTGACTATGCATATATAATAAACAGAGATTAGCAGCAGTGTAATGGTTAGCCATTCAGGAGTCTTATGGCTTGGAGGTAGAAGCTGTTAAGAAGCCTTTTGGACCTAGACTTGCCGCTCCGGTACCGCTTGCCATGTGTAGCAGAGAGAACAGTCTATGAGTAGGGTGGCTAGAGTCTTTGGCAACTTTTAGGCCCTTCCTCTGACACTGCCTGGTATAGAGGTCCTGGATGGCAGGAAGCTTGGCCCCTCTGTAGTGCCTTGCGGTCGGAGGCCGAGCAGTTGCCATACCAGGCAGTGATGCAGCTGTTGAACCTTTTGATGATCTGAGGACCCATGCCAAATCTTTTCAGTCTGCTGAGGGGGAATGGGTGTTGTCGTGCTCTCTTCACAACTGTATTGGTGTGTTTGGACCATGACAGTTCTTTGGTCATGTGAACACCAAGGAACTTGAAGCTCTCAACCTGCTCCACTACAGCCCGCCGATGAGAATCAGGGCGTGCTCGGCCCTCCTTTTCCTGTAGTCCGCAATCATCTCCTTAATCTTGATCACGATGAGGGAGAGGTTGTTGTCCTTGCACCACACTGCCAGGTCTCTGACCTCCTCCCTGTAGGCTTTCTCATTGTTGTCGGTGATCAGGCCTACCACTGCTATGTCATTGGCAAATTTAATGATGATGTTGGAGTCGTGCCTGGCCATGCAGTCATGGGTGAACAAGGAGTACAGGGGACTGAGCACGCACCCCTGATGGGCCCCCGTGTTGAGGATCTGCTTGGCAGATGTGTTGTTACCTACCTTTACCTACCTGGGAGCGGCCTGTCAGGAAGTCCAGGATCCAGCTGCAGAGGGAGGTGTTTCGTCCCAGGGTCCTTAGCTTAGTGATGAGCTTTGAGGGTACTATGGTGTTGAACGCTGAGCTGTAGTCAATGAATAACATTCTCAAGTAGGCGTTCCTTTTGTCCAGGTGGGAAAGGCCAGTGTGGAGTGCAATAGTGATTGTGTCATCTGTGGATCTGTTGGTGCGGTATGCAAATTGGAGTGGGTCTAGGGTTTCTGGGATAATGGAGTTGATGTGAGCCATGTCCAGCCTTTCAAAGCACTTCATGGCTACAGACGTGAGTGCTACGGGTCGGTAGTCATTTAGCCAGGTTATCTTGGTGTTCTTGGGCACAGGGACTATGGTGGTCTGCTTGAAACAACAAGCTTATATTTTGGGTTCTAATGGGGTACGACAGTTGTAAAGTGGCTTGCAAAAGTATTCACCCCTCTTGGCATTTTTTCTATTTTGTTGCCTTATTGTGAAACAAACAAGAAATAAGACCAAAAAACTGAAAACTTGAGCGTGCATAACTATTCACCCCAACAAAGTCAATACTTTGTAGAGCCACCTTTTGCAGCAATTACAGCTGCAAGTCTTGTGGGGTACGTCTCTATAAGCTTGGCACATATAACCACTGGGATTTTTGCCCATTCTTCAAGGCAAAACTGCTCCAGCTCCTTCAAGTTGTATGGGTTCCACTGGTGAACAGCAATATTTAAGTCATACCACAGATTCTCAATTGGATTGAGGTCTGGGCTTTGACTAAGCCCTTCCAAGACATTTGAATGTTTCCCCTTAAACCACTCGAGTGTTGCTTTAGCAGTATGCTTAGGGTCATTGTCCTGCTGGAAGGTGAACCTCCGTCCAAGTCTTAAATCTCTGGAAGACTGAAACAGGTTTCCCTCAAGAATTTCTCTGTATTTAGAGCCATCCATCATTCCTTCAATTCTGACCAGTTTCAGAATTGATGCCCTCCTTGACTGGTCCCTGCCAATGAAAAACATCCCCACAGCCTGATGCTGCCACCACCATGCTTCACTGTGGGATGGTGTTCTCGGAGCGATGAGGGGTGTTGGGTTTGCGCCAGACATAGCGTTTTCCTTGATGGCCAAAAAGCAACATTTTTGTCTAATCTGACCAGAGTACCTTCTTTCATATGTTTGGGGAGTCTCCCACATGCCTTTTGGCAAACACAAACGTGTTTGCTTATTTTTTTCTTTATGCAATGGCTTTTTTCTGGCCACTCTTCCGTAAAGCCCAGCTCTGTGGAGTGTACAGCTTAAAGTGGTCCTATGGACAGATACTCCAATCTCTGCTGTGGAGCCTCCTTCAGGGTTATCTTTGGTCTCTTTGTTGCCTCTCTGATTAATTCCTTCCTTGCCTGGTCCGTGAGTTTTGGTGGGCGGCCCTCTCTTGGCAGGTTTGTTGTGGTGCCACATTCTTTCCATTTTTTAATAATGGATTTAATGGTGCTCCGTGGGATGTTCAAAGTTTCAGATATTTTTTTATAACCCAACCCTGATCTGTACTTCTCCACAACGTTGTCCCTGACCTGTTTGGAGAGCTCCTTGGTCTTCATATTGCCGCTTATTTGGTGGTGCCCCTTGCTTAGTGGTGTTGCAGACTCTTGGGCCTTTCAGAACAGGTGTATATATACTGAGATCATGTGAAACTTAGATTGTACACAGGTGGACTTTATTTAACTAATTATGTGACTTCTGAAGGTAATTGGTTGCACCAGATCTTATTTAGGGGCTTCATAGCAAAGGGGTGAATACATATGCACGCACCACTTTTCAGTTTTGAATTTTTTTGAATTCTTTGAAACAAGTACATTTTTTCATTTCACTTCACCAATTTGGACTATTTTGTGTGTGTCCATTACAGGACATCCAAATAAAAATCTATTTTAATTACAGGTTGTAATGCAACAAAATAGGAAAAACGTCTAGGGGGATGAATACTTTTGGAAGGCACTGTACATATCATATATTTTTATGTCCCAAATGTTATGTAGCAACTGCAGATTGCCCCTTTAAGGTGGCGACCCCTCACTGTCTCTGTCCTGTGTGTTCCAGTGATCATCATGTGCATGCACTCTGCTCTGATTGGTGGGGAGCAGCAGACAGCCTTCCTGCTGAAGGCCCATGAGATGGGTCTGACGAAGGGCCGCTACGTGTTTGTCCCTTACGACACCTTGCTCTACAGCCTACCCTACGCCAACACATCCTACTTCCCCCTGCAAAACAACACCAAGCTGCGGCAGGCCTACGACGCCGTGCTCACCATCACCGTGTCCTCAGATCTGATGTCATTCAACGAGGCATTCAACATGGCCAAGAGGTTTGAGGAACTCACCATATCACTGGTCCCACAGCAGGTGAGGAGCGTGTTTCTTGATATTTTCAATTGTGGAATGTGAGTGGATTCCATCTGAATGTCAATTGATTGTTATGTTATCACATTGTTATTACAATAGTATTATAAATATGCCATTGATTGTATATATTGAAAATTGGTTATGTAGAGAAACACCATAGTCTTCAGGCCATTTGATATATAACTTTTTGGGGGGTGAGTTTTAGATCTGTATATCTCTCAGTTTGAGAAAAGCTGATCATTTTAGCCAAATAAACCATTTATCAATGGCCTTGCATTCCAGGTCAACCCCCTGTTTGGAACCATCTACAACGGTATTTACCTCCTTGCCAAAGCCATGCACAATGCCAGGAGAGCTGGCCAGTGGCTCTCCGGGACCAACCTAGCTTATTTCACCAGGAACATGACGTTCTTTGGCTTCAACCAGAAGATCCAGATAGACACTGAAGGGGAGAGCCAGACCAACTATGTCATCCTGGACTCCAACGGATGGGAGGGTCAGCTGTACCGCTCCTATCTGGTGGACCTGAGCGCTGACATGGTCCGCTTCGCAGGCAAATCCATTCATTTCCCTGGGGGTTCCCCTCCCCCCTCAGACTCCAGCTGTTGGTTTGAACCAAACACAATCTGCACTGGAGGTAGAGAACCTGTTTGCCTGTTAGTTTGTGTTTTTCATTCTTCCATCACACAACCAAACTATGTATTTAGTCTCCATGTCTTACCTGTGTCTCAGGTGTGGAGATAACCTACGTCATAGTGGTGTTTGTGATCATCTTCGTTCTGATCGTGGGAGGACTTGGTCTAAGTCTGTTCATAAGGTAACTCTTCTCACTGTCCTCTTCATCTGATTGTTACTTTATTTGTATGCTGTTTAGATATATAGAGACTAAAAACCCAGACAGAGATAGTTGCTATTGCTTTGCTGTGACCTTGGCTGACATGCTCTCTGATTGGCTGGCAGGAGGAGAATCCAGCAGATCCAGTTGGTGAAGGGGCCCAATCGGATCCTACTGACTCTAGAGGACCTCACGTTCATCAACCCTCAACTTAGCAAGAGGGTAAATATATTTTCCCATGTGATTCTCCACAGCATTACCTCTTTCTGATATACTGTATGTTCAGTCATCTATTTTATGCCTCATAGAAAATCACTCTAGAGGACCTGAATGAATCTAAAAGTGCAATAGACAACAACAGTATGCATTCAGGGGACCCGTACCACTCTGTGAACAGCATCACTACAGCAACACATGACACCACAAATGTAGCTGTCTATGAGGTAGGTTGACAACGTTGACCGTTGAACCACAAGTCAACTTTTCATCCCTATCCCAAAAGATTTCAAATGTGACTTGGAGCTAGAATAAACCACATATTTTCTTCCATGGCTTCAAAGGGCGACTGGGTGTGGCTGAAAAAGTTTGAAGAAGGCCATTTCAAGGAAGTCAAGCAGAGCACCACCAAGATCTTTACAAAAGTAAAACCAAAACATGACAACACAGTACAGTGAATTGCTTGCCAACAGTGCAGTAATCAATATCTAAAATAGTATAAAAATCTAAAATAAATATATACTGTGTATATATAATAAAGAAAACATGAGAAATAAGAAATGAAGCTATGTACAGGGTCAGTGGCAATATCATATTTACAATGTATAGAGTCATGTCTGGGATGTGAGTTTGTTTTTGTTAACTTTGGGGTCTTCATTTTGTGTGAATGTGTCCAGATGAAGGATCTGCGAAATGAGAACATCAATCCGTTCCTGGGGTTTTTCACAGACTGTGACATGTTTGCCGTGGTGACAGAGCATTGTTCCCGTGGCAGTCTGCAGGACCTTTTGAGGAACGACGACGTCAAACTGGAATGGATGTTTAAGTCTTCTCTGTTGCTGGACCTAATCAAGGTATGACATGTTTGACACGTCATGTTGCAAAACTTTTTCCACTCGTCTAATTTGTTCCAGTAAGATAAAAAAACATATTCTAAAAACTGTTTCGGCCAGCAGATCATGTTCATTTAAAATGTTTTTCTGGTACTTTGTCATAAGTAACACCAATGATTTACCAGTGCTGATCGTATTGGCCTCTCAGGGTATGAAGTATCTGCACCATCGAGAGTTCCCTCACGGTCGGCTGAAGTCACGGAACTGTGTGGTGGACGGTCGCTTCGTCCTCAAGATCACAGACTATGGCTTTAACGAGCTGTTGGAATCCCAGAAATCCCCCAAAAATCTAGTTCCACCTGAAGGTAACACCTATGCCTAGATCTTTTGTTTTTTAAAACGTTCACTCTTCCATATTATGTTAAAGGTGCGGTGTGGTCAACAACATAATTTTTTTGTTAATGCCTTTTTAGAGTTGTTTGAATAGAGTTGTTTGTTAAATGTCAGATTGTTTTGCATGGGTGGGGTTTTGGACCGCTTGGTGACATCATAACAAAGAGAGTTTGCCCTCCTCTCTGCCAATAGCAGTTAGTTTTCAGGTTACACATTCCTCCCACTGGGCTCCTCTAGTTAGGCCCCTCTCTCAGACCGCTCCATAACAGTCCTGCTTGAGAAACTGAAACCAAGCTATTTTGGTTTGTTTTTGACTATTTTAATTGAAAACAATCACAGTAAGGTACTTAATTGTTACCCAGAAATGATTTGATATTGAGATAAAAATGGCTGAATTGGACCTTTAAAGATGGACTTGCCACACATTAATTTGTATTTCTAGTTTGTGAGCATAATCTATGTCATTTAGATTCTGTATGCTTCCCATGTGCTGCATTTAACTACCATGCCAAAATCGTGACCCTGTGCCTCTCTATCTCAGATCAGTTTTGGACAGCTCCAGAGTTCCTCCGAGACGTGGAGAACTCTCGGAAGGGGACCTATAAAGGAGATGTGTATAGTTTTGCCATCATACTCCAAGAGGTGGTTGTCCGAGGACTTCCATATTGCATGCTGGGTCTGACTCCTGCGGGTAGGTCTGGGGGATACAAAACAAGCAAAACCGTACAATCCACTTAGAGACAATTTTTTGTTTTACCTTGAGGTAATTGTTCTGTCATCTCCAAATCAACATGAATTGATTGATTTGTTATACTGGTCTCTATCGAGTAATGTCAGAGTTGTAAATCACAATAATTTCCCTATCTACAGTGTATAATGGAGCTTCATATTGTATAAACATAATTTCATTTCAGCTTTGCTTTGACAAGCTGTCTAGTACCAGCTGCCAATAAACTGAGTTGTTATGCTCTCGTGCTGCTGCTGTACAGTATAACCTCTCTCCTCTCTTTCTCTCTCCCTCACCATCAGAGATCATCCGTAAGGTGAAGAAGCCTCCTCCCATGTGCAGGCCCACGGTGGCCCCAGATCAGGCTCCTCTGGAGTGTATCCAGCTGATGAAACAGTGCTGGAGCGAACAGCCTGACCGCAGACCAGCCTTCGATGAGATCTTTGACCAGGTCAGAAACCCTCATCTGTCTCCATGGTTATCTGCTGTCACTGTCATAGCAGGGTAATGCAGGGAATATGTCTGGGTAATTATGGGCTGTGGACAGCAGAAATTGGTCTGTCAGCACTCATTGGCCATGTCCGAAATCTGTCTTGCCTACTACTTAATAAAACAACATACTGTGTACTAATCGTATTACATCCTGTTTAGAACGTACTGTTTAGGAAAAACGAATGCAGTAAGCAACAAATATTAACATACTAGGCTCACCCATCCTGAGAATGTCATCTAATAATGCTCAAATGCGTTGATTCCCGATCCTTCATTCATTTTGGTACAGCGCGTCCCCTTATCTCATTATCAGCTGATTATCAGCTGTTGTCAAACACACATGAGTCTGGAATAGGGTTGCAAAATTCAAGGAACTTTCAATAAATTCCCTGGTCTTCCTGAAATTCCGGTTGGAGGATTCACGGAATCAGGAGGGAACAAGCAGGAAATATAGAATCCTCCACCCAGGATTTCTGGAAAACCAGGGCATTTATTGAAAGTTCACGGAATTGTGAAACCCTAGTCTGAAAAGACGATTCTCTTCCTCAAAAGTGTGCAGCGAATTCTACTAGATGAAAAGCCGTATAGTATAACATCCTGGTATATCAAGCATACTTTATTTTCGACATTTCAAGTACTATAATACTTTTGTATACCTAAAATGCAAATGCTGCGCAGTTCTGCAGGCCTTCTCATACAGCTGCAACTGTATATGCATTCGTAAATCAAGACCTTTCTTGAGTTGGGCTCTGGGATGGTGCAACTGTTGAGAATCTGTGTGTGTGTGTGTATCCCACAACTGTTGCTTGGGAGTAAAAGATGTTAGGGACAATATAGGATGATTTACAATAACTGTTTGCTAATATAATAATTGCTTGCCATAATGTAATTTTGGTAATGGCGAGACTAGTGAGAGGTAAAAATCCTTTGCATAAATTGCCTATATTACTACAAATATTAATAGCTAATTATGGAAAATTTTATAAACAGGATTTTTTAAGTATGTATGTGTGTATATATATATATATATATTTATTTATTTATGGCTATATATAATACAAATTCGAGGTGAGGGCGATGGAAATGTATTTGGCGGTTGATCTGCTTCTGTTCTGTGGGTGGCACTGTGTGCTTATTTCGAAGGATGGGTCCCGGTCTCTCCGGGGCTATGGGATCCGGGGGTGGGTCGGGGGTGGTTTGCCGGGCATTGGGATGACAACCCAACTTGGGATGAGGAGAGCTTTTAGCGGGTGGAATAGTGGGGACCAATTGGAGGTTTACTTAGTAGCAATGCAAATATCATGATACAGCTATAAAGACACTCAATAATCATTTTACTTTTTTAATGGTACGTTTACAAACATATATTTTGATAAATGGAATGGAAAGTTGTGTCTCATTATGGTAAGTGGTGAAATAAGTATAGCCAGTTATAATTGTAATGGCTTAGCAGATAATAAGAAAAGACGATCAGTATTTACCTGGCTAAAAGACAAGGAATATAATATCTATTGTTTACAGGAAACTCATTCAACAATTTTAGATTAAGCTTTGTCGAAAAAGGACTGGGGGGGTCGAAATATATTTCTCCCATGGGAAAAGAAATTAAAAAAGTGGTGATGATATTAATTAACAGTAATTTTGATCCAAATGTACAAATTGTCCAAACAGATCATCAAGGTAGATTTTAAATAATATGTTATTGGACAACAAACATATATGGCTTATTAACCTATATGGTCCAAATAATGATGATCTAAGATTCTTTGAAAATATATATAAGAATTTATCAACTACAGGCAACACTAGACTCTATTATTATGGTGGGGGATTTTAATACGTTTTTAAATACCTCTATGGACCATAAAGGAAATCACGTTACAAACTATCATTAAACTAGGAAATCATTAATGTCATGGATATATTGGAGTTAGTGGATATATGGAGGCTTAAATATCTCTGACCTAGTGAGATATACATTGCGGAGGCTTAATCAAGCTAGTCGTGTTGATTACCTTCTTATGTCATTCTATCTGGCACCAAAAGTTATAAAAGTGTTGATAGGGGACAGATCATCACATTTATTTATTTAACCAGGCAAGTCAGTTAAGAACAAATTGTTATTTACAATGATGGCCTAAGAACAGTGGGTTAACTGCCTTGTTGAGGAGCAGAACAACAGATTTTTTTCACCTTGGCAGCTCAGGGATTCAATCTAGCAACCTTTCAGTTACTAGCCCAATGCTCTAACCACTAGGCTACCTAAGTGGCCTATATATTACTCTTACAGAATTTCCATGTGGGAGAGGATATTGGAAATCAAAGCCTACTGGATGATAGCATGTTCATAACTAGGACAGAAGAACTTATAACTGACTTTTTCCGACATAACATAGGTACAGCAGATCCCCTTATTGTATAGGGCACTTTTAAATGTGCCGTTAGAGGCCATGCAATTCAGTACTCATCTATAAAACAAAAGCAATTTAGATCAAAAGAGTCCATTTTAATAAAGGAAATTGAAGGACTAACAGAACATATAGATAGCAATAAAAACTATACCATAGAGGCACAGAATAAGTTAGGAAAAACAAAAAGAAATGGAGGAACTTATTCAAGAAAGATCCAGTGTAATATATTATATAAAAAATATGGGGAAAAATGCACCAAATTATTTTTAAATCTTCAACATAGAAATACTACCATTTTTTTTTATTTTTTTATTGAAACTTGTTACAAATGATTCACCAAATGATATTTTGAAAGAGGAAGTTAAGTACTTTGAGAATATGTTTTTGTTTCAGTCGCCTCCATCTCCACTAACTGAAGCTAATTGTATGGATTTATTTCCTATTAATAATGTAAAATTAACATCTGTACAGAAAGACTCATGTGAAGGCCAAATTACAGATGAGGAACTTCTTGATGCAATTAAAGCCTTTAAGTCTGGGAAAACTCCAGTGCTGGATGGCATACCAGTGGAAGTATACCAAACTTTATTTGATGTACTCAGAGGACCATTATTAGCATGTTTTAACCACTCCTATATAAACGGTAGATTATCGGACATGCAACAAGGTCTGATTTCATTATTACTGAAACAGGATCCAAGTGGTATACAGTGCCTTGCAAAAGTATTCATCCCCCTAGGCATTTTTCCTATTTTGTTGCATTACAACCTGTAATTTAAATAGATTTTTATTTGGATGTCCTGTAATGGACACCCACAAAATAGTCCAAATTGGTGAAGTGAAATGAAAAAATGTACTTGTTTCAAAGAATTAAAAAAAAATTAAAACAGAAAAGTGGTGCGTGCATATGTATTCACCCCCTTTGCTATGAAGCCCCTAAATAAGATCTGGTGCAACCAATTACCTTCAGAAGTCACATAATTAGTTAAATAAAGTCCACCTGTGTACAATCTAAGTGTCACGTGATCTCATTATATATACACCTGTTCTGAAAGGCCCCAGAGTCTGCAACACCACTAAGCAAGGGGCACCACCAAGCAAGCGGCACCATGAAGACCAAGGAGCTCTCCAAACAGGTCAGGGACAACGTTCTGGAGAAAGTTCTGGAGAAGTACAGATCAGGAGCACCATTAAATCACGGACACGGAGCACCATTAAATCCATTATAAAAAAATGGAAAGAATATGGCACCACAACAAACCTGCCAAGAGATTGCCGCCCACCAAAACTCACAGACCAGGCAAGGAGGGCATTAATCAGAGAGGCAAAAGAGACCAAAGATAACCCCGAAGGAGCCGCAAAGCTCCACAGCGGAGATTGGATTATCTGTCCATAGGACCACTTTAAGCTGTACACTCCACAGAGCTGGGCTTTACGGAAGAGTGTCCAGAAAAAAGCCATTGCTTCTAAAAAAAATAAAGAAAATAAAAAAATAGGCAGACACGTTTGGTGTTTGCCGAAAGGCATGTGGGAGACTCCCCAAACATATGGAAGAAGGTACTCTGGTCAGATGAGACAAAAATTTAGCTTTTTGGCCATCAAGGAAAACGCCTTGTCTGGCGCAAACCCAACACCTCTCATCGCCCGAGAACACCATGATGCTGCCACCACCATGCTGTGGGGATTTTTTTTCCATTGGCAGGGACTGGGAAACTGGTCAGAATTGAAGGAATAATGGATGGCGCTAAATACAGGGAATTTCTTTTGGGAAACCTGTTTCAGTCTTCCAGAGATTTGAGACTGGGAGATTCACCTTCCAGCAGGACAATGACCATAAGAATACTGCTAAAGCAGCACTCGAGTGGTTCAAGGGGAAACATTTAAATGTCTTGGAATGGCCTAGTCAAAGCCCAGACCTCAATCCAATTGAGAATCTGTAGTATGACTTAAAGAATGCTTTACACCAGCGGAAACCATCCAACTTGAAGGAGCTGGAGCAGTTTTGCCTTGAAGAATGGGCCAAAATCCCAGTGGCTATATGTGCCAAGCTTGTAGAGACATACCCCAAGATACTTTCAGCTGTAATTGCTGCAAAACAAAGTACTGACTTTGTGGGGGTGAATCGGCATGTTGTGTATATCAAGTTTTCAGTTTTCTGTCTTATTTCTTTGTTTCACAATAAAACATAATTTGCATCTTCAAAGTGGTAGGCATGTTGTGTAAATCAAATGATACAACCCCCCAAAAATACATTTTAATTCCAGGTTGTAAGGCAACAAATTAGGAAAAATGCCAAGAGGGGTGAATACTTTCACAAGCCACTGTATATAAAGATCCAGTCCATTAAAACAATTCCCTGTCTTTTATATCTTTCATCACATTCCCAGTGGGTCAGAAGTTTACATACACTCAATTAGTATTTGGTAGCATTGCCTTTAAATTGTTTTTCTTGGGTCAAACGTTTCAGGTAGCCTTCCACAAGCTTCCCACAATAAGTTGGGTGCATTCTGGCCCATTCCTCCTGACAGAGCTGGTGTAACTAAGTCAGGTTTGTAGGCCTCCTTGCTCGCACATGCTTTTTCAGTTCTGCCCACAAATGTTCTGTAGGATTGAGGTCAGGGCTTTGTGATGGCCCCTCCAATACCTTGACTTTGTTGTCCTTAAGCCATTTTGCCACAACTTTGGAAGTATGCTTGGGGTCATTGTCCATTTGGAAGACCCATTTGCAACCAAGCTTTAACTTCCTAACTGATGTCTTGAGATGTTGCTTCAATATATCCACATCATTTTCCTAAAGCCATGATATAATTTTCTATAATTTTTCAAGCTGTTTAAAGTCACAGTCAACTTAGTGAATGTAAACTTCTGACCCACTGGAATTGTGATAGAGTGAATTATACTCTAAGTGAAATAATCTGTCTGTAAACAATTGTTGGAAAAATTACTTGTGTCATGCACAAAGTAGATGTCCTAACCGACTTGTCAAAACTATAGTTTGTTAACAAGAAATTTGTGGAGTGGTTGAAAAACGAGTTTTAATGACTCCAACCTAATTGTATGTAAACGTCCGACTTCAACTGTAGATAAGATCTTGCTACCATGGAAAGGAAAATATCTGTCTATTTTTGGAAAAATCACTCTGATGAACTCTTTAGTCATATCACAAAATTAAAAGGGCCTATTTATATAACAAATATAAATTCGGAGGGCAAAATATCGTTATTTGTTAAACAGGCCTTAGAAAGTTGGTTGCAATTTCAGTTAAATACACCTGAAAAGACAGAACAAATAATACAACAAATATTGTGGTTAAACTCAAATATACTGATTCAAAAAACATATTTTTCTATATATTTTTTTAAAAAGGCATAGTTTTTGTAAATTATATCATAAATAGGACTGGTGGAGTTATGTCACACATGCAGCTAACACAAACATATGGAAATGTCTGCTCTTCCCAAAATTACAACCAACTAATTGCAGCATTACCACAAGAATGGAAGTGGCAAGTAGAAGGGGGGAAAAGAAAGGAACTTGTCTGTTGGCCTTGCATTAAAGACCAAAAATGGTTAAAGAAAATTGTGAGAAATAAAAACATATATCAATTTCATTTAAGGACCAAAAGAATGGACAGCTGTGCCATATAAATTGAGAAATAGTTGGAAAGATATTTTCGATGTACCGATTCCATGGCACATGGTTTATACATTGACACGCAAAACAACGCCGGATTCAAAACTTTGAATTTTTCAATTTAAATTATACAAAATTCTTGCAACCAATAGAATGTTATGTATATGGGGGATACAATCTTCCCAGCTCTGCAGATTTTGCTGCGAGGAGGCAGAGTCATTTGATAATTTATTTTGGTACTGTTCATATGTACAGTGGGGAGAACAAGTATTTGATACACTGCCGATTTTGCAGGTTTTCCTACTTACAAAGCATGTAGAGGTCTGTAATTTTTTATCATAGGTACACTTCAACTGTGAGAGACGGAATCTAAAACAAAAATCCAGAAAATCACATTGTATGATTTTTAAATAATTAATTTGCATTTTATTGCATGACATAAGTATTTGATCACCTACCAACCAGTAAGAATTCCGGCTCTCACAGACCTGTTAGTTTTTCTTTAAGAAGCCCTCCTGTTCTCCACTCATTACCTGTATTAACTGCACCAGTTTGAACTCGTTACCTGTATAAAAGACACCTGTCCACACACTCAATCAAACAGACTCCAACCTCTCCACAATGGCCAAGACCAGAGAGCTGTGTAAGGACATCAGGATAAAATTGTAGACCTGCAAAAGGCTGGGATGGGCTACAGGACAATAGGCAAGCAGCTTGGTGAGAAGGCAACAACTGTTGGCGCAATTATTAGAAAATGGAAGAAGTTCAAGATGACGGTCAATCTCCTCGGTCTGGGGCACCATGCAAGATCTCACCTCGTGGGGCATCAATGATCATGAGGAAGGTGAGGGATCAGCCCAGAACTACACGGCAGGACCTGGTCAATGACCTGAAGAGAGCTGGGACCACAGTCTCAAAGAAAACCATTAGTAACACACTACGCCGTCATGGATTAAAATCCTGCAGCGCACGCAAGGTCCCCCTGCTCAAGCCAGCGCATGTCCAGGCCCGTCTGAAGTTTGCCAATGACCATCTGGATGATCCAGAGGAGGAATGGGAGAAGGTCATGTGGTCTGATGAGACAAAAATAGAGCTTTTTGGTCTAAACTCCACTCGCCGTGTTTGGAGGAAGAAGAAGGATGAGTACAACCCCAAGAACACCATCTCAACCAAGAAGCATGGAGGTGGAAACATCATTCTTTGGGGATGCTTTTCTGCAAAGGGGCATGGACGACTGCACCGTATTGAGGGGAGGATGGATGGGGCCATGTATCGCGAGATCTTGGCCAACAACCTCCTTCCCTCAGTAAGAGCATTGAAGATGGTTGCTGGGTCTTCCAGCATGACAACGACCCGAAACACACAGCCAGGGCAACTAAGGAGTGGCTCCGTAAGAAGCATCTCAAGGTCCTGGAGTGGCCTAGCCAGTCTCCAGACCAGAACCCAATAGAAAATCTTTGGAGGGAGCTGAAAGTCCGTATTGCCCAGCGACAGCCCCGAAACCTGAAGGATCTGGAGAAGGTCTGTATGGAGGAGTGGGCCAAAATCCCTGCTGCAGTGTGTCCAAACCTGGTCAAGAACTACAGGAAACGTATGATCTCCGTAATTGCAAACAAAGGTTTCTGTACCAAATGTACCAAAACAAAGGTTTCTGTACCAAAAGTTCTGCTTTTCTGATGTATCAAATACTTATGTCATGCAATAAAATGCAAATGTATTATTTAAAAATCATACAATGTGATTTTCTGGATTTTTGTTTTAGATTCCGTCACTCACAGTTGAAGAGTACCTATGATAAAAATTACAGACTTCTACATGCTTTGTAAGTGGGAAAACCTGCAAAATCGGCAGTGTATCAAATACTTGTTCTCCCCACTGTAGCTCGTTTTTGGTCACAGGTCCAGGAATGGCTGAAGAATTGAAACATTTAACTAGAACTAACGCTGCAGATAGCAATACTGGGTGATTTGAAAAGTCATAGTCAATCAATCAATAATATAATTATTATTTTAGCAAAAATGTTATCTTTAATTTAGAATCTGTAGAAGCTATGAGAATAGAAAGGTTCAGTACTGTTGTGAAGCATCACAGGACAGTTGAAAAATATATGGCAAATAGAAATCCAAAATGGATGGTGTTAAGAGATAGATGGAAGGGGTTGAATGGAGCTGAAGGGTGGGACTAATAACAACAAGATAACCAATGTAAAATGTTACACAGTTACAAATAGAAATCATACTGGGTGGACATCAGAAATGGAAGAAGGTGTATAGTATGTATAAACTTAAGGTAGAAGCCTAAGCGTTATTGTTTATTAGTTTCCTCTAATTGGGGGAGGGGTTGGTAGGGTTTGCAGGGAATAATAAAGGTATATTCTAAAAAAAGTCTATATATGTATGTATGTATATATGTGTATATGTATGAATGTTTATGTATATACAGTTGAAATCGGAAGTTTACATACACTTAGGTTGAAGTCGGTTAGGACATCTGCTTTCCAACAATTGTTTACAGACAGGTTATTTCACTTATAATTCACTGTATCACAATTCCAGTGGGTCAGAAATTTACATACACTAAATTTACTGTGACTTTAAACAGCTGGGACAATTCCAGAAAATGATGTCATGGCTTTAGAAGCTTCTGATAGGCTAATTGACATCATTTGAGTCAATTGGAGGTGTACTTGTGGATGTATTTTAAGCCCTACCTTCAAACTCAGTGCCTCTTTGCTTGACATCATGGGAAAATCAAAAGAAATCAGCTAAGACCTCAGAAAACAATTGTAGACCTCCACAAGTCTGGTTCATCCTTGGGAGAAATTTACAAATGCCTGATGGTACCACTTTCATCTGTACAAACAATAGTACACAAGTATAAACACCATGGGACCATGCAGCTGTCATACCGCTCAGGAAGGAGACGCGTTCTGTCTCCTAGAGAGGTACTTTGGTGCGAAAAGTGCAAATCAATCCCAGATCAACAGCAAAGGACCTTGTGAAGATGCTGGAGGAAACAGGTACAAAAGTATCTATATCCACAGTAAAACGAGTCCTATATCGACATAACCTGAAAGGCCGCTCAGCAAGGAAGAAGCCACTGCTCCAAAACCGCCATAAAAAAAGCCGGACTACGGTTTGCATCTGCACATGGGAACAAAGATCATACATTTTGGAGAAATGTCCTCTGGTCTGATGAAACAAAAATAGAACTGTTTGGCTATAATGACCATCGTTATGTTTGGAGGAAAAAGGGGGAGGCTTGCAAGCCGAAGAACACCATCCCAACCGTGAAGCGGTTGCATCATGTTGAGGGGGTGCTTTGCTGCAGGAGGGACTGATGCACTTCACAAAATAGATGGCATCATGGGGAAGGGAAATTATGTGGATATATTGAAGCAACATCTCAAGACATCAGTTAGAAAGTTAAAGCTTGGTCGCAAATTGGTCTTCTAAATGGACAATGACCCCAAGCATACTTCCAAAGTTGTGGCAAAATGGCTTAAGGACAACAAAGTCAAGGTATTGGAGTGACCATCACAAAGCCCTGACCTCAATCCTATAGAACAATTGTGGGCAGAACTGAAAAAGAGTGTGCGAGCAAGGAGGCCTACAAACCTGACTCAGTTACACCAGCTCTGTTAGGAAGAATGGGCCAAAATTCATCCAACTTATTGTGGGAAGCTTGTGGAAGGCTACCTGAAACGTTTGACCCAAGTTAAACATTTTTAAGGCAATGCTACCAAATACTAATTGAATGTATATAAACTTCTGACCCACTGGGAATGTGATGAAAGAAATAAAAGTAAGAAATAAATCACTTTCTACTATTATTCTGACATTTCACATTCTTAAAATAAAGTGGTGATCCTAACTGACCTAAGACAGGGAATTTTTACTAAGATTAAATGTCAGGAACTGTGAAAAATTTAGTTTAAATATATTTGGCTAAGGTGTATGTAAACTTCCGACTTCAACTGTACATTGATGGAAGCAACAATCTAGCTGCAAATATTAAAGCTGATCCACCCCTAAATAAAAATTAAAAAATAACTAAAAATGAAAACCCTAGTATGGATATTCAGACACGGACAAAGTCTTGGCTCATAGCTTTCTGGATTTTTATAGAGAGAATAAGTCTTAATGATATTACATAATGTAGTGGTGCACCGATGATTATGAGGATGATGATGATGATGATGGTGTTGTGTCGCAGTTCAAGCTGATCAACAAGGGCAAGAAGACCAACATCATTGACTCCATGTTGCGGATGCTGGAACAGTACTCATCTAACCTGGAGGACCTGATCAGAGAGAGGACAGAGGAGCTGGAAGTGGAGAAACAGAGGACGGAGAAACTGCTGTCTGAGATGCTGCCTCCGTGAGCATCATGTTATAACACACACACAGACAACTAAAGAAGACAATGGGCATTTTGTTATTTCAAGATATCATTCTTGTATGATGCCAAGGGTATTATCCTTCCATAACATGATACAATACCATACTTTTGACTTTTAATGATTGTTTGTTGCTCTCTTGTCACATTACCATAAACACAAAATGTCCTTTGTCACATTACAGTTCTGTGGCAGAGGCTCTGAAGACGGGTGCGACGGTGGAGCCAGAGTACTTTGACCAGGTCACCATCTACTTCAGTGACATAGTAGGCTTCACCACCATCTCCTCCCTCAGTGATCCCATTGAGGTGGTGGACCTGCTCAATGACCTGTACACGCTGTTCGACGCTGTGCTCAGCAACCACGACGTATATAAGGTCAGTTATACTATTTCACACTACTGAGTTGAACAGAAATGAGCTTATCCGAGGCATCATAGTCTCGGGTTGGGGTGCCGTGCTAGGGAAGCATCACAACAGCACAAATCAAGTGACGTGATGATTTTTTGAGTATAAATGTGCCATTGTTTTACTGTATGCCTGTTTGTTTTCATTGTGTAGGTGGAGACCATTGGTGATGCCTACATGGTGGCATCAGGTCTACCCAAGAGGAATGGCAACAAACACGCAGCAGAGATAGCCAACATGTCCCTGAACATCCTGAGCTCTGTGGGCACCTTCCAGATGCGCCACATGCCCGGCGTGCCCGTCAGGATACGAATAGGGATACACTCAGGTGAGAGAGGGCCACTCTGAAGTCACATATTAGCTAGTTGATCAATCTTGCTCAATGGCTGAATCCCAATGTGAGGTGCTTATAAATATGAAGAGTTTCTTTCCAAAATGCTATATATCCATTTTCAGAAATCTTAGAAAATTTGCTTCTACAGTTTAAAGAACTTATGAAAGCAGTTTGTGTGTTTTTTCACTATCTAATCATGACATGGGGTTGTTCAATGACAGACATGTATTTGTTTGAAATCTATCACTTGGTTTTCATTTCAGAGACAAATAATCATGTTTTTTTGCAAAACGCTATGTATCCACCTCACTCACAAATAAATATATAGTATTGCCAGGTTGTACACAGTCAAATGTACTGTAACAAATAACTACATTTTAAAAAAAGAACTGTGATACATTTGTGACGTAAATATTTATTTGAGCTGCAATCTGAGGTGCAACTAACTCCAATGAACTTCTCTTCTGCAGCAGAGGTAACTCTGGGTCTTCCTTTCCTATGGCGGTCCTCATGAGAGTCAGTTTCATCATAGCGCTTGATGGTTTTTGCGACTGCACTTGAAGAAACTTTGAAAGTTCTTGAAATTTCTTCCGCATTGACTGACCTTCATGTTTTAAAGGAATGATTGACTGTCATTTCTCTTTGCTTATTTGAGCTGTTCTGGACATAATATGGACTTGGTCTTTTACCAAATAGGGCTATCGTCTGTATACCACCCCTACCTTGTCACAACACAACTAATTGGCTCAAACGCATTAAGAAGGAAATAAATTCCACAAATTAACTTTTAACAAGGCACACCTGTTAATTTAAATGCATTCCAGGTGACTACCTCATGAAGCTGGGGTTGAGAGAATGCCAAGTGTGCAAAGCTGTCATCAAGGCAAAGGGTGGCTACTTGGAAGAATCTCAAATATAAAATATATTTTGGTTACTACATGATTCCATATGTGTTATTTAATTGTTTTGATGTCTTCACTATTATTCTACAATGTAGAAATTAGTAAAAATAAAGAAAAACCCTTGAATGAGTAGGTATGTCCAAACTTTTGACTGGGACTGTAGGTGAGACAACCAAATATCACAGTCAAATATACAGCATACAAACATTCCATTCCAGCTAAACAATGGATATAGTGTTTTGCAAAACAAAATCTACATTTTAATGCAAACTTAAAATCTATTAATTGAAACAGTAATATTTTACACACACATGAAGGTACCCATAAGCAGCAATCATTTCTGGTGAAAAAACACAAATGTGAAAAATGTGTGGATATAATGTTTTGGAAATAATCTCTTCATATCACAGTCAATCACTTTGATTCTATTTCCTTTTCTAACTGTCTGTATGTGGGGATCCTTCAGTCATAATGAGGACGGCTGAAGCAGTAGCAGGCCAAGGTTTGGTTTTTCAATGTGATGGCTGAGATGTGATGCACATGTGTTTTGTGTGTGTACAGGGTCATGTGTTGCTGGGGTGGTGGGTCTGACCATGCCTCGGTATTGCCTTTTTGGAGACACAGTCAACACTGCCTCTCGTATGGAATCCACTGGGCTGCGTGAGTATCAGAGGTTCTTGGTCTTCAAAGGCATTTCAATATTTTGTCTTGCCCATTCACCTTCTGAATGGCACACATACACAATCCATGTCTCAATTGTCTCAAGGCTTAGAAATCCTTCTTTAACTTGTCTCCTCCCCTGCATCTACACTGATTGAAGTGGATTTAACACTTATCAATAAGGCATCATAGTTTTTACCTGGATTCACCTGGTCAGTCTGTCATGGAAAGAACAGTTCTTAATGTTTTGTACACTCAGTATATTTCTGCTCAGGATGTCTGCATTATGGTATGGTTTGTAGTGACAGTGTTATTTCCATTCAGCTTATAGAATTCATGTGAACATGAGCACTGTGAAGATCCTGCGCTCCCTCAACGAGGGCTACAAGATAGACGTCAGGGGCATGACAGAGCTGAAGGTATAAACACCTCACAATACATTATCCTCTGTGTTCACCTGTAGGATTTCTTTCAACTGTTTATAAATAAATCATGAATAATGATGTGTTCCAACAGGGTAAAGGCATTGAAGAGACATACTGGCTGGTTGGGAAAGAAAACTTCACAAAGCCTTTACCGAACCCTCCAGAGATTAAACCAGGGTAAGAACTCACAAGACAGTACCTTATGTTGAGACACTGGCGAGAACCACCCTAAGTGAATCTTAACATGTCTACATTTCATTTGGTGAATATGTGTGCATTGATTATGCAGTTCTATGTGTTTATGTGTAGTCATTTCACAAATTTTCTCATCATTCACTGCATGAGCAAAATGGAGCCCAGATGAATACTAGGATGTGATTGAGGCTGTTATGGTGGCATTACATGTTTTGCCTACTTTAGGGATGACAATCATGGACTGAACCCAGAGGATATAGCTGCGTACAAGGGGAAAAAAGCTGAGAAAAAAGCTTGATTCTCTGAGTCAAAATCGAGGAGGTAGCTAGCAACTTGCATGCCGTGCTCTGTTGTGTCATGGTGGAAAGCTAGTTGTTGTGTGGGTTCTTCTGTTGCATGTAGATTGTGGATTTCACAATCTGTGGGATTTTGCCCCCTCTACTACCCCCACCCCCTATACTGTCTATCCACAGTCTCTTGATCTGATCTTTTCAAGTCTTGATCTGATCTCTTCTCTAATATTCTGATCTTATCACCTTCAATACTGCTAAAGCAGAGCTTGACCATCCCAGAAAAGCTCTATTCATTTTGGATAATCTCTTTCCATTGTGAGTGGTTCACCCTCATTGCCGTCCTTCCTTCTCACCCTCTCATTTGAGGCAGCACCTCTGAGACACAGGTGGCTGGTGACACCTTAATTGGGGAGAACGGCCTCGTAGAAATGTCTGGAACAGAATTAATGGAATTCACTCTATTCACTCCATTACAGACAATATTATGAGCCGTCCTTCCCTCTCCAGCCTCCTGTTCTCTAAGACAATTAACATTCTTAGTCATTCTTCTTCTGTCATGTCCTCTCGTCTCATCTTGTCTCACCAGCTGTCTTGTTTGCTATAATCTGATAGGCCTACTAGACTACTGTTTTAAGTGAAAGTATGTTTAAATGTTATTTGATCTTCCATTCTCAGGGACAACTGGCAAGAGATGGTGACAGATGAGATCAAGACGATATTTCGCAAGGCCAACCGGGAGGTGGACAAGCCTAAAATCTGAGCAGACGAGACAGACAGAGAGAGACAAAAGTGGGGAGAAGAGGACACATCCAAAGAGAGAGAGAGGAAGAGAAAGGGATGATGAAGGACTTGAGGACAGAGGGCATGGACCAGTCTGCTCACTGCAGCTTACGTGGCCTCCTTTAATAGGATTTCCTGGCTGCTGTCTGTGTAATCTGCTTGTGGCCAGCACAGCAGAAAGGGAGAGCACTAATGAAATGAAGGTTGTTGTATTACCGTCCTGCGACAGGGATAGTGTATGTCTTCTTAATGAACCATACACTTACGTCTCTGGTCTCCCATTGGCCACTAAGTGGCTTTGTGTCAGTGGAGTGGTTTTGTCTAGATGGGATACAGTTTATATCAAATTTGACTTTTTGTAGCAGGTTAGGAGAATTTACGCAGCAGGTTAGAAGAATTAATGTAGCAGCTAAGGAGAATTAAGTTAAGGTTAGGAAAAGGGTTAGGTTTAGGGCTAGCTAAAATCCAAAACATATCAACTTTTGATGTCAATTTGACATAAATTGTATCCCATGGCCAGTGGAGTTGAGGCCACAGTGCTCAACAGGATGTACTACTGTATCACTCCACTCCCGTACTGTACTGTAGCTTTTAATCACATCGGAGTTATGTTCCATTTTTTTTGTGTTTCATCACTCTTCTAAATGTTTTGAAAGGAGCACTTCTCTCCACCTGATGAGAGTTGTGGGGTGAAATAAGAATTTTTGTTAGTTATGGCAAAATATGATATTCAATTTATGGCCGAAAAGCTTTGTAAGGATGTAAGGTTCGCGTTCCAAAGTTGTGAGAGGAAATCAGATATATATCTACTGTATTGTTAATGGTCCACAAGTTTGTTGGCATCTACAGTTGAAGTCGGAAGTTTACATTCACTTAGGTTGGAGTCATTAAAACTCGTTTTTTAACCACTCCACAAATTTCTTGTTAACAAACTATAGTTTTGGAAAGTCGGTTAGGACATCTACTTTGTGCATGACACAAGTAATTTTCCCAACAGTTGTTTACAGACAGATTATTTCACTTATAATTCACTGTATCACAATTCCAGTGGGTCAGAAGTTTACATACATTAAGTTGACTGTGACTTTAAACAGCTTGGAAAATTCGAGAAAATTATGTCATGGCTTTAGAAGCTTCTGATAGGCTAATTGACATAATTTGAGTCAATTGAAGGTGTACTTGTGGATGTATTTCAAGGCCTACCTTCAAACTCGGTGCCTCTTTGCTTGACATCATGGGAAAATCAAAAGAAATCAGCCAAGACCTCAGAAAATAAATTGTAGACCTCCACAAGTCTGGTTCATCCATGGGAGACATTTCCAAATGCCTGAAGGTACCACGTTCAATTGTAGAAACAATACTACACAAGTATAAACACCATGGGACCACACAGCCGTCATACCGCTCAGGAAGGAGACGCGTTCTGTCTCCTAGAGATTAACGTACTTTGGTGCGAAAAGTGCAAATCAATCCCAGAAAAACAGCAAAGGACCTTGTGAAGATGCTGGAGGAAACAGGTACAAAAGTATCTATATCCACAGTAAAACGAGTCCTGTGTCGACATAACCTGAAAGGCCGCTTAGCAAGGAAGAAGCCACTGCTCCAAAACCGCCATAGAAAAGCCAGACTACGGTTTGCAACTGCACATGGGGACAAAGATTGTACATTTTGGAGAAATGTCCTCTGGTCTGATGAAACAAAAATAGAACTGTTTGGCCATAATGACCATCGTTATGTTTGGAGGAAAAAGGGGGAGGCTTGCAAGCCGAAGAACACCATCCTAACCTTGAAGTACGGGGGTGGCAGCATCATGTTGTGGGGGTGCTTTGCTGCATAAGGGACTGGTGCACTTCACAAAATAGATGGCATCATGAGGAAGGAAAATGATGTGGATATATTGAAGCAACATCTCAAGACATCAGTCAGGAAGTTAAAGCTTGGTCGCAAATGGGTCTTCCAAATGGACAATGACCCCAAGCATACTTCCAAAGTTGTGGCAAAATGGCATAAGGACAATAAAGTCAAGATATTGGAGTGGCCATCACAAAGCCCCGGCCGTCAATCCTATAGAACAATTGTGGGCAGAACTGAAAAAGCGTGTGCGAGCAAGGAGGCCTACAAACCTGACTCAGTTACAACAACAGTCAGGAGGAATGGGCCAAAATTCACCCAACTTATTGTGGGAAGCTTGTGGAAGGCTACCCAAAACATTTGACCCAAGTTAAACAATTTAAAGGCAATGCTACCAAATACTAATTGAGTGGATGTAAACTTCTGACCCACTGGGAAGAAATAAAAGCTGAAATAAATCATTCTTCTACTATTATTCTGACATTTCACATTCTTAAAATAAAGTGGTGATCCTAACTGACCTAAGACAGGGACGTTTTTACTATGATTAAATGTCAGAAATTGTGAAAAACTGAGTTTAAATGTATTTGGCTAAGGTGTATGTAAACTTCCGACTTCAACTGTAGTTAAATAATTCCCTATATTAATCATGTTTTTTTGTATGAGAAAAAAGAGTGCTATTTGAGGACAACGATACAATGCAAAAACTAAGGACAGACACTGTGGATTTCTATGTTTTACATTGACCTTTACATTGTCTATGTAATGTTTCTGTAAAACGTCTTTCCTTTAAGCAGGGCATTTGGAGCCACGCAGTATACTGATTCTCCATAGACAAGACAAGTAAAGAATTGTCATGTCTGATGTCTATGCCCTCATGGACAAGAGTACCATCTCTTGCTTTGTTGAAGGTATGACTTGTATGAATGAAAATGAATGAGCGTCCATTACAGGCGCTATGAGCTCATACTTTAGGGTTACCTATGCAGCGCAAAACATGAATAGATCAGTACCAAATAACATGAGCAATGATATATGCAGATGGATGTTTGATGATACATATTGGTGAGCTTTTATTGTCTTTTATTATTTCATCTACTTCATAGACTATGAGAACAATTAATTAAAATAATATACAGTATGCAATAATTTTCAAGATGCACAGTGTTGAAAAATGTAATTTGTTACTGATTACAGTTACATGACTAAAGTAATCAGTAATGTAATCCGTAATCAGTAACGTAAAGATGCATTCATTATGTTATTTGTCTTGGATATTTATGAGACACAAAGACTAATGTAAATATGATGTATTTAATTAAATAAATCACTGTTTTATTTATATGTATGTGACACTTATTTCAATGGCTCTTCTAGACAAAAAGAAAGGGAAAGTATTCTCCACATGGTTCCTCTATTCACCAGGAGATGGCGCTGAGATCTCTTGCTCTTTCTGTCCTTCCATTCTCTTTGTCCTTTACTCTCTACATTGTTTACGGGCATGTGATGATGGAATACAACTTTGTTTCTAACTCCCAAGATTCTACAAAATGTCTGTTTTTCATAACTATTTATGATGGTTGATGAACAGTTTCTGAATCAGTTTTGTGTCTAAGGTCTGTCAATTGACAATAGAGATGTGAGATAAATTTTACTTCCTTGTTGAGTAGAACTCTTTCTCCCTGTTTCACCATGTTAACCTTGCACTCCAACCTCACCCAGCTAGGTGTATTAGCACTTTAATGGGGATTTTCTAACTTAGTGATCTCTATACAAAACTTAAGCTCTGACTGTACTAACTACTGTGTTAAACGTGGGTAAGGTCTGTAAGGTTGGGGAATCCTTTGGAATTGTGTGCCTTTCGCAGGTTTGCAACTTATGGGGAAAGAATCTCCACATCCATTCTGTAGACAGAGGAATGTTGGCCATCAGGCTGACTGGAACGATTATGATTCTCCTCACTGAACCCAGACAGTTAAGACACTTTCTGCACAATTGCACACTCACTGCAAAATTTAGTTCATTTCAGAGTTTGCATCCTGATTATGGCCCCTTATGAGCCCTTTACTATGCTACTTCTAACCCTTTCTTGATCATGATGTATCAGTATGCTTTGAGGAAACTGACCAGATTCTTACTTGGACAAACTCAATGTTAATCAGACATCAAGTTCATTTTAGGTTTCTTTTAATTGAAAAAAAAGAGTAAAAAAGGACACAACATTGCATTATGGCAACATTCCAAGGTTTAGTGGTAAAAGCCAACAAAGTCACACAGTTTGGTTGGCAAATGGCATAGATAATTCAATCAAATCAAAAACTGCTGAGGAACCGTTTCAGAGGAACAGTTTCAGTGCAGCAAAAACAACTGTGAAAGCATGAGAAATGTACTTTGCAGGGTGAAAAGTGTAAAACAGTATGACATGAAATTAGCTTGTAGTACACTTGTGCAACAATCTTTTTCTCTTTAAACATTAAAGATAATGCAACTAACCACACATATCACAAACTAAATAAAAGAGAGAAGCCAAACCTATACTGGTGAAAAGAATGGTGGAAAAGTTCCGATTTTATGGAAGGCAAAAATCAGAGAGATCGTACTTAATATAAGCATGCTGTCGGGTCGTCTACTATTCAATGTTCAGGTACTCTAAAAAGGCACTAGTGGCATTTGGCTTTTTCCTGAAATTGATTGAAATGCAGACTTTGACAATGTTATTAATAATGGCGCATTGCAAAGGCCAAACAGCATTTATTTGAACACTCCTGTTCCCTGGGAGTGCTTAATGTGTCTGTGATACAATAGTAGGTCTAGATATTCAGTCCACAGATGACCTATTGGAATGTGTTCTTGGGGTAACAGTCATACCATAATACACATACTATTTCCTGGCATGATTCAATCAGTAACCGTATCTCTCAAACTGTTCATTAACTATTACAACTCGTCACGCATCTTGTCTCCTTTAGGTCGCACCATTCTGCCGATGAAGAGGATGGAGTTGGTCTTGTTGTCCTTCACCAGGAAGATGAAGGGGTGGTCAGCGTAGAACAACTTGGGGTTCCTCAGCTTCTCGCTTCCGAAGATGCTGGTGTCAAAGGGGTTCCCCTCGATGTCCCACTCCATTGAAGAGGCGTGGAACACGTTGGAGAGGTACAGGTCCTTGTTGCCAGAGATGTTGGACAGATCCGCCTTGGTTTTGTCCACAGCGTCAGTCAGACCAAGTTCACCAAGAGTTTTCTGGAGAGAAGAGTACAATAGACGGTGAAATATGGAAAAAAGTTTCATATGTAAGTCAAATATGTTCTTTAATAGTCAAGCTTGCAAGTTGAGTCATAGTTTATGAGAAGTAATTAATGACCATTAAATATATTGCAAACAATATAATCGCAATGATGTGTTTACCTGGAGGTTGTGGCTAACCTCCATGCTGACTTTGGGCAGAGAGATGGCCACGGCCCTTTCTTCCATCTTGCCCATCCAGGTTTCCAGCTGCTTGCGGGACAGCAGCTTCTCCAGCCTGTCAAGGGGTTCCAGGTGATAAGGCATGATGAACACCAGGCTGGACTGCTTCTGGCCCAGTGGCATGTCCAGCACAAACAACCTGTTCTCTGTGTCATCATGGAACTTATAGAGACCTGTGGAACACAGTCATGGGATGAGAATAGATTAGTCAAATTCTCTTGATAATGATGTAGATAATGTCTTACATTAAGGCTTATAGTATGGTATGTCTCTATTCAAAAGGTTAGTGAAACCTACCAGTGCGATGCATCATGGGAACAGAGACTGTGAATGAACGGGTCACCAGGAAGCCACGGTTGTCTACCATCTTCTCGTGGAACTTCTCATCCCAGTGAGCTGGAGAAAGAGGATAATGTTTTCTAAAGATTTTCACATCTCACAATATTACTGTTTAATACTCCACAATATAAACAGTAATAACAGTAGTCAAAGGTACTAACTACTAGGCTACTGTGTGTTTTTGAATAACTATACTTACGCTTGAAGAACATTGCGTTGGCGATCGTTGCTCCGTCAGCATTCTGCACATCCTTGGTGATCTCAGGCAGCTTGCCGTCTGTCGACTTGGCCGCCCATTCGTTGATGGAGTTCACTGCGCTCCTCTTGTCTCTGAGGTTGATCTTCGAGTGGTCATAGTTGTAGTGCTTCTTGCTGCTCTTCACAAAGTTGTCGGCGAAGGTGACCGAGCTGGGTCCGTAGAGGCGGTTGCTGATCTTCCATGTGACGTTACGGGTCTTGGGGTCGCTGACCTCAGTCAGGAGCTCTGATAGGCCTGTGTGCAGGTGCTCATCCTTCAGGGCGTCAGCACTGAGGACAGACTTGACCTGGGAGGCGGTGGATGCCTTGCCCCCAAGAGCCACCATGCCAAGGGAGGATGCCACCACCACAGGGGATATGAGGATGTTTTCAAGGCCCTTCTCCTTGGCCACTGTGTGGTAGAGGCTGAAGGCCAGGTTGGCGCTCTTGTCAGCCATGGTGGTGGCATGGCTGCTCAGCTTCAACTTGTCTTCTCCGGAGGCCGCAACGGCCAGCAGGCACAGAGCTACAACGTTGGTCACCCACATCCTTTCTGTCTTCTGGTTCTTGAGCAGCTATAGAAGCCTGAAAGCAGACAAAAATACAATAATGTTGGAAATAATGTTGGAAATCCTCTGTTGGTATTTGAGGCCATTGTTTCAAAGGGACTATTTTTGTATAGCCTATATACACGGAGTATGTTGAGGTGCATCCCCCATTTTGTATTCAGAAAAGCCTCAATTTGTTAGGACATGTGCTCTATAAAGCATCGAAAGCATTTCACAGGGATGCTGGCCCAAGTTGAATCCAATGCTTCCCACAGTTGTCTCAAGTTGGTTGGATGTCCTTTGGGTGGTGGACCATTCTTGATACACACATGAAACTGTTGAGTGTGAAAAACCCAGCAGTGTTGCAGTTCTTGACACAAACCGGTGTGCTTGGCACTTACCATACCCAGTTCAAAGGCACTTAAAACTTGTCTTGCCCAATCACCCTCTGAATGGCACACATACACAATCCATGTCTCAATTGTCTAAAGGCTTAAAAATCCTTCTTTAGCCTGTCTCCTCTTCATCTAAACTGCTTGAAGTGGATTTAACAAGTGACATCAATAAGGGATCATAGCTTACACCTGGATTCACCTGGTCAGTCTATGTCATGGAAAGAGCAAGTGTTCTTAATGTTTTGGATACTGAGTGTAATGTGTTATTACAGTGTGGTTTTAGACTGAGGTCACACATATTCAGCAATTGAATGACATTAGCCACCATGTTGGCTGCACAAATGAATGTGTCCCAATTTTAGGCAGCCATGTTTCTAGCCACGTCAGCAGCTGTAGAAATACTGAGCTATAGCAGCAGCCTAGACTGCTGGACTCAGACTGAGGGTGTAATTTGATACTTCTCTGTGCTCTTGTTAATTGTAGAGCAACATTCACAATTTCTAAAATAAAATGTGATATTCAGAAGTTCTCAGAGGTATCATTACAGCACATTTTTGTCAATAGATCCACATAGAACCTACGGCGGTACTTTTTAGTTGTTACTAACAGGAGCCCCTTTTGTTTGCCTGACTTGTTCAAACAAAAGGAACAAATATGTAGCCTCAGGATACACGTGGAGGAGTGGCTTCTGATCAATCCTTTGATTTTCCACTACTTGTAAATTGCATTCCTGCCTTCAAAAACATGGCAGTATATAGGCTGTATAGCTGTTTTCACAGATTCTGAATTTTTCACTTTGTATGTCTTTGCATCATTCTCTTGGGATACCTTGAAATGTTTTCATACTGATGTCAAGGTTTTCGTTTTTCATTCTGAAAGAAAAGAGGTGCATGGGGTAATCTCCATAGAGCAGGTGATAAAGCATTAGTCAGACCCATATGGAGTTATTTTTTTACTTTTTTACTAAATTTTGATATTCTTTCCATCTTCGCTTGATATAGAGTCCATTGTTGAAAATATTTTGTATTTTATATTTTCTTGAGTAATGATCTATAGCTAGGTATTTCATGCACACACACACATAAAACTTCTCTCATTGGTCAGTGCATGTCCCAGAAAAACGTCCATCCAATCAGAAATGCCACAGTGGAACAGCATCAGTTCCACAGAGAACCAAGTCGGATTTTTTACAACATCCTACCACTCCCAAAATCATCTATGCAGTGTTAATCAGTAACAGCTCTGCTTGTTTGTGTGTGCAATTACCCTCAAAAAGGCACAGTGATGCTGAAACGTTGGTGTTTTACCCAATAAATTACTGGCATATATATATATACACATCCCCAATCAAGTTAATGCAATGATTTGTAGTTCTCTCTTAATTTATTGAATAATTGTAAACCAAAATCAACATGCGTCATCAAGCAATGATATTATCTCAAAGTACAGTTAACTGCCATATCTAATACTCTTTACAGATACATTGCATGAAAATCAATGCGGTATCCTATCAGCTACTCCAGTCATCTCACCAAACAGTTGAGATAATAGGAAATATATGTCATTTTACTAAACGTAAAGACTGTGCAAAAGTGCCTGAATCAGAATACATTCCACATTCTACAAAGTTATGTTAAAAAGAGTGCCATTTAAGAACCTAAATGCATGCACTGTACTTTGACTTTAAACCATTAAAACAAAACAACAGCTTTCCCAAAAAAACATGGTCAAAAGAGAGCATTCTCCCAGTCTCTCCCAATCCTTACCTGGCAGAGCTTGGCACGATCTCTCTCAGCCCTCACTCTCTGGGTTTGCTTGTCTGTTGACTGATCCTACAGTTTTTTCTCTGGCCTTTATAGACCATGGAAAAGAAACTTCTGGAAGTTGGGAATGGGGTATGCAAATGCAAACCTATGGCTCTCCTCTGGAGCGGAGACTTCAGACCTCCCCCTGGATCCATTTGCTGCAGTCCTCTGCATGGTCCTAATGCTGCAGACTGACTCAATCACACACACAGCTTTCATCATATTAACTTTCACACATTTTCTAACTTTCACCAGCACAATAGATTTGGGTATGGATGTGGTACTTTTGTTTTTAATGCAGAAAAGTGCAAGAAAAGTAAAGTACAATAGTGTGGACATGTGCATGTCAGTGATGATATCCCTTTGGCTTCCTCTTGTAGTTGTGAATGGGCACACCGGGCACAATGCTCATATGCATGTGTATGCGTGTATTGTATTTTCAATAATCCTGTTCAAAAGCTATGATTATGGAAGGGAATCCACATGGCATTTATAACAGTAGTTGTAACCGTAGTTACTAGAAGTGTGTAAAAGTAGTTACAGTTTCAGCCTCTCCATCAGCCACCCCTCCCCCATACTGCCACGTCTTCCTCTGCTGATTGCAGGCTTGTTTAGGATGGGGGTTGTGGAGCAGGAGCTATAGCAACAGTGCTGTAAACCAGCTAGAAATCAAGTTCTGACCTAACACGTCCTCACCAGTCCCAATACAAGCAACTGCAATTGCTTTTTACACCATTTAAACTAAAAGTACGCTTTTATTGTAATACAGTGTGAAATTCTGCCGGTACCATGTTGAACTTCTCTGAAATAGGTATAGTGAAATGTAATTCTGATGCCATCAGTTCAAATCACATCTTCACTGTGCATGTAGGTAGTTTTTCTCCAGAAACGTACATCTCTTTTTGCAGCCCTATTTTAAATTGCCCTCACATGCCAGCTGATGAGAGACTTGCCTTTTGGTGATCAGGGGGACTAGGTTCCCTGAGGCTTCTACAAACGTAACCCCGCTCCCACACCCATGCCGCTGTCCCATGTCCCAACACCTTCCCCCAGCCTCCGTTTTTTTATTCTGTAGGAGTCAAATACTCTGAAATTCCTCAGCACCTGCATGAGGCAGGCCAGGCCTAGTTCAAACTTGCCTGGTCCAATCCCCAATGAATCTTATCTAATGCAAAGATGCCCCTATCCTGTTGATTACCAATACATTCGTTTTTGAGTGAGAACTCGGGGCCTCATACATGCATATTCCATTTTAATTCAGCAAACCAACATAGACTGAAAGCTGCTCCTGTGAAAGATTGTATATTTTATTCTACTGAGCCATTTACTTTATGTTCATATTCTTAGAATTTATATCTTATTGTTGTTGCATTGTAGAGAAGGAACCTGCAAGTAAGCATTTTGTTGGCCAGTGTATACCATGTGTATCCTTTACATTCGACTAATACAAATTCAAACTCCTGTGAAAGGATGTAGGGACTAGTACGCCTGGTGAAGATAGGGACATTTTTTACACATTTATGTTGCTCTTCTGTACCTCTGTACACAACACATATAGGAAGGGGGTGATACTAATTATTACTCTACCCACAAGGTTAAAAGGTTAAGGACAGGAAACAGAAGTCTGCAGCTGCCACTGAAGAGGCTTCCTAAACATTTAATTTCCTGTTTAATCTCAATGTTCTTCAGTGTCATATTTTTTCCCATGCATATCACAGCTGAACTGTAATTTTGCTATCATGCTAGACGTTAGATACACTAACAGTGTTTCGGTGCTTGAGTTTTTCAACATGATTGGATATGTAAAACAGTATCGCTGGGCAGGATTCTGTACGTTCATTCAGCGAGATGAGACACAAGGAATCTATTCAGTTAAAGGAAGCTTGGGGGGTGCTGCCTAGACTAACGTATGATGTCAGACTTCAGTGATGTTGCCACGGCGCTGAATGATGTGCATTTCTGAAGCATTATCTTTAGATCTGCGTCTTGTAGATAGGTAGAGAGCAGCATATTTAAAGAATATATCACAATCTTGCAATTCACAAATTGCGAATAGTCTACCATGAATAACACATCTATGTACTGGTTATCTTTTAGGAGGCATTTTGATGCCATATCAATAAATGTTGATACTGTGGTTGATAGTGTGTGTAATCATTGACCAACAACATTACGTTGGAAAAACAACTATTGCATTTTTCTGTCAAGTTTAAGTAACTAAACGTCCATGATTAGAATCAATCAAGTTTATTTTGTTCCAACATCCAGCGCTTGATCCAAACTCTTGAGCTCAACATATTAAACTTGATTTGTCTTAATTATGGTTTGATTAACTTGTGCTCCTCTTCAGGTCTGTGACCGGGCTGAGCTGGCAGAATAGGCTAATAACTGCCTGGGGGTGGGTTCAAAGACTGTATAAAATGGTCATCTAGGGAAGGGCTCGTAATACTTGGCTATTGGATTAGCATGCCTTCTGGTGGTCTAAAGAGGTTCACATTTTCCATAAACGGCAACAAAGTTTTCTCTTCACAGTGCAAGTGCTAAACTTGAGGAAGAATCAAGTTTTGCTCATTTTTAATTGAGGTCACATTTTGGAAGTTTAAAATAATTGTAAAAATCTTGTTGTGGCTTTAATCCGAGGTTAGCTCGGATTGAACTCCTATTCTCATTATCTGTCTTCTAAATATGGACTTCATATTTGATTAATTATACTCGTTAATCTGTTTCTTTTCCCATTTAGATAAGCATTCAAATTAAAGAGGGTGTCAAAATGAACGTGTAAACATTCACATAGCCACTAGATGGCAATCAAAACAAATAAATGCCTTGTCTGATCTGACGTTTCTTGCACTAAGATTGAGACAACACTTTTGATCCAATTGGAGGAGAAGGTCAGAGTCAAGGAACCTTGGATCTTCTCCTCTAATGCGTTTTGAGAAAGAGGTCAGGAGAGAGTACCCGAGGAATCAAGGAAAGACGATTGAAAAATAGCCCAGTTCTACAACACCTAAGCGATCACAAGCGGTTACGTTATAATTTTACCCTCGCTACACACACCTTCACCTGTACAAAGACCCCAGTCTGTGACCTCCCCAGTGCCTCCCTCACCCAGCCACCATCCCTGCTGCTTGGCGTTTTGGAGGAGAGACGTACAGAATCATCAAACCAGAGTCTCTGACTAATGCCTGCCTAGGGAGAGCAGGGGGGTCTGCTACTCTGCTGAAGCTCCCTCACACATCAAATGTCACAGGAAGTAGTCTGAACACCACTCTGCCTCCTGTCCCCTGTGCCGTTGCAAGCTCCCAGCCAGTAAGTGGAGCAGTGTGTGTGCGTGTGCGTCTGTGTGTCTGTGTGTCTGTGTGTGTGTTTGAAATGTAGATGGGGGGATCCACTCGCTGTCATGCATAATTTCATGTGAAGAGATTAATTGGATTTCAATAATTTATTTTCCATTACTTCCATCCGAGGGTTGTTCATTCTCTGGCTAATTGAGAATTACTAGGTATAAATGAACCAGATGGATGCATAAAGGATCTACACTACTACAGTACTAACATGATGTTGAATCATTTTGGGCGACATCCATTAATCACATTTGTAAATGTCTTGACAACAATCACTGTGCAGTTCTCATTGAAGGTTCTCCCTCTGTCAAATTGCATTGACGTCAGAATGATAGCAATGGAAGCATTTGCTGTTTGCTTAGATACATATAAATAGATATTCCTTTTCTGGCAACAATTCCCTTTCCGCTTGAGATAGGGATGCACTTTAATGCCAACCACAGATTAAACTACTTGACAAACAAAGTTATACAGAGTGGCGGTCTAAGGCACTGCATCTCAGTGCCAGAGGCGTCACTACAGTCCCTGGTTTGAATCCAGGCTGTATCACATCTGGCCGTGATTGGGAGTCCCGTAGGGCGGCGCACAACTGGCCCAGCGTCGTCCGGGTTTGGCCAGGGTAGGCCGGCATTGTAAATAAGAATTTGTTCTTAACTGACTTGCCAAGTTAAATAAAGGTAATATACAGTTAGTTGAAGTCGGAGGTTTACATAAACTTAGGTTGGAGTCATTAAAACTCGTTTTTCAACCACTCCACAAATTAAATTTCTTGTTAACAAACTATAGTTTTGGCAAGTCGGTTAGGACATCTACTTCATGGATGACACAAGTCATTTTTCCAATAATTGTTTACAGAAAGATTATTTCACTTATAATTTACTGTATCACAATTCCAGGGAGTCCAAGCTGTTTAAAGGCACAGTCAACTTAGTGTATGTAAACGTCTGATCCACTTGAATTGTGATGCAGTGAGTTGCTTTTACAGATGAACGTGGTACCTTCAGGCGTTTGGAAATTGCTCCCAAGGATGAACCAGACTTGTGGAGGTTTACAATTTTTTTTTCTGAGGTCTTGGCTGATTTCTTTAGATTTTCCCATGATGTCAAGCAAAGAGGCACTGAGTTTGAAGGTAGGCCTTGAAATACATCCACAGGTACACCTCCATTTGACTCAAATTATGTAAATTAGTCTATCAGAAGCTTCTAAAGCCATGATATCATTTTCTGGAATTTTCCAAGCTGTTTAAAGGCACAGTCAACTTAGTGTATGTAAACGTCTGATCCACTGGAATTGTGATGCAGTGAATTATAAGTGAAATAATCTGTCTGTAAACAATTGTTGGAAAAATGACTTGTGTCATGCACAAAGTAGATGTGTTAACCGACTTGCCAAAACTATAGTTTTTTAAGTGGTTGAAAAACGAGTTTTAATGACTCCAACCTAAGTGTATGTAAACTTCCGTCTTCAACTGTATGTGACAAATAAAATGTGATATGATTTGATTTAAACAGAGTGGCATGGAATGATGCAAAAATAAATGTATGTAGGTATTAGTGACTGTGGCTCCTGATAGTGGCTAATATTTAACATGATACAAATTGTAAAATAAAACAGAGTAAAGCCCAGGCATATAATCAAAACATTGTAAAGCGCATACATCACCTCGGCAGGTCCAGCCCTACAGAAGCCAATAGCTTGTGTATCCAAATTTCATCAACGCAAAATATTAGGTCACACAATTAAAATTCGGGAATTACAGAACAGCTATTAATATTCTATTTCACTGTGCTTAAGGGTCTGCAATACATTTGTTTCCATATGGCTGGTTTCACATTAATCTCCAGGGATCATTAGGAAAAATCATCGAAAACAATTGCTATGTGTATTTACAATCCCCTTCTCCAAACTGATTACTAATTTACCTTGCTCTTATCAATAGCTCTTATCAATGTATAAATTACAGTGCATGGAGAATGCGGTGATTTCTATCAGAAAAAGAAAGTAGATGATTTTCCACTTAGAACCAGCAGCTTCGCCCAACCTTATTTATGATTTATTCGGTGTAAAGGTTGTTGAATTATATGAGGGAATTAAGTCAAGGTCGGAATACAGGTATCTGTAGTGTAGACACCTCTGCCACACCTTCATTTATTCTAGCTCCACCTCAAACGAATAGTGGGTTAATATAATGGTTTCTCGTGCTGAAGTTCGAGGTCAGAATACACATAGAGAGAAAAGCACATAAAAAGGGAATTACTCTCCATTTACACGCACTTAGCTTGGGTCGGAATCGGGCCATGGATGTGTTTAACCCTTTTTCTTTATTAAAAGAATATTGAGTCAGTGATGATTTTGGCAATGCCCCCATCAGAGCCCCCATCAGAGCCACTGTGTATAATATTTGACTGTATCTATGATGTGGGTTATAGAGCTATATTTGATTAGTTTTACATTAACATAACCGCATCCGTTGTTTTTTAGCCTTATGAAGCTTCCTACAATGGGAGAAGTCGCGTGCCGGAAGTGGGGTGACGCTCTTTCGCTGTAAATGCCCGGTCTACAAGAGCGCAGGCGATAAAAGCTACAACTCCGCCCACTGGTAGTCATTCAATTGATTTACTCGCCCGGTGTTCATAGACAAGGCATGCTTTAAACTCAGAGGGTTGACCCTGGAGTATTTACTGAGACAATTGTGTTAAACTGATACACACTTCAATGTAGCATAAACTCACGAAGTGGAAGTTAACAGAATAACTCTGGGTCGAATGTTTTTACCTTTGTTGTGGCAGGACACATTTCCTTTTGTCCTCGGTAGTATTTAACAACCTTTGGTGGTCACCCACCTCAACACGTTTGACACAGGCAGCAGCCCATTTGTTGAGTGGTGTGAGGGCAGTTGGTCGGAGGACTTCGGAAAAAATTCCTACAACCTCACTTGGGAGAAAAAGGCTGAAATAATTGATAAAGGTAAGTAAGTCTTGTCATATCCTAACGGCGGGTAGCGTTGGAAGTACTAGACTATTCGAATATCTGAGCAGTTGAAGTAAGTGGTTGCCATGCCATGGTATGAAACACTAAAGTCGTTTTTTGTTGAAAATGAACAAAACACGGTGGTTATTTACTTTTGGTGACATAAAATAACCTACCTATTCGTCCATTCACTCAGAAATTGCCTTTTTATTTCTGTAATTCAGAAGCGTACATGCAGGGTATACTTATCATTAAATATTAATTCACACCTTGTATTAACCCAATAGGCTACAAAGGACACGCCCGTGTATGGCGAGACATAGGCTATGGGTGGAAAACTCTTGACTGTATTTAGCTTTGGATGTATTATGTATCTATTTAAAGGCTACACACCTCAGACAACCAGCCTATACAGGCATTTTCATCTGCCCTGTTTACAGTCAAATTAATCTGGCATCAATGGCAGCAACTTTCACTATTCTTGAACATGCAGGTTTCACTTCCAGATCTATGGATGTATGAAGCAGCAACGAAACATTGTCAGGTGGTGGCTTTTATCCTAACGCCCATTAGGTCGTTAGGTCGTTAGGGGCGGCGCCGCACTTGTGATGGCAAAATCGATATATTATATCATTCATGGATTCTGTTTTAAATGCGCCTAAAAGTGTGGTTAATGTGTAAATGTTCCTGTTTCAAAAATATATTGTTCAAACAAGCTGTTCAGTTACTGCCCCTCAGTGACTGCCAGCAGCAGCAGTTCCGCCTCATCAGGCGCATAGGCCGTGCGAACATTGCTTGGATTGCTATGCCAGCTATTTGCTTTGAGGGGAACTGCTAGCATAAATTATAACCGCACAAATGGACCGTCCTGCGTCGCTCAAATGGGCGTTTAGTCAGAATTTCTATGTCGGCTCTAGTCTCCCTCCCAATATGTCTCTTGCGCCATACGGGTTACTTTGAGTCACAGTTGTGAGTTTAACAGTAATTGATTCTGAAGAAGAGGGTATCAGTCTCACTGTTATCCTTTGTGTATTTATAAATGTCATAATACAAATGATGACATGAAATGTTATGATGGACTAATATCTGGAACCTTTTCTCAGGCTATAGATTTTTGTTCTGTATTTCCAGCATGAGCAGTGTTCATTGCACTGGTGCCGTTCTCAACATTTCTCTTTATCTAAGATTATCATGCAGCCCATCTTGCTTTCATAATTGCTCTTGGGGGCATAAACTGCGGAGGAATGTTCATCCCATAAAGGGTGCCATCGTTTTTTTTATAGCCATTATGTGTTCCTTGAGAAAGACAACAGTCAAGATCTACTGTTGGTCTTACATCTATAATAAAAGCTTCTATCACTAAGGCAACAACTGTGTTTCCCTCAATTTAGCAGGCGAGATGAGATGGCAGTGTGGTATTATCCTAATTAACATGTGGGAGCGGAAGATGGTGAGAGAGCCTGTTATTACAGCCTGTCCCGTGGGAGGTAAGCCCTCCTCCACCACCCACCCTCTCTCTGACCCCCTATCTCTAGTAAAGACACACCCTCTCTCTGATTCCCCTTCCCTCCCCAATGTATCCTCGTGTGATAAGTACGCCTAATGTAAGAACTGTGTCACAGCTTGCCAAACCACAGCCCTTTAGCAACTATAAAGGGGCAACATGCAACAATTTGAAATATTTTATGCAGTTACAGTTCATAGAAGGAAATCTGTCAATTTCAAATAAATTCATTAGGCCCTAATATGGATTTCACATGACTGGGCAGGGCGCAGCCATAGGTGGGCCTGGTAGGGCATAGGCCCACCCAATTGGGAGCCAGGCCCAGCCAATCGGAATGAGTTTTTCCCTACAAAAGGGCTTTATTACAGACAAATATTCCTCCGTTTCATCAGCTGTCCGGGTGGCTTGTCTCAGACGATTGAGCAGGTGAAGAAGCCGGAAGTGGAGGTCCTGGACTGGCGTGGTTACACGTGGTCTGCGGTTGTGAGGCCAGTTGAACGTACTGCCAAATTCTCTAAAATTACGTTGGAGTCGGCTAATGGTAGAGAAATTAACATGAAACTCTCTGGCAACAGCTCTCATAGACATTTCTGCATTAGGCATGCCAATTTCACTCTCCCTCAACTTGAGACATCTGTGGCATTGTGTTGTGACAACTGCACATTTTAGTTGCCTTTTGTCCCCAGCACAAGGTGCACCTCTAATGATAAAGATGTTTAATCAGCTTCTTGATATGCCACACCTGTCAGGTGGATGGATTATCTTGGCAAAGGAGAAATGCTCACTAACAGGGAAGTAAACACATTTGTGCATACCATTTGAGAAAAATACACTTTGTGTGCATGTAACATTTCTGGGATCTTTTATTTCAGCTCATGAAACATGGGACCAACACTTTACATGGTTTATATTTTCATTCACTGTTTGTGCGGGTGCACTACCGTTTAAAAGTTTGGGGTCACTTAGAAATGTCCTTGTTTATGAAAAAAGCAAAAAAAAAACATTTAAAATAACATGAAATTGATCAGAAATACAGTGTAGACATTCATGTTGTAAATGACTATTGTAGCTGGAAACGGCAGATTTTTAATGGAATATCTACGTAGGCCCATTATCAGCAACCATCACGCCTGTGTTCCAATGGCACTGTGTTAGCTATTCCAAGTTGGTCATTTTAAAAGGTGACTCCGGGATGCTGGCCTTCTAGGCAGAGTTACAAAGAAAAAGCCATATCTCAGACTGGCCAATAAAAAGATAAGATTAAGATGGGGAAAAAGAACAGACACGACAGAGGGACTCTGCCTAGAAGGCCAGCATCCCAGAGTCGCCTCTTCGCTGTTGACGTTGAGACTGGTGTTTTGCTGGTACTATTTAATGAAGCTGCCAGTTGAGGACTTGTGAGGTGTCTGTTTCTCAAACTAGACACTAATGTACTTGTCCTCTTGCTCAGTTGTGCACTGGGGCCTCCCACTCTTTCTATTCTGGTTAGGGCTAGTTTGTGCTGTTCTGTGAAGGGAGTAGTACAAAGTGTTGTACGAGATCTTCAGTTTCTTGGCAATTTCTCACATGGAATAGCCTTCATTTCTCAGAACAAGAATAGACTGACGAGTTTCAGAAGAAAGTTCTTTGTTTCTGGACATTTTTGAGCCTGTAATCAATCCCACAAATGCTGATATTACTTCTTACATTGTTACCCTGGGAAATATTACGTTTTATTACATACAACCGGGAGGAACTATTGGATATAAGAGCAACGTCAACTTACCAACATTACGACCAGGAATAAGACTTTCCTGAAGCGGATTCTCTGTTTGATCCACCAACCAGGACAATAGACTGGATCCCAGCTGGCGACTCAAAACAACGGCGGCGCCTGAGTAAGGGGAAACGCGGCGGTCTTCTGGTCATGCTACGTAGACGGGCGCATCGTGCACCTCTCCCGAGTATTTTACTTGCCAATGTCCAGTCTCTGGACAACAAAGTGGATAAAATCAGAGCAAGGATTGCCTTCCAGAGAGACATCCGAGACTGCAACGGAAACATGGCTCACTCAGGACATGTTATCAGAGTAGGTACAGCCACCTGGTTTCTCCACGCATTGCGCCGACAAACAAACATCTATCTGTTAAGAAGAAGGGCAGGGGGGGTGTGTCTTATGATTAACGAGACGTGGTGTGATCATAACAACATACAGGAACTCAAGTCCTTTTGTTCACCTGACAGAATTCCTTACAATCAAATGCTGACCGCATTATCTACCAAGCGAATTCTCCTCGATTATAATCACAGCCGTGTACATCCCCCCTCAACCTGACACATCGACGGCACTGAAAGAAATTCATTGGAGTCTATGTAAATTGGAAACCACATATCCTGAGGCTGCATTTATTGTGGCTGGGGATTTTAATAAGGCTAATTTGAAAACAAGGCTCCTGAAATTTTATCAGCATATTGAATGTGCCACCCGGGCTGGTAAAATCCTGGATCATTGTTATTCTAACTTCCGTGATGTATACAAGGCTTTTCTCCGACCTCCTTTCGGCAAGTCTGACCATGACTCCATTTTGTTGCTCCCAGCCTACAGACAGAAACTAAAACAGAAAACGCCCGTTCTCAGGTCTGTTCAACGCTGGTCCGACCAATCTGATTCCACGCTGCAAGATTGCTTTGAGCACGTGGACTGGGATATGTTCCTCCAAGCTCGTCATTAAGCTCGAGACCCAGCCCTGTGTAACTGGGTCCTGGACTTCCTGACGGGCCGGCCCCACGTGGTGAGGGTAGGAAACAACATCCCCACCCCGCTGATCCTCAACACTGGGGCCCCACAAGGGTGCGTTCTCAGCCCTCTCCTGTACTCCCTGTTTACCCATGACTGCGCGGCCAAGCACGCATCCAACTCAATCATCAAGTTTGCTGACGACACTACAGTGGTAGGCTTGATTACCAACAACGACGAAAGGCCTACAGGGAGGAGGTGAGGGCCCTCGGAGTGTGGTGTCAGGAAAATAACCTCTCACTCAATGTCAACAAAACAAAGGAGATGATCGTGGACTTCAGGAGAGGGAGCACCCCCCCCTATCCACATCAACGGGACAGTAGTGGAGAAGGTGGAAAGTTTTAAGTTCCTCGGTGTACACATCACGGACAAACTGAAATGGTCCACTCACACAGACAGTGTGGTGAAGAAGGCACAACAGCGCCTCTTCAACCTCAGGAAGCTGAAGAAATTCAGCTTGTCACCAAAATCACTCTCAAACTTCTACAGATGCATAATCGAGGGCATCCTGTCGGGCTGTATCACCGCCTGGTACGGCAACTGCTCCGCCAACAACCGTAAGGCTCTCCAGAGGGTAGTGAGGACTGCACAACGCATCACCGGGGTAAACTACCTGCCCTTCAGGACACCTACACCACCTGGCGTCACAGGAAGGCCAAAAAGATCATCAAGGACAACAACCACCCGAGCCACTGCCTGTTCACCCCGCTATCATCCAGAAGGCGAGGTCAGTACAGGTGCATCAAAGCTGGGACCGAGAGACTGAAAAACAGCTTCTACCTCAAGGCCATCAGACTGTTAAACAGCCATCACTAACATTGAGTGGCTGTTGCCAACATACTGACTTAAATCTCTAGCCACTTTAAAAATAGGAATTGGATGTAACAAATGTATCACTAGCCACTTTAAACAATTTTTTATATAATGTTTACATATCCGACATTACTCATCTCATATGTATATACTGTACTCCATACCATCTACTGCATCTTGCAGTGTGTTTGGTCAGCCATCGCTCATCCATATATTTATATGTACATACTTGTATTCATTCCTTTACTCTTGTGTGTATAAGGTAGTTGTTGTGAATTTGTTAGATACTACTGCATGGTCGGAACTAGAAGCACAAGCATTTCGCTACACTCGCATTAACATCTGCTAACCATGTGTGTGACAAATGAAATTAGATTTGATGCTCCAGAAACTCAACTAGTCTACAGAAGGCCAGTTTTATTGCTTCTTTAATGAGAACAACAGTTTTCAGCTGTGCAAACAATTGCAAAAGGGTTTTCTAATGATCAATTATCCTTTGAATATGATAAACTTGGATTAGCTAACACAATGTGCCATTGGAACACAGGCGTGGTGGTTGCTGATAATAGGCCTCTGTACGCCTATGTAGATATTCCATAAAAAAATCTGACGTTTCCAGTTACAATAGTAATTTACAACATTAACAATGTCTACACTGTATTTCTGTTATTTCAATGGACAAATGTGCTTTGCACATTTGACCCCAAACTTTTGAACAGTAGTGTGTGTATACATGCATGCATACACACAGTACATTCAGAAAGTATGACAAAGCAAAAACAGGTTTTTAAACATGTTTGTAAATTTGGCACACCTGTATTTGGGAAGTTTCTCTTCAGATCCTCCCAAGCTCTGTCAGGTTGGATGGGGACCGTTGCTGCACAGCTGTTTTCAGGTCTCTCCGAAGATGTTAGATCGGGTTCAAGTCCGGGCTCTGGCTGGGCCACTCAAGGACATTGAGACTTGTCCTGAAGCCACTGCTGCGTTGTCTTGGCTGTGTGCTTAGGGTCATTGTCTTGTTGGAAGGTGAACCTTCTCCCCAGTCTGAGGTCCTGAGCGCTCTGGAGCTGGTTTTCATCAAGGATAGCTCTGTATTTTGCTCCATTTATCTTTGACTCGATCCTGAATAGTCTCCCCAGTCCCTGCTGCTGAAAAACATCCCCACAGCATGATCCTGCCACAACCATGCTTCACTGTAGGGATGGTGCCAGGTTTCCTCCAGATGTGACGCTTGGCATTCAGGCCAAAGAGTTCATGCAATCTTGCTCTCATCAGACCAGAGAATCTTGTTTCTCATGGTCCTCTTGGCAAACTCCAAGCGGGCTGTCATGCGCCTTTTACTGAGGAGTGGCTTCCGTCTGTCCTGTGTCGTCGCACTACGGAACATTTCTTCGACCTTATGGTTTGGTTTTTGCTCTGACATGCACTGTCAACTGTGGGACCTTTTTTATATAGACTGATGTGTGCCTTTTCAAATCCGGTCCAATCAATTTAATTTACCACAGGGGGACTCCAATCAAGTTGTAGAAACATCTCAAGGATGATCAATGGAACCGGATGCACCTGAGCTCAATTTCGAGTTTGATAGCAAAGGGTCTGAATATTTATGTAAATAATTTTAAATAAAAAAAAATATGTTCTCGCTTTGTCATTATGGGGTATTGTGTGTAGATTGCTGAGGATTATTATTATTTTTGATCCATTTTAGAATAACACTGAAATATAACAAAATGTGGAAAAAGTCAAGGGGTCTGAATACTTTCCGAAGGCACTGTGTAGCCTAATCAAAAATGTACTGGAAATTCAATGACAGCTAATTTGAATTCCTCACCTTATGTGTAGTACTTTCAATCATATGACTTCGATCTCTGTTTTTTGCTCAAAGACAAACAGCCTGTCTTAACTACTTACGGAGTGGTTGCGGCGCTAAAGTTGAATTATTAAACATTCATCAATATACAAGTGTTGCATAGTCATCAAAAGCTCTGATTCTTGGCAATATCACAGCATTGTCAGATTTCAAAAAGGCTTTACAGCGAAAGCACAACATTTGATTGTTTGAGGGTAGCACCTCTAATATTTATGCATTAGCATAAATCCATAACCCAACACGGGTCTCACAAAACGCATAAAATCGCTAATATAAAATCGCTTACCTTTGAACTTCTGCTGAGGGCTTCCCAAGTGTCCAACGAAGACAATCCATGCTTCTTTTGTTAGAAAAAGTCATTTATCATATCCATAAATCTCTGTTTGGTTGGCGCGTTATGATCATAAAATCCACCGTTGAGTCGCCCATTGAACCGTGAAGAGAACACGTTCAAATTATACTTATACACTTGCTACAAACAAATCAAACATTTTTAATGTATCCTTTTGGGTATATTTGCTGTAATATTTAAACCGGACGATAACGTGAACGATAGGAAAGAAAAATAAAGTGGTGCACGTTCAAAATCTCACGCGCGTCAAACCTTGTTTACAAAAGTGGTCGCCTGACAATTTCCTGTTCCTATCTGTTCTGGTCACTCCTAGAATTCCCAGACTTTGACTGTTGACATCTAGTGGAAGCCATAGGTACTGCAGCCTCAGTCCTACATAGTTGTATGCAATAGGCACAATGGAGAAGATGCTCATTTACCAAAAAAAATGCAAATCCGGATGGATTTTCCTCAGGTTTTTGCCTGCTATATCAGTTCTGTTATACTCACATACATTATTTTAACACTCTTAGAAACTTTAGAGTTTCCTATCCAATAGTACTAATTATGTGCATATCCTATTTTCTGGGCCTGAGTGGCATGCATTTTACTTTGGGCACGCCAGACTCTCCAAAACCGTCACCTATGCAGCCGCTCCCCTAAGAAGTTAAGGTGTCCGCTTGCTTCCCAGCCTAAACCGTTTGGAACAGTTCCTGCATATATTATGACAACATTTTGTGACATTGTTGTTCGTTTTGGACCTCAGTTAAGTTTTTTTTCGTCTGTTCGGGCACACATTTTTTGTCTTGAGGCAAGCCGAAGTGTATGCCCTTTTGTCGGTGATTGGTCAACAGTACGGTTCTTCAATAAAGTATTTGTTGTCATTCAATGAGAAACGACTAGTTTTCTTACTGATTTTTTTCATTGAGAAATACTGCACCATCTTAATTAGACGTAAAATTGTGCGACTAATATCTCCTCGTCAAAAATAACTCATCTGTCATTAATTTTATCTTCGATTAATACTGACTATTTTGAAGAAAGTGTATACTGGCTCTGGCATCTCAAAATGGAAAAACAGTAGTATTGCTGCTTTTTTTCCTCCCCCCTTGTTTTTTTTCAAGCTAAGTTCTTTTAAGGGAGTATGGGAGCACACACTTGGTTCGCTAGCCGAACTGAAGCATGCTGACGCCTTTACCTTATTAGATTTGTACAGTTTGCACTGCTTATTGACAGAAATTAAAGCTTATTTGAACGTCATTTGCATTAGGGCTGGGGATTGCCAGGGACTTCAGAAGGTATGTATTGCGATTCTATCTTTCTATATGGTGTGATTCAATACTGCAATAGAATGAGAGCCATGAGAAAATGAGTTCTGACCCGTCATGGAAATAAAAGTGCTGAAAACAAATTGGCTCCCTATTTAAAAAGAAGATGGACAACACGCGATGAAGGAAAAATGCTGGCGTTTTGCTGCAGGTATAGCGCAAAAATAATTTTGTGATATTGTCAATACGATTTATTGTCAAATAATATCCTGATATGTTTCTGTATTGATTTTTTTTCCATTACTAATTGACATGTTTTCTTAGTCTCCATATTTTTATGAGAATATTAGCTAGACTCAAAGCAAGAGGCACCCAATTATGTCATATTTCTACCCCCACGGTGAAAGGCAACACTAGTTTAACAGAATAACAAAGATAATTGTTTTTATTTCAGCCTGAGAAGGAGTGTGCTAAAATTCCCACCAGATGGTAAGTCCGAGCCAAGCGTGTTCCTTGTCTTTACAGATGCAAATGTGTATCCTGTAAAACAAGGATGAAATGAACCTTCCAATGATTTGAAGAGTCAGTAGTGCCCCATCTCTCTCTGCATGGGACCAGTGGAAAGGGGGAGAGAGATATTAAGAGATTGTTATGCAGTCCTTCTCCTTGGCAGACTGGGCTTGTCTGTCTGTCCCTGACTCTGTCTACCTAAACTCTTTGAGGAGAAAGTCATCTGATAGAGGACATAGCTCTGTGTGATGTCAAAAACAGACCGATGGCTACCGTACAGACCAACCATCTATCGCCCAGGCATACAGATGGCACCTGCCTAGATACTGCCTGCGTCCTACATTCAGTACAGTAAAACACAGCTGTACTGTAGAGCACGCAATCAGTTAATGAGAATCGTTAAACACCAATGGCGACTAGCCTTCATTCATTCACACAACAATAGTTCCCCCTGTGTCTGCATGCCATGGAGGCCTTTGTCAGCAGTTTCTTTTCCAGGCCATAGTATCAGCACCTATGACTAGGCGCAAACACCAGAATTACTTTCTCTGGCCTACCTCGACCTGGGAGGGAGGGAAGGAGGGAGAGCTGAGCCATTGTTTTAATACTGAACAGGCAGTACCAGCAGGAGACAGTGGGAACATTGTGTGAGGCAGACGGGACAAGGTTTGAGGAAGCGCCCCAGGTGGAGGGGGGCCGGGGGGGAGGTATGCAACTTGAGACCGGCCGGTCAAAGCACTGTTTGTTCAGACGGAGGGCCTGATTCTGTTGCTCCTTCATCTGAGATGCTGCTTCAGCCAACAAACTAGAGGCAGTAAAAACTGAAAGGTTTTTCTAGGGGTTATTTTTCATGTGGAGGTATAACCCAGCCACTGAGATACTACATCTCTACAGTCTTTGACAGGGGTTCTCTGCTGGCATAACCAAGGGCCTTTTTGTTGTAAAAGAGCAGGAATGAGTTGTTAGGTAAGAATCCCCAGCTATGTGGAGGAAGGTCAAAACGAGAATCGCCCTGTTGGGAAGAGTGTATCGAGAATTGTAAAGAGTTCTTGCAGAACAATAGTCCTACTGCTTCAGTCCTGGAGTGTCTGGGAAAATTGTTGCAATTACACATTATGAATTGCTATATAATTTGTAGTTTTATAAAATGGACCACAGCATAATTTAATGATCTCTCTCCATTCCACTATCTAGTATGTCCTGAGTATCCAAAAATGTGTATAATTTCGGATTCAATATCAAACTTAAAACTCCATGGCCCATAACACATTTTTTTAAAGACAATTACGTGGCTGAGTGATGAGTATTAGGTCTCCTTTAGCCATGTAGCCTAACCCTCCTCCGTATCTAAAAGAGTTCCAAAAACCAACCACAGGGAACATCCCCTCACACAAGCTGCTGCTAGTGTTGCAATATGTTTTCAAATACGTTCATAGCTTCTTGAGACTGCAAAACAAATTATAAATACAAGCCTTGATATGAAGCTCAGGTGGAGAGGAGGGATCCCCAGATTAGAGGTTGACCGATTGATTTTTCAACGCCGATACCGATTTTATTAGCGGACCAAAAAAAGCCGATACCGATTAATCGGCAGATTTCTTTAAAATGTTTTTAATATTTTTCTTTTTATATATATATATATATATATATATATATATATATATATATATATTAATTAATGATGACAATTACAACAATACTGAATGAACACTTATTTTAACTTAAAATAAAATCAATTTTAGTCTCAAATAAATAATGAAACATGTTCTATTTGATTTAAATAATGCTAAAACACAGTGTTGGAGAAGAAAGTCAAAGTGCAATATGTGCCATGTAAAAAAATAAATAAAAATGTTTTATATATTTGCTAACGTTTAAGTTCCTTGCTCAGAACATGAGAACATATGAAAGCTGGTGGTTCCTTTTAACATGAGTCTTCAATATTCCCAGTTAAGGTTTAGTTTGTAGTTATTATAGGACTATTTCTCTATATACCATTTGTATTTTATATACCTTTGACTATTGGATGTTCTTATATGCACTATGCCAGCCTAATCTCGGGAGTTGATAGGCTTGAAGTCATAAACAGCGCAATGCTAGAAGCACAGCGAAGAGCTGCTGGTAAACGCAGGAAAGTGCTGTTTGAATGAATGCTTACGAGCCTGCTGCTGCCTACCACTACTCAGTCAGACTGCTCTATCAAATATCAAATCATAGACTTAATTATAATATAATAAACACACAGAAATACGAGCCTTAGGTCATTAATATGGTAAAATCTGGAAACTATCATTTAGAAATCAAAACGTTTATTATTTCAGTGAAATACAGAACCGTTCTGTATTTTATTGAACGGGCGGCAACCCTAAGTCTAAATATTGCTGTTACATTGCACAACCTTCAATGTTATGTCATAATTATGTAAAATTCTGGCAAATTAAATCCGGTCTTTGTTATGAAGAAATGGTCTTCACACAGTTCCCAACGAGCCAGGCGGCCCAAACTGCTGCATATACCCTGACTCTGCTTGCACAAAATGCAAGAGAAGTGACACAATTTCCCTAGTTAAAATTCATGTTAGCAGGCAATATTAACTAAATATGCAGGTTTAAAATGTTTTACTTGTGTGTTGATTTTAAGAAAGGATTTGATGTTTATGGTTAGGTACACATCGGTGCAACGACAGTGCTTTTTTTCGCGAACGCGCTTGTTAAAACATCACCCGTTTGGCGAAGTAGGCTGTGATTCGATGATAAATTAACAGGCACCGCATTGATTATAGGCAACGCAGGACAAGCTAGATAAACTAGTAATATCAACAACCATGTGTAGTTAACTAGTGATTATGTGAAGATGGATAGTTTTTTATAAGATAAGTTTCATGCTAGCTAGCAACTTACCTTGGCCCCTTGCACTCGCGTAACAGGTGGTCAGCAGTCTCCTCGTGGAGTCCAATGTAATTGGCCATAATCGGCATCCAAAAATGCTGATTACCGATTGTTATGAAAACTTGAAATTGGCCCTAATTAATCGGCCATGCCGATTAATCGGTCGACCTCTAACCCAGATGGCCTGCACTTGCTGTCAGTTTTGGTATAGTAGAGAAGCAGCCATGGAGGCAGATGCCAGCCTGCCCACAGGCCAGCAGGACGGTGTTTGAACACACCAGACTTACTTCTGTTCTGCATGGAGATTGCCAGCCAGCAGCGCATGTAACATTGTCTGGTTGATGGTGAGGAAGGCTGCATGTCTCATATAAGCCTGCAGGCAGAAACAGCCTCTAAAATACCTGAGGGTAACGATCATTAAAGGAAAGGTGCATCCATTTGGTATGTTATATTATTTTTGTGCATCTCTAAGTGATATTCTATCGATTCCTTGGGCCATTTCATGTGTATCTGAGTTATTGGCATTCAAGCAGGCTGAAATTTGTCCGTTAGGACGTATAACCGCGACAACGTCTATCGTACATGTCAGATTTCAATACTGTAATTTGGGATGATGTCTTCTCTCGAATGAGAAATGTGTAATTTTAACGTGTCTAGCACATTAATCCAGGAAGCGTTGCATGGTGCTGTTGCCAGAGATATTATAGAAAGGACATAGGAATCCAATGAAGGAATGTATAACGCCACACCCAGCAGACTGGTTGACAATCTCATTCATGTTATCAAGCTGCGTCACGCAGTTGCTAAGCTCATCGTCATGCAATCCCTTCTCAAAGTGTATATGTTGAGAAACTTGCCTATTTTCCTCAAGTATGTAGTGTCAGAATTCCAAAGCTAAACTACAGATAGCAAGTTAATTATCTCACATCTCTGAAAAGATTTGTAATGTTGTACTTCTTGTTTATGAAATTCTTGCTAATGTTGGGTTTTTTAGCTAGCGGCCAATAGACTCCCATTCGCCCAGAATGCATCGCGTGGCCAATTGCCGTAGCATGGGCAAGGTTTCCCATCTCCTCAAAAGTATATCTGCATTTGCGAATGTTAGACTCCATTCTGTGAGGCACATTGATCTGCAAGTTGAACATGGTGAGATTGTAGACTCTTAAATTCATAGCTGTAAAATCGCCTAAACAAACTGCACTAACTAGCTACGTTACATGCTGATATTGTCTTTGGTATTAGTGTGTGTAGCTATGTTTACTATCTGCTAGCTAGCCAGCCAGCCCATAGAGCGTTGCATTGTGGATTTTCTAGTCGACTTGACCGATTTCCACAACGATTTTCCCCATGTTGCTACCAACCTTATTATAGCGCCAAAATAAAACATTTGTTAACCAAAAATATTGTTCTCACATATTAGTGTTTATTAATACTGTAAATTTAAAGGAATGAGTGGTTTTGGATAGATTTTTTTCTTTAAATCCAGCCATTATGGACTGAGCTCTTGGGAATGAAAACTATTAATCTCTACTGTAGCAATCACAATACAGTAACTTGAGGAAAAGTAATTGGGTGAACGTAAAGGAGTTGGGCTACTCAAAACCTTTGCTTACATTGTGTGCACTTTTTTTGCTGCACTTTACTCTGCACAGATAAATTGTTGTGTGGGTGGCTTGGCAACTGTACTACTCTGGCCTTGCCTCCACATTGCCACTTTTGGTTAATGGCAACCAACCCCTGCTGTTGTCTTTAGCTGATGAGTGGGGTGATAATCAAACATTCCACCGTGTTCCCTAGCACCATCCTGTTGGTTAGCGCTGCTCTCCTCCACTGTCTCAGTGGTAGCCTTAATCACAGGCTTTCACCTCTCAGGGAGACGAGGTGTCTGCAAACACGTTGTGCCCACATGATAACCAAGAGGCTGCTGGGAGGGACGGGCTCACTGTTACTGAGACTATGACTCATTGAAACGCACCACCACCAAGTGCACTACTGCTGATTTAATGCCAGTCTGATTTAATTGGCTGTTTGATCAAGGAGAACTAAACTGTGTTTAAAACCAAGCAGTGTGTAATTATGTACAATTCTTTGCCTTGTGTATCCATGCAATATCTCTTTTGCATGTTTTTTTTCTCTCCATCTGATCTCCACTCTAGTGTGTGTTTTAGAATTGATCTTAATATGTAATCCTAAAAATGTGTAGAAAATATGGAAGATAATTCTGGATTACAGCATATCCGCCTTGCCTGCCTGTGTATGCCTGCAGCAATATGAGGACACCTGTTGTATCAGATGGTTTGGTGCCCCAGCAGGTGATGCCTCCCTCTGTCTCTCCAACGAGAAGGCTATATTTACCTAAATATATTGTCTGATCTGAGCTCCATCAATCACCTTCTCCTGGGGCTCTGACTCCAGTTGCACCCTGGATGCAGTATTACCAACCGGCTGACTCGGCTCTTCTCCCCCTGCCTCGTCCTGCCTGCGTCAGAGCACACCTTTCCTTTGCCCCTTGAGAGGAGACGTGCCTGATCCCTTACTCTGAGATTTATCCTTTTCTCTGATAAAAGTTGAGAGGATGATCTCTTTATGGCATTTGACCCACTTCTACTGTACCCCTCCTGTCCTGGCAGACTTTTGGTGCTCCATTATGATCCCAATGCTGACATTTCCTGGGAGACTTACAGCACGCCATCATGATCCCAATAATTGTATTAACATTGAATTAAATGAATGACCTAGTGGCACACCCTCTATCATTCTCAGTAATACCAAAACATTATTAGACTTACCAGTGACCCATTTATCAGAATGATGAATCTGGTTTAGTCTCAGCCTTGCCTTTCATGCTGTACAGTATTTCGGAGAATTTAGAGCTGGGGAAATTCAGTGCTTGCAAATGTTGAATCTGTTAATGAGGAAAACTGCAGTGACTGTAAATCTTAAGAAATGAAGATGCTTCTTCAGTGTTATTATTGCCAAGGGAAAAACGTTGCTGCCAGCTATCCTCATGACACTGTTTGCAACGCATTAGATTATACCCTCGCACACAGTAGTCAGCAGTTTGGAATGTTTACCTGTGACTACTCCGTGAAATATTAGGCTTTACTGCAGAGGAACTTTGCTTCAGGTTACTGGGATGTTTCCTGTGCCTTCTGGCAATATGAAGACTATGCCTTTTGGACATTCTCTTTCTGTAATGCCTCACTTGATATAACAAATGAAAACAAATTCCCCATTTATATTTCAAGTGTCACTCATAGGCAGGCATCCGGAGAGGAGGAGAGTCAGGAGACAGACTGCGAGATTGTACATTCACCGGATTAACAAATGTTAATCTACTGTTGGCCTACTCCCTTTTTTTTGCTGTAGCTGAAAAAATATATTTAAATTATTTTACTTAGAATATCTTTAATATGCAAGATTTTGCATATCTAATATCTGTCTAGATCATAACGAAATGGAGGCTAACATGTCCTATTTTTGGAGATGTTCCAAGACCGGATCATTAGTTCATCTTGAGTAACTACAGTGCTTCAAGTCTCATGTTCACAATTTTAGCAGAGATATCTGGAAACTTGTTGGACAACATTGCACCTTTTCAGTGGTGAACAATATTGAGTAACTGTCAAAACAACTGTTCTACTCTAATTACTCACCACCTCTTTGAACTTTGCTTTCACATGCTTATATTGAATATAGTGTGTGTGTGAGACTCAATCACCTTTGCCTTCCTCACCAAAAGGTAAACAGATCAACATGTCCATAGTTTCATCAGGTCACCCTTCAGTATCACAAGATAAGATGGGCCTATTCCATCAGGCGCCCTTGTTTGACTTTTGAGAACCTGCCGGCTCAAGTCTTCCTAGAAAGATGTTTCACAAGCACTGCAGTCGGTGCAAAATCTTCACTTTAGTCAATTCCTCTTTTTTTGTCATTTTTTTTTTTTTTACCCACGGTCACTTTGAAGAGTGTTCCCTGGCTCCTCTGTGCTTGTGTGGATAGGGACTGGGGAGCAGTGGTGGTGAATAGTTTGCTTTGAGGTAGGGGCCTAAACTCTACTTTCGTGATTCTTCTGGTAGTAGCTAGCCAGCCAGCCCTGGTCTCACAGTCCCTGGCATAGAGGCAGCTCTCCTGGTGTCTCTGGTAACAGCTAGTAGATAGCTTGCTAGATAGCTATCCCTCAACGGGCTGACTGGGAGGCTTTATTTCCCTTGACTCCAAGCCTTCCTGTTAGTTTGAATTGGTGCATGATTCATCTTCTGCTGGCATATTGAAGGCAACAGCCTGTTTGCCTGCCTTCAATATGCCAGGCAGCAATCCACAAACTAGTTACTGTATTAGGCTTGTCACTAATTCTTTACAGTGCACAAAGCTCTTAACAAGAGTCAGGACCTATTTCTAAGACCATTTTTATTCTCAGCTTCTTAACTCATCAATATGCTTTTTAAAAAGACATATCTGGGCATCTGGATAGATGAAAAGCTTTGTAAGCACGGACACATTCAACATAGACACCATCCAAAGTGCATGTGCTTAAATCAGACATATTTTTATTTACACTAGAGAACAACATATACTTAGTTTTGCCTGCATTCAGTACTAATTTCAAGTCAATAAAGTTTCTGTAATAAAATGAAGGCAGACTAATTCAGATAGAGCCTGGTCAACCGTGGGGGCAATAGCAGTTCAAGGTACCTCAACTCTCTGATTTCTATACCTCCGCAAGGCAATTTCTATACCCTCCGCAAGGCAATCAAACAAGCTAAGCGTCAATATAGAGACAAAGTAGTCACAATTCAACGGCTCAGACACGAGGAATGTGGCAGGGTCTACAGTCAATCATGGACTACAAAAAGAAAACCAGCCCCGTCGCGGACCATGACGTCCTGCTCCCAGACCAACTAAACAACTTCTTTGCTCGCTTTGAGGACAATGCAGTGCCACCGACACGGCCCGCTACCAAAACCTGCCGGCTCACCTTCACCGCAGCCAATGTGAGAAAAACATTTAAATGTGTTAACCCTCGCAAGGCTGCCGGCCCAGATGGCATCCCTGGCCGTGTCCTCAGAGCATGCGCAGACCAGCTGGCTGGTGTGTTCACGGACATATTCATTCAGTCCCTATCCCAGTCTGCTGTTCCCACATGCTTCAAGAGGGCCACCATTGTTCCTGTTCCCAAGAAAGCTAAGGTGACTGAGCTAAATGACTATCGCCCGTAGCACTCACTTCTGTCATCATGAAGTGCTTTGAGAGATTAGTCAAGGATCATATCACCTCCATCCTGCCAGACACCCTGGACCCACTCCAATTTGCTTACCGTCCCAATAGGTCCACAGACGACGCAATCGCAATCACACTGCATACTGCCCTAACCCATCTGGACAAGAGGAATACTTATGTAAGAATGCTGTTCATCGACTACAGCTCAGCATTTAACACCATAGTTCCCTCCAAGCTCGTCATTAAGCTCGAGACCCTGGGTCTCGACTCCAGCCCTGTGCAACTGGGTCCTGGACTTCCTGACGGGCCGGTCCCAGGTGGTGAGGGTAGGAAACAACATCTCCACTCCGCTGATCCTCAACACTGGGGCCCCACAAGGGTGCGTTCTCAGCCCTCTCCTGTACTCCCTGTTTACCCATGACTGCGTGGCCAAGCACGCATCCAACTCAATCATCAAGTTTGCTGACGACACTACAGTGGTAGGCTTGATTACCAACAACGACGAGACGGCCTACAGAGAGGAGGTGAGGGCCCTCGGAGTGTGGTGTCAGGAAAATAACCTCTCACTCAATGTCAGCAAAACAAAGGAGATGATCGTGGACTTCAGGAAACAGGAGAGGGAGCACCCTATCCACATCGAGGGGACAGTAGTGGAGAGGGTGGAAAGTTTTAAGTTCCTCGGTGTACACATCACGGACAAACTGAATTGGTCCACCCACACAGACAGCGTGGTGAAGAAGGCGCAACAGCGCCTCTTCAACCTCAGGAGGCTGAAGAAATTCGGCTTGTCACCAAAATCACTCACAAACTTTTACAGATGCACTATCGAGAGCATCCTGTCGGGCTGTATCACCGCCTGGTACGGCAACTGCTCCGCCCACAACCGTAAGGCTCTCCAGAGGGTAGTGAGGACTGCACAGCGCATCACCGGGGGAAACCTACCTGCCCTCCAGGACACCTACACCACCTGACGTCACAGGAAGGCCAAAAAGATCATCAAGGACAACAACCACCCGAGCCACTGCCTGTTCACCCCGCTATCATCCAGAAGGCGAGGTCAGTACAGGTGCATCAAAGCTGGGACCGAGAGACTGAAAAACAGCTTCTACCTCAAGGCCATCAGACTGTTAAACAGCCATCACTAACATTGAGTGGCTGCTGCCAACATACTGACTTAAATCTCTAGCCACTTTAAACATAGGAATTGGATGTAACAAATGTATCACTAGCCACTTTAAACAATTTTGTATATAATGTTTACGTATCCGACATACTCATATCAAATGTATACACTGTACTCTAAACCATCTACTGTATCTTGCCTATGCCGTTCGGCCATCGACCCAAATCTCTAGCCACTTTAATAATTATAACTGGATGAAATAATGTATCACTAGCCACTTTAAACAATGCCATTTATATAATGTTTACATATCCTACATTACTCATCTCATATATGTGTATATACTGTACTCCACAAATTCACAAATTTTTAAACAGTCCATTTATATTGTCCAACGGGGCTTCACAAAATGTCCACCTGTTTTTGTTTTGTCATTATGGGGTAATGTGTGTAGATAGAGGATTTTCTTTTATTTAATACATTTTAGAACAACGCTGTAACGTAACCAAGTGGAAAAAGGGAAGGGGTTTGAATACTTTCCCAATGCACTGTACAAGGAGTACCGATATCTAGTCCGTATACTGTGGTAGATATTAGTTGTGGTGGTTGATTGAGATAATATGTACACTACCGTTCAAAAGTTTGGGGTCATTTAGAAATGTCCTTGTTTTTAAATGAAAAGCACATTTTTCATTAAATAGTACCCACAAAACACCAGTCTCAACATTAACAGTGAAAGGGCGACCCGGGATGCTGGCCTTCTAAGCAGAGTTCCTCTGTCCAGTGTTTGTTCTTTTGCCCATCTTAATATTTTCTTTTTATTGGCCAGTCTGAGATATGTTTTTTTCTTTGCAACTCTGCCTAGAAGGCCAGCATCCCGGAGTCACCTCTTCACTGTTGTCGTTGATACTGCTGTTTTGCGGGTACTATTTAATGAAGCTGCCAGTTGAGGACTTGTGAGGCATCTGTTTCTCAAACTAGACACTAATGTACTTGTGCTCTTGCTCAGTTGTGCACCGAGGCCTCCCATTTCTCTTTCTATTCTGGTTAGAGCCAGTTTGCGCTGTTCTGTGAAGGGAGTAGTATACAGCGCTGTACGAGATCTTCAGTTTCTTGGCAATTTCTCATATAGCCTTCATTTCTCAGAACAAGAATAGGCTGATGAGTTTCAGAAGAAAGTTCTTTGTTTCTGGACATTTTTGAGCCTGTAATCAATCCCACAAATGCTGATATTACTTCTTACATTGTTACCCTGGGAAATATTACGTTTATTATATATTACGGACAGTTTTATTGCTTCTTTAATTAGAACAACAGTTTTCAGCTGTGCTAACATAATTGCAAAAGGGTTTTCTAATGCTCAATTAGCCTTTTTAAAACAATACACTTGAGTTAGCTAACACAATGTGTCAATGGAACACAGGAGTGGTGGTTGCTGATAATGGGCCTCTGTACGCCTGTGTAAATATTCCATAAAAAAATCAGCCGTTTCCAGCTACAATAGTCATTTACAACATTAACAATGTCTGATCAATTTTATGTTATTTTAATGGACAAAAACAAGGACGTTCCCTAAGCAGGATTTACCTAGAATGATTGCCCCTGAAATAGGAAGAGGATTTGAAATGTGAGAGGATGGGCAACATAGTAGCTTTCCCCATTATGTCACTCAATCTGCTGTTTTTTTAATGCAAATTATTGTAAGTATCACAGTGTGCCTTTTTGAGATTACTCTTGTTTAATTATAAGTGGTCCCATTATAGACAGTTATATTTTTATTTTCCAATGGGATGCCTAAATGCAGAATAGTTAAATTTTCCTTGAAGAAATGTAATATTATTATAAATCAACCACTGATGGTGCTTTTGTACCTCAGTGGGTTGATGTGGAGTGTGCTGGCACTCATGAATACTTCCACTATATCTACTCCCTAATGTATTCTGGAGTGCCCTTTACTAGGCCTGCAGAGTCTAATACAGGACTGGAAATGGAGAGACCCAATATTTCTGCCCACTGCACATGGATCTCTATCAAACCTGCACAGAGTGAGGCTGGAGCCCACACACCTAAACAAGCAGTCGTAGAGTGCCACTCCGCCCCTCTCGGTGAGTTCTCTGGCTCGTGAATATGTGCCACTGTTCCTGGCGAGGGATTTAGAGTGAGTGGGACGAGGAGCTGTGTCAGCGTTTTGGAGCCGTGTGGGAGAGTGACTGACTCGGAAGTAACTCGCATTTGACCAAAAAAAAAAAAAAAAAAAATATCTGTTAATTTAAATGTGTTGATGGATCACAGAAGGCAGACGTTGCACTGAGTGACAGTGTGAGACTGTCACCCCTCCACTAATGCGTCAACTCTGCCCGAGACTGAGCTGCTTTTAACGTCAGTGATCTGAGCACTATCAGCCTGCTCCTTAAAATGGACTCCTCACTGGGCATTTAATTAACTAAAGCCTCTCCTATTCATCTATGGGCTTGATGGCAATAGATAAATTCTCCAAGGAGATGGTGAGGGTTTTTAATGGCAATGTGGAGAGATTTATTTAAGCCAATAAAATCCTTTAATGAGGTACAGTAGTCTTATTATAGAATGTCTGCTATTAATGAATGGACCAAAGTCATCTATCAATTGAAAAATGGAATCCATGCTTGGAGCTCAGAGCTCCCATCTCAACAATTGACCCTTCACTAAGCCCCGCCCCCCTTGGTTACTGTTGCAACCTCAGACAACATTTTCCCGGGAAGCCCAATTCCCCATTCAACCACTGGCGAAATCCCCTCACAATGATCTCAAACTGTTTCTAATACACAATTAAATTAAACACAGACTACCCCTTCCTAATCGGGAAACTACATTGGGTATGTTGTGGTGGACTGTCATTACAATGTTGAATGGCTCTTAAGTCACTGTCAGCATGCAGTCAAAGCTATAACCACTTTTGGAGCTAACTAGTGCTCTCAAATCATCCTGATGTAGATGGTAGTTGTATTCATAACATTTCTAACTTAGCTAGCTAACGTACATTTAGAAAACAAACAAGTTGTTTTAAGTTGCTAGCTAGCTTTAGCAATGCTTGGTGGTCATTGAGACTGAGCTAGCTAACCAGTTGAGCTAGCAAACAATGAAACAACTGTATAATTTCGGTTTAGAAAAATACTCGAATTGGTTCTGCACATCAGGAATCACAGTAGCAAGTACTCCTGGTGCACTGTACAATTGTTTAGCCATTTTAAATGTTTATTTTATAAGAACTGTTTTTTCCATAGCCCTCATTGGCTATCCTGCAATTATAAAATAAAAGATTTGGATCTTTTATAAGCAAGCGATACAAACGACTACATCATACAAACATCACCACATCATACAAACATCACTACATCACACCTGCCCAGACCCACTAGCCCATCACTTTCTACCACATGGCCTCAAACTGCACCATTTTGTTTCTTTCCGTCACCCATGCACTTTAAAAAAAAATATATATAAAGCATTTGACCATTCCATTGCGTAAACGACAGAGGATTGGTTAATTTCCAGTTTCATGAGATTTAAACGTGAGCTTGTCCGAGATATCGGACTCGACGACAGTTGCTATCCGTTGGCCTAAATTCTGGGGCGGGGCTTAGCGAAGGGTCAATTGTCTATAGACTTTGTGCAATCTTAAACAGCCTTGGGAATCCGACTGAACAGAGCTGTGAAGATTAGCAGCTTCTTGCGTCTTTGAGCTCCAGCTGATTCCAGTGTGTTAGCTCAGCTAAGATGAGAGTCTGAGAGGTGTCTGTACTGTGTTCTCTGGAACACTCCAACCCAATAGCTGTGGCCTGGCATCTGGTCATGCTGAAGGCCTGTGCTACTTGGCCTCAGTCTCTTTCCAATCTGTTTGTTGGTTAAGAGTCTCCCCCTCTGTCTGTTGGCCTGGGAAAGGTGCTGAAGCATTTCCTACCCTGCAGACTGTCTTTCTCTCTGCCTCTTTGGTTGGAGGAAATGAGGCAGCAGAATCTAAGATGAACATTTTGGGGTCTTCCTCGCCCTTCAATCTTATTTTTCAGACATTAGGACAGAGGGCATTCAAGGCAACAAGTGATTTGCTGACCCCAACAAATATTTTGACAACCTTGGGCTTTGTAAAGAAAGAGCTGGTGTTGTTTAGCGGACGGTCATAGACAATGTGTGACTTTGTTGGGTGCAGCCCACTCTCCTATCTGTATGCTGCCAAGCTTCTTTACTGGCAATCGGTCACCATTGCATAATGCTCAGGAAAACTAACAGTGGTGAGAAGAATGCACTTCATGCACATTTCAGTTGTGCCTTTACGCAATTGGATCACATGGGATACGATGAGAACAAGATTGCTCTGCAATGAAATTCTATGCTGCATAGGCTATATTTACTCCAATACAGTATACACACAACCTTACCATTTCCCGTATCTGAACACCAGTGGGAAATGTTTAGTTGTGAAGGTGCCATGCAGTGAGGGTTAGTATATGGCATATTATGTTAATGCATATGGCCTTAAGGCGGGGCTGATATCACTAGCACTGACGCAGTGAGAAACATGACTATAATGCTTCCCTTGCACATCTCTGGTGTTAAAGCTGCTGCCTCAACACCCAGACCCCATGTTGGAGATCAAACTCAGAAAATTAAAGGTTTTGCAGACACTCTTTGAATTAGTTAACACGTGTCAATATGTTTAATGTTGTAAAGATGTGAAAGGATCCATCTCTACTCTCAATACCTGACTGGACTGGAAACCTACATACAAATAATTATCATGATCCAAGATATTCACTACAGGCTGCTTATTAACCCTACTACATAATAGGATGACCTAGAATAGATGTGTATATGTTTTACTTGAGCTCATATTTGAAGTTGGTTAGTTCTGTGTCATCATCCTGTCTATGGAACTAAGACCCTCCCAAGTCCTTTCTTATCCATATTAATACACACACAGGATAGTGCCCCTGAATAGAAGCCGGAACTACTTAATTATGCAGTACTCCCTTTAATACACTACCATTCAAAAGTTTGGGGTAACTTAGAAATGTTCTTGTTTTTTAAAGAAAAGCATTTTTTTTGTCCATTTTTAAAATAACACCAAATTGATCATAAATACAGTGTAGACATTGTTAATGTTGTAAATGACTATTGTAGCTGGAAACAGCTGATTTAAAAAAAAATATAGATATGGAATATCTATATAGGCGTACAGAGGCCCATTATCAGCAACCATCACTCCTGTGTTCTAATGGCATGTTATCTAATTGATAATTAAAACCCTTTTGCATTTATGTTAGCACAGCTGAAAACTGTTCTATTTAAAAAAACAATAAAACTGGCCTTAGACAAGTTGAGTATCTGGAGCATGAACATTTGCGTGTTCGATTTACAGGCTCAAAATGAAACTCGTCAGTCTATTCTTGTTCTGAGAAATGAAGGCTATTCCATGTGAGAAATTGCCAAGAAACTGAAGATCTCGTACAGCACTGTGTACTACTCCCTTCACAGAACAGCGCAAACTGGCTCTAACCAGAATAGAAAGAGTGGGAGGCCCCGGTGCACAACTGAGCAAGCGGACAAGTCCATTAGTGTGTAGTTTGAGAAACAGACTCCTCACAAGTCCTCAACTGGCAGCTTTATTAAATAGTACCTGCAAAACACAAGTCTCAATGTCAACAGTAAAGAGGTGACTGGCCTTCTTTCAAAAACAAGGACATTTCTAAGTGACCCCAAACTTTTGAACGGTAGTGTATATCCATTCCTCACTAGACCCTTGAAGTACTAGTACCCCAGTTCCTTAGATACGAAGTGCATATAGTCCAGCCCTACATATAGTTACAGCCCTGAGCCGAAGGATTCTGATGGAATCAGTGCAGCCTGGGAGGTTGAAGACTTTGGACAGCAGTTTGTTTCCATAGCAGATTCTATAAGCCTGTGGTTTGTGCTTGTGTTATGCAGCCATCCACCGCTCTGATGTGATTTATTTAGACAAAAACAGATGATCAAATAGCTGTGCTGCTGCAAGGCGGGGCAGGCAGCAGTGTCTGATCCTCAGCCTAACCCTACAGCACCCTGAAGCTCCTTAACCAGGACTAGTCTAACCACCACAGTGCTCAGCCTGATTGGTCTGGTCACAGAGCTGCACCACAGGGCTCAGCCTGATTGGTCTGGTCACGGAGCTGCACCACAGGGCCAGCTGGTGTGTGACAGAGTGGTCTTGATGAGCCCCCTGCCCTCCTCAGGGCAGTTCCACTAATGACAGGAAGCACAACCCCCTCTGAGGCAAATAAACAGCTGTCCAGAGCAGCAGAGCTCACGCTGCCCTGATTGCATGCTGATGGGTGTAATTAACATGTTTCAAATCCCTTCTGAAACACCGCGCTGCTCACAAAGACGGCCCATAGGATAGCTGCAGTTAAAACCGGCACAGTGGGAGGACTAGCATGTCAGGCACGGTCTTCAATTGAGAAACATGCTGATAATATTGCATTCTGATCTCCATTTGTAACCATTTTCGTTAGTCATGTTTACTTGGAGTTTTGTGTACAGGTCAATTATTTACACTCTTGATAACATCTTGGGTTGTTTCACTTTCATATTGTAATCAGCATGCATTTTTCAGAGTTAACTTGATCAGCATGCTCCTTCATACCCCAGGAGGATGGTGACACTTATTGAGCCAGCCAGGCCCTGGCTTAATGTTGTTGTTATTATTATAATTGTTATTATTATTACAGCTGATATGAGTTGCTGCTGAGCCAGCAGGACCTTTTAGTCATTCTCTGAGTAATTCATCTGGGATTAGTCAGAGCAGACCCAGGCCAAGGCTGGTTCCTGCCCAGTGGGCACCACACACACCCCCATCCAGGCCGACAAAGTCCTGGTGCCCTCTACTCTGCCGTAGAACACAGCCAGGCTGTGACCCTCCTGAGAGTAAAGGGATATTCAACAAATTCAATGTCATTGTAGTTTATGTAATGTTCAATAGACACTCTGTTCGCCTAGTCCTTTCAATTAGATTGTCATTTAGCTTTGACCTTGTATCGATGGAAGCCACTGGAGGCAGCCACAGTTGTCATTGGAAACAGGGCTTGACAATGGCAATTCAAATTTGTGGCTTGGCTTGGTATCAAAGCACTGAAGGTGCTCATTGTACTGTGCAGGGGTGGACTGGGACCAGAATTTGGCCCTGGCATTTCTAAAACACCAGACCATTTTCTTTCCCCCCTTGAGGCCTCCATTACTAGCCAGATAATTATCAGTTTGTGCAATAAAACCAAGTTAACCAGGCCCACTGGACTGAAAATGGACCAGCCCAGTGGCATTTGCCCAACATGCCAGATGGTAGTCTGTCCCTTATTCAGTGTGTTCTATTTTACTGAATTACTTAATTTGGATAAAAAAAATTATGCTTTGAGGGTCGACTTTTAACTAAAGAAGTCTCTCATATTTTGGGGGAATTGTTGAATCAAAGTTTAGCAATGTTCAAATTGTAGGCCAATTTCTCCAACGGGATAGTGAAAGTGATCTGCCATAATTAATGAATGTGAGGTAATTGTAATAGTTCAATCTATTCTAATTCAACGACCACTTTCTTGTCTTTCTAGCTCAGTGCAATATGTTGGTATTATAGTGCATAGATGTGTGTGGCATGTTGAAATTCAAATTTCATCTGTCTTGCTGACTGTTGATATTCAAATGTAACCTCAGTGAAATACCCACAACAATCACCCATACACCGGTCTCATGTCCTAATGGATACAAAATTTCCTTGTAGAATGTATTGAAGGCAATACTGATGTTTCCTTGGTCCTCTTCCAGGCAGGCTCCAGTTTGGTCAATGGGATGTTAGAGGTCTGGAGGTGTGCCAGGACTGAAGGAGCATGGTGAAACACCAACCCCTGCAGGTCTATGAGAGGCAGCTGTGTTTGTCATGTCTCACAGGGATCTATGGGTGCCGCTGGAAACGGTACCAGCGGTCACATGATGACACCACCAAGGTGAGTTCTGCCCAGCAGACCTTATGTTCGTACCTAAATGACGGTAATGGACATGGAGTACAGGTGTCTCTATTTTTATTTTTATATTTTTATTTCACCTTTATTTAACCAGGTAGGCAAGTTGAGAACAAGTTCTCATTTACAACTGCGACCTGGCCAAGATAAAGCAAAGCAGTTCAACACATACAACAACACATAGTTACACATTGGAGTAAACACACAGTCAATAATACAGTAGAAAAAAAACAAATCTATATACAATGTGTGCAAATGAGGTAAGATAAGGAACGTAAGGCAATAAATAGGTCATGGTGGCGAAGTAATTACAGTATAGCAATTTAACACTGGAATGGTAAATGTGCAGTAGATGAATGTGCAAAGTAAAAATACTGGGGTGCAAAGGAGCAAGATAAATGAATACGGTAGGGGATGAGGTAGTTGGTTGGGCTATGTACAGGTGCAGTGATCTGTGAGCTGTTCTGACAGCTGGTGCTTAAAACTAGTGAGGGAGATAAGTGTCTCCAGTTTCAGAGATTTTTGTAGTTCGTTCCAGTCATTGGCAGCAGAGAACTGGAAGGAAAGGCGGCCAAAAGAGGAATTTGCTTCGGGGGTGACCAGTGAGATATACCTGCTGGAGTGCGTGCTACGGGTGGGTGCTGCTATGGTTACCAGTGAGCTGAGATAAGGTGGGGCTTTACCAAGCAGGGACTTGTAGATGACCTGGAGCCAGTAGGTCTGGCGACGAGTATGTAGCGAGGGCCAGCCGACTAGAGCATACAGGTCGCAGTGGTGGGTGGTATAAGGGGCTTTGTTGACAAAGCGGATGGCACTGTGATAGACTGCATCCAGTTTGCTGAGTAGAGTATTAGAAGCTGTTTTGTAGATGACATCACCGAAGTCGAGAATCGGTAGGATAGTCAGTTTTACTAGTGCAAGTTTGGCAGCATGAGTGAAGGAGGCTTTGTTGCGAAATAGAAAGCCGATTCTAGATTTAATTTTGGATTGGAGATGTCTAATGTGAGTCTGGAAGGAGAGTTTACAGTCTAGCCAGACGCCTAGGTATTTGTAGTTGTCCTCGTATTCTAGGTCAGAGCCGTCCAGGGTAGTGATGCTAGTCGGGCGGGCTGGTGCAGGCAGCGAACGGTTGAAAAGCATGCATTTGGTTTTACTAGCGTTTAAGAGCAGTTGGAGGCCACGGAAGGAGTGTTGTATGGCATTGAAGCTCATTTGGAGGTTAGTTAAGTGTCCAAAGAAGGGACAAAAGTATACAGAATGGTGTCGTCTGCATAGAGGTGGATCAGAGAATCACCGGCAGCAAGAGCGACATCATTGATGTATACAGAGAAGAGTCTGCCCAAGAATTTAACCCTGTGGCACCCCCATAGACTGCCAGAGGCCCGGACAACAGGCCCTCCGATTTAAGGATACATTTAAAACTATGTTTGATTGTTCTTGGACAAGTTTATAGGTATAAGATGAACGAGTTTGCGTCACGTTTCAATGGAGGTGTGGAAGCTGTCGTTTCTGATTATAACGCGCGAACCAAATGGAGATTTATGGCTAAAATACATTACTTTTTCTAACAAAAGAACCATGGATTGTCTTCGTTGGACACTTAGGATGACCTCAGCAGAAGTTCTTCAACAGGTTATTGATTTGTTTTCGCTGTGAAATGTGTTATGTGTGTGCCGTGATGGCTAATGGATTCATGGCTATGGGAAAAATATGTGAGGTGCTACCCTCAAACAATCAAATGTGCTGCTTTCGCCGTAAAGCCTTTTTGAAATCTGACAACGCTGTGCTTTTGATGAGTATGGAACACTTGTATATTGGTGGATGTTTAATAATTCAACTTTTGGATTTTGAATTTGGCGCCTTGCATTTCACCTGGTAGTGTCGCTAGCGCCCCACTGATCCCCAAGAAGTTAACCTCTTAAGCATTCTCAATTACCAGGGGGTCGCTAGCGGGCTCATCCCGACACTACCAGCGAAAATCTAAAGCGCCAAATTTAAATTCCGAAAGTTGAATTATTAAACATCCAGCAATATACAAGTGTTCCATACTCATCAAAAGCTCTGTTTCTTGGCAATATCACAGCGTTGTCAGATTTCAAAAAGGCTTTACGGCGAAAGCAGCACATTCATTTGTTTGAGGCTTGCACCTCACATATTTTCCAATAGCCATGTATCGATTAGCCATCATGGCACACACAACACATTTCACAGCGAAAACAAATCAATTACCCGTTGAAGAACTTCTGCTGAGGTCATCCTAAGTGTCCAACGAAGACAATCCATGGTTCTTTTGTTAGAAAAAGTAACGTCTTTTATCCATAAATCCTCCATTTGGTTCGCGCGTTATAATCAGAAACGACAGCCTCCACTCCTCTTTTGAAACGCGGCGCCAACTCGTTCAAATTATACCTATAAACTTGTCCAAAAACAATTTTAAATGTATCCTTAGGAACATATTTACGTATATTTACTATTATAAATCAGACGATAAAGACGATAAATAAGGCACAGCGCGCCTTCTCGTGCGCGCGCAATCTGAAGAGTTTTCAGAACGTGGTCTCCCATTGCCATGCTATTTATCAATGGTCGAAATTCATCCAAGATGGAGTAAAACACCGTCTCGTGGTTGATGACATCATAAGGAAGCGACGTGCACTGCGTTCATATGCCTATATATGGTCATTTTCGATAGGGAGGGGTTCCAAAATGAGCAATGTGTCAAAATCACTTTTTCCAGGACAGAGATTCCTCAGGGTTTTGCCTGCTATATGCGTTCTGATTGACCCACAGACAAATGGTTAACAGTTTTGGAAAATTCAGAGTGTTTCCTATCCAATGGTACTAAATGTATGCATATCCCATTTTCTGGGCCTAAATGGGATGCATTTTACTTTGGGCACGCCAGGCTCTCCAAAACAGTCACCTCTGCTGCTGGAGCTTGTGAGGTTATTAAGAACACTTTTACGTATATTTACTATTATAAATCAACCGGAATATAAACTGATCGATAAAGACGGTAAAAAACACACAGCACGCCTTGTCGGGAGCTCGCGCTGGGTACTGTTGACATAAAAAGGACACTTCCTAGTTTCCTCTTCTCTGATCTAAAGCATCCAAAATGAAAATCCATACTGTCTCGAGACTGTTGACATCTAAAGGAAGCGATTGGTACTGCATTCATATGCCCTTATAAGGGCATTTTCATGAGGGAGGGGTTCCAAATGAGGCACTCTGTGAAAACCACTTTTTCCAGGACAGAAATTCCTCGGGGTTTCGCCTGCCATATCCGTTCTGTTTTATTCACAGACAAATGGTTAACAGTTTTGGAAAATTCAGAGTGTGTCCTATCCAATGGTACCAAATATGTGCATATCCTATTTTCTGGGCCTGAATGGGAGGCATTTTACTTTGGGCACGCCAGGCTCTCCAAAACGGTCACCTCATGCACCCATCCCCAAGAAGTTAACACACTGAACTGTCTGCAAAGTAGTTGGGGAACCAGGTGAGGCAATCATTAGAGAAACCAAAGCTGTTGAGTCTGCCGATAAGGATGTGGTGATTGACAGAGCCGAAAGCCTTGGCCAGGTCAATGAATACCGCTGCACAGTAATGTCTCTTGTCGATGGCGGTTATGATATTGTTTAGTACCTTGAGCGTGACTGAGGTGCACCCGTGACCAGCAGGTGCTCCTCAGCTATATGGTAGTTATTTCTGGAAGGTCTATTATGGCCCAAATGTCTGTTGGTTGAAGGGAGCGAGTGTAATTGAATGGTACCGGACAGTTTATTTTTCTGGGCCAGTTCACTGCAGGATTACAGCACCACACTGCATCTTACATCTCACTATTAATTAAAAACACTTGAATTTGGTGTGCATGTGGGCAGTATTCCTCTGCCATGGCATCCCTTACCCTACAATAACTCAGTCTTTTAAGATGGATTTATAAAGAGCCATGTAGGCATATCTCTTACCAGATAACCTTGCAGCCCATCCCTAATAACCTGTCCTTGGGCTCTCACTGGAGGTGTCTTTGACCTTTGGACTGTGTTTTAAGCCTGTAAGTGCTGCAGATAGTAGTATTAGATTTTTTTTATCAAGCATTCAGAGCCTCCCCTTGGTCACATTCATCACAGGCTTTATTTGTCTAAGTGGGTTTTCCGTAATGCTATGCACCCCAGGTCTGTCTGTCTCAGTGATTTTAGTACCGCAAGATAAGTAATTTAGAGAGCATGAGGGCTGGAGCACTATAGTCCATCACTTAGCTAGCCTGGGACATGGAGACAGAGCTGAGTGGGCTGAAACGTGTGTGAAATATAATGTACCATACATGTTTTATATGGCTTATAAATGTTATATAAGGCTTGGAAGGATCCATATGGGGAGACAAAGGGAAAACGCACCATTCCCTCAGGGGTATTGCATACAATTTGACACATCATAACATGCATTGCAGTGTCATCCTACAACTCTCATTCACTTCAAATGAAAATATGTCCAAGTACTTGTTTTCTATTCATAGAAACAAGCTCTTATCCGGTGAGCTTTACTTTCAGGCTCTGCTGAATTGTGGATGGATGAGCTATACATTTTGACCTTTCATTCCTACCCTATTTGCCCTCGAAGGGAATGCTGCAATTCTTTAAACCTTCCGATAGACAGAATACATTCATATTTGACTGGACCAAGGCCACATGAAAAGAAAATCAGCACAGAGAAACAACAAAATTCTATGGATTTTTTGTTGTCATCCTTCAATGGGAATAGGATTCTGTGTCTCTGTTTCCTGTCCCTGAGACGGATAGCTATGGTACTGCAGAGTGTGTGTGCGCGCACAGCCTTGGCCACCATGGCCATGTGTGGTGGGCGCTTTGACCTGCTGGGGGGAGAATTGGACAATCAGCAGCCTGTCTGTGCACAGTACCACAGGATTATATTGGACCTTCCATGGTGCTACTCTTGAGTCTTTGCCAGTCTCCTCCTCTGGCAGAATCTGCATCCCAACCTCACACCCCCACTATGCCATGTTTCAGTAGCTCCTTTTTCTGGGTCCGCCCACAAGCCTATTATTGAGGTACTATACATTTGAATGCTGCTAACTATGCATGAATAAAAACTCAGTGATGGAAATATACCAGTAAAAATTCTGTTAAATTGGATGTCCATTTTATGCAGCTTCAACAGCCGAGGCCTAGGGCTACAGCACCAAAGGGTTTCTGCAGAGATGGATTGACATCCAGGCCAACATCGAATTCAATTATGTCCCATGGGGACATAATTGGGTAGAACTGATGCACAGGCACACACAGCCCTGGCCATTGTCACCATTGTGTTCTCTTTCAAATGAGTACAGTGTAAAAGGATGACTTTAAAGGAAACTTCAGGATTTTGGCAATGAGGCCCTTTATCTACTTCCCACAGTCAGATTTTTATGTCTCTGCGTGCGGTTTGAAGGAGGTTGCCAACAAGCACTAGCGCAATTGCTAACAGGCTAGCAAATACCCATAGACTTACAGTCATTGTGCTAATGCTAATTAGCATTGGCACGTGAAACTACCTCTAACTTCCTTCACACTGGACACAGGGCAATACAAATGCTATCCACAAGTTCATCTAACTCTGGGGAAGTAGATCACAAGGGCCAACATCCCAAAGTATCTCTTTAACTATGGCTGCTGTGCTGTATTGGAGGCCTACAGTCATCTTAGGTTGGGAGATTGCCTGTTTGTGTGCCAGCACTGCCAGGTCAGATGACGTCATACTGTAGATGCATCTTTAATGACCAAAGTGCCCAATCAGTGTTGGTAATCAAAAAATGGTATCAGTTACATGATGTGACGTTTTGAACCTGACAGGCAGCATCACTGAACCATGACCATGAGAAACCTAAGGTCTTACTGTGACCCCCTTTATAATGCCCAGATACAGAACAGAACATAATATACGTGGTTGCTGTTGTCTCTCAGAGATGGATAATGAACAGGCCAATTTGCCTGAGCCTCCCTTTCTTTGTGAACCTGGCTTCTGTGTGTTAGAGCGGTTTGTAGAAAGGCTGCCCACGTCACTGGCACTGCAAGTTGATCTGGCCTCTGTAATAATTGAGAGTTCTTCCATTTAGCTAGTCTTTACCTAGAGCACAATGGGTCTAGAAGTAGGAACGAGCATCATTCTGTGGCATTGGTCTATCAAATGACTTACAAGGACATGTGAAATTGAAATTCTGTTTTCAAATCACTCGCTACCATTGCTGTTTTACCTCACAGCTAAAGACTGCACTACACTAGAAAACCAGATGTTGTACATTCTAATATGGCAGAGAACATTCAGCCAACATCATGCAGGAAACATTCTCTGAGCAGAATGTAAATTATGAATTTCACTCCCCTGCTAACTCTCTTGTCTTCCATTACCTTTTTAGTTCCGTACAGAAGGAAAGGTCAAAAGCTTCAACACCTCTGCATGTTTACAGGCTGTCAGAGCTGTAGAAGTTACTGCGACACAAGTTAACAAGCATTTAGGAGGATGTCTCTATTCTTGTGGGACAGGGCCAAGAGCACATTAGAAGACAAACAGTGATGTGCACTGACAGTGTGTTGGTGGGCCCAGCAGCATTCTGGGACACATATCCAGCACTCATCCTCAGAATGCTGGCAGAGGCCAATGGCGTGTCACTGTTTGAATCTCTTCTGTGAGATGACCAAACCAGCAGCCGATGGTGATCATCTGTTATGATTGTTAGTAAAGCTTTAGAGGAACTAGAAATCAGTTTGTCATTTGATTTAAGCACTATGTTCATAGAAGTATTTCAGTTAAGCATTTGTATTAATACCCTATGGTGGAGGTCATGATCAACTGTCTTTGAAAACAAATTTACTGGTAACCTTTTGCTAATAGCTCCTTGTCTACCCGTCTCCATTGTTCAATAATCATATCTATGAACCTTTCAGTCAGTCTGCACTTCCGGGAGTGCTGACATTCAAACAAGTCCTCTAATATTGGGCGAGGAGGGGAATAGCCTAATCTTCCTGAATCCTGTCTCTCTCCAAAGGGAAATGTGTTCTGTCTGCCGGTTTTAATCCCTCTCCGGCTGTCTGTCTACTCTACCCAGATTCTCTGAGAGTTCACTAGTTTCACAGCGGCAGGAGGGGACTGTTTACACACTATAATTGCTGACTATTTTGAGGGGAATTATACCATGTAGACGTGTTATTAAAGTCTGTACAGCCCTTCCAACAACATAAACAACAGCCAGGCCTGGCTGCCAAACGAGCTCTGTTTTCCTTTATAGACTAGCCTATTAGGTGGTTTGGCTATGGCTAATGCCTTGTCATATCCTTTCTGTGTGTAGAGCTAAGCAATGAAAGATTGATATGACACCAATTATACATGGATGGTTCTCGTTAGTTAAGTACTTTTCACCAGCTCTTGGTACTGTTAGTGTAAAGACATTCTATGGGTTTGTGCTTTTTAAAAGATGGATACAAACTTCAAGAGAATGTTTGAACACTGTTTTTCATTTTTTTTACAATAATCATATAGCTTTCGTTGGTTGGTGGAAGTGTAGGCTACCTTCTAGAAGATGTTATGTCCAAAAGTCTAACCAGAGAGAACATACTGTCAGCAGTAGTGTGTGACTCTTACCACATTCAGTGGGATTTATCCGAGGCCGTATTCTCTCCCTTGTGCTAGTGTTCAGTGAGTTCAGCCAGTCCGTGAGGTTACCAAGGTCTCCAATGTTTTCCTGAACTTTTCAACTCTTCAGATATGAGAGTCCAAGGACAACACAACATGCTGTTTCAGATCAAGAGCTGACCAAGAACAGGGAAGAGCAAAATCTCTAGGGCATTATTGTATCATATTATTTGTAGCTATGAGGTCAGCAGCTCCACAGAGCTGAAGAGGCCGTTCTGTTCTGTAATAAGTGAAGCCACGGCCTGTTGGTGCTCGTGACAGTTCTGTCATTACTGGAGAGAGGGTGAAGGAACAGAGGGCTGGAACACTCTAACCCTGGTCTTCTCAGGGTAATGCTGTTGTTCTGATAGGTGGGCCTGGGCTGGGTGGGGAAACAAACTAATGATTTTCCACAGCAGCAGGAATTGTGTAGGGATTTGGGCTGCGAGGAGCTGTGAGACATTCAGTGACAACCCCACCAGCTGCTGGTCTGGCCCAGGACACTCAGCCAGGACAACAAGGAGACAGGGGGAGAGACTGGGGCAGAGGAAAGGGTGGTTGATGGTGGGGACACATTCTCTCTGTGTTGTGGTCTGTGTCCCTCTCTCTGTGGCTAGCGCACTCTCTAGCCCTAGATCTCTCTCTCTCTCTCTCTCTCTCTCTCAGCTAGCTGTAGCTTATGCTTTCGGTACTAGATTCATTCTGATCCTTTGATTGAGTGGACATGTCAGTTCATTCTGCAATACCTCTGATAGGTTGGAGGATATCCACCAACCTTTCATAATGACTGTACAAGTCTATGGAAGGGGGTGAGCCTCCTAGGTTTTCTATTGAAGTCACAATGTACCCAGAGGTGGACGGAAGCTACTGTAGTGAGTTGAGCTCTTTGACTGGATGAAATTTCTGGAATCTCCTCATTTTTTGATTGAGTGACAGTGGAGGATCCTCTGTCAGATTTTTTTTAGTAATTCTAGTGTTTACGGTTCCACAGAAGATAATTATCCCCTGATCCTTTTTATCCCTCTATTTTTAGTCTCTGTTGGTCAATGAGGCTTAGGCTATGATGTATTCCATCCTAATTCAGCTGCCTGCCTAGTGCCCTTCAGCCAAGCAGCACAGCAATTTTCATGGCATTTGAAAATATATATATCTCCCCGGTAGAGGAAAGTAATTTGCCACTAGGAGAGTGTGAGGTTGAATGAGTAGGCTCTGTTGGGCTTAAGCCTCTCCTTCAATACAATATAAAACCTTTATTTCCCCTCAGACCCATTTAAATACGTTGACCATTTTTTTCTGACCACTCTTGACGGGTAGATGATGTTGACCATTTAACCTCACTTGGACACAAATGTCTTGTGGGAAATATAACAAAAAGGTTGCATGTCCCCCATTTTGAATGGAAATTCATCATACTGTATGATTCAACAGACTACTAGATGTATTACGCTCAGTACACTTTGAGTTGGTTCCTTGTTTTGATACTAGTTAGAAAGCCGTTTTAATGCTATGGTGTCAGCCCTGCCCTGAAGGCGTATGTGCTGCTTCTCCAGTTTCAACTGTTCTGCCTGTTTTATGAACATTTTAAAATCTTGTCCATGTTCTGTTATAATCTGCACCCGGCACAGCCAGAAGAGGACTGGCCACCCCTCACAGCCTGGTTCCTCTCTAGGTTTCTTCCTAGGTTTTGGCCTTTCTAGGAGTTTTTCCTAGCCACCGTGCTTTTACACCTGCATTGCTTGCTGTTTGGGGTTTTAGACTGGGTTTCTGTACAGCACTCTGTGACATCAGCTGATGTAAGAAGGGCTTTATAAATACATTTGATTTGATGATGTTCCACCCCAACTAAGCAAGCCGTGCAGAATGTGATGTCATCATAGGGCAGGCTGGTCGTATCATGCCAGAGTGCTCTGATTTGATCCGCTCCTAAACAGCAGCAGAGAAGATCAATGAGACAGGATGAATGTTCAGGCATATACTGTACACGTTGCACATATACTGTACATGACACCTGCTTGGCTGAATATTAATTTAAGGAATAAATGTGGCAGCCAGCCTAAATATGCTCGTAACATGTAAAAACATTAGCTTTTGTTATTTGAGATTGAATTGCATGTTATTTACATACAATTATTGCACATTGTATGCAATATTTGCAACTCACACAACAGGCTTGGCAACTCCCAAACAGCCCGTTTAAAATGATCCCAAATGTTTAGTCTCTCATTGTTGTCCAAACACTACCTACTAATGGACCATCCAATCCCCTCTCTCCCAGGGGTGTCACCTCTGTAATCCATCTTGATCTCAGTAGGTGAACAATGTCCCCTCACATGCCCTCAAGGTGTCCCTCTCCCAGGTTTTTCTGGGTAGTCATTAAAAGCCAGGGGGGCAGTGCCAGAGCAGTCGGATCAATGAGCAGGGCTGCCAGTCAGACCCTAACTTGCAACACAGGGACCACCTACCTACCACAGGGTTAACCCTATGGTTACCTTGACGTCTGGCTTTCTCACATTGAATACGAGACTTGGAAGTGAAGCCATGTGGAACTAACCCTACGGTAACCATTCTGGAGTCTGTATTACTATGATTTCTGAAAGGGAGGGGTTTTCTTAGTACGGTCATAGAAGGAAGTAGTAAATGTTCTAGGTCAGGAAATGGCCTAATCATCATGACTAATGTTCAAACTTAGACGTCAAACAGTATCAAGGTTCTGGTCATTTATTATTATTATTATTATTATTATTATTATTATTATTATAATAATAATAATAATAATAACTGGTCTATATTAATATAATAATAATTTTTAACATAAATGTTGTTTTCACAACTTGAATTCCTTATCTGGAAGAGATTGATGGCTATAAATAATCACCAAATCCCACAGGCTTCCTTCCCTCATACTACTATATTCTCAATCCCTCCCACAAATCAACAACTTTTGTTATGTAATAATCCTCAAACCATCTCAAACATGTGCTTTAGTTTCCCCTTAGTTTAACTGCTCTTTGGCCTGTCCACAACTCCACATAAACACATTAGGCTCTCCTCTCCAGTGCCCAGGGAGACGGTCAGCATGGAGGGCAGAAGGTATTCAAGGGGCTCAGGCTGGTATCTGTCACCACCCAGTCATTAGACCTGGCTCTGTCTTACATCCTGTGCCACTGCCAGCCGATGCCCTCCATGGAACAGTCATCTAAGGTGAACGTCCAGACAGCTTTGTTTGTGCTCTCATATCACCTTGCGATCTCCTATCACAGCAAGGCTAAGTACAGGGTCAACCAGGGCTTATTTTGAATGGTGCTATGTAAGAACATTATTGCAGATAGAAATGTAATGTATAGAGCTGTACAGCACTCTGTGACATCAGCTGATGTAAGAAGGGCTTTATAAATAAATTTGATTTGATGATGTTCCACCCCAACTAAGCAAGCCGTGCAGAATGTGATGTCATCATAGGGCAGGCTGGTCGTGTGCTAATTTGTGGGCTGGTATGGAAATAGTGTGAGGAGCAGCCAGTCGTGCTGTCTTTGTATAGTCCAATTCTCAGTAGGATGAGGGGTTATCACATCATTATAATTAATTTAAACTTTAATTGAACATTTTGGGCAGTTCTGTTCTTTATTTATGTGGTGGTCTTAACTGTTATAATTCTGTCTGAGCTAGGAGCGATATTTTTACTTAGAAATAGAATGGCCAAAGGTCTTGAATCTCTGGAGAAGTTTGAAAAGCAATTTTTTTTTGTGCTTTGTCATCCAAGTCGTGTGCATGTCTGCGTGCGAACATTCTATCTCTTTATTAGAGCTCTTATTACAGCTTGCGGTGACATTGGAAGGCTAAACACAGCTGACCACTAATCGGCTCATGCCCTCATTGGCTATTAAGTTAATGTGAGTAATTACTTGATAATGAGGACAGTGGATTGGGAGGTTAGGAGCTTTGAGTCCCTCTGCTTTTTTACTGAGACAATATGGCCCTATGACAGTTTCTGCATGAATGGTTACTGCATACTGCCTCTACCGCAGCTGATACCAGACATGTGGTTCTCTCTTTTCAATCACAGTTGTAAAGCGGCATGAATGTTGTCTCTTGTCTTTGGTAATGCAGGCTTTGTAAATGCCTACACAAAGTGGGAGTGTGAAATTATTTATGAACAGAATTGACATTACATTCACTATAAACCATGAGCGTTATTGTGTTGACTTGTTCTCCAGACCATTCCTCGTTTGTTTGTGGTTTACCATCTTATTCTGATGCAGCTAGCAAATTGTGTTTCAAATGTTTGTCATGACTCCAGGTCTGTGTGCCAGCCTTGGCTGCATCATCATCAGTCTCTCTACATCCCGATTAGTCTATAGGCTCTCACTTTTGCTGGATTAGGGCAGATTGCCCAATGATTTCTCTTGCGGACTTTTAGGAGACTTGTTGCTTGCATTTCTGTTGTCAGTGTTTATTGTGATGTTGAAATATGGGGGTAATGTTAAGTGGTATGCCATTCTGGTGTGGGCAAAGGACTATCTAATCAGCCCTTTGCTCACTTGCAATCAAAGAAAGTAATACAATGAATGTACCAATAGTATTACAATGTTTCAACACAACACTGGCCAAAGTGCTTTATGTTAATCTGATGGTATCTGACTAATGATACTGTGGTAAAGGTAATAATGGTTCCTGTGTGTTTGTTTCCCAGTGGGAGTTCCTGTGGTCTCTCATCCTCTTCTTCACCTTCTCTCTGCTCCTGGTCTGGTTCTACTTTTGGTGGGAGGCACACAACGACTACAATGAGTTCAACTGGTGAGTACTGCTGTACAGTGTGTGTATGTGAGTTATGCAACTCATAGATTCTTGTCTCTCAGTATATCACCATCAGTCAGTGTTCCATTCAAATTAATTAGTTCCCCACTAAATGTTCCTCAGACCTTCCCTTTGATTCTCTGGCATTTACTTACAGTAGATTCATGTTTTACTTGTAAATGCTGCCATTTATCTTCATATGTTTTTGCTTGAACCGAAAATGCGAACTCAATTTTTTTCCCAATTATTCACTCATCATGGTTGGTCTAATCTGGGTGTGGATGGATTGGCTATGGGCGTCTATCACTGCAGATTATAGTGAACATGATTACATAAAGCAGGAATACCCTTTGACCCCAAATCACCTCTTAGATCATTCCAGTCATGTCTCCCCCACAGTTACCATAAAACCAATTGTGCTTGGAAACAATACAGGTATTAGTTCTGTCATGAGACATTTCACATTCAGTTGAAGGATATACTACCACTGAAATTATGAATTAGGTTTATTTATTTGAGCTCTTGACCAACTTCTCAAAGCCTTCTACATTGTATGTGCACGCTATGCCCCAGTGGTCCCTAAAACACATTCGGTGCAATGTGTGCGAGCCATAAGAGAGAGACGGTGCAATTTGCTTTGTCCCCCCCAAAGTCATTCCCTTCGCTCTCTCTGTCCACCATCTCCTTTCTCTTCCTCTCATTAGCGCTCAATGTCACCTCTGCTTCCCCCATGGTCCTTCGCTCCTTGTTTATCTCTCCCTGCCCCCTCATCCCAGTTTCTCCCTCTCCTTTCATCCTCTTTATCTCTCTGTTCTTCTCTCCTTCTCTCTCCTTTCATTTTGGTATCATTCTCTCTACGCACTCTCTAAAGGCTAGCCTAACCGAACAAGTGTTTGCATACTCCTTTTAAAAGACCTTTACTTGAAAAACAAGAAAAAAGCTGCAATAGTACTGTTTGTCCATTTTGAGAGACAGTAGCCAGAATAGACTTCCTCAAAATAGTCAGAACTAATCTGAAATTAATTTAGCTGTTTTTTCCAAGGAGATCTTAGTCGCACAATTTTACATCTAACTAAAATGTTTGGTGCAGTATTTTTCCCCCCAAAATTAAGAATCCCTACTGTTGACCAATCACTGACAAAGGGGTGTAAACTTCGGCTCTGAACTTAGGCTTGCCTCGAGAAAAAATGTGTGCCCAAATAGCTGAAAACCCCCTCATCGAAGTCCAAAACGTCACAATGTTGTCATAATATATGCACAAACTCTTCTGAACTGTTTTTGTTGGGAAGCATGAGGATGCCTTTATTCCCACTGTCAACCACCTAGCCTCAGTTAGATATCCTGTCTTTTTCTAGTGTGTGACCTGGCTTTAGTGTAGCTCTGCTGTAGTTGTATGGGCTGTCAGGCTCTGCCAACAGAGCACAGATGAGGATTGGGATGTAATTAGCAGTTTTGATGCCACGTGCTTCCCCCCCTGCTGGCTCTGCAGCTGTGGCATCCCAGGCCCTCTGAGACCCCCTGTCACACCGCTCAGCCTGACAGCCAGCCCAGCCATTTGTGTGTGTCCCTGTGTGTGTGCGTATGTCCCCGTGTGCGCGTGTCCCTTTGTGTGTGTGCACGCGTGTCCCTTTGTGTGTGTGCGCGCGTGTCCCTTTGTGTGTGTGCGCGCGTGTCCCTTTGTGTGTGTGCGCGCGTGTCCCTTTGTGTGTGTGTGTGCGCGCGTGTCCCTTTGTGTGTGTGTGTGCGCGCGTGTCCCTTTGTGTGTGTGTGTGTGCGCGCGTGTCCCCGTGTGTGTCCCCGTGTGTGTGTGCGCGTGTCCCCGTGTGTGTGCGCGTGTCCCCGTGTGTGTGCGCGTGTCCCCGTGCGCACGTACTGCATGATGTCTTTGTTCCTCCCATTCCTTTCCTGTGTGTGGAGACACAGCCTTAAGGAGACAACGTCCTTTTAGAACAAGGCATCTAACACGTTAACATAATTATTACATGATCTCTTTGTGCTCCAATACTCATTACAGAGAAGAGACTTCAGCCATTTTCTCTGAGCAGCTTCCTTTGTTATTTGTTTATTTGTCTCTTTTCTTTGTTTTATGGGGATAATAAAGGCCTAGGATCCTGGACAAGGACACTAGAACACATTATGCCTGCCCTGGGAGTTGAGGCCTTCCGGTTTAAGCATCAGTGCCGGCTGTTAGATAATTTATAGTCAGCCAGTTAATTTTACAAAGAGACCCCTGGGGCTAGGAGCTTGAGGTTGCCCCTTAGGCACAGATCTAGGATCCGCTTCCCTTCCTCGAATCTAAACCTTAGCCACTAGAGGAAACGCAAAACTGACCTTAGATCAGTGTCAACAACTTCTCCTGCTAGACCACTCGGCTTGTTTCTACAAGCTATCCTCTATCTCTCATCTCAGAGCTGCAGCCTGCCCTGATATCGATGAGACGCTACTATTGTGTAACTGACTTCCATCCATTTTGCTCCGTTTTACAGGTTTTTATATAACCGTTCTGGGGAGTGGATCGACGGGACTGTTCCAATCCTAGCCACTACCGCTGCCGGCTTCACTTATATTGCATTTTTAATGGTGAGTTGTCATCTCATCAAACATTCACTGTGAGATGATATCGATATGGTGTCTAGACCCTGGTAACAGCCAGGTAATGTTAGTGGTGTAACCTGGCAGGGCAGAAACGTGTTCCAGGCATGTCTGTGCCAAGTCTACACGTGACAGTTAGGATGGCACAGGCAGCTGTTTACCTTTTTTGAAAACGGTGGCTGTGGATTTCCACGTGATGTGATTTATTTATCTGTGTTTCTATTCTTTTAGATTTTAGCACTTTGCCACATAGCAGTGGGACAACAGCTGAACTTGCACTGGCTGCACAAGGTAATGCTCAAGTGTGCGATTTTTGGTGTGTTTATGTACGGTGCCTTGGGAAAGTACCCTCGACTTATTCCAAATTTTGTTATGTTACAGCATTATTGTAAAATGGATAAAAAATAATAATAATCCTCAGCAATATACACACAATACCCCATAATGACAAAACAGAAATAAATAAGTATTCAGACTCTTTGCTATGAGACTCATAATTGAGCTCCGGTGCATCCTGTTTTCAAATAAAGGTGAAATAAATCAAAATAAAATGGATCATCCTTGAGATGTTTCTATAACTTTATTGGAGTCCACCTGTGGTAAATTCAATTGATTGGACATGATTTGGAAAGGCACACACCTGTCTATATAAGGTCCCACAGTTGACCGTGCATGTCAGAGCAAAAACCAAGCCATGAGGTCGAAGGAATTGTCCGTAGAGCTCCAAGACAGGATTGTGTCGAGGCACAGATCTGGGGAAGGGTACCAAAACATTTCTGCAGTATTGAAGGTCCCCAAGAACACAGTGGCCTCCATCATTCTTAAATGGAAGAAGTTTGGAACCACCAAGACTCTTCCTAGAGCTGGCCGCCCGGCCAAACTGAGCAATCAGGGGAGAAGGGCCTTGGTCTGGGAGGTGACCAAGAACCCAATGGTCACTCTGACAGAGCTCTAGAGTTCCTCTGTGGAGATGCGAGCACCTTCCAGAAGGTCAACCATCTCTGCAGCACCCCACAAATCAGGCTTTATGGCAGAGTCACCAGACTGAAGCCACTCCTCAGTAAAGGCACATGACAGCCTGCTTGTTTTCCAACAGGCACCTAAAGGACTCTCAGACCATGAGAAACAAGATTATCTGATGAAACCAAGACTGAACTATTTGGCCTAAATGCCAAGCATCGCGTCTGAAGGAAACCTGGCACCATCCCTACGGTGAAGCATGGTGGTGGCAGCATCATGCTGTGTCTATGTTTTTCAGTGGCAGGGACTGGGAGACTAGTCAGGATCAAGGCAAAGATGAATGGAGAAAAGTACAGAGAGAGATCCTTGATGAAAATTTGCTCCAGAGCGCTCAGAACCTCAAGATATCACAAGTCTCAATGTCCTTGAGTGGCCCAGCCAGAACCCGGACTTGAACCTTATTGTACATCTTTGGAGACTTGAAAATAGCTGTGCAGCAACGCTCCCCATCCAACCTGACAGAGCTTGAGAGCATCTGCAGAGAAGAATGTGAGAAACTTCCCAAATACATGTGTACCAAGCTTGTAGCATCATACCCAGAAGGCTTAAGGTTGTAATTGTTGCCAAAGGTGCTTCAACAGAGTAAAGGGTCTGAATACATACACTACCGTTTAAAAGTTTGGGGTCACTTAGAAATGTCCTTGTTTTTGAAAGAAAACGTTTTTTTGTCCATTAAAATAACATGAAATTGATCAGAAATACATGGTTGATGTTGTAAATGACTATTGTAGCTGGAAACGGCTGATTTTTAATGGAATATCTACGTAGGCGTACAGAGGCCCATTATCAGCAACCATCACTCCTGTGTTCCAATGGCACGTTGTGCTAGCTAATCTAAGTTTATCATTTTAAAAGACTAATTGATCATTAGAAAACCCTTCTGCAATTATGTTAGCACAACTGAAAACTGTTGATTTAAAGAAGCAATACAACTGGCCTTCTTTAGACTAGTTGAGTATCTGGAGCATCAGCATTTGTGGGTTCGCTTTACAGGCTCAAAATGTCCAGAAACAAAGAACTTTCTTCTGAAACTCGTCAGTCTATTCTTGTTCTGAGAAAGGAAGGCTATTCCATGCGAGAAATTGCCAAGAAACTGAAGATCTCATACAATGCTGTGTACTACTCCCGTCACAGAACAGAGCCAACTTGGAGGAGTGGGAGGCCCCGGTGCACAACTGAGCAAGAGGACAAGTACATTTAGTGTGTCTAGTTTGAGAAACAAACGCCTCAAGTCCTCAACTGGCAGCTTCGTTATATAGTACCCGCAAAACCCCAGTCTCAACGTCAACAGTGAAGAGGCGACTCCGGGATGCTGGCCTTCTAGGCAGAGTTGCACAGAAAAAGCCATATCTCAGACTGGCCAATAAAAGAAAAGATAGGCAAAAGAACAGACACTGGACAGAGGCCAGCATCTCGGAGTCGCCTTTTTATAATAATAAACTTGGATTAGCTAACACAACGTGTCATTGGAACACAGGAGTGATGGTTGCTGGTAATGGGCCTCTACACCTATGTAGATATTCCATAACAAATCTGCCATTTCCAGCTACAATAGTCATTTACAACATTAAGAATGTCTACACTGTATTTCTGATCAATTTGATGTTTTTTTAATGGACAAAAAATTGGCTTTTCTTTCAAAAACAAGGACATTTCTAAGTGACCCCAAACTTTTGAACGGTAGTGTATGAAAATGTGATTTTCTGTTTTTGTATAATGTATTAGCAAACATTTTTAAATCTGTTTTTTTCTTTGTCATTATTGGGTATTGTGTGTAGATTGATGAGGGGAAAGCAGTAAGGCTGTAACCTAAAAATGTGGGAAAAGTAAAGGGGTCTGAATACTTTCCAAAGGCACTATACGTGCTTGAGTGTTTGACTGTAAATGTGCATGTGTCTATATGGCCCGTATACTGTGTGTGTGTGTCTTCAAGTGGCCAACTGAACTCTGCCTGAACCCCACATTTTAGCTAATGTTTTCCTGCGGGTTGTGAAAGCAGTGACATTATGCCGCAGAGTGCTGTTATCTGGCCAAACCCACTACAGAGGGTTGGAATGGTTAGCCTGTGTGCGTGCAATGGTCTGTAACACTTTCTGTTTGCCCCCATAGATAGGCGTGAGTACTGCCCTGCTGACCACTGCCATCGGATTCATATCTGTCAATCAAACATGGGGGGAGGAGTGGGCAGTCATCCCTATATCACTCCAGGTCAGTTCAACAACAAACCCGTCCCCATTTAGGGCTGTGCATCAAACTGTATTATACATTATATTTTTTTTATTCTTCATGCAGTAGCCTACCATTACCACTGAATTATTTTGTTTATGTCATACCATTTAACAACTGTGAATGACTGTAGCAATGCCACACCTTTAACACTGAATGATGTCAGGCCACAGGTCCCTTCCTACACCTAGGAGCCCTGGTGGCTGTCACCGCTCTGGCCTGGCTGGTGGCTGGGCAGGTCGCCCGCGCCGAGAAAACAAGTAAGACCTGACCCGGACTCTGTTACTGACCATTTTAGTGTTGCACGCTATACTGAAACTTCTGTACCTTTTTTATACTAGAACATGAAAAATTGTCCGGTACTAGAATTTGTTACTTTTGGTACTTCTCTCAATGGTGTCTCACACCATCTAAGGATTGAGAGGATCGAGTCTGTCTAGTAATTTGTCTGAATCTTCTCAAAGGGGCAGTAATAAGCTAGCCAGCTGACACCGCACAAGCCACTATTTAAGAAGCAAGCGAGAAGAGGGAGAAAATGCAGACAGCATGGCTTCTTCAAAAGAAAACATCATACCTCCACGCACGCAGCTCATTGACAAAACTGGCTGCAGGGGTGAACTATGGGAATACTTAGCTTGCAGAGCAGATGATGTGGGCAAGCCTACCGAAACATCTAAGAAAAAGGTGTTTCAAAGCAGTACAGTGCAAGGGAGGTTTAGTTCCAAAACAACATAAAAAAATAAGCTATTTTACACATGACATTTGCATTGTAACTTTGTCGTTATTCTACTAAATTTGTATTATTTTTCAGTGACAATGACATGAACATATTGTAGTGATCCTGGTTTATAAGCACGGATATCGACTCTGCCACTCGAGCATGCTTTTGTGGCACAGTAGATGGCTGGCTGGGCTTCGGGCCATAAGGTTGAGGGTTCATTACATTGGTTTTGTTACATTGGTGTCGGAAGTGATCGGACCTTGCATCCACGACAGTGCGTGTGTTGGCGGGTGAACAATTTCCTGTAAGACAGTGTCCTGTGAGGTCTAGCGCGAGGACGCGCTCTTTGAAAGGAGGGAGTTGTGTAGCGACCCTGGTTTATAAGCGAGGATATCCATTGCCACTGGTGGATGCTTTTCTGGCCCAGTCGATGGCGTGCTTGGCTTCGGCCAGAAGGTTGTTCGAGCCATTCATTATAATATACCAATGTTCCCCCATGTTCACTCAACTTTCTTGAGTTTTCCCTGTTAACACTATTAACTTTTCCCTTTACTGTGGCAATTGTGATCGAATCAACACAATATTAGTAACTTTCAATTTTGTTGTAGGCAGAACGCATAAGAGTAGGATTCTATTGCATTGACATGCACGACTCAGCCCTTACTCTACCCAGACCGGTGCAGCATAACCAATCAGAGCTGCAGTAGGCCTATATGCAAATACACCATTGCCATATATGGATCTGTGCCATTTACTTTGAACTGGACTGTGTTTACAGCTGTGGTCATGAGTAGATGTGCTTGTTTTGAGATCAAAGCAAGAGCTGCATGCAGCTACGTGTGCACATTTTGTTCATGTCCTTTGTTGGTTAGTGAGTTATTAGCCCAGTTATAGATCATTTGTAGTCTGCAATAAGAGAGTGATATCTTCTTACAAGAGCATAAAACGTGTAGATTTTTAGACATCTTTGAGTAGCAAGTCAGGTAAAGAGCTTTTTTTGTCTTAAAGGGGCAGTGTTGTATTTTGAGACAGACAGGCTTGATAAGGTAAGTAGCCAATAAGCAGAGGGAAGCATAATTTGGGTGATTCTCTGTAATAATAGTATGGGAATAATAATGCATTTTATTTTATAAAGTGGTTTCTTGCTTCAAACAACAAACATTTTCAGTCACCTCCTTGTCTGAAGGACAAATGGATAAACAGGTTAATGTCAAGCCATGCATGTTTTTTTTTCAAGTCTCATGGAACGTAGGCCTAATTGAACACCACACACTGACTGCTACTGTAGGCTGAATGATAGAACAGCTATTTCCATGTAAAAATTGGCATGGGTCCTCAGATCCTCGAAACGTTATACAGCTGCACCATCGAGAGCATCCTGACTGGGTGCATCACCGCTTGGAATGGCAACTGCTCGGCATCTGACCGCAAGGCGCTACAGAGGGTAGTGCATACGGCCCAGTATATCACTGGGACCAAGCTTCCTGTTTTTTTACGCAGCTGCTACCTGCTGTTTATCATCTATGCATAGTCATCTATGCATAGTCACCCTACTTACCTAGACTAACCTGTACCCCGCACATGAATTCAGTACCGGTAACCCCTGTATATAGCCTCGTTATTGTTATTTTATTGTTGCTCGTAATTTCTTTTACTTTAGTTCATTTAGTAAATATTTTTTCTTGACTCTTATTTTTCTTAAATGCATTGTTGGTTAAGGGCTTGTAAGTAGCATTTCATGGTAAGGTCTACTACACCTGTTGTATTCGGCTCATGACAAATAACATTTTATTTGAAATGTTATGGAATGCATTTTCTCCATTGTTTTTGATGGTAGACCACTCTGGTATGAGTGGCCTACCATTATGATCAAATAGCCACAGTAGCTACTTGGCCACTTTTAAAACTGTAACTTTGCTTCCGTGTTCACAGTAAACGCGTGCAGGAAGTTGCACAGAATTTTCACAAAGTTCAAGTTTGCGCTCAGCAGCCCTGAAATTTGCTCAGTGACGAAAAATAATTAACACTCATAACTTGACCACAATATATATATTGTGGGGCGGCAGGTAGCCTAGTGGTTAGAGCGTTGGACTTGTAACCGGAGGGTTGCAAGTTCGAATCCCCGAGCTGACAAGGAAAAAAATCTGTCGTTCTTCCCCTGAACAAGGCAGTTAACCCACTGTTCCTCGGCGCCGAAGATGTGGATGTCGATTAAGGCAGCCCCCCGCACCTCTCTGATTCAGAGGGGTTGGGTTAAATGCGGAAGACACATTTCGGTTGAAGGCATTTGGTTGTACAACTGACTAATAATGGTGACTTTGACTTTTGACTTTAGACTACTTCATGTTTGTCTGGGCTTCCTAGCAGTAGACACTAGCCAGCCAGCAGCCCATTGCACCATGGGAAGTGAAATGCACTCTGTAAATTCCATTGTACTTCTATGGCGTGTAGACTTTTGCAATATAGAAGCTTCAGAAATTATATTTAAAGTGTTTTTTAATGTAGTTTGTATTATGGCCATAGATTATCAAATTAACAATTTTGTCTGCTCTGAGTCTCTGATATGGTTTGGCATCAGGAACATTTAAGTTATTCTTGTGTTATTTAATATGGTGGTTTATTTTTGCAAGAAATTGAATATAGAAATAAGATATTCTATTTATTTTAGTAGTTCTACCAGTTATCAACATATTATTCAATGTTAAAAATAAAGCCCAGTGGTTATTCTATGACTTTAGCTAATACACTTAATTTTTTTTTGCCGTGGTATCGTTTTGGTATCGAGTATCGTTTCGGTTTTGAGTATTATGATACTAATAAACCTGGTTATCGTGACAACACTAGACCATGTTACTGACTGTCCCACCTCACTGATCAAAGCTCAGCTACTACTGCCAGACGACTTAACAGCCTCATAGAGCTGTGGGCGTTAAATGATTAACACCATGTACACAAAGGGCAAGCCCCCGTCAGAGTGGCAGGGATACTAAGCATTCCTCTGGCCTCACGTGACACCACCAGTCCACAGGACATTATTAGGCCCCTGAGGTCTGTTGACACGGGCAGTTAGACATCAGGTACTGGGGTATTTCTGCCTTCCTTTAAACCTGTCAGAGACTAGTACAAGGTAGGCAGAGTAGTGTTTGAGGTGCTTTGAGATCCCCTAGATTAAATACTGAATCGTCAGTGCTGTTGTTTCTGGAGGCAAATAACTTTCATGAATATTCAGTTGTAGTTTAGACACTCATTTCCATTTTTTATACTTTGTATTTGGGTAGAACAGTGGATTTTTGTTAAAGGACACAACGCCACCCCCAGCAGTCTGTTTACTCTTTCAGTAACTCTTACAAAAGAGTTGCATTATTAATGTGTGCTGTAATATTACTACAGTATAAAACCCTATAATTTATTCATCCTTAATTTTTACAGGCTAATCTTATTGAAATACAGTATATGTCTCTTTAACACAGAATACCTGTTTCAGTGTAGCAGACATTAGCCTGTGGTCCAGCGGTGGCTTACAGAGGTCAATGGTGACTGGATGTGAGGTTAGCTGTGTAGCTAGCTGCCAGACCTGTCTGAATGCCAGAGAGGTTCTGAGGGCAGAGGGTGAAGGCTTTCAACTTTGTAACAAGAGTTCTTCTGACGCAGTCAATCTGGCCTAAGCACTGACCTTGAAATGAATCCGACCTCCTGTGCAAGTGATGTACTCTAGCTACATTAATCATCACTTACCTGCAGTACAGCACACAGAGATGGATAATGAGAGAGTGTGGCTAGAGGCTGGTTGGCTTTGACACCATATATACAGTACCAGTCAAATGTTTGCACACACCTACTCATTCAAGGGTTTTTCTTTATTTGTACTTTTTTCTACATTGTAGAATAATAGTGAAGACATCAACACTATGAAATAACACATATGGAATCATGTAGTAACCAAAAAAGTGTTAAACTGGACAGTTTTATATCAATCTCTTCATTCAAAGACTCAATCATGGACACTCTTATTGACAGTTGTGGCTGCTTTGCGTGATGTATTGTTGTCTCTACCTTCTTGCTCTTTGGGCTGTTGTCTGTGCCCAATCAAGTTTGTACCCTGTTTTGTGCTCCTACCATGTTGTGTTGCTGCCATGTTGTTGTCATGTTGTGTTGCTATCATGCTGTGATGTCATGTGTTGCTGCAATGCTATGTTGTCTTAGGGCACACTTTATGTTGTGTTGTCTCTCTTGTCGTGATGTGTGTGTTGTCATATATTTTTATTTTTAATCCCCATCCCCTCAGGAGGCCTTTTGCCTTTTGGTAGGCCGTCATTGTAAATAAGAATTTGTTCTTAACTGACTTACCTAGTTAAATAAATATCAACAAATATATGTTAGTTTCTTCAAATAGCCACCCTTTGCCTTGATGACAGCTTTGCGCACTCTCGGCATTCTCTCAACCAGCTTCATATCTTAGTCACCTGGAATGCATTTCAATTAACAGGTTTGCCTTGTTAAGTTACTTTGCGGAATTTCTTTCTGTCTCAATGTGTTTAAGCCAATCATTTGTGTTGTGACAAGGTAGGGTTGGGTATACAGAAGATAGCCCTATTTGGTAAAAGATCAAGTCCATATTAGGGCAAGAATAGCTCAAATAAGCAAAGAGAAACGACAGTCCATCATTACTTTTAAGACATGAATGTCAGTCAATGCGGAAAATGTCAAAAACTTTCAAAGTTCCTTCAAGTGCAGTTGCAAAAACCATCAAGCGCTATGATGAAACTCTCTCATGAGGACCGCCACAGGAAAGGAAGACCCAGAGTTACCTCTGCTGCAGAAGAGAAGTTCATTTAAGTTGCCATCCTCAGAAATTGCAGCCCAAATAAATGCTTCACAGAGTTCAAGTAACAGACACATCTCAACATCAACTGTTCAGAGGAGACTGTGTGAATCAGGCCTTCATGGTCGAATTGCTGCAAAGAAACCACTACTAAAAGACATCAATAAGAAGAAGAGACTTACTTGGGCCAAAAAATACAAGCAATGGACAATAGACCAGTGGAAATCTGTCCTTTTGGTCTAATGAGTCCAAATTTGAGATTTTTGGTTCCAACAGCTGTGTCTATGTGAGACGCAGAGTAGGTGAACGGATGATGTGTGTAGTTCCCACCATCTGCATGTGTGGTTCCCACCATGAAGCATGGAGAAGGTGTGGGGGTGCTTTGCTGCTAACACTGTCAGTGATTTATTTAGAATTCAAGGCACACTTAACCAGCATGGCTACCACAGCATTTTGCAGCGATATGCTATCCTATCTGGTTTGCACTTAGTGGGAATGTCATTTGTTTTTCAACAGAACAATGACCCAACACACCTCCAGGCTGTGTAAGTGCTATTTAACCTCTTTGCGCGCACGGATCCCGCTAGCGGGATCATTTTCAGAGCAAACAACGCGGCAAATTCAACAAAAACAAAAATCGTAATATTTAACATTCTTTGATATACAAGTGTTGCATAGCCATCAAAAGCTCTGCTTCTTGGCAATATCACTGCGTTGTCAGATTTCAAAAAAGGCTTTACGGCGAAAGCACTACATTTGATTGTTTGAGGCTAGCACCTCACATATTTTCCACATTAGCATAAATTCATATCCAGCTCGGTTCTCAAAATGTCCATATCACAGCTAATATAAATCGCTTACCTTTCAAAGAACTTCTGCTGAGGGCTTCCCAAGTGTCCAAACAAGAGAATCCATGGTTCTTTTGTTAGAAAAAGTAATTCATTATATCCATAAATCTCCGTTTGGTTGGCACGTTATGTTCAGCTACTCCACCAAGCATTGTCAGTCTACTCGCCCGTTGTACAGTGAAGAGAACGCGTTCACGTTATACCTCATCTTTTCACAACCAAATCAAATATCATTAATAATGCATCCTTATGTATCCTTTTATGAATAATAACAATCATATTTTACACGGATGGTAACTGAAATGTTATAAGAGGAAAAGAAAGCTGGGCGCGTTCACGTTCTCGTGAACGTGCACGGTTGTTTACCTTTTTCCCTTCCTGTAGTCTGTCTTCTTCTATAAGGATCTCCTCAGGGCTATTTCCTCCATACACTTTCCAGAGACTGTTGACATCCAGTGGAAGCCATAGGTACTGCAACCTGTGTCCTGTTCCCCATTGACTTATATTACCAGGCCTTCAAAGTGAGTGGAGGGCAAAAGAAAAAGGATTTCCGGACAGAAAGTTCTCAGGTTTTTGCCTGCTATATCTGTTCTGTTATACTCACAGACTATGTCTTAATGGTTTTAGAAACTTCAGTGATTCCTATCCAATAGTACTAATTATGTGCATATCCTAGTTTCTGGCCCTGAGTGGCAGGCATTTAACTTTGGGCACGTCAGACAGGCGAAAAATTCAGAAAATGGGACCCTACTCCTAAGAGGTTAACCAAGAAGGAGAGTGATGGAGTGCTGCATCAGATGACCTGACCTCCACAATCCCCCGACCTCAACCAAATTGACATGGTTTGGGATGAGTTGGACCGCAGAGTGAAGGAAAAGCAGCCAACAAGTGCTCAACATGTGGGAACTCCTTCAAGAGCATTCCAGGTGAAGCTGGTTGAGAGAATGCCAAGTGTGCAAAGCTGTCATCAAAGCAAAGGGTGGCCACTTTTAAGAATCTCAAATATAAAATATGTTGATTGGTTTAACAATTTTGGTTACTACATAATTCCATATGTGTTATTTCATACTTTTGATGTCTTCACTATTATTCTACACTCAGCAAAAAAAGAAATGTCCTTTTTTCAGGACCCTGTCTTTCAAAGATAATTCATAAAAATCCAAATAACTTCACAGATCTTTATTGTAAAGGGTTTAAACACTGTTTCCCATGCTTGTTCAATGAACCATAAGCAATTAATGAACATGCACCTATGGAACGATCATTAAGACACTAACAGCTTACAGACGTTAGGCAATTAAGGTCACAGTTATGAAAACCTGGGACACTAAAGAGGCCTTTCTACTGACTCTGAAAAACACCAAAAGAAAGATGCTCAGGGTCCCTGCTCACCTGAGTGAACGTGCCTTAGGCATGCTGCAAGGAGGCATGAGGACTGCAGATGTTTCCAGGGCAATAATTTGCAATGTCCATACATTGCACGGAACCCAAACTGGCTGCGCCATCGTGCATAAATGTATTTTGTCCCCCTACACCAAACGCGATCACGACATGCAGGTTAAAATATAAAAACAAACTCTGAACCAATTATATTACTTTAGGGACAGGTCGAAAAGCATTAAACATTTATGGCAATTTAGCTAGCTAGCTAGCTTGCGCTTGCTAATTAATTTGTCCTATTTAGCTAGCTTGCTGTTGCTAGCTAATTTTTCCTGGGAAATAAACATTGAGTTATTTTACCTGAAATGCACAAGGTCCTCTACTCCGACAATTAATCCACACATAAAACGCTCAACCGAATCGTTTCTAATCATCTCTCTTCCTTCTACGCTTTTTCTTCTCTTGACTTTTATATTGCGATTGGCAACTTTCATAAATTAGGTGCATTACCGCCACGACCTCGTTCGTCTTTCAGTCACCCACGTGGTTATAACCAATGAGGAGATGGCACTTGGGTACCTGCTTCTATAAACCAATGAGGAGATGGGAGAGGCAGGACTTGCAGCGCGATCTGCGTCAGAAATAGAACTGACTTCTATTTTAGCCCTTGGCAACGCAGACGCTCGTTGGCGCTTGCAACAATTGAATAATATAGATTTCTAAATGTATTTTGCAACGGTCACGCACGTGACGCGAGCGGTGTAGTCAGCCTGTCAGACAGCGCTACAGGGAGACCGCTGATCATCTTCGCAGTGGCAGACAACGTGTAACAACACCTGCACAGGATCGGTACATCCGAACATCACACCTGCGGGACAGGTACAGGATGGCAACAACAACTGCCCGAGTTACACCAGGAACGCACAATCCACCATCTGTGCTCAGACTGTCCGCAGTAGGCTGGGAGAGGCTGGACTGAGGGCTTGTAGACCTGTTGTAAGGCAGGTCCTCACCAGACATCACCGGGAACAACGTTGCCTATGGGCACAAACCCACTGTCGCTGGACCAGACAGGACTGGCAAAAAGTGCTCTTCACTGACGGTCGTGGGTTTCTCACCAGGGGTGATGGTCTGATTCACGTTTATCGTCTAAGGAATGAGCGTTACACAGAGGCCTGTACTCTGGAGCGGGATCGATTTTGGAGGTGGAGGGTCCGTCATGGTCTGGGGCGGTGTGTCACAGCATCATCGGACTGAGCTTGTCATTGCAGGCAATCTCAACGCTGTGCGTTACAGGGAAGACATCCTCCCTCATGTGGTACCCTTCCTGCAGGCTCATCCTGACATGACCCTCCAGCATGACCGTGCCACCATTGAGTGGTGTAACATCTCACAGCAAATCTGGTGCAGTCCATGAGGAGGAGATGCACTGCAGTACTTAATGCAGCTGGTGGTTACACCAGATACTGACTTACTTTTGATTTTGACCCCCTTTGTTCATGGACACATTATTCCATTTGTTAGTCACATGTCTTTGGAACTTGTTCAGTTTGTCTCAGTTGTTGAATCTTGTGTTCATACAAATAGTTACATGTTAAGTTTGCTGAAAATAAACGCAGTTGACAGTGAGTTCATTTTTTTGCTGAGTTTACAATGTAGAAAATAATAAAGATAAATAAAAACCTTTTGAATGAGTAGGTGTGTCCAAACTTTTGACTGGTACTGTATCTCAACCCAAACTGGCCACGTAAATTGTTTAGAAACATTCCGTGAATCGTCTTCTTGCACATAAAGAAGCTACATTCAGGTGTGCTATTTATGTCCTTGACCATCTCAATACAATAAACATCCGTGACGAGCAAATAAGTATTCTATGACATTGATCATTTCGGCCATAGCTATTCTATATACTATGGTATTCTATTCATTCTATGTTTTATTCATCACCCTTCCCATGGTTTCTATTCATTCTGCATCTGTTGCGTTCTACCCCCTCCCCAGGGTTTCAGGTGGTGGTTCTCCTGCTCTACCTAAGTGTTCTACTGGGCCTCTACATGGCCCCCCTTTCCATCACCTCCCCCTGCATCATGGACCACGCCAACCTCACACCACGCCCTGACGTCATTGGCCACCAGGGCGCACCCATGGTGAGTCAGCTGAACCAGCTGCCCAATCCGAGGGCATGTAAAGGGAGGCACCTCATACGTTATGCTTCTAGATTATACAATAACAGGCCCACAGAGATATAACCTTCATGGAGGGCACTAGAGAAATCATGCTGGCCAACAGTTTATATTTCCACCCACTCACTTCCTTCACACTATCTAGGGCTATTCTAGTGTATTAATGACCCTCTGGACCTAAGCTGAAAATAGCCCAGGAATAGATGGTAAACAGACTTCTGGGCTGTCTGTAAGCACTATATGGAAACTATTAGGCTACTGTATGTGAGAGCACTTAACCTATCAGCTAAACCTATAGAAGCAAGATTTCATATGATTCCATGTCTAGCATTTCTTCACTTGTTTTCTTCATTCATATCATGTTATGCTGCATTTCTCTCCAGGCAGAAATAGATATACCGTGCATTCGGAATGCATCAGACCCCTTCCCTTTTTTCCACATTTTATTACGTTACAGCCTTACTCTAAAATGTATCAAATAAAAAGGTTTTCAATCTACACAATAACCCATAATGACAAAGCCAAGACAGGTTTTTATACATTTTTGCAAATGTATTAAAAATAAAAACAAACACCTAATTTAAATAAGTATTCAGACCCTTGGCTATGATACTCAAAATTGAGCTCCGGTGCATCCTGTTTCCATTGATCATCCTTGAGATGTTTGTACAACTTGATTGGAGTCAATTGATTGGACATGATTTGGAAAGGCACACACCTGTCTATATAAGGTCCCACAGTTGACCGTGCATGTCAGAGCAAAAACCAAGCCATGAGATTGAAGGAATTGTCCGTAGAGCTCTGAGACAGGATTGTGTCGAGGCACAGATCTGGAAGGGTACCAAAAAACGTCTGCAGCATTGAAGGTCCCCAAGAACACAGTGGCCTCCATCTTAAATGGAAGAAGTTTGGAACCACCAAGACTCTTCCTAGAGCTGGCCGCCTGGCAAAACTGAGCAATCAGGAGAAGGGCCTTTTTCAGGGTGACCAAGAAACTGATGGTCACTCTGACAGAGATCCAGAGTTCCTCTGTGGAGATGGTTGTCCTTCTGGAAAGATCTCCCATCTCTGCAGCACTCCACCATTCAGGCCTTTATGGTAGAGTGGCCAGACGGAAGCCACTCCTCAGTAAAGGCACATGAACGCCCGCTTGGAGTTTGCCAAAAGGCATCTAAAGGACTCTCAGATGTTCTGAAAGAGCTGCAAAACCTGGACCTGTACAAATCAGCTGGGCTAGACAATCTGGACCTTCTCTTTCTAAAATTATCCGCCGCCATTGTTGCAACCCCTATTACTAGTCTGTTCAACCTCTCTTTCGTATCGTCCGAGATTCCTAATAATTGGAAAGCTGCCGCAGTCATCCCCCTCTTCAAAGGTTGTGACACTCTAGACCCAAACTGTTACAGGCCTATATCCATCTTGCCCTGCCTTTCCAAAGTCTTCGAAAGCCAAGTTAACAAACAGATCACTGACCATTTTAAATCCCACCGTACCTTCTCCGCTGTGCAATCCGGTTTCCGAGCTGGTCATGGGTACACCTCAGCCATGCTCAAGGTACTAAACGATATCATAACCACCATCGATAAAAGACAGTACTTTGCAGCCTTCTTCATCGACCTGGCCAAGGCTTTCGACTCTGTCAATCACCGTATTCTTATCGGCAGACTCAACAGCCTTGGTTTCTCAAATGACTGCCTCGCTGGTTCACCAACTACTTCTCTGATAGAGTTCAGTGTGTCAAATCGGAGAGCCTGTTGTCCAGACCTCTGGGAATCTCTATGGGGGTGCCGCAGGGTTCAATTCTCGGGCCGACTCTCTTCTCTGTATACATCAATGATGTCGCTCTTGCTGTTGGTGATTCTCTGATCCACCTCTACGCAGACGACACCATTCTGTATACTTCTGGGCCTTCTTTGGACACTGTTAACTAACCTCCAGACGAGTTCAATGCCATACAACTCTCCTTCCATGGCCTCCAACTGCTCTTAAATGCAAGTAAAACTAAACTCTTCAACCGATCACTGCCCGCACCTGCCCGCCCGTCCAGCATCACTACTCTGGACGGTTCTGACTTAGAATATGTGGAAAACTACAAATACCTAGACTGTAAACTCTCCTTCCTGACTCATATTAAGCATCTCCAATCCAAAATTAAATCTAGAATCGGCTTCCTATTTCGCAAACAAAGCCTCCTTCACTCACGCTGCCAAACACCCTCGTAAAACTGACTATCCTACCGATCCTCGACTTCGGCAATGTCATTTACAAAATAGCCTCCAACACTACTCAGCAAACTGGATGTAGTCTATCACAGTGCCATCCGTTTTGTCAACAAAGCCCCATATACCACCCACCACTGCGACCTGTATGCTCTCGTCGGCTGGCCCTCGCTACATATTCGTCGCCAGACCCACTGGCTCAAGGTTAGCTATAAGTCTTTGCTAGCTAAAGCTCAGCCTTATCTCAGCTCACTGGTCACCATAACAACACCCACCCGTAGCACGCGCTCCAGCAGGTATACAGTGAGGGGAAAAAAGTATTTGATCCCCTGCTGATTTTGTATGTTTATCCACTGACAAAGAAATGATCAGTCTATAATTTTAGGTAGGTTTATTTGAACAGTGAGAGACAGAATAAGAAAAAAATCCAGAAAAACGCATGTGAAAAATTTTATAAATTGATTAGCATTTTAATGAGGGAAATAAGTATTTGACCCCTGTGCAAAACATGACTTAGTACTTGGTGGCAAAACCCTTGTTGGCAATCAGAGGTCAGACGTTTCTTGTAGTTGGCCACCAGGTTTGCACACATCTCAGGAGGGATTTTGTCCCACTTCTCTTTGCAGATCTTCTCCAAGTCATTAAGGTTTCAAGGCTGACGTTTGGCAACTCGAACCTTCAGCTCCCTCCACAGATTTTCTATGGGATTAAGGTCTGGAGACTGGCTAGGCCACTCCAGGACCTTAATGAGCTTCTTCTTGAGCCACTCCTTTGTTGCCTTGGCCGTGTGTTTTGGGTCATTGTCATGCTGGAATACCCATCCACGACCCATTTTCAATGCCCTGGCTGAGGGAAGAAGGTTCTCACCCAAGATTTGACAGTACATGGCCCCGTCCATCGTCCCTTTGATGCGGTGAAGTTGTCCTGTCCCCTTAGCAGAAAAACACCCCCAAAGCATAATGTTTCCACCTCCATGTTTGACGGTGGGGATGGTGTTCTTGGGGTCATAGGCAGCATTCCTCCTCCTCCAAACACGGCGAGTTGAGTTGATGCCAAAGAGCTCCATTTTGGTCTCATCTGATCACAACACTTTCACCCAGATTGCCAATGAACATCTGAATGATTCAGAGGACAACTTCAGACGGGCATGTATTTGTGCTTTCTTGAGCAGGGGGACCTTGCGGGCGCTGCAGGATTTCAGTCCTTCACAGCGTAGTGTGTTACCAATTGTTTTCTTGGTGACTATGGTCCCAGCTGCCATGAGATCATTGACAAGATCCTCCCGTGTAGTTCTGGGCTGATTCCTCACCGTTCTCATGATCATTGCAACTCCACGAGGTGAGATCTTGCATGGAGCCCCAGGCCGAGGGAGATTGACAGTTCTTTTGTGTTTCTTCCATTTGCGAATAATCGCACCAACTGTTGTCACCTTCTCACCAAGCTGCTTGTCGATGGTCTTGTAGCCCATTCCAGCCTTGTGTAGGTCTACAATCTTGTCCCTGACATCCTTGGAGAGCTCTTTGGTCTTGGCCATGGTGGAGAGTTTGGAATCTGATTGATTGATTGATTGCTTCTGTGGACAGGTGTCTTTTATACAGGTAACAAACTGAGATTAGGAGCACTCCCTTTAAGAGTGTGCTCCTAATCTCAGCTCGTTACCTGTATAAAAGACACCTGGGAGCCAGAAATCTTTCTGATTGAGAGGGGGTCAAATACTTATTTCCCTCATTAAAATGCAAATCAATTTATAAAATTTTTCACATGCGTTTTTCTGGATTTTTTTGTTATTCTGTCTCTCACTGTTCAAATAAACCTACCATTAAAATTATAGACTGATCATTTCTTTGTCAGTGGGTAAACGTACAAAATCAGCAGGGGATCAAATACTTTTTTCCCCTCACTGCTAATCCCATGTTTTTTTTTTGTCGTACTGCTTTGCTTTATCTTGGCCACGTAGCAGTTGTAAATGAGAATTTGTTCTCAACTGGCCTAACTGGTTAAATAAAGGTGAAATAAAAAAGACCTGATGAAACCAAGATTGAACTCTTTGGCCTGAATGCCAAGCGTCACGTCTGGAGGAAACCTGGCACCATCCCTAAGGTGAAGCATGGTGGTGGGAGCATCATGCTGTGGGGATGTTTTTCAGCTGCAGGGACTGGGAGACTAGTCCAGATTGGGGGAAAGATGAACTGAGCAAAGTACAGAGAGATCCTTGATGAAAACCTGCTTCAGAGTGCTCAGGACCTCAGACTGGGGTGACGGTTCACCTTCCAATAGGACAACGACCCTAAGCACACAGCCAAGACAACGCAGGAGTGGCTTCCATACAAGTTTCTGAATGTCTTTGAGTGGCCCAGCCAGAGCTCGGACTTGAACCCGATCAAACATGTCTGGAGAGACCTGAAAATAGCTGTGCAGCAACGCGCCCCATCCAACCAGAAATTCCCCAAATACAGGTGTGCCAAGCTTGTAGCGTCATACCCAAGAAGACTCGAGGCTGTAATCGCTGCCAAAGGTGCTTCAAGAAAGTACTGAGTAAATGGTCTGAATACTTATATAAATGTGATATTTCTGGGTTTTATTTGTTATTCATTTGCACAAATTTCTAAACCGTTTTGCTTTGTCAAGATGGGGTATTGTGTGTAGTAGATTGAGGAAAACAAAGAACTTAATCCATTTTAGAGTACGGCTGTAACATAACAAAATACTTTACGAATGCACTGTATGCTAATAAACAGTGCTAGTATGAGCCCACGCCTGCTTTGTATGTTTGACTTAAGCCTCAACTCATAATGCAGGGTTTCCCAAACTTTATTTGCCCACGACCTCATGTTGATCCAAAAATAATGTGAGACCCCCACCATGTAAAAAAAGCTATTTCATTCAAAAGGTATTTAACGACCAATGTTTACTTTTTTATTTTGGGCTATAGCAGTCTTACAAATCAGTCTATTTTTGACAGTATTCAATCTAAAGACGATATATGGTTTGAAGTGGTGAGGATAGGTAGCAACACATCTGCCACGCTGATCCTCAACACTGGAGCCCCTCAGGGGTGCATGCTCAGACCCCTACTGTACTCCTTGTAGGGGACTGGGTGGCCAGGTACGACTCCAACACCATCATTTAAGTTTGCAGACGACACAACAGACAAAACCACCTATAGGGAGGCTGGGTGTTGCCAGAAAAACAACCTATCCCTCAACGTAACCAAGACTAAAGAGATGATTGTGGACTACAGGAAAAGGAGGACCGAGGACTCCCCAATTATCGTCGATGGGGCTGTAGTGGAACAGGTTGAGGGCTTCAAGTTCCTTGGTGTCCACATCCCCAACAAACTTGAATGGTCCAAACACACCAAGACAGTTGTAAAGAGGGCACGACAAAGGCTATTCCCCCTAAGGAAACTAAAAAGATTTTGGCATGGGTCCTCAGATCCTCAAAAGGTTCTACAGCTGCAACATCGAGAGCATCCTGACTGGTTGCATCACTGCCTGGTACGGCAACTGCTCGGCCTCCGACCGCAAGGCACGACAGAGGGTAGTGCGTATGGCCCAGTACATCACCGGGGCTAAGCTGCCTGCCATCCAGGACCTCTACACCAGGCGGTGTCAGAGGAAGGCCCTAAAAATTGTCAAAGACCCCACCCACCCCAGTCATAGACTGTTCTCTCTACTACCGCATGGCAAGCGGTACCGGAGTGCCAAGTCTAGGACCAAAAGGCTTCTCAACAGCTGAGCAAAGGAGGGTCAAAATCAAAAGTAACAGTCAGTATCTGGTGTAACCACCAGCTGTATTAAGTACTGCAGTGCATCCCCTCCTCATGGACTGCACCAGTTCTTGCAGTGAGATGTTACCCCACTCTTCCACCAAGGCACCTGCAAGTTCTCAGACATTTCTGGCGGTAATGGCCCTAGCCCCCACCCTCCGATCCAACAGGTCCCAGACATGCTCAATGGGATTGAGATCCGGGCTCTTAGCTGGCCATTGCAGAACACTGACATTCCTGTCTTGGAGGAAATCACGCACAGAACGAGCAGTATGGTTGGTGGGATTGTCATGCTGGAGGGTCATGTCAGGATGAGCCTGCAGGAAGGGTACCACATGAGGGAGGAGGATGTCTTCCCTGTAACGCACAGCGTTGAGATTGCCTGCAATGACAAGCTCAGTCCGATGATGCTGTGACTCACCTCCCCAAACCGTGACGGACCCTCCACCTCCAAATCGATCCCGCTCCAGAGTACAGGCCTCGGTGTAACGCTCATTCCTTCGACGATAAACACAAATCCGACCATCACCCCTGGTGAGACAAAACTGTGACTCGTCAGTGAAGTGCACTTTTTGCCAGTCCTGTCTGGTCCAGCGACAGTGGGTTTGTGCCCATAGGCAACGTTGTTGCCGGTGAGGACCTGCCTTACAACAGGCCTACAAGCCCTCAGTCCAGCCTCTCTCAGCCTATTGCGGACAGCCTGAGCACTGATGGAGGGATTGTGCGTTCCTGGTGTAACTCGGGCAGTTGTTGCTGTATCTGTGCAGGTGTTACACGTTGTCTGCCACTGCGAGTATGGTCAGCTGTCCGTCCTGTCTCTCTGTAGCACTGTCTTAGGCGTCACACAGTACGGACATTGCAGTTTATTGCCCTGGCCACATCTGCAGTCCTCATGGCTCCTTGCAGCATGCCTAAGGCATGTTCGAGCAGATGAACAGGGACCCTGGGCATCTTTCTTTTGGTGGTTTTCAGATTCAGTAGAAAGGCCTCTTTTAGTGTCCTAAGTTTTCATAACTGTGACCTTAATTGCCTACCGTCTTTAAGCTGTTAGTGTCTTAACTACCGTTCCACAGGTGAATGTTTATTAATTGTTCATGGTTCATTGAACAAGCATGGGAAACAGTGTTTAAAACCTTTACAATAAAGATCTGTGAAGATATTTGGATTTTTACTAATTATCTTTGAAAGACAGGGTCCTGAAAAAGGGACATTTCTTTTTTTGCTGAGTTTATATGCATAGTCAATTTAACTATACATTCATGTACATACTACCTCAATTAGCCAGACTAACCGGTGCCTGTAAATAGCCTCGCTACTGTTATTATTCACTGTCTTTTTACAGTTTTTTTATTTTCTTATCTATTGTTTACCTAATACCTATTTTTTACTTACAAATTGCACTGTTGGTTAGATCCTGTAAGTAAGCGTTTCACTGTAAGGTCTACACCTGTTGTATTCGGCGCACATGAAAAATATATTTTGATTTGAAATGCATCAAAAAACTATTGGGAAGTTTAGAAGATCATCAGGCAATGACGTTGTATGATCTTCTGTGTAGAAAATAACATCATCAACTAGGTTTCCATCCAAACAGATTTTTGTGCGAAAAAAAAAAAAAAAAATCTGCATAAAGAAAATATCTGCATTTTCTAACAAACGGACTTGTTGCTGATAAAAATTATTGCGTCATGTGCACACAAAGTACTTTTTCGCTTCTGTTTTGATGTACCGAATAAAAATGTGTTTCCATTGCATTTTCAACTCTACCAATAGTTTTGTCACAAACTGTTGCGTTAAATAGCAAATGTGCTTACTCTGGTCTTGGCACATGCGCTCAAGCCAACCGCTTGCAGATACAAATCAATATTTGCGCCTGAAGGGGTTTCCACAAAATACATTTTACAGACGCAAAAAGATCCCACCATGTCGAACAAACAAATTTACCTGTTAGCATTCATAAAATTGCATCTGTTGTGATTTATTTTTTATTCAGTGCTTTTCTTGCATAAAAACTGGATCGAAACGTGGTTACAGATGTTATTTTCCCCCCAGTCTAATTTAGTGCTGTGTCTTGTCCTCTCGGTTCTAACAGCTTGTGGGCATAGTAGAGGGAAACAGTACATACCTACCTGTTCCTGAGAGTCATGTCTTTCGGTGATGGGTTCATAATATTTGGAGCTTTAACCATTCAAAAGATAGAGCCACATTTGTAGGAAGAGAACAACAGAAACCGCTGTGTTTATTACAACCTCATCTTGCAGCTACCGGAGGTTACTGATGTAACCCCGGGTTCGATGAACCAAACGCACATTTTCTCTCGCCACCCCATTTTAAAATCAGGCGACTCATAGTTTGGGAAACCCTGTCCTAAAGACTCGTACACACAAACACATGACCCATCCATCCAGCGAGCTGCAGACAGATGCTCCCCAGCCAGCCGGTTGGGGCATGTTGCAGTAGTTGATCACCCCAGAAGTTAAACGCTGTGGAGAAATTAAGTCTTAAAGACCTGAGAACTCCCCCAGGACACAACACTTTACATTTATTTTCCCAGGTGTCCAGTCCCCTCACAGTATTAGACAGTTTGACCTACAGTATCACTGACCATTATTAGTTTGACCCATGTGGCCTAGTATCTTGTATTGCACCAGTCAGTATATGTTCAATCGTCTGTTTATCAAGCATAATTATGAGCTCATAGCCCATTACTTTTAACTGGAATACATTCTCCAAACTTCCTCACACCCATTTAAAGTTCAATTGAAAAAAATATAAACTTCATATTCATCATCTCCAGCACCACCCCAACAACATGGGGAAAATGGCGTGTTTCAAAGGAGTGTTACACTTCTGAAACCCATATGAACCTGTGAACTCTGATTGCAGTAAGGTATATGAAACGTCTCTGACCTCCATGAAACATCAATATACGTCTAGACAGTGTGCTGATAATGTTCCTCTCTGTCTGTCTGTAGCTGGCTCCAGAGAACACCATCCTGTCCTTCCAGAGGGCTCTACAGATGAACGTCAGTGGGCTGGAGGCTGACGTGGCCATCAGGTACACACACCCGAAAGAGAATCACAGTGCAGCCAAACTAGATAAATGGGGAGCTGCAGGGAGAGACAGCGAAGTCAAGTATGTTGTAAGTTATCTGATAGGAGTCCAGCCAAGCACCGGTCAGCCAGTGTCATACTGCTGGTCTGGGCTTTCTGTCCAGGATTCAGCCGCTTATTACCATTCAGTGAGCAGTGTTTCATTTTAGTAGCAGCAGCAGTTTTAGCAGCAGCATCAGTAGTAGCAGCAGCATCAGTAGTAGCAGCAGCATCAGTAGTAGCAGCAGCATCAGTAGTAGCAGCAGCATCAGTAGTAGCAGCAGCATCAGTAGCAGCAGCAGCATCCGCAGCAGCAGCATCCGCAGCAGCAGCATCCGCAGCAGCAGCATCCGCAATAGTAGCAGCATCCGCAGCAGTAGCAGTAGTAGCAGCATCCGCAGCAGTAGCAGTAGTAGCAGCAGTAGTAGCATCCGCAGTAGTAGTAGTAATGGTGGCATCCGGTGGTAGTAGTGGTAGTGGCATTGGCAGTGGTAGCAGCAGCGGTTTAGCAGCAGCAGTGGTGGCAGCTGGCAGCGGTATCTGTTTTAGTGGCAGCGGTATCCGTTTTAGTAGCAGCAGCGGTTTGGGCAGCGGTAATAGTAGGTAGCGGTAGCGGCTGCGGCGGTAGTAGCAGGTAGCAGGCTGCGGCGGTAGTAGCGCAGCAGGCTGCGGCGGTAGTAGCATCAGCGGCTGCGCGGCTGCGGCAGCGGTAGTAGCATCAGCAGCTGCAGCAGTTTTAGCAGCAGTAGTAGCAGCAGCAGTATCCGTTTTAGTAGCAGCAGTATCAGCAGCAGCAGTAGTAGTAGCAGTAGCATCAGCAGCTGCAGCAGTAGTAGCATCAGCAGCTGCAGCAGTTTTAGCAGCAGTTTTAGCAGCAGCAGTATCCGTTTTAGTAGCAGCAGTATCCGTTTTAGTAGCAGCAGTATCCGTTTTAGTAGCAGCAGCAGTCTTGGTAGCCATAGTAGTAATGCAAATAGTCTGAGTAGCCATTTGATTACATGTTCAGGAGTCTTATGGCTTTGGGGTAGAAGCTGTTTAGAAGCCTCTTGGGCCTTCTCTCTGCTACTGCTTGCTGTGCGGTAGCAGAGAGAACAGTCTATGACTAGGGTGGCTGGAGTCTTTGACAATTTTTAGGGCCTTCCTCTGACCCCGCCTGGTATAGAGGTCCAGGATGGCAGGAAGCTTGGCCCGGTGATTTACTGGGCCATACGCACTACCCTCTGTGCCTTGCGGTCGGAAGCCGAGCAGTTGCCATACCAGGCAGTGATGCAACCCGTCAGGATGCTCTCGAGGGTGCAGCTGTAGAACCTTTTGAGGATCTGAGGACCCATTCTAAATCTTTTCAGTCTCCCGAGGGGGAATAGGTTTTGTTATGCCCTCTTCACGACTGTCTTGTTGTGCTTGGACCATGTTAGTTTGTTGGTGATGTGGACGCAAAGGAACTTGAAGCTCTCAACCTGCACCACTACAGCCCTGTTGATGAGATTGGGGGCGTGCTCGGCCCTCTCTTTCCTGTAGTCCACAATCATCTCCTTTGTCTTGATCACGTTGAGGGATAGGTTGTTGTCCTTGCACCACACGGTCAGGTCTCAGACCTCAGACTGTCTCATCGTTGTCGGTGATCAGGCCTACCACTGTTGTGTCATCGGCAATCTTAATGATGGTGTTGGAGTCGTGCCTGGCCGTGCAGTCATGAGTGAACAGGGAGTACAGTATGGGACTGAGCACGCACCCCTGAGGGGCCCATGTGTTGAGGATCAGCGTGCTGGATGTGTTGTTACAATCACACATTCATAACAGTAGGTATGTAGCCACGTGTGTTTCTGTCTATGTGCCTTTGTGTTCGTGAAAGCTCATTTAGCCTGTGTATACATTCCTTCACTCCCTAATTAAGATGAATGGGAGGTGGAGACGTGCGTGCCGATGACAGGTAGGCTGGGCTCTGGGCTGCATTGAGCTCATGGTGGAGCTGACTAATGAAACCTGCACAGGACCAGACCCGAAGGGACAGGGGTCATTCAGACACTAATTGAACGTTTCAGTCACACTAAATGGTCACTGAAAACGATGAATGATAGACAGGCTAAATGATGTTTTTGGTCCGATATTTAGTTGCTTGCTTGGGATACAATCTTACGAAAGCTTTGTGATTCTAGTTGTGAATTTGACTAACAATTTCAAGTGTAGGTAATGTGTTTTTGTTTTCCATGTCTTACAACCTGAGGTTAACTGAAAAGGTGGGGAAATTATTTGGAATTCGAAGTGAAGGTGAAGCAAGCAACATGAAAGTAGCTTTCATGTAATGTGAGTTTTGCCTCAAACAGCTCTAGTCTTTTCCCTTCATGATTGAAGCTTTTTGGCGCTTCCCTAGAGAGCATTCAGTATTTCTATTGTAAGAACTTCCACTTAGAACCACAAAATATCAGGGGATATAAACATCTGAGATTCTGAGAAATAAGATGATCATATGATGTTGAACAACACTGTATGGCACCATATATACTATTGTATTGGTAGACCTGACTGTTTAAATCTTTCCTGTCCTAGCCTTGACGGGGTGCCGTTTCTGATGCGAGACCGCACCTTGAGGAGGACTACAGACGTGGGGAAGATGTTTCCTGCCAGACAGCTGGACGATGCATCCGCCTTTAACTGGACAGACTTACACAGTCTCAATGCCGGCCAGTGGTTCCTCAAGGTACCACAATGTTACTCACGCCCCCGCTAAGGAGGAATTGTATTGTCACACCCCCACTAGGTAGGAATGCTACAATCACACCCCCGCTAGGGAGGAATGGTACTGTCACACCCCCACTAGGTAGGATTGGTACTGTCACATCCCCGCTAGGTAGGAATGGCGCTGTCTGTCACACCCCGCTAGGGAGGACTGGTATGGTCACACCACCGCTAGGTAGGAATTCTACAGTTACACCCCCGCTAGGTAGGAATGCTATAGTCACACCCCCGCTAGGGACGAATGGCGCTGTCTGTCACACCCCACTAGGGAGGACTGGTACGGTCACACCCCCGCTAGGTAGGAATTCTACAGTCACACTCCCGCTAGGTAGGAATGGTACTGTCACACCCCGCTAGGGAGGAATGGTACTGTCACACCCCGCTAGGTAGGAATGGTACTGTCACACCCCGCTAGGGAGGAATGGTACTGTCACACCCCCGCTAGGGAGGAATGGTACTGTCACACCCCCGCTAGGTAGGAATGGTACTGTCACACCCCGCTAGGGAGGAATGGTACTGACTGTCACACCCCCGCTAGGTAGGAATAGTACTGTCACACCCCGCTAGGTAGGAATGGTACTGTCACACCCCGCTAGGTAGGAATGGTACTGTCACACCCCGCTAGGTAGGAATGGTACTGTCACACCCGCTAGGTAGGAATGGTACTGTCACACCCCGCTAGGTAGGAATGGTACTGTCACACCCCGCTAGGTAGGAATGGTACTGTCACACCCCGCTAGGTAGGAATGGTACTGTCACACCCCGCTAGGTAGGAATGGTACTGTCACACCCCCGCTAGGTAGGAATGGTACTGTCACACCCCCGCTAGGTAGGAATGGTACTGTCACACCCCCGCTAGGTAGGAATGGTACTGTCACACCCCCGCTAGGTAGGAATGGTACTGTCACACCCCCGCTAGGTAGGAATGGTACTGTCACACCCCCGCTAGGTAGGAATGGTACTGTCACACCCCCGCTAGGTAGGAATGGTACTGACTGTCACACTTCCGCTAGGGAGGAATGGTACTGACTGTCACACCCCCACTAGGGAAGAAGGGTACTGACTGTCACACCCCCGCTAGTGAGGAATGGTACTGACTGTCACACCCCCGCTTTGGAGGAATGGTACTGTCACACCCGCGCTAGGTAGGAATGCTACAGTCACACCCCCGCTAGGGAGGATTGTCTCTAGGAGGGAGGACTGGTACGGTCTGTCACACCCCCGCCAGGGAGGACTGGTACGGTCTGTCACACCCCCGCCAGGGAGGACTGGTATACTGTTATGCCATCTTTCTCTCTCTGAAGGTTTCTAACCAAATGTTAATATGCATAAAATGTTTCTTTGTAGGACCTCACACCACCCTTTCTTTCACTAGGCCTATATTTCTCTTCCATGCTTTGGGTCCATTTCATTGCCACTCGGCTGATAGGAAATCTCATTAATGAAGTGGAGAAATTGCCTAATTTTATCAATCAAGATTACTTCCCTGGATTGAGTTCAAATAAAATTGACCCAAACCCTGATCTCATCATAAAGGGATCTATTATTACGATTGCCATGTAAACGTAGAAATACACTAAATTGATTAGCTTGACTGGGAGTACCTGTGTGCGTTGTCCTCTAGGATGACCCATTCTGGACGGTCCAGTCCATGGCTCAGAGGGAGGTGATGCTGGTGGGGAACCAGAGTGTGTGTCGTCTGGAGCAGCTGCTGAGGCTAGCCACCCTCCATAACCACACAGTGGTGTTCAACTTGCGCCGACCCCCGCACGGACACCCCTGCTACCACAGCTGGATCAACGATACCCTGGAGGTCATACGCTTGTCTGGGATACCACAGCACCTGGTGAGACCGGCATCACACACTGTTACCCTTGTGGGTTGTGGTAGAGGAAGATAACACTAGTGTACCGGACTGAGATAGTGGTCCTTTGTAGCTCAGTTGGTAGAGCAATGGCGCTTGTAATGCCAGGGTAGTGGGTTTGATTCCCGGGACCACCCATACTTAAAATGGATGCACACATGATTGTAAGTCGCTTTGAATAAAAGCGTCAGCTAAATGGCATTTATTCTTCTTATTATTAGATAGTGGACAGAACCCTGTTAGGGCTCAGACACTGTCCCCCTGGGTTGTTATCTATGGACATCAAGAGGAGGAAAACACAAGTCATAGTAGAGAGATGGAACTGTCAGCTTGAGGATGACCTGAAGATTGCCTGTGACATCAATGTCACCAATGTAATAATCATTACTCTGTCATCTCTGTCACTAACTGCACATCTAAATCCATGTCCCATAACTAATCTGAGCTGTGTCGGTCTGTCTCTGTGTCGGTCTGTGTCGGTCGGTCTGTGTGTGTGTCTGCCGTTCTGTCTCTGTGTGTCTCGGTCTCTGTGTGTCTCGGTCTCTGTGTGTCTCGGTGTGTGTGTGTGTGTGTGTGTGTGTGTGTGCGCCGGTCTCTGTGTGTCTGTCTCTCTCTCTTTCTGCATCTGTCGGTCTGTGTGTCTGTCTCTCTCTCTTTCTGCATCTGTCGGTCTGTGCGTCTGTCTCTCTCTCTCTGTCTGCATCTGTCGGTCTGTGTGTCTGCATCTGTCTGTCTCTGTGTCGGTCGGTCTCTGTGTGTGTGTGTGTGTGTGTGTCTGCCGGTCTGTGTGTGTGTGTGTGTCTGCCGGTCTGTGTGTGTGTGTGTCTGCCGGTCTGTGTGTGTGTGTGTCTGCCGGTCTGTGTGTGTGTGTGTCTGCCGGTCTGTGTGTGTGTGTGTGTGTCTGCCGGTCTGTGTGTGTGTGTGTGTGTGTGTCTGCCGGTCTGTGTGTGTGTGTGTGTGTGTCTGCCGGTCTGTGTGTGTGTGTGTGTGTGTCTGCCGGTCTGTGTGTGTGTGTGTGTGTGTCTGCCGGTCTGTGTGTGTGTGTGTGTCTGCCGGTCTGTGTGTGTGTGTGTGTGTCTGCCGGTCTGTGTGTGTGTGTGTGTGTCTGCCGTTCGGTGTGTGTGTGTGTCTGCCGTTCGGTCTCTGTCTGTCGCTCTCGGTCTCTGTCTGTCGGTCTCTGTCTGTCGCTCTCGGTGTGTGTGTGTGTGTGTGTGTCGGTCGGTCTCTGTGTGTCTTGGTCTCTCTGTGTGTGTGTGTGTCGGTCGGTCGGTCTCTGTGTGTGTGTGTGTGTGTGTGTTGGCAGGTGATGTGGACCCCAGACTGGGACAGGGGGCAGGTAAGACAGGTGGCTCCAGGGCTGCAGCAGACGTCAGTGGAGAAGCTGTCTCCTCAGGTCCTTCACCAGCAGGGAATCAGCAGACTACTGTTACGTTACAGCCAGGCCAGCCCCAATGACATCCGGTGGGTTAACACACACACATACACGGACGGACACACACACACACACACAATGCGTGTGCTTCTTCTGTATATGCGTGTATGAATGTGTCTGTCTGCACCCCCCAGAGAGTTCTCCAGGAGCAATGTGAGTGTGACTCTGTACACAGTCAACGAGCCCTGGCTGTTTTCTGTGCTCTGGTGCAGCGGGGTCTCGTCTGTCTCCTCTGAAGCCCCCAACATCCTCAGAAAGGTGCCTTACCCAATTTGGCTCATGGTAAGTCCCTCACAGCACCCCCACCATTACCCCCACACCATTATTCCTGCAGCACCCCCACCATTACCCCCACATCATTACTCCTGCAGCACCCCCACCATTACCCCCACACCATTACTCCTGCAGCACCCACACCATTACTCCTACATCACCCCCACCATTACTCCTACAGCACCCCCACCATTACCCCCACACCATTACTCCTACAGCACCCCCACCATTACCCCCACACCATTACTCCTACATCACCCCCACCATTACCCCTACAGCACCCCCACCATTACCCCCACACCATTACTCCTACAGCACCCCCACACCATTACCCCTACCATTACCCCCAGGCCCTCTTGGCACTCCTCTCTGGGTTAGCAGACTGACTGGAACTTCATTAAATTGTCCTTTCACTCCTAGTTATATTATTCTGACTAGAATATTCTCTTTTGTTAACCTTTGAATAACTAGTCCATTATGCATTGAACATGAATTACTGTGCCACAATATTACATGAATTTCAATATTCCACAATTTTAGGAAAGTATGCTTTTGTTCTAGGTTTGAGTTGTTTTTGGAGACGGTGCCACCTGGTGGTCTAATGCTGCCATGTTGTGTTTCAGAGTCCAGATGAATACTGTCTGATCTGGGTCGCTGCTGATCTCATCTCCTTCACTGTAGTTATAGGAATTTTTGTATTCCAAAAGTAAGTACTCCTTTTCTGCTGATTCCTTGTAATGTAATTTTTAAATGTAGTACTAGGTAGTAATTAACCTCGATTTTACTGGAGATTTATTAGTCAACTGATTTGAAAGGAGGAAGAAAGCAGATTTCTTTTTACTGTGCCTACATAGCGCTGGGCATGGGAATATTGTCTACTCTCACTCACTCACACAATATTACCTGTAATTACTGCTATAGTGCCTCTGGCAGCCTTTACACGGTTAACACATCTCTTCCTCCCTCTGTGTGTCTGCTTTACACCCTCTCTCCTTCCACCCAGCTGTGTGTGTTCAATAATAGAATGATATCTGACATTTAGCAAACGCTTTTATCCAAAGTGACTTAGTCATGCGTGCATCCATTTATTACGTATGGGGTGGTCCTGGGATTCCAACCCACTATCCTGGTATTGCAAGAGCCATACACTACCAACTGACCTACAGAGGACCAGCAGGCTCCTGTATATTGTAGAAGCACACATTAACAGAACTCTGCATACACAGATTGCCGTTATATTGCATTAATTAGGGTTTCCCCAAGGGAAGATTAACCATGATTTTTTTCAAAGTCATTGTTGATCTTCGACAGTGAATCTACTACAGTGTTTTCTACACCCTCCTCCCCCAATTATCTTCAGTGAAAGGCAAGAGTCCCTTAGCAGAGGAATACCATCCAGCCAATGGGAATACAATTGTGTAGTGGGTATTCACAGGCCATTTTCCAGCAAGTGTGTTAAAACACAGGGATGGGTGAAACTGTAGTTATTTGATGAAGCTCATTTACAATGTCAACACCGTGGCTTGGAGAATCAGCTGGAGAAGTATCTCTAGTCAACCAAACAATGTTTCCCCTTACAGTTGTTTGCACTTTTAAGTAACATGAAACCAGAAAGTATGCTTCCTTGAATCTTCTGAAAGACTGTAGGAAGCTGTTCCTATGGGAGTTTCTCTATACTAAAAGGAATTTCACCTTCCTGAGCCATAACGCTGTTGTGGGATGGAGGACAGCAGAGCAAGATCTCCATCCTCTAGTTTTATGGTGTGGGGTTTGCTATGCTTAGCAAAGTGCTGGCTGCTGCAGCCTTCTAAACTGACCTCAATCTCTCCACCTTCTTTTGTCCTTGTTCCCTTCTCTTCCTCTTTTTTCTTCTTTCTCTTCTGCCTGATGTGCATGCTCCTCCTCTCTGCTGCATTCTGGCATCTCTCAGCTATCACATTATCAGGTAACAGGGTCAACTCTGACCCACTATGCGTTTCCTTTTTCTTCCTCTTCCGCTCTCTCCATTTCACTTTATTTCTATCTCTGTGTAGCCAATTTTGCTGTATAATTTCATCCTTTCTGTATACGTCATCCTTTAAATCTTTAGATCCATCTCTTTCTTTTGTTTCTGTCTTTCTCTCACCTGTACCGTTGTATTTCACTGCTGCCACTTCTCATTCTCCCCACTAGAGGACAAGCGAGCCTACCAGTATTGGCCTTTTAGTGGCAGACAGCAATGCTTTGTCCCTCACAGCACAAATGCTTGTGTTCACTTTTATCCCACTTGAGTTTTACTGTTTACATTTTCGACCGAATGACAAAGTCTGCAAATGAATTGTATTAAACAATGAAGAGCTCTTTTTCATTTATGGTGTTGATTTGGACAAAAGCTCTGCTTTGCTGTTTTTTTAAGTGCATTAATGCATTAGCCAAAACACAATATTGCTAATGTAATAATTTCATTAATATGCCTCTATTTGTTAATTACCATAACAAGATTATGTTGTGGAAGTAAATCTTCTTGTCATAGATATTACTCCAGTTAGTGTTGTGGTGCTCAAAGCTAGTCACAACCAATGATGTATATACACCCTGGATGGCTGATGCTATGTATTGACTATTAAGAGGCATTGAAGCCACCGGTCGGCCATATTGGCACTCCCTAGTAGGCGTAGTCCTTCATAGGAATTAATGGAATTCTACAGTATTTCAATTAAATCAAGGACAAAATGTATTTATGTATAAAAAATATATATATTTATGTTTAGCTCACATCATATAATGTAATAGAATAAATGGGGCAAAAACAAATGTAGACATTAATAAATGAATTTCTATAGCTTCCCCACCATTGTAAAACATATTTTGAGAGTGCCAAGATGGAGGCACGGTTGCTTCAACACAGCGCCCCCTGTCAGTCATCTAGTGTATATATAAATCACTGGTCACAACTAGTCATTAACTGAAGTACGTTTTTTCAGAAAAGTGGAGAAGTCTTTGGCTCAGACTCTGGTCAATTTGTACATGTCCTTGTAGATTCAGTACAGCAACCAACTTCAATATCCGTCTGTTTGCTTGGTGTCATTTTGAGGTCAGCCAAATAAAAGTAGAAGAATTTGAGGCAAAATGGTGTCCAGGGCCCACACATGTTGACCTAGAGTAGCAATCTCCACGCAAAATGGCAGACACATTTTGACATGCCGTTATCTCCATATAGGACAGGTCCTTGAGAGCAGAGGCAGCAGTATTGTGGTATGACCAGAGGCTCTATATCAGGGCTCTCAACCCTTGTTCCTGGAGAGCTATCCTCCTTTTGGTTTTCACTCCAACCCCAGTTGTAAAAAACCTGATTCAGCTTATCAAACAGCTAATTATTAGAATCAGGGTTGGAGTGAAAACCTACAGGACGGTATCTCTCCAGGAACAGGGTTGGAGAACCCTGCTCTATATGATGCCCTGACCTCTGTGTGACCTTTCCTCTCCAGGTGGAGATTGAGTGGCATGCACAGCTACAACCCTGAACAGATCATGCTGAGTGCCGCGGTCCGGAGGTCCAGCAGAGACCTCAACATCATGAAGGAGAAACTCATCTTCTCCGGTAAGGAAGGACCCCTCAGACAGGAGAGCTGCACGGCCTGTGTTTACTGTATTGTGTGTTTGTTTCTCTGGCTGTGTCCCAGTACTCTGAAATGGGTTCCTCTCCTTTTCTCCTCTCCTTATTTATTTACCACTGATCTGATGACAATGGATAGATGAAGTGGATGCCCGATTGTTTTGGCCGGCCATATTGCTTTCACCTATTAATCAATGGTCACAGAAAAGGAGACAAGGAAAGGCAGCCATTTTAGGAGTGTCTGGGGATGTCAGTGTGTTACCCTATCCCAGCATGCATCTCTCTGAGTGTTTGTAATGTAATTATCCTTCCCAAGGTCAACCGCAGTAGCAGTCTCAACCTCTGTGTGTGTGTGTGTGACCTGCACTCCTCTCCATCTCCACTCCTCTTCATCCTGCCATCTCTCCATCCTCCTCTGCCTGCTGTGACCATTCCTTCGACCATTCCATCCCTCCCTTCCCCTCTCTCTGCCTGCCCCATCTTCCCCCCTGTCCTCCCCAATCACCCACCAGAGACCTGTGTCATGTAAAAGGGTGCCTAGACAGCCCACTGAGACCCACCAGCCTCTCCTGGTGGGTGGTGAAAGGTACGTCTGATGATGAGGGTCTTCAATGACCATCAGTCAGTCCAAACCACTCTAGAATAATCTCTAGTAGGTCTTAGAAGAGATAAGTGGTGACATACAGAGCAAAGGAAACTAAGGGATTTCTCTGGTGTGGTTTGGATATGATGCTGCAGTGATATTGTTTTGGATGATCTGTGTATTGATGTGGTCTGTGTTGTACACTATCAGTGAAATACCCTGTGAACACTGACTGATGTCCCTTCTCTCTTCTGCCTCCCAGAGGTGAGCAATGGTGTGGGTAGTGCTGAGGACCTGTACATGGAGAATGGCTTCGACTACTACAACAACGAAGGAATCTCCCATTGACTTTTACTCACCTAATGTGAATCTACTGAAAGACACCCGACTCAACTAGCATGTGGAAACTGAGTAAATTAAGACTTCCAAGTGACTGTCTTATCTGTTGTATGATTACTCTTGGTTTACTCAGTGCATCCAGATGGTTATTGGTTTGTTCCTCCTACCTACTGACTGACTGATTGACAGGCTGCTGTATTGCTGAAGAATCCAAGGCAAGCACCACCCATTGCGTTGTACATTCTGTAAATAGGTTTGTTTTAGCTTGTTATATACAATGTGGGACTAAATGCACTTTTTATTGGTGAACTGATTGATTCATCAGATCTGTGGCCTCTTCTCCTCACCTCTGTGGGCAAACCTTTTGGCTCGAGTTCCACATCAGGATTTCAGAATTCAGTGGAGGGTCGTGCATTTTATTTATTTTTTTACCAATTTGTTTGTCAAAATCCATTTGTTGGCCAGAAAAAGGGCAATTATTTTTAAATATATTGGTCCATTTATATATATATTTTTACTTAAACCTCCCGTGTGCTGGGATTGAATGGGTTCATGGGCTGTAGTTTTTCCCACCACTGCTCTAGATGCTTTGGAGCCCTTCCCCCCCCAGTTACCAATACTTATTTGTTCATTTCTACACTGTTATTTGGATTTCTTGCAGTCACTTTATAGCACAGCCATTTCTTATTATTTACAGGAATTACTACTTGTGCAGCATGCTCCTTTTTCTTGCTTTTGGGCACTATTATAATTTATAGGAACAAAAAGAACATGAACAAGCTGTTTACAGAAGTCCTGCCTTCTCCAACTGAAATATTTACATGACGTAAGATAATGATTTGAATAGATCTTTTGAACAGCATTTCCTTCATCCAAGCATACAATATTAAGTGACTTGTGGAGCTGTGCTGTCTCGGGCCGGGCTTGTGTTCAGGCAGAACTGATGTTTACTCAGTGTTTTTGTGATGTTTTCGGTGCATTGTGAATGTGTTTTGATTTAAGGATGTGTACAGTGCATGTATTATGGCAGTAGAAATTTCACCCCTACCCTCAGTGTGCTGTCCTACATAGTGTGTACATACTACAGATGTTTTAGGTGCTATGGCTGGCTGAGCATTATATTGGAAATGTGATCCTGATTATGTATAATAATAGCAATAGTGTTGAAAGGTTTATGAAAGTAATTGAAATACTTTGCCAACCCAACTTCTCAATGGCATTTGAACTCATGATTGTGTTGTGGTGTTTGAAAAGCAAAGTGCATCAAATCAATTGGTTTCTATAGGAGGACATCAAAGGGTGTCTGTGATGTGATGAAGTGGGGTGTTATATTAACTGTGAAAATTAAGCTGGAGGCTGTTGAAGGGATGACACTGAGTATCAATAGTTCTCACAGGGTCAAAGAATGGATAGACTTGTGTTCATTTACTCCTTTGTTATTTGTGTCTCAGAAGTCAACAATTAAAATGCTTCTGATACCGAAGTGATATTATTTTATTGTGATTTGTTTGTTTTTGGGGTGCAGAGTATTTTCTAGATAGAACATAACTGTAACAAACCATTTAGATTGGCGTTACTGTTGACTGTGTAGATTTAGCTCATGTCAACCATATTCCTACTGAATGTGAATGCTTGATGTACAGTGCCTTCAGAAGGTATTCACACCCCTTGCCTTTTTCCACATTTTGCTGTGTTACAGCCTGAATTCAACATGGATTACATTTTGATTTTGTCACTGGCCTACACACAAAATACCCATAATGTCAGTGGAATGTTTTTACAAAATGTAATTAAAAATGAAAAGCTGAAATGTCTTGAGTCGTGTATTCAACCCCTTTGTTATGGCTGGAGTAAAAAGTGCTTAAGTCACATGGACTCAATCCAGGTGTGCAAAGCTCTTAAACTCACCCAGAAAGACTCAAATGTTTTCCTCGCTGACAAAGGTGATTCTAACAAGTAAATTTGATTTATGTATTTCACTTTCAATAAATTTGCAAACATTTCTAAAAACATTTTCACTTTCATGGGGTATTGTGTGTAAAAATCTATTTAATCCATTTTGAATTCAGGCACAATGTGGAATAAGTCAAGGGGTATGAATATTTTCTGAAGGCACTGTATGTTATATTACTGGCCCATGCCAGTAACTAACACCATTGTGGATCTCTGTTATACTGATATTTTTTCCATCAATTATGGAGTGAGGCGGCAGGTAGCCTAGTGGTTCGAGCGTTGGGCCAGTAACCGAAAGGTTGCTAGATCGAATCCCTGAGCTGACAAGGTAAAAATCTGTAATTCTGCCCATGAACAAGGCAGTGTTCCTAGGCTGTCATTGTACATAAGAATTTGTTCTTAACTGACTTGCCTAGTTAAATGGTAAAGTTACACAGCAAGATGTTACCTCATTTCTGAAGAAGCTAGTGATGATGGTAAATGGATTTTGCAAGATTATCACTCGAGATGTGCTGGGATCATCACAAATGTCCTTTTTATTTAACTTCCACCTGTACTAGAAAGTCAGTCTATTGTGGAATGAGGGCCACGGGATGCATCTGCATGTTTATATTTTCCCTTCAATGGCAATCTCTGTTTGAATGGATTTGTTTGTGTATTAAAGCTCATAGAAAGAAAATACAATTTCACTACAGAAATTCTAACGGTATTTATGGAAATTCTTGATTTTTTGTTGAAAAGCAGCATGTAGTACAAGCAGATGTCTAAGGGGGCCATATGAGGGGTGTTTTGAAGAATAAGCAAAACATGCAGTACAAAAATCTTAAGTTACATACTCAGATAAATTCCTATAGCATATCGCTACAGAGAACTGCAATCAGTACATTATCTGAGGCACGTTCAACAAGGTAAAGGCATACAGTATTTACATTTTTCCACTGCATCAGCTGACTAGACTGGTATTTTGGAATGGACATTCTATACATGAGAGAATTATAATTGACTAATAGTAGTAAATGATCAACCAACATGTTTGTTCTCCAATGCCAGGGGCTCTAACAGCCACAACCATTACTCTACCACCAGCGGTCTTCTGGCACACTAACACATCTAATAGGCATCATAAGCCTTGGGTCTTTTTATGGCACTTACAATAAGTACTTCTATATACAGGTAACTTAGTGGTTAAGAGTGTTGGGCCAGTAATCAAAGAGCGCTGGTTTGAATCCCCGAGCCGACGAGGTGAAAATTGTCGACGTGCCCTTGAGCAAGGTGCTTAATCCTAATTGCTCCTGTAAGTCACTCTTATCCAGAGCGTCTGCTCAATGACTCAAGTGTAAAATATATAAATACTAAATGTCAGTGTACTCTGTGATTCTTACAATTCAATTGCATCAGAATGATGATGCTGGCTAACAAGTTCTATCATTTTCTAAGTGCAATATTTAGCCTAAGTTAGTATGCCCCTTATTTTGATAATTACTTCAGTTATCCAATACAAAACCGACATCTCGCAAAGCTGAACATGTAAAGCTAGTAACTAGTAACAATATGTGCAAACATATTTGGTCCAAAACTAATAGAATACTGCCCTAGTCAATTGGACTCCCTAAAGGACTGGTAGTTCTTCATATCAGGTGACTTAAAAGCACAGAACCTAACAGTACAGCTCCACACAACCACAGCAGCTCTCTGAAAAGGCACAAGCGCATTGTCATCCACTGAAAAACAAATACTCCTAATGTGCAGTACCCCACCCCCACGCAGTACTGACACGCTCGCAGACATACACTAGAAATAAATAAATAAATAAAAAAGGTGTATTGGCTGGTCACAGTTCTCTAGAAATAAAGGTTGTTCCCTGAATTGAACACCATTTCAATCTACCACAGTTGGTCTAATAAATTGAGCCAGCAGTAAACAAGTGATGGTGTAATTTGAGCTTCTGTTCGAGAATATATTCCACTATCTATTATTAAAGCTGAAGAAGATCCTATTTTAACCTCATAAGACTATTGCACATGTGGTGAAGATGGAGAAGGACAATTAACAGTTCAAATGCAGACCATCCTTTAATATGGCAAGTCTCGGTCTGGTGGCATCCTTATGCCCCTTGCCACCTCTCTAGACTAGATCAATTGAAGTTGGTCTTGCGGAGGTGTCTGTTGGGGATCTCTATAGCGCTGACCTGTAGGGGCCAGGAGCCCCCCATGATGCCAGCCTGGATGGCCACCCCGGTCACCACTGCCAAATCTGGGTCCACCGAGGTGTTGGGCTCCTTCCCAAAGTATTCACTGATCAGCTTCCTGATCCTAGGGATGCGGGTGGAGCCTCCCACCAGAACTATCTCATCCACCTCCTCCTTCCCCAGGTGGCCCTCGGCCAGCACTGTCTCTACAGGTGCCAGAACCTTCTGAAAGAGGTCGCAGTTCAACTCTTCAAACAGCTCACGGGTGATGACTGCTTGGAAGATGACTGGGTCCTTGGCCGGCCCCTGTGGTGGTTTCTTGGGGTCCCCTTGGGGCTCCAGGTGCAGGGGTACCCTGAGGTGGGCACTGGGCTGCAGGGTGAGGTTGAGTTTGGCAACCTCCACAGCCTGGCGGAGGCGGTGGATGTCCTCTTTGAGGGTGGGGGGAACGCCGTACTGCTGGCGGATACTCTCCATGGTATACTGGAGCAGCCTCTGGCTGAAGTCCTGCCCCCCCAGCTTGTTGTTACCTAGGAGTCCAAGAATACTATTAATCTGTTAGTTGTATTGGGATCAATTCCATTTAAATTCACTATGTATGGTTTGAATTAGTTGTGCCAATGGTCCTCCAACTATACTGAACAAAAATATAAATGCAACATATAAAGTGTTGGTCCCATGTTTCATGAGCTGAAATAAAAGATCGCACAAAAAGCTTATTACACTCCAATTTTGTTTACATCCCTGTTAGTGAGCATTTCTCCTTTGCCAAGATAATACATCCACCTTAGAGGTGTGGCATATCGAGAAGGTGATTAAAGAGCATGATCATTACACAGGGGCATCTTGTGCTGGGGACAATAAAAGGCCACTCTAAAATGTGCAGTTTTGGCACACAACACAATGCCACAGATGTCTCATGTTTTGAGTGAGTGTGCAATTGGCTTGCTGACTGCAGGAATGTCCACCAGAGCTGTTGCCAGATAATGTAATGTTAATTTCTCTACCATAAGCCGCCTCTAACGTCATTTTAGAGAATTTGGCAATATGTCCAACCGGCCTCACAACCGCAGACGTGTAACCACACCAGCCCAGGACCTCAACATTCAGCTTCACCTGCAGAATCATCTGAGACCAGCCACCCAGACAGCTGATGAAACTGAGGAGTATTTCTGTCTGTAATAAAGTCCTTTTTTGGGGAAAAACAAATTCTGATTGGCTGGGCCTGGCTCCCCAGTGGGTGGGCTTATGCCCTCCCAGGTCCACCCATTGCTGCGCCCCTGGCCAGTCATGTGAAATCCATAGAGTAGGGCCTAAAGAATTGATTTCAATTGACTGATTTCCTTATATGAACTGTAATCGTTGAAATTGTTGTGTTTATATTTTTGTTCAGTATACAATCTGGCAAATGTTCCACTTGTACTGCCCAATTTAATTCCAGAACATTTGTGTCATTTAGCAGACGCTCTTATCCAGAGTGACTTACAGGAAAATTATGGTTAAGTGCCTTGCTCGAGGGCACATAGACAGATTTTTCACCTAGTCAGCTCTGGGATTCAAACCAGCGACCTTTCGGTTACTAGCCAACGCTCTTAACCGCTCGGCTACCTGACACCATACTTGCCAGAAGAGAAATGAAAGTTACCCCAACTAAACCATGCGTAACTACAACATGATAAGGAGTTGATTAGCGTCCTACCTGCCATCGCTCTGGTGAGGAACATGCCCCCTTGTTTGTTGAGCAGAGAGACGTCCAGCGTTCCTCCTCCCAGGTCTACCACCAGTACGTTGAACACGTCCACCTTGTGTAAACCATACGCCATCGCTGCAGCCGTGGGCTCGTTGATCACACGCAAGATGTCCAGTCCTGTGTGGTGTAAACAGAACAATCATCTGGTAGTTACAGTTCTTACAGTGGGTAGTGTAGATTTGGTCAAATCTTCACATCTCTCTGTCTGTATAGAATAAGTAACACAGTTATGGGCATAGAGCAAACACCTAATTACATCAGGGATTGACATTAAAGTCTAAAGGTACTTGCCCATCAGAATTGTTTTATTAGCTTTTTACATGCAAAAGTGTTATACATCGCCTGCCTTTCACCTACACATAGGAGAGGAATCAAAGATCAGTAATCAAATTATTTTTTAATCAGTAAAAAAAAAAAATAGAGCTAGCTCAGCTCACCTAAAACTATCTGTCTTTCACTTACACAATGTGGATGAACCAGAAAGATCAGTTTTAAGATTGAAGTTTGGTTGTTTCCACTTAAACAACAACAAAAACCACCTCAGAGCAGGCTCAACTTTGGTGACTGCTCAGTTTACATGCCCCAGGCAATAGGGCAACCCTTAATGTCAATCCCTGTATGATAAACTGTTTCTTAATGAGAATACAATAAAAATCTATACAGTGTAAGTCATTCCTGTAGCAGTGTTTACACATCATATATTCTATGACTGTTGATACAGTATTGCCAGATAGAGACTGACCGGCCAGGTTGGCAGCCCTGATGGTATAGTTCCTCTGTCTATCATCAAACTCAGCAGGGACAGAGATAACAGCCCTCTTGATGGGGACACCCAGGTGATGCTCCGCCATCTTCCTCATCTTCAGCAGCAGCCGAGAACCAATGAACTCGGGAGTAACTGTGAACGTCTGGTTGGTGGTGACCAAGAACTCTGCACTGCCATTGTTATTTATCACCTAAAAGAAAGGTATGTTGTTACAAATGAAAGTCAGAAGTCAATGATATAGCATATTTATACACTTGCAATCACACAGCTTATGCAGCCAAATGCTAATGCTGTATTCAGTCATTTTCACTGTGGTGTATTGATGTCAAAGTAACTACAGGAGTATGTACAGTTGAAGTCGGAAGTTTACATACACTTAGGTTGGGAGTCATTAAAACTCGTTTTTCAACCACACCACAAATTTCTTGTTAACAAACTATAGTTTTGGCAAGTCGGTTAGGACATCTACTTTGTGCATGACACAAGTAATTTTTCCAACAATTGTTTACAGACAGATTATTTCACTTATAATTCACTGTATCACAATTCCAGTAGGTCAGAAGTTTACATACACTAAGTTGACTGTGCCTTTAAACAGCTTGGAAAATTCCAGAAAATTATGTCATGAATTTAGAAGCTTCTGATAGGCTAATTGACATCATTTAGTTGTGGGGGTGCTTTGCTGCAGGAGGGACTGGTGCACTTCACAAAATAGATGGCATCATGAGGTAGGAAAATTATGTGGATATATTGAAACAACATCTCAAGACATCAGTTAGGAAGTTAAAGCTTTGTCGCAAATGGGTCTTCCAAATGGACAATGACCCCAAGCATACTTCCAAAGTTGTGGCAAAATGGCTTAAAGACAACAAAGTCAAGGTATTGGAGTGGCCATCACAAAGCCCTGACCTCAATCCCATAGAAAATGTGTGGGCAGAACTGAAAAAGCGTATGCGAGCAAGGAGGCCTACAAACCTGACTCAGTTACACCAGCTCTGTCAGGAGGAATAGGCCAAAATTCACCCAACTTATTGTTGGAAGCTTGTGGAAGGTTAGACATTTTAAAGGCAATGCTACCAAATACTAATTGAGTGTATGTAAACTTCTGACCCACTGGGAATGTGACGAAAGAAATAAAAGCTGAAATAAATAATTCTCTACTATTATTCTGACATTTCACATTCTTAAAATAAAGTGGTGATCCTAACTGACCTAAAACAGGGAATGTTTACTAGGATTAAATGTCAGGAATTGAAAAACTGAGTTTAAATGTATTTGGCTAAGGTGTATGTAAACTTCCGACTTCAACTGTATGTACTGTACCTTGAATGGATAGCGAGCACTTTCCTGCTCAAGGAGCTCTTGTTCGAATATCTTTCCAATAAACCGCTTGGCATCATAGATGGTGTTTTGAGAATTGTTGTCGGCCAGATCCTGACCCTCGTAACCGGTGAGAACTTCGGTAGGGGTGAACGACACCGCACTAGGGATGCTCTTCCGCCCCTTCTCATCCCCTATCACCTCCACATCCCCGGTACCCGGGTGGAATACTCCCACGGAGCAGAAAGTGGTCCCCAGATCTAGGCCGATTACTTTGGGTTTCGGTGGAGGCAGATAATGTTGGCCCAGATAGCCAGCTAGAAAAAGAGCCAGAATGACCGATCCTGCGACACGGAAGATATAGAAAAAGATGTGGGTTTAGGTATGGATGTTGATTACGTAGCTAGCTCGTATTTAGCATACTTATTTACATATTCACTCAGCGTTGACAGTTTGACACATTTTCAGCTAATTGACTACTAAAAATGATTTAGGTAGCAACTAACCAGCTACCGGTAACTTGTCAGCCCACTTGCTAGCTAGCTAAACAGCTGGTTACACAACAACAAGCACACGTTACGGTTAAATCTTACTTGCCGATCATAGACATTTCCCCAGCCATTGTCAAGTACTGATCACCCCCGATCTGAGACGTAGTAAAACCCCATCTAGGCTAATATGTTGTAACCGCTTGGCGGTCGTCACTAGTTACCACAGTCACTAAGTCATAAACCCCGCATATTTCTAACATGTATCTTCTTAAAATGTGATTTTAAACCTAACCCTTAACCACACCGCTAAGCTTATGACTAACCATATCCTTAAATTAAGACCAAAAATACATTTTATGTTATCATGTATTTTTACGATATATGATTTTGTGACTGTGGTAACTAGTAGAAACTTCTCTTGACGGGTTCTGCATTCAGAATAATGTGGACAATCCACAGAACTACACGTCACCATTATAATGTGGTCAGATCTTTCTGGGTAACGCAGTCCAGTTCATGCGTTATCGCTTATACATACACGGGATGAGAAAGCAAAGTAACAACATTTCCCATGAACACTAGTCATTTATGACGTATTGAAACATGTGTTCAGTGTCGCAACATTTTGAGGCTTGCAACACTTACCAATGTTGTACAACCGCAACGCCTTGCTCTCTGCACATTTTGCTTGATATTATATAATAAATTATACATTCAGTACAATTTAACTGATTAGTTAGACTAATCACTGATGACTCTTGATGCATAAATACTTTATTAATGTGTGACATATTGCACTTACAGTATATTGAGTTCTACAAGTCTGTACATTTTGTTAAACCAGGATTGTTTAAAAATATATGTACAAACTCCTGCCCAGCCACGCACACACACACACGTTTGTTTTACTATCCTTGCTGGGACCAAACAATTAATTCCCATTAAAAATCCTATTTTTCCTAACCCCTAACCTTAACCCTAAACACTTAATGCCTAACCTGAATCCCCTAAACCTAAGATAGCCTCCTTCTGGTCCCCACAATGATAGTAAAACCAAACACATGTCATAGTTTCAAGCAAAATACACAAAAAAACAAGATATCATTTGTCATAAATATTTTGTCAGGTGTGTCAAACTCATTCCATGGAGGGCCTAGTGTCTGCAAGGTTTTGTTTTTTTCCTTTCAATTATGCCCTAGACAACCAGGTGAGGGGAGTTTCTTACTAATTAGTGATCTTAATGAATCAATCAAGTAAAAGGGAGGAGCGAAAACTCGCAGCTCTCCGTGGAATGAGTTTGATCCCTGTGCTTTATGAATTAATAGGTTAAAGAAAAAGGTTAATAAATGGAGGCTTATAAGGAGGAACAAATTCATTGGTTTTAAGAAAAATAGCCTACATTTAATTAATGAAATTCCACCTTGTTAAACAAAATACAGATGAGACAAACTTGGTGAGCCATCGTAATTTACATGTCAAAACGTAATAGTTAATAAACTCTTTATACCGGTATGTTAATTAGGATAGTGCAGCCTATCAGTGTGTGACTGGTTGGCTCTCTGTGTCCTCTTTGCTGTTTTCAGCGCACTCTGATGGAATAAAGCAGCCTGAGTCTCTGGGACAGTCACTCTTCTCCTCCTTCAGGCTGTGTGATGAAGAGGGCTCCTCACTCTCCCTCACATCATCGCCTGTGAACAAGAACAAAACAGTCTGGTTGGTTGGATCCTCAGACATCTGCGGGTTGCAAGGTTGGCTGCCCCGATCCAAGTAAATAAAAATTAATTAAGGTTGCAATTCTCACACCATCTAAATAGAATTAAGCTTGATTTAATTACTACATTCCTCCCTGGCTGGTAACCTCTGCCATAGTTATCCAACAGCCAGTCACGATATCTGATTTAGCCAGGGTGGCAGTGCCATCTGTTTGGTCTGAAATGAGCCCAAACACACATTTATGACATTAATTTAGACCAACATAAATGGTGTTATGTGAGGACACAAACATTAATAAGCCTTATGCTAATTGAACGCATCCTGTTTTGTAAGCAGCTGACAGAAACTGGCTAGTGTTCATTTCTTAATCTGTATTGGAGACCTATCTTTCTGTTTCATTTTGTGTTTCAGAGCCTTACAGTGTTTTATAGAGGATTAGAATAGAGGAAGACATTGTGCTCTCTATGACAGGTGCCAACTCTTCCGGATGGGCACGTCTTAAATAATAGCAGTTATAAGCACACACAAAGATCAAGATGTTCTTTTCTGAGCGTAGTGCTGTGTAGCACAAAATGTCTGTGGTACAATTGGCCATTTCCTTTGCCCCAGTATAAATCCAGTAGGGTTAGGCTACAGTAGAAATTGGTTTTGCTACTCACTCTCTGTATATCTGCAGTCTGCAGCAGCCAGCAGCCTGCCTCTGTGTTCTGGATTCATCACGTTCAGCTCTATAAGGTGTTTCTCCTGCAGGTGCCTCAGGTCCTCTACTGTCTGGTAGCCATTCAGAAGCAGTGCAGATGCATACTCCTGGAATAAACAAGACATAGTTCCATTGTCAATGTCATCTCATCTACCTTTCATAATATTAAACTAATTTGTTCACCTTTGAGTGCTTTAGGTTATGTTTATGCATATTATTATTATTATTAAAAAAAACTGTTCTCAATATTGCGTGTCTGGTAGTGTTGAGCGACACTTGACATTGTTTTCTCAGTGTAGGTTTCATTGGTTACTGGAAAGAGGAAGGAAAAAATGTGGTTGTATTTGGCAGTCATTTTAACAGGCCATGGCTAGATCCAGCTTTTGTCAAATTAACATCCAAAGACAACATTTAAAAATGTTTAGCTAACCCTAACCCTTTTCCTAACCTTAACCTAATTATCCTAACCTGTTAGGTTAATTCTCCAAACATGCTACGAAAAGTCAAATCTGAAGTTAATTTGACAAAAGCTAAATCCCTTCTAGCCATGACCTCTGAGCCCTCACCTCTAGATGAAGACGCTCCAGTAGTTCCAGTAGTGTCTTTGGTCGTGGTCTCTTGCTCATCCTCTGAGGCCTGATCTTTGGCGCCTCCTCCTCTCTCTCTTTCTCCATGAGCATGTCAACGTAGATGAACTTGAAGTTGCCCACTTTGTAGTTCAGCATTCCTGTCCATATGCCCATGGGAGGTTTACTGATGATGCTGATAATGTCTCCAACCTGGGAAGAGACATCAAGAGATTTCATGAATCATACATACAGATTAATGAAACAGCTTTTAACAACATCTTTCATGACATTTCACATTACCCCAATCTAAAAGCATTATCTTCTGTCTACCTTGAGTTTGAGGGAGTCAGTGTCATATGGGCTGGGAACAAAGTCTGTGTGGACCCGTGCTCTACCACAGAAGTGTCCGTTGTAGGAGCCGTCCTCTTCTAGTCTCAGACTGTCTCTGGTACTGGAGCCATTTGAGAGGCTGGCCACACTACCTGAGCCTACAGGGGACAAGACATCACAGTATGATTACACTGCACATATTTACCCCTGGACTATGAACGTGCGTGTATTTAATTTTTATTTTATTTAACTAGGCAAGTCAGTTAAGAACAAATTCTTATTTACAATGACAGCCTATCGGGGAACAGTGGGTTGGTTAACTGTCTTGTTCAGGGGCAGAACAACTGATTTTTACCTTGTCAGCTCAGGAATTCAATCCAGCAACCTTTCGGTTACTGGCCCAATGCTCTAACCACTAGGCTACCTGCTGCCCCTATCCTTGTGTATCCTTGTGTTGGAGGGAAGTTTACACGCCTATGATAATATTGTAATATAATAGTAATGATATGGTAATACAATGGTAAAATAAAACGCAGGAAAACACATCACATTTGCTTATTCTTCATTTACAAATGTGTATCTTCATTTACAGACTTGTATGAGGGGAGACATGACTTTGTGTTGACATCCCTGTGGAGAGGACTTACTGGAGGAGCTCTGTCCGCTGTACAGGCTCTCCAGAGAGTTGTTGGTCTTTTCAGAGCCTTTCTCTAAAGGAGGACTGCACTCTGTTTCCTCTTCTAGGTCTCTGTCAGTGTCATCACCCTACATGGGGAAATACAAGACAGACAAGCAACTATGTGAGTCAGCGAAATTGATGTTGATTCCTTACTATATACTGTACAACTGTGCCATTTTATAAGGAAGTGCCATTGAGTTAACAATTCAACATAGACACTTGCAAATACTGACCAGGTTGATGGATACTATTTTGGCACTTAGACCTAATTTCAACTCAAATTGAGTCTTGCTTGGCCAGACCTTGCTTGGCCAGAGTATTCTTATGACATAGGTAGACATCACAATGTTGCATTTGAGGATGTGGGTTATAGCCAGTCAGAGAGAAAAGATACAATCTTTTAAGAGCCTTTAGATGCTTTGATACACTACGCAGAATACTAAGTTCTGTATAGGAGGAAGAGGCAGTCTGTAGTGTGACTCACAGCTTCCTCAGTGAAGGTTTTGGAGTGCTTCTTGCCCATCTTCCTGCGCATGGTCAGAGAGATGGCCTTCATCTTCTTCCCCAGGCTGCCTTGTTTGGTCTGATCAGAACTCTCACATCCAGACTCCTCTGCCACTGTCGTTCCATTTTCCTCTAGTCTGGCTGGTGATGGTTGTCTGATGCCCTCAAATCGCCCAAAACTGGTGGAGCGCTGCATGGAGAGATTACAGATGACAGATTGAATGTGTGTTTACTACAGCGGCAGCAGGAGTCAGGACCCAATCTGGAACATTATGCAATGCATGTTGCACCCCCATCCCACCCAATCACTATGTGTTTATGATTTCCTTTTATTTGTTTCATATTATGCTAATGAAGGACCACTTCCATGGTAATGAATTATGTTCTCCTACTCCCTAGATTTACAGAAATACTGTGCTATTGTCTTGAACAATGTCTTGAGCCTAGAAGTCTGGCACATGAGGCTACATGAACTCAATCTCATTTGCACTATGCATGTATCTCTATCATGATGAGTTTGTGAGGTACAGTTCATAGATTTTTCAGAGTTTTCATAAACCTAAAAGTATTTCTAATCAGTCCAAATTCCAGTATCTCCACATCAGATCACCAAAATAATTATATAAATGAATAATCCCAGTAAATCCCTATTAAAAATACCAGAACCACACACTCTGCAGCAATCTAGAGAACCTTTTGAGTAATTTGACGGACCCTCCCCCTTTTTACAACTTTGACCATATACAGTTGAAGTCGGAAGTTTACATACACTTCGGTTGGAGTCACTAAAACTTGTTTTTCAACCACTCCACAAATTTCTTAACAAACTATATTTTTGACAAGTCGGTTAGGACATCTACTTTGTGCATGACACAAGTCATTTTTCCAACAATTGTTTACAGACAGATTATTTCACTTATAATTGTCACGATCGCTAGAAGGATTGGACCAAAGTGCAGCTCGGGTGTTGTTCCACATGTTTAATTAAAGAAGTGAAACTTACAAATGCAAGAAAACAAACAAACAAAGGAAGGAAGGAAGGAAGGAAGGAAGGAAGGAAGGAAGGAAGGAAGGAAGGAAGGAAACGATCAGCACTAACTGTGTGTGTCACACACTGGCACTAACTAAAGACATTCAAAAACAACAAGAAGCCACAAGGCAGGTGTGGAAGGGAACCAACTTAAATAGGATTCCCAACTAGAGGCAACGACAACCAGCTGCCTCTAATTGGGAACCAACTCAAAACAAAACATAGAGTTCCCTAGAATAACCTAGTCACGCCCTGACCCAACACACCATAGAGAAACCTAGAGGGCTCTCTATGGCCAGGGCATGACAATAATTCACTGTATCACAATTCCAGTGGGTCAGGAGTTTACATACACTAAGTTGACTGTGCCTTTAAACAGCTTGGAAAATTCCAGAAAATGATGTCATGGCTTTAGAAGCTTCTGATAGGCTAATTGACATAATTTGAGTCAATTGGAGGTGTGCCTGTGGATGTATTTCAAGGCCTACCTTCAAACTTAGTGCCGCTTAGCTTGACATCATGGGAAAATCTAAAGAAATCAGCCAAGACCTCAGAAAATAAATTGTAGACCTCCACAAGTCTTTTTCATCCTTGGGAGCAATTTCCAAACGCCTGAAGGTACCACGTTCATCTGTACAAACAATAGTACGCAAGTATAAACACCATTGTGAAGATGCTGGAGGAAACGGGTACAAAACTATCTATATCCACAGTAAAATGAGTCCTATATCGACATAACCTGAAAGGCCGCTCAGCAAGAAAGAAGCCACTGCTCCAAAACCGCCATATAAAAATCCAGACTATGGTTTGCATCTGCACATGGGGACAAAGATCCCACATTTTGGAGAAATGTCCTCTGGTCTGATGAAACAAAAATAGAACTGTTTGGCTATAATGACCATCGTCATGTTTGGAGGAAAAAGGGGGAGGCTTGCATGCCGAAGAACACCAACCCAACCGTGAAGCATGGGGGTGGCAGCATCATGTTGTGGGGGTGCTTTGCTCAGGAGGGACTGATGCACTTCACAAAATAGATGGCATCAAGAGGAGGGAAAATTATGTGGATATATTGAAGCAACATCTCAAGACGTCAATCAGGAAGTTAAAACTTGGTCGCAAATGGGTCTTCCAAATGGACAATGACCCCAAGCATACATCCAAAGTTGTGGCAAAATGGCTTAAGGACATCAAAGTAAAGGTATTGGAGTGGCCATCACACAGCCCTGACCTCAATCCCATAGAAAATTTGTGGGCAGAACTGAAAAAGCATGTGCGAGCAAGGAGGCCTACAAACCTGACTCAGTTACACCAGCTCTGTCAGGAGGAATGGGCCAAAATTCACCCAACTTATTGTGGGAAGCTTGTGGAAGGCTACCCGAAACGTTTGACCCAAGTAAACAATTTAAAGGCAATGCTACCAAATACTAATTGAGTGTATGTAAACTTCTGACCCACTGGGAATGTGATGAAAGAAATAAAAGCTGACATAAATCATTATCTCTACTATTGTTCTGACATTTCACATTCTTTTAATTAGATTCACATTTTAGTGCTAACTATTATAGGTGGTTCGCACTAAACAGTTAGTTATCAATTCTACACAGTTAGTTATCAATTCAATGTATTTGGACGCGCTACTAAGAAATAATTTGTTTTCACCTACCTTTGGTTTACTGAGCTTTGGTTTGTCTGAAACATTTGAGGCTGCCCTCTGTAGCATTTTGTGTTGATGTTGGTTGGTTTTAGAGTTCAGTCTAATGAAATCTTAAAGAAGCATATCTGTACTCTGACCAACTCTGATGGTAGCTAAGCGTTAACTGCACTACACTAACCCAGACCGAATGCTTGACATCCTCAAAGGACAGGATGTGACATGTGAGGCAATCAACATTCTGTCTATGACCACGGAATCGGTTTCCGAAGGGGAAAAAACACATTCTGCTAGATTAACATTTTGTGGTCTCCATCTGAAAACATTTTCACTTCTAGTAACACTGTGATGATGGTGATATAATTTTGGAACCTAGTTAACATTTGTGGTTGGGCTACATTTGTTGCATAACTCACACCTGGCATAGGCTATACATTTTGTTGTGTTACGGCCTGAATTCAAAATGGAATAAAAAAATGAACTAATCTCACCCATCTACACGAAATACCCCATAATGACAAAGTCAACATTTTGGGAGGGATATCTTTGCTAATTTATTGAAAATGAAATACATAAATATCTAATTTCTAAAAGTATTCACACCTCTGAGTCAAAACATGTTAGAATCACCTTGGGCAGTGATTACAGCTGTGATTCTTTCTAGGTAAATCTCTAAGAGCTTTGCAGACATGGATTGTAATATTTGGACATGATTATTTTTTAAATCCTTTAATCTCTGTCAGTTGGTTGTTGATCAATGCTAGACAGCCTTGCCATAGATTTTTTAAGTCAAAACTCTAACTAGGCCACTCAGGAACATTCAATGTCATCTTGGTAAGCAGCTTGTGTATATTTGGCCTTGTGTATTAGGTTATTGTCCTGCTGAAAGGTGAATTTGTCTCCCAGTGTCTGTTGGAAAGCAGACTAAATCAGGCAGTCCTCTAGGATTTTGCCTGTGCTTAGCTCTATTCCGTTTCTTTTTATCCTAAAAAAACTCCCTAGTCCTTGCCGATTACAAGCATACCCATAACATGATTAAGCCACTACCATGCTTGAAAATATGAAGAGTGGTACTCAATGATGTGTTTTGTTGGATTTGCCCCAAACGTAACGCTTTGTACTCAGGACATTAAGTTAATTTCTTCTAGTGCCTAATTGCAAACAGGATGCATGTTTTGGAATGTTTTCATTCTGTACAGGATTCCTTCTTTTCACTCTATTCACTCTATTATGGTTAGTATTGTGAAGTAATTACAATGTTGCTGATCCATCTTCAGTTTTCTTGTATCACAGCCATTAAACTCTGTAATTGTTTTTAAGTCACCATTGGCCTCATGGTAAAATCCCTGAACTGGTTCCTTCCTCTCTGGCAACTGGGTTAGGAAGGATGCCTGTATCTTTGTAGTGACTGAATCTATGGATACACCATCCATTAATGAATAACTTCACCATGCTCAAAGGGATATTCAATGTCAGTTTTTTTTTTTTTTTTAACCCATCTACCAATAGGTGCTTTTCTTTGCGAGGCATTGGAAAACCACCCTGGTCTTTGTGGTTGAATCTGTGTTTTAAATTCACTGCTCGACTGGGGGAACTTACAGATAATTGTATGTGTGGGGTACAGAGATGAGGTAGTCATAAAAAATAATGTTAAACACAGTTATTGCACACACTTATTATGTGACTTGTTATGCACATTTTTACTCTATAACTTATTTGGCATGCCATAACAAAGGGGTTGAATACTTATTGACTCAAGACATTTCAACTTTTAATTTTTATAAATTTTGTTAAAATGTCTAAAGACGTAATCCACTTTGACGTTATGGGGTAGTGGTGGAAATGTGCCCAATTGTCATACTTGAGTAAAAGTAAAGATACCTTAATAGAAAATTACTCAAGTAAAAGTGAAATTCACCCAGTAAAATACAAGTATTTGGTTTTAAATATACTTAAGTATCAAAAGTAAATGTAATTGCTAAAATATACTTAAGAATCAGAAGTAAAAGTATTATAAAATTGTGGACAGAAATTGTGTGATCAACAATGTTTTGAAACCTTCATCAATGACTGTTATTTGGGTTCAGTTCTTTCCAAAGTTCTTTCACACAAAACATTCCAGTAAGAAAAAAAGCAGGAAATAGAATGATCATAAATTATAATGTCAAGGTTGAGCTTTTCTTTGCTCAAATGTCAAAATCTCGGGTGATTGGTTTGAGGAAGTGTTGAGGCTATGAACGGCAGACACAGGAAGAGAGGAAGACGGCAACTTTGTGATGTCGAAACAGTTTCCATTTGATCATCTGCACTCAGTATGGACATTTTACTAAAACAATCTACTTTTGATCTGCTTGATAACACGTTTGACACATTAAATGTAATTTACTGCCACATTAAATCAAACATGCTGTGATTATCTTACATTAGGCTATGTAAATGGCTATTATAAGATACGTTTTGAACATAAAAAATATGGACTCAGTCAGCATCAATGACCTATTTAATTTATACTGTGGTTTAAACTTTTTAGCAAACTAGTATGTGGGTTATTAGGTTACAGCAAGCTGTTCTACTCGACTTCTTCCTTGCAGTGGAATTTTCCAAACCAATTGTAATTTTCATCATTACTCATAGGCCTCATCTTGGAGAAGTTTCTATTGTTTTATACAAAGTAATTAAAGAGAAGCAAACAAACATTCTCCTCACAAATAATGGTCAAATTCACATCAGAAACAAATAAGATAATGCGTTCATGCAGAGGTTGTATAGGCACGCCGTGGTCCTCCTATATATATATATAATCAGTCCTCTGACGTTATAGTGAGGGGATTAAATTACATTTTTACATTGCAGAACTACAATCGATCAATGGCAAATAAGAGAAAAGGCTATGGACAATAACATGTCCTAATCCCACACTGCTTGCAATCAACCATGTTTGTCTCAATCCAGGATTACAGTTTCTAATCTATTTCTTCAGACCTTCCAGGCCGACCCTTGGTAATACTCAGCAGTTTTTCACGTGAGGAGGCTTGGTATTGTTCTTAAATGTTGCATGAAATGATTTTCATAAACTAATCCTACATAAAGTCACTAGAGGGCAGCATGCGGTGGAAATGTACCAACAGTACACACATTTATATTGATTTAGAATTGAACTCCCTAAACACTCCTATTTATACATTAGGAATGCTTATTTTTTCAATTGATGCTGTTGACAGATATAATCCTATATTTTTAGGCATGGCACTATTTTCTATTTTATAACCCTGTTTATTAGAAAGAAAAATCTGAAATAGCCATATTACGGATTCCTGAAGATAAACATTTGTCCAAATACTAGCCACTCCTTTTGCCTAGTTTTGCCTTCAATGGCCTGTAACCCGTAGGTGTTGATCCCTCTACAGGAATCAAAGGAGATGATAAATCTATAGGAGCCTACACAATCACAACACTGGAGTAATCTGAAATAATCTGCCCCAATGTCACGTAAACCCCAAACAGTAGCTTTGTCTCACACAAACCACTCAGGGCATGTGCTCACTGAATTTCACTGATTGGATATACTGCATGTATAGAAATATCTAAATGAGTGCATGTGAGCACATCCTCTTTCCTAGTGTTTGTTTACCCTAATATTTTTAGCGGTCACTTACTACGGGTTAAAATAAAACAAATCATCTATTTCAATGGAACATTTTGATTGGTTGTTTCCAAAGCATTTGAAGTAGGGTATAGATTGGAATAACATGTCCACAAAATTCCCAATCTACTATAACAGATATACTATATAATCTACTATAATCTACTATAACAGATCTACTATATAATCGACTATAACAGATATACTATATAACCTACTATAATCTACTATAACAGATCTACTATATCATCTACTATAATCTACTATAACAGATCTACTATATAATCTACTATAATCTACTATAACAGATCTACTATATAATATTCTACTATAATCTACTATAACAGATCTACTATATAATCTACTATAACAGATCTACTATATAATCTACTATAACGGATCACTATATAATCTACTATAATCTACTATAACAGATCTACTATATAATCTACTATAACAGATCTACTATATAATCTCCTATAATCTACTATAACAGATCTACTATATCATCTACTATAATATACTATAACAGATCTACTATATAATCTACTATAACAGATCTACTATATAATCTACTATAATCTACTATAACAGATCTACTATATAATCTACTATAACAGATATACTATATAATCTACTATAATCTACTATAACAGATCTACTATATAATCTACAATAATCTACTATAACAGATCTACTATATAATCTACTATAATCTACTTTAACAGACGGCTATGTTGTTGTTTTTTGCCATTAACTCACATTGCGGTCGTATAGGTTCACATCAGAAACTGAGAGGGGGACACCCTGGGGTGAGGGGTCCCGTTTCAGGCTCCCATCTTGGGCCAGACCCTGGTGCTTGTCCCAGGCCTTTGCCCGGGGCAGGGTGTAGTCATGGGTATAAACAGGGTACTCTGTGAGGGGCCTGCGGCAGATGTGGTAGGAGGTCCCCCAATCCGGAGCGTTCTCGGCTGGGTTACTCCAGCGCTGGTTCCTGGGAGGAGCTCCAGGGCCTCCAGGCCCAGTCCTCAGATCCATGGCCACCGGGGATAGTGTAGAATTCTCCTGCGCTGATATTAGTACAGACTCACAAACAGGAGCTGACCTCCGGACCACATCCAGATAGGGTCCTGCTATCACTGGGATGGGCCCTGCTGGGTGGTGACCTGAGAAGAAGGCTACAGAAATGAACATCTGACAAGTATGGACATTCATCAAAATTGTATAGGACACTTATGTTTTGTCATGCTTTGTCATGTTGCTACTTTCTATGTTAATATGAGACATACCATAAGTGTCATTGTCTGTGGTAGATTTTCTGAGTTCCCTATTCTTTGTGGTGTCCTGATTTTTCTTGGCCCCTTCTTTTCCATTTTTTGCACTGCCTTTCTTCCCAGTCTTCTGACTCCCAGGCTTTTGACTCTTTCTGATGGGCACTCTGGGCTTGGCCAGTTCCCCGTTGGCATGGACAATCTGGAGCGTCACAAAAATCGAACACATAATAAAAACAATAAGATTGTCAATAACCACGTTTCCATCAACAGTCTTTATCCAAGTAAAGTCATACCGTATAAAAAATCTGTGATGGAAACAGGAAGTTTCGGTACAATTTTATAAATGGCGACAGATAGTTTGTTCGTTCGACATGGTGGGATCTTTCTGTGCTGGTCAAATTAATGATGCCAGAAATGCCAGTGGAAACTCCTTCATGCGCAAAAATTTATATAATATCCATCGTTTCAAAGTAAACTTGGAATAACACAATGTTGTGGTGTGTGGTCCTCATCCCACTGCGACTTTGGAAACCATGCAGTTTATTAGGCTACAGATGAAATACGTTTGATGAACATCAGAGGGTGGTAAGTGTACTGTGATATTGATGCTCCTTTTCCATAAATATTGAGGGTCTTATTCTAGTGACATGATGATCGATGCTTGACAGCCATTTAACAAATACAAATATTCTCGCTTTTATCCATAACAATGTCATCATGTAGACCAAGAGTTTCTAAACTTTTTCATTGGGGAACTCCCCGTGCCTCACCAGTCTATTTCTATGGGGACAAGCACAGTTCATGACACAAACTGTTCACACCCCTCTTGTTGGTGGAGAGAAAATGTTGCAGGTTTAAAGCTTATTCCCTGCAATTCTACACATTTTGTCATGGGGTGCAAGAAAAATTGCAGTTTTTAAGCTAATTTTCTTGCAATTCTATACATTTTTCCATGTCTAATGTTTACTCATGTGATATTTTGATTGACTCGAACATTACAACAAAATCTATGGGGTAAACATTTTGCTGACATGGGCTAGTTGATCTGGACATTTCTGACAAGTTATAAATAGCTCTTTAAGGTATGCAATGACTGACATAACAAGAGGAAAACTGCACATGCATTCTACTATTACAACTTTCAAGAGTAAGTTTAAAATCAGACTGAGTTCCTACTCCTACAACAACAACAACAACAACAACAACAACAACAAAAAGTTTGGGAACCACTGATGTAGACTATACCCACCACAGGAGGTTGGTGGCACCTTAATTGGGGAGGACAGGCTCGTGGTAATGGTTGGAGCGGAATAAGTGGAATGGTATCAAATACATCAAACACATGGTTTCCATGTGTTTGATGCCATTCAATTCGCTCCGTTCCAGCCATTATTATGAGCCGTCCTCCCCTCAGCAGCCTCCACTGACACCCACACAGCATACCCGCACTGTATCTGCGAGTTGTTGGCTAGAGCGCACGTGCCAAGACAAGAGTAGGCACATTTTTCTATTAAAAGCAAACGCTTTTGTGACAAAACTATTGGTAGAGTTGAAAATGCTATAGATTTTTATTCAGTACACTCAGAAAATTAGGGGTTCAACAAGGGTTCTTCTAAGATCCTCAGAGTTCTTCGAAGAACCTTAGGGTTCTTGGCACTGAAAAATGCCCCCAAAAGGTTATTCCGAGAACCCCACAGGAAGTGGGGTTCATCGAAGAACATCCTTAGTTGGTGGGGGTTCTTGCAGGAACCTAACTGCCCAACTGAAACATTTGGATTTGAAGGGACAATTAGGTGCAGGCACTTAAGTGAAAAATGTAAAGAACTCAATTTAAGGTAAGGTTTGTCTCTTATATGATCTAAATTGATATTGTTTTGTGATGATATCATCTGTCTTTTAATATTTTTGCAAGTCTTTCTAAAACAGAAAATGTACACAATTCAATGGATATCAATCAACAAAGAGGTAAGAATATGTACTGTATGCTATAAGAATATGTTGAAGGCTAGCTGTATTGGATGCAGATGACTGAACTGCTAAATTTTGTGTCTGTGTCTGCAGGTATACAGACGAGGAGGCATACAAAGGTATGTCAATTGGAATTGGTATGTTATGCAGATCACATGTACCATCCTCCTCCCTTATCTTTTCAATTAAAATCCGATAGGCCTCTACATTATGGACAAGGTACAGTGGGGCGAAAAAGTATTTAGTCAGCCACCAATTGTGCAAGTTCTCTCACTTAAAAAGATGAGAGAGGCCTGTAATTTTCATCATAGGTACACTTCAACTATGACAGACAAAATGAGGAAAATAAATCCAGAAAATCACATTGTAGGATTTTTAATGAATTTATTTGCAAATTATGGTGGAAAATAAGTATTTGGTCACATACAAACAAGCAAGATTTCTGGCTTTCACAGACCTGTAACTTCTTCTTTAAGAGGCTCCTCTGTCCTCCACTCGTTACCTGTATTAATGGCACCTGTTTGAACTTGTTATCAGTATAAAAGACACCTGTCCACAACCTCAAACAGTCACACTCCAAACTCCACTATGGCCAAGACCAAAGAGCTGTCAAAGGACACCAGAAACAAAATTGTAGACCTGCACCAGGTTGGGAAGACTGAATCTGCAATAGGTAAGCAGCTTGGTTTGAAGAAATCAACTGTGGGAGCAATTATTAGGAAATGGAAGACATACAAGACCACTGATAATCTTCCTCGATCTGGGGATCTCACCCCGTGGGGTCAAAATGATCACAAGAACGGTGAGCAAAAATCCCAGAACCACACGGGGGGACCTAGTGAATGACCTGCAGAGAGCTGGGACCAAAGTAACAAAGCCTACCATCAGTAACACACTACGCCGCCAGGGACTCAAATCCTGCAGTGCCAGACGTGTCCCCTGCTTAAGCCAGTACATGTTCAGGCCCGTCTGAAGTTTGCTAGAGAGCATTTGGATGATCCAGATGAGGATTGGGAGAATGTCATATGGTCAGATGAAACCAAAATATAACTTTTTGGTAAAAACTCAACTCGTCGTGTTTGGAGGACAAAGAATGCTGAGTTGCATCCAAAGAACACCATACCTACTGTGAAGCATGGGGGTGGTAACATCATGCTTTGGGGCTGTTTTTCTGCAAAGGGACCAGGACGACTGATCCGTGTAAAGGAAAGAATGAATGGGGCCATGTATCGTGAGATTATGAGTGAAAACCTCCTTCCATCAGCAAGGGCATTGAAGATGAAACGTGGCTGGGTCTTTCAGCATGACAATGATCCCAAACACACCGCCCAGGCAACGAAGGAGTGGCTTTGTAAGAAGCATTTCAAGGTCCTGGAGTGGCCTAGCCAGTCTCCAGATCTCAACCCCATAGAAAATCTTTAGAGGGAGTTGAAAGTCCGTGTTGCCCAGCAACAGCCCCAAAACATCACTGCTCTAGAGGAGATCTGCATGGAGGAATGGGCCAAAATACCAGCAACAGTGTGTGAAAACCTTGTGAAGACTTACAGAAAACGTTTGACCTCTGTCATTGCCAACAAAGGGTATATAACAAAGTATTGAGATAAACTTTTGTTATTGACCAAATACTTATTTTCCACCATAATTTGCAAATAAATAAATTAAAAATCCTACAATGTGATTTTCTGGATTTTTTTCCCTCATTTTGTCTGTCATAGTTGAAGTGTACCTATGATGAAAATTACAGGCCTCTCTCATCTTTTTAAGTGAGAGAACTTGCACAATTGGTGGCTGACTAAATACTTTTTTGCCCCACTGTATGTGTATAAAAACAATTACCACAACAGTTTTTTTCATTCACATTCACCACAAAAACCAAGGTATGAATACTGTCATGTGCATGTTTTGTTTGGATTCACAGAATATAACAGGAAACCTGTTCAATCACCATGCACTGCAAAATAATTCCGGCTATGGATGCGGAGAACATCAACACATCAACATCAACACGCCAAAGGATATACCCATTGGACTTGGGGCTCTGCTGGGAGTTGACCTCATATTTGGATTTGTTTATTATGCTTTGTCACTAAAATCATAATAAACACTGACAACTAAAATCGTGTATTATTGTTATGCGTATTATTAATAATAATAGGGAAGGGGATAGATAAAAAATGAACCCCAAAAGGTTCTTCAAAAGGTTCTTCAAAAGGTTCTTAGAGGATCCATTAAAAAGCGTTCTTCGAATAACTTATAGGGGTTCCCCACAGTTTCAATTTGAAGAACCTCTAAAGTATACCCCAGAAATCTTTTATTTTCAGAGTGTACATGAAAACTTAAGAGAAAAGTACATTTTATCTGTGCCAAGCTGCCAACACAGGGACTGAGAGAGGCTCTGAGTGACCAAATGTGGATCCACTACCACACAATTGGCAAGCAATACCATGGCTGGTCCTCACTGTGAATTAGTGAGAGTAGGCACTCCCCTGGTGCCACCCCAACAACCCACCCCTCTTTGCCATGTGGCCTAGAGATTATGGGGGCATAGTGATACCCCTCTCCCAGCTCAGCCATCTGTACAGTATTAAAACTCAATCAGCATTTGTGTTAAGTGATTGCCCAATTTATGGCCAAGAGGCTCTTTGGATGTAAAAACAGGCAGAACGCCGTATCATTATAAGACTGTAAGACTCTGGGCTGGCATGGGATGGGCAGCATGGGGTCTGCTCTTGGGCCGATCACTCACCAGGTCTCTCTGCCTGCTGTTGGGCCGATCTGCGTTCTGAGCCCACCCCTCGTAACTCACCACCTACATACAACCACAGAAAGAAACAATTTATTAATTCAATACATTTTTGGAACAAATAGATAGGGGAAAATATACATTTGTAAATTAGAAATAAATTGTATAAGCTCAAGGAACTGGACAAAATGAAGGACATTTCTTTTTCCCAACCTGAGTTGGTGGTATTGGTGGGGTTGGTGACTTTTCATTCTTCTTTATGCTCGACTTGCGTCCTCCTCTTCCCCCTTTGGTCTTGACATCAGTTCTGATCGTGGCTTTGGCCTGGATCTCAGTTCTGACCATGGGCTTGACCATCTCTGAACAACAGAATCACACCAGTCAGAAGTCTCTCTAAACTCCTGAACCCTGATAGGTAATGTTCCAATACAGCACTATGATTGGACTTTTATTCTGAGATGTAATGTATCCATTCATAATCACATTCAGTTTCAGTGCTATGCAGTGAAGTCTACTCTATGTCTCATATACTACACACAACCTCATGTACTGTAGTACACTGACTAAATGGCACATGCCCTGCGTTGACCCCAGTGTTTCTACACTAATATCCTGTTGGCACTTAATTAATCCAAGGCCTGACAGCCAAATGTGTTAAGAAAAGCTCCAGTCTGCACAACACTTTCCGTAAGAGGGATTTGGATGCTATGAGAATCTCTTCAGACACCACAGCTAGATCCCATGTGGTGGAGTGTCCAAATGAACGCAAGCGAATAGATCAGCTTAACCTCAAAATCCCCAGACAATTTACCTTCATTTTGATTGTTCTTGATGTGGACTAAATCTAAATCTTCTTCTGGAGGGATTTTGGCTGGCAGCCAGAGAGCAGTATTGCAGATGGCAGAGGCTTGATCTGCAGGCAGAGAAATCAAAACCATTAAGGGGTTTATTTGGATGACCAAGGTCAGGGCACACCACAGTGGAATCAAAATGGAGGCCCTAAGTACCACAGACAGCCAAGTAGGTAACTGTGACTGGCAATGAGAGTTTAAGCTGGGCTATCCAATTGTCTTTTTTAATCTGTCCTCCCTCCCAAAATTAATTAATTGCTACAAAATACTGTAGTAGACTCCTGGGACAATTGCCTGGGACAATGATCTTTTTACCTCATTCAGCACAAAAACATCCAGAGAGGCTTTGGTGCAATGCTCTCTTGGTAATTTAACTGTTTGTCTGTGCATTGCTCAGGTTTGACTACTTGGTTGTAATTGTATGTCCGGCTAATGCTGAACTGTTGATTGATCGTCTTTCAGATGTGACGTTAAACGGGTGTCCTGACTCTCTGTGGTCACTAAAGATACCATGGCACTTATCGTAAGAGTAGGGGTGTTGGCTAAATTTCCAATCTGGCCACCTAATCATCCCCAGCTTCCAATTGGCTCATTTCATCCCCCCTCCTCTCTCCTGTAACTATTTCCCAATATTGTTTCTGTAAATGAGAATGTGTTCTTAGTCAACTTACCTGGTAAAATAAGTATTGAAAAAAATATGCATGGCTAACACTTTCTTTTATTATTTAAATTATTTATATATATATATATATATATATATATATATATATATTATAATTTTTTTATATATATTTTTCTCCAATTTCATGGTATTCAATTGGTAGTTACAGTCTTGTCCCATCGCTGAAACTCCCATACAGACTCGGGAGAGGCGAAGGTCGAGAGCCGTGAGTCCTCCGAAACACAACCCAGCCAAGCCCACTGCTTCTTGACACAATGCCCACTTAACCCGGAAGCCAGCTGCACCAATGTGTCAGAGGAAACACCGTACACCTGGCGATCGTGTCAGCGTGCATTGCGCCCGGCCCGCCACGGGAGTCGCTAAAGCGCGATGGGACAAACCCTCCCCTAACCCAGACGACGCTGGGCCAATTGTGCGCTGCCCTATGGGACTCCCAATCACGGCCAGATGTGATACAGCCTGAATTCGAACTAGGGACTGTAGTGACGCCTCTTGCACTGAGATGCAGTGCCTTAGACTGCTGCGCCACTCAGGAGCGCAGTACACCACACAAGCAGACCTTTATCATACATACCTAAAGTTTGGTTTTCTGATGCTGATTTGGGTACATGTGTTCTGAAATTAAAGGGCAGGAAAATGTCAGGATTAAAGCCACAATCTGCCATTTCAACAGCCTGATTGACCCAAAGGGATACTGTACACTTAAGACAGCAAGTCCCAGGGATCTTTGCAGTAGACCTGACTACATTTTAAGTGGATATTGTTTTAATCCCCAGTCTAACCACAGCACAATTGTATTAACAAAGTGATGCGAACCATATTGTAGTCTACTGCTATATATGTATTTAAAGAAATTCCTGGTATGTCTTCAAGTGAGAGAGAATCCCCATACAGTTCAATCATGTAAGTTATAGTGGTTCAACATTTCTCTTTGTAGTTTATAGCTATCTAACAACAGAAAGGTCATAGAGATTGCTCTTAGGCGCTGCTTGCGTAGCTTTTGAAGTGTGACATCAATTAGAAAAGCCAAAGGTGTTGACTGAGACTTGACTGAGAATTGTACTCAAATTAGCACAGAACCTTGCGCCGCCTGCTTTCTTGGCAACCAACATAACAGGGGCTCCTCTTCATCTGATCACATAAGATTGGTTTGACAAGTGACACCGAAATTAAAATGACATTTTCCAGTGTGTAATTGATTTGGATTGTGATGTTCCTTCCTTCCCAATATTTCACTTTAGAGAGCATTGTATAAATAGACAGATGCTTGGGGGCTTACAGTGTGAAATCTACATAGGGGCAGAAAGCTTGGTAAAGAGCTGCGACTTAAAGTATTATCCCTTGGGAGGATAGAGCGCCTTTGGAGCCATTTTACTCTACTGACTAAGGCTGAACTCATGGCTGCTGCACTTTCACTGTGCTTTTTATTATGGATGCACTGCCCTGCACGCACACTCTGTCAATAGAGACAGATCACAGCAAATGACATAAACTCACATTCTTTTAATCTTTTTGGTGTTGTTGGTCTGCATTTGGGAGATCTCCTGAAAGCAAAAGAGAACATTATCAATATTTGATTCTACATGCTTAAATGTGGAAGAGTTTGCCTATTGGCATGAAAAGGTTTGCATAAATATGACAAAACTATTGGTTGTGATGTCCATGCTAACTTAGAAGAACTGAATGGATTGGCGGCTAATGGTTATGACTTTAGGACCAGCTGTAAATTGATTGTTTTCATCATCATAATTTCATAATCAGCTTTAATTGTTTAGGTCCAATCTGATCCTCTGGCAGACCAAAAGTCTCAACTCCTGTGAGAACAGGTACCCCAGAAGATGTAGCTCTGGTTTGTCCAGATAGCTAACTTATACCCATGACATGGCATTATATAAATTATAAACTATACAGTTGACAATTTCCTACCATGAACGTGCTTATCAGTGAGTATGTTGGGCACACAGAGAAGAGGAGCTACAGCTTTTAGCATTTGGTCTATTCAAGGTCAAGATCTTCATTCTGGAAAATGGACTTCCCAAGGAAAACTCAATCTAAGGGTACAAAGTGTGTGTGTGTTTGTGTGTGTGTCTGTATGTGTGCGTGCGTGTGTGAATGCATGCATTTGCGTAGGTATGTGCATGCGTTTGTGCACACGTGTGCACAATGCATATGTGTGTGTACTCACCATGGAGATGGATGGTGCCGAGCCACGCCACTTGGGGTTTTCATCCAGCAGCACGGCAAGGCTACAGGAGCGGCTGGAGGAACGGCTGGGGATGGTGTAGACCTGGGCATCACTGGAGTCCTGCACAGCCTCATACAGACTGTCCATAGAACCCTCCTGGACACACACACACACACACACACAATCAGGGACACAATCAGGGACACACTGTAGACTGTGTGGAATTGGCATGCTGACTGCAGCAAAGCCCACAAGAGCTGTTGCCAGATAATTTAATGTTAATTTCTCTACTATAAGCCACCTCCAACGTTGTTTTAGAGAATTTGGCAGTACATCCAACCGCCCTCACAACCGCAGACCACGTCTAACCATGCTAGCCTAGGACTTCCACATCCGGGTTCTTCACCTGCGGGATTGTCTGAGACCAGCCACCCAGACAGCTGATGAAAATGTGGGTTTGCACAAGCGAAGAATTTCTGCACAAACTGTCAGAAACCGTCTCAGGGTAGCTCATCTGCATGCTCGTCATCCTCACCTGACTGCAATTCGGAGTTGTAACCAGCTTCAGTGGGCAAATGCTCACCTTTGATTGCCACTGGCACGCTGGAGAAGTGTGCTCTTCACAGATGAATCCCGGTTTCAACTCTACCAGGCAGATGGTAGACAGCGTGTACGGCATCATGTGGCAAGCAGTTTGCTGATATCAACGTTGTGAACAGAGTGCCCATGGTGGCAGTGGGGTTAGGGTATGGGCAGGCATAAACTACGGACAAGGAACACAAATACATTTTATCGGTGGCAATTTGAATGCACAGAGATGGCATGACAAGATCCTGAGGCCCATTGTTGTGCCATTCATCCTCCACCATTACCTCATGTTTCAGCATGATAAGGCACGGCCCCATGTCGCAAGGATCTGTACACAATTCCTGGAAGCTGAAAATGTCCCAGTTCTTCCATGGCCTGCATACTCAAGACATGTCACCCGTTGAGAATGTTTGGGATGCTCTGGATCGATTTGTATGACAGCGTGTTACAGTTCCCGCCCATATCCAGCAACTTCCAGCCATTGAAGAGTGAATTGACTAATTTCCTTATATGAACTATAACTCAGTAAAATCTATGCAATTGTTGCATGTTGTGTTTATATTTTAGTTCAGAAGACATAATCTGTCAGCAGAACCTCTAGAACTGTCTTGATCCATTACATCTGGGCCGCTACCATGTGTTATGAACTATTCTGTAGTAGAGCCTGATACATGTGGTGGTGAATAACAACAGAAACAACAATGCTGCAATCAAAAGCCTGAAGCTGCAATCACACTTCTTCAACCTGATGACCTTGGATCAGTTCTGAGGACAAGTCGGTCAATAATCCTGAACTGTGTTCAACATCCCCAACATCTGGTCAAGGAGAGGACTGTAGTCCTCTAATATAGTTTTGCGTGTGATTATTTCCTTCTATAAATCTATGAAATCTCCCATATTTCGGTCATCTAAAAAAACAAACGTCAAAGCTACTCTCTAGTGTAATAGTACTGTAATAGCATCACTTAGTTGCTTCCATACACAATCACAGAAACTTACAGTACAAGACACAATTGCACTGCTTCCAAAGACTAAAAGGAGATTTTATAGCACCATAAAATGTATCAAAAGACACTGAGGTAAAGCCCCACAGAAATCCTAGTCCATTTCTGTCCCGCTGGGCTCAAATCCACCACCAAATCAAGCCATGCCTCTCCAGTTGCATAGCACAATTTCGCGGGGCCCCTAGTTTCGAGCAAGCTCCCCCCATTTTGTTGGAATTTATTTTTCCATGGGTCAGAGACAAAAATGGCAAGTTGTATAGTTAATCTCATGCTATTTTACACATGTTAACAATTTAAATCAAATTTTCTGTCATATAAATAATCAATTAACGCCCCCTCTTCTGCTACGCTAGTGTGCCTCTCACTCCGCTGTAATTTTAGGAACACATCAGCCCCTCTTCAACACACACGTCTGAGAGAGAGAAGCCCTACATTCTGAAGAGAAGTAGAAATATAGCCTTACCAGAGAGAAGCAGAAGAGGTTCATCTTTGTGCAGAGGAGAAACTATACCAGTCTCTTTCCCCTGGAGCTGGTGAGAGCAGTGTGGACTGGATAGAGGTGTGGACTGGATAGAGCTGTAGAGCGCTGTGTGGACTGGATAGAGCTGTAGAGAGAGGTGTGGACTGGATTGAGCTGTAGAGAGAGGTGTGGACTGGATTGAGCTGTAGAGAGCGGATAGAGCTGTAGAGCGCAGTGTGGACTGGATAGAGCTGTAGAGCGCAGTGTGGACTGGATAGAGCTGTAGAGAGAGGTGTGGACTGGACAGAACTTTAGAGCGGTGTGAAGTCACTCCAACAGAAACACAACAGCCCTCCGCTAGTCGCTAGTCAAGGGCAGGCTGCCTGCCGTCTGCTCAGATTAATACCACAATACCACAACCCTCCCATAATCCAATAGAAGGAGGGACCATTACTCCATTAGACCAAAGAGACCTCACTCATTCACAAAATAAGCCCCTCACTGGAGTACCAGAATACTAGATTAAGCCATGGGGTGGATAGAAAGTTAATGTTTCTGGGGCCATGCTTACATAGGTTATTTCAGTGGATCACTAGTACTACTGAATGATGTGAATGGTGTTTTAGAGATATTTAATTTATAATGGTGTGATGTTTTCCACTTTCAGCTTATGCATATTGCTGACGTATGTTCTTCTGTTAACGGGTCTGTTAGGGATGGATAGCTTTGTTCAGTATTTCAGAAGCACAGAGTCACTTCCTCTTTTGGTACCATATCACAACCTTTATAATACTACTGAAAAGGCTTGAGCTCATTTGACTGTGCTGCTGCTCTTTGACCTCCACAACAGTTCAAATAGTAAGGGGCACAAGCTTTACTGGGGATGGGGGGAGATGTCCCCACCACATTCTGAAATCTCATTTTTGTCCCCCACAGTTCAATAATTGGAATGTGATACAAAATAGGGCAACTGTGTGCTTTAGGACCAGGCGGACTCCTCTGAGTGGGCGGGTAGGCTGTTTGGAGTGTTTTCGACATTAAAAGATAATATATAATAATAATAAAGTTATGTCCCCCCACTTCTAAAACCAAAGTTGCGCCCCTACAAATAGTGAAAACATTAGCTTTGTGTTCAGAAATATTATCAGAAGTCTATTATTCATATCATTCACATTTGCAAACTAGTAATTTCCTATTTTATGTAAATGATCAGAAATTTATTCTAAATAAATGGTGCTTGGATAAGCCGATTCTCAATCAACTTCTGAGAAATCCTGGAAGCTCTTTGTTCAATTGGGTTTTGATGTTAATGTGATATGCACGCTACTTCCTTTTTTTTCTTCAGCTTGGGATATGTAAATAATATTATTTAAATAAAAAAAAATTGGTAAGCTGCCATTTCATAAATGCATTACTCATAAGCATTAGTACTACAGTATTACCACAGTTGGCTATCCCACAACTCCATGAGGAAATACTACCTTGTATTAAAGCGCAATGGAAAGGGGACATTATTGAATACTGCATAAAAGGAATAGTTGAAAATGTTATCTGATTCTTAGAAATGTTTTTGGGGTATGAATTAGTGTTCAGAAAATACCAGTCAAGTGATCTTCTCTCTTTCTTTCTCTCTCGCCATAATGACAAAGCAAAAACTGTTTTTTTTAATCTTTGCACATTTATAAAAAAAAAATGGAAGTATCACATGTACATAAGTATTCAGACACTTTACTCAGTACTTTGTTGAAGCACCTTTGGCAGAGATTACAGCGTTGAGTCTTAGGTATGACACTACAAGATTGGCACACCTGTATTTGAGGAGTTTCTCCCATTCTTCTCTGCAGATCCTCTCAAGCTCTGTCAGGTTGGATGGGGAGCGTCACTGCACAGCTATTTTCAGGACTTTCCGGAGATGTTAGATCAGGTTCAAGTCTGGGCTCTGGCTGGGCCACTCAAGGACATTCACAGACTTGTCCCGAAGCCACTCCTGTATTGTCTTGGCTGTGTGCTTAGGGTTGTTGTTCTGTTGGAAGGTGAAACTTCACCCAAGTCTGAGGTCCTGAGTGCTCTGGAGCAGGTTTTCATCAAGGATCTCTCTGTACTTTGCTCGATCCTGACTAGTCTCCCAGTCCCTGCCACTGAAAAACATCCCCACGGCATGAAGCTGCCACCACCATGCTTCACCGTAGGGATGGTGCCAGGCTTCCTCCAGACGTCATGCTTGGCATTCAGGCCAAAGGGTTCAATCTCGGTTTCATCAGATCACATAATTTTGTTTTTCATGGTCTGAGAGTCTTTAGGTGTCTTTTTGGCAAACTCCAAGCGGGCTGCCATGCTTCTTTTACTGAGGAGTGGCCTCCGTCTGGCCACTCTACCGTAAAGGCCTTATTGGTGGAGTGCTGCAGAGATGGTTGTCCATCTGGAAGGTTATCCCATCTCCACACAGGAACTCTAGAGCTCTGTCAGAGTGACCATCGGGTTATTGGTCACCTCCCTGACCAAGACCCTTCTTCCCCGATTGCTCAGTTTGGCCGGGCGGCCAGCTCTAGGAATAGTCTTGGTGGTTCTAAACTTCTTCCATTTAAGAATGATGGAGGCCACTGTGTTCTTAGGGACCTTCAATGCTGCAGACATTTTTTGGTACCCTTACCCTCGACACAATCCTGTCTCGGAGCTCATTGCTTGATTTTTGCACTGACATGCACTGTCAACTGTGGGACCTTATATAGACAGGTGTGTGCCTTTCCAAATTATGTCCAATCAATTGCATTTACCACAGGTAGACTCCAATCAAGTTGTACAAACATCTCAAGGATGATCAATGGAAACAGGTTTTTTTTTTCTAAAAACCTGTTTTCACTTTGTCATAATGGGGCACTGTGTGTAGACTGACGAGGAAAACATTTAATTTAATCAATTTTAGAATAAGGCTAACATAACAAAATGTGGAAAAAGTCAACGGGTCTGAAACCTTTCCGAATACACATATTGAGAGGTCTGTAGGTCTCAATATCTTCCCTGTTAAAATGAAGGTTATGCTGAGTCTGGTGACTTTTGTTCTTTACTGTAAGTTAGGCAACTACATGGGTTTATTATAAAGCGTGCTTAATAACAGTGTCTCTTATGATTCAAAATAGATATTAAAACAATAATGGAAAGCTATATATCAGGCCGCTAATTGTCTACATGTGATGTAGTGTTGGATCACAATGGAACAAGAAAACAAATAATTAAATTCATAAATTCATTTGTATAACATTTCGTTAATTTGGTTGAATGCCAAACATGACATTCATGACACTCATATCATAATGTATTGTTTTAATGCACAATATCTAATAAGTTTGAGTGCTGTTTCTGTAAACTGTAAATCAGTTTCTGCCTTTTCTGGGCAACTATAAATTGATAAAAGTACCGTGTAAGATCAGAGACAGCAAGGTTTTCTGGGATAACATTTGCTTTTTTGTTCATGGGATGTGTGTTATTCTGACCCCTTTGTGAGGATTGAATGAAACACCCTTCACATGATGCGTAAAGGAGTGAAGGTTGTCTGTCTAACGCTCCAGGGTTATTTTTAACACCCACAAATCCTCAATCTCTAAATTTTGGAGCTCTAATGGAAAAGGAAATAATGGCTGGAAGATAAATACATATCTAGATGTAACCAATATTTCCCTATTTGACCAGCCACAGACCACATACTGGGCACGCACTGGCTGAATCAACGTTGTTTCCATGTCATGTCATGAAATTACGTTGAACCAACATGGAATAGATGTCTTGACGTGTGCTGAGTGACGACATTTAAACATTTGCCTCATCTACAGTTATGCAGAAAAATATGATTTTATATGTATGAAGTTTTCCTCTTTTCTCCCTCAGAAACATACGCTTCTTTCATTTTCTTTGTTTTTAATCTCTCGAAAACAAAGCAAACTACACCATGATCAAGCATACTTTTTTCAGAGGGAGGGAGAGTGGAGTTGAGTTGAGTTGCCAGGTGAGTTGTACAGGTTCTCCATAACTCCCCCTCATCTGAGGGATTTAGGTAATCCTGCCTGTCCAGATGCATACGGCTACAACAGGCAGGCATTGTCACTGTCTGGCGACCCACATCCCAGCAGGAGGCCATGATCCAGCACGACCCACTCAGGAGCATCAGGAGAGAGAGGAGATTAGGAGAAGCTACACTAGCTGCCTGGCTGGGGCACCTCTTCGTATTAATTTATAAAAGTGACACACCAGCATCACAGCTCAGGCATTGGAAATACTCATTACTGTAAAACCTCCACATCTGTGAATAGCATAGTTTAATGGCATTAATTCACACCATAGAAGGACAGCAGAAACAGTTGAATCGTTCAAAGGGCTTTCTGTACCCCAAAATATTGATATATTTATAAGGTTTGGTTTCTGTTAAGATTATCACAAATAATAGCACTGACTTTGCTGATGACTTCTTTATTGAGGAAAAATTTGCTTACTACGACTGTGATATGTGGTTGTCTCACCTAGCTATCTTAAGATGAATGCACTAACTGTAAGTTAGATAAGAGTGTCTGCTAAATGGCTAAAATGTAAATGTAATTCATTCAAAGATTAGAATGTATCCCCATATTCTAAAGTATTTCCCCCACAACATTCTACTGTATTTAAACAGAAAGTGAAAGTGTTTAGTCAGTGGCAATAGCTCTCTGTGGATAATTTCAGTTCTCACACAGGTCTCCTTGGCAACAGTAGACGTTGACACCTGAGGCACACATCTCCTCACAGGTACGAGTCACTGTGTCCGCTGTGAAAGAAAATAAGGAAGAAGGAAATGTTTGAGCAATTTACAGATTATTATTGCACTCAGTTGATTAATAATACATACATATTATTGATAGCGATTGAAAGACATGAATGAAAGAATGGAATAGTGGAATACTTAGCAGTCACCACTGTTCTGCAGTACATGCTCGATGGTGGACATTCTGTCTCTTGCTTGCAGTCAGCATCAGCTGTGTCACAAGTGTAGCACTGTGGAGAAATTGACATTTAGAGCAGAAGTGATGATAGGATTTTTAAAGTGTGGATCATCATTAGCGTATCAAATAATTGGTTAAGATAAAGTTAGTTGTAAGTCTGTGAAGAGGAGTATGAGCGTTTTAATTCCTTTACTAAGTTACTGAAGATCCTTCACTGTTATAACATTAAACTTTTCACCTAACTAACATAGGTCAACAACATAACGTATCATAGGCTACATATCAATCGTTTTGCCCTGGACCTGAAATAGATTTTCTTAAAGCACACCTCAACCCAGACTTGTACCTATCATTGCAGTGATATTTCCTCTTTGATTTCAAATAAACTTATTTATAAACCAGTCTATATTTTTTATGTTTGCTCACCTTGAGTGCTACAGAGCAGCACCAGCAGCATGGTTGTAAGTAGCAGGGTCCTCATTATGTCCAGTAGTGTGAAGGAGCAACCTACAACTGCAGCTTTTATACTGGTACACCTTGTACTGTCCCGAGAACTCACTTAAACAGGCTGGTTTATTTCCTTGTGAATCACAATGCACATACAGTAAAAAATGCATTCCTTTCCCTTCATTTTCTAAGAGAAATGCCAGTAATGCAGAAAGACAAGGAGGAGGAGCAACTACAGTGGAAGGACTGATTGGGATCTTTATTTGGCAATAAATAATCATCTCAAAGATGATCTGATGATGTTCAATCGTCTACTGTGGAGGCTGGAAATTGTAGGGTTGAACATGACTTAAACATGTATGTCCTGCTAGTTGCCGTCTATTACAATCAAGCCTTGCACTGAAAGCACTTTCAATGAGCATGATTTTTTGTCCAGGAGTGGGCTTAATCTGTGAAATTTGCCCTTTGTGTGCACTTCTGTGGCGTGTATTTAATTCATAAGTTGACCTGCTTGGTGATGGTGAAGTGGTTTTTCAGTCCTCTCTATGTTCTAAGAATGCAGTCTTCCCAGTGAATCTGGCAGCAGCATCTGGGCATGCAAATCAGACAATAGAGTGTTATCCCCATTGCTGGGAAATAACCAGGAAATAACCTGGTTAAAGACCTTAACCAGTTGGACTGAATTCTCTAATTATAGTCCAAAGAACTAAATTAATAGAACCTCACAAGCATAGGCATATTCATTAACTTTCAGACGTTTTTATATTGGGATGCAGGGAGTAACTAGGAACAGAAATTGTGCATTTCTAACACACCTGCCCATTTCTTCTCCAGAGGCCCCTGATGCCACCAGAGGCGGCATCACTGAACTAGCCTGCAACGTACACTCCCTGAATGAGTTCAAACTGCGCATGTTGTCTCCATGAGACGCCATCTTAACCGACATAGATTCAAAGCACTATAGAGAGAAATATAATGGCGTCTTTTTGTAGGCACTAACTCTGCCATGGTTTGTTGGACAAAGCTTATGAGGAAATTAATGGCATTTTTGGGGGGCGGGATAAACACTGAAAATAAGTTCTGTGGTAAACACAGGCTTAGAAGATCTTATAGGTTTTGTTCTATGAGATAATCTTCATCAGCTAAAGTCACTTTTTGTGAATTGTGAAAGATTTATGTAATTTAAAAAAGCACAAAAAGGCTTCATAATTCATAAAGATCATATTATCTCATAGAACAAAACGTATAAGATCTCCTAAGCCTGTGTTTATCACATACTTTTTCAGCGTTGCAAAGTGCAAAGTGTATTCAAAGTTTAAAAAGGCTTCTTAGGTTCGTAAGTTCCACATTAAAATCTCATACTTGATTTACCCTAACAAAAAACATAGTAACAAATATTTGTATTAATTATAATCCACACAATAATTGCTATTTCTTGTTTCTGCAGGATTTCTGCAGGATTTTAGCAGAATATTTTTAGGCATCTAAAGCTAATTTCTTGCATTTCTACACAATCCAATATGCCGTCTCTATTTAAAACAAAAAGTAAGCAAAAATGCCCACAGTCATCAAGGTAAGTAAGAGATCATTATTAAATGTGTTTGGGATTAATAAGACTGAACTAGATCCTAGGAAATTCAATAATAAATATTGTGTTAACCAATAGACTTTTGATTGTCTTTATTAAGACATCCTCTATATTAAATTTCATCCAGACCGACCAGCCTGCCCGAGCCACCTGCACTCCCGACCCCCACCAGTCTCGGGGCGACAGGTAGCCTAGTGGTTAGAGTGGTGGACTTGTAACCGGAGGGTTGTAAGTTCAAATCCCTGAGCTGACAAGGTAAAAATCTGTTGTTCTGCCCCTGAACAAGGCAGTTAACCCACTGTTCCCCGGGTGCTGAAGACGTGGATGTCGATTAAGGCAGCCCCCCGCACCTCTCTGATTCAGAGGGGTTGGGTTAAATGTGGAAGACACATTTAAGTTGAAGGCATTTGGTTGTACAACTGACTAATAATGGTGACTTTGACTAGTCTATAAATCAACTCTGTCCCAACACAATTTCCTTCCCAGTTCACACCTAATTTGTTTAATTGCCAAGGGAAAGGTTTGGAAACAAAAAACACATACACCTCAAATATACATTAACACACAGAAACAGCAAATCCTAGGCCAATGTCAGAGTGACAACACACAGGATGGCCCCCAGGGCCAGGACTGAGCAGCCAAGCAGCTAGGGATTGCCTAAATAGGTATCTCCCCTGACATGGGCATGCTTTCAATACAGACTCCTTTTGTCGTACTATATTCCATATAAGACATCCAGACCTTATGAAAATTGCCCAATATACCCTTAATCTTCTAATAAATCAAATCTAGTGACACATAACTTGACATTGTGGGAGGATAACCAGCCTTTCAATTAATGGCAATGCATTTCTTAGCCGCTATAAATGCTTGGTTACATAGTTTCTTCTGATAACAGTCTCCAGTATCAACAAAAACAGGGAGAAGAGAGAATCTGTAGACATGCTGATATAAAATAACATAAAGAAAATTACATTTCTGAGTATAGTGCCTTCGGGAAAGTATTTAGACTCCTTGACTTTTTCCACATTTTGTTGTTAGAGCTTATTCTAAAATTGATTAAATGTAAAAAAGAATCTCAGCAGTCTACACACAATAACCATAATGACAAAGCAAAAACATGTTTTTAGAACATATAAAAAACAGAAATACCTTATTTACATAAGTATTCAGACCCTTTGCTATGAGACTCGAAATTGAGCTCAGGTGCATCCTGTTTCCATTGATCATCCTTGAAATGTTTCTACAACTTGATTGGAGTCCAACTGTGGTAATTTATTGAACATGATTTGGAAAGGCACACACTTGTCTATATAAGGTCCCACAGTTGACAGTGCAAAAACCAAGCCATGAGATCGAAGGAATTGTCCGTAGAGCCATGAGACAAGATTGTGTCGAGGCACAGATTTGGGGAAGGGTACCAAAACATTTCTGCACTATTGAAGGTCCCTAAGAACACAGTGGCCTCCATGAATCTGTATTGGAAGAAGTTTGGAACCACCAAGACTCTTCCTAGAGCTGGCCGCCTGGCCAATCTGAGCAATCGGGGGAGAAGGTCTTGGTCAGGGAGGTGACCAAGAACCCGAAGGTCACTGACAGAGCTCTAGAGTTATTCTGTGGAGATGGGAGAACCTCCCAGATGGACAACCGTCTCTGCAGCACTCCACCAGTCAGGACTTTTTGGTAGAATGGCCAGACTTAAGCCAATCCTCAGTAAAAGGCACATGACAGCCCGCTTGGAGTTTGCCAGGAGGCACCTAAAGACTCTCAGACCATGAGAAACCAGATTCTCTGGTCTGATGAAACCAAGTTTGAACTCTTTGGCTTGAATGTCAAGTGTCACGTCTGGAGTAAACCTGGCACCATCCCTACCGTGAAGCATGTAGGTGGCAGCTTCATGCTCTGGGGATGTTTTTCAGCAGCAGGGACTGGGAGACTAGTCAGGATCGAGGCAAAGATGAACGGAGCAAAGTACAGAAAGATCCTTGATGAAAACCAGCTCCAGAGCTCTCAGGACCTCAGACTGGGGAGACGGTTCACTTTCCAAGATGACAACGACCCTAAGCACACAGCCAAGACAATGCTGGAGTGGCTTTGGGACATGTCTATGAATGTCCTTGAGTGGCCCAGCCATAGACTGGACTTAAACCCGATTTAACATCTCTGGAGAGACCTGAAAATAGCTGTGCAGCAACGCTCGCCTGACAGAGCTTGAGAGGATCTGCAGAGTAGAATGGGAGAAACCCCCCAAATATAGGTGTGCCAAGCTTGTAGTGTCATACCAAAGAATACTTGATGCTGTAATCTCTGCCAAAGGTGCTTCAATAAAGTACTGAGTAAAGGGTCTGAATACTTATGTAAATGTAATATTTCATTTATTAACTTTTTTCAAATTTGCAAAAATGTCTATTAAAACTGTTTTTGCTTTGTCATTATGGGGTATTGTGTGTAGATTGATGAGGGGAAAACATTATTTAATCAATTTTAGATTAATGCTGTAACGTAACAAAATGTGGAAAAAGTCAAGGGGTCTGAATACTTTCCGAAGGTGCTGTAATTCAGTTTCACTGGCATGTAGTATGTTCTATGAATGATTTTAGACTGAAATTTAAAAAGTAATTTATGTCTGAGATTATATGATCACGATGGAGCATTCAAACCTATCTGTATCCATTCATCATCATCAATAGCTTCTACAATTTTTGTGTCATCAGGAAAAGGCTTATTTGTCTCTGCCTGCAAATCTTCCTCCTAAAAGGTAGGCTATATCCTATAGGTCTATGCAAAACGTAGCAAGTGTTGCTTTCATCATTCTTGCTGCTTCCAGTTCAGTAGCCATACCTGCGAGATCAGGAGTGAATGTGGTCTCAATTAAATAGAGTAGGCTATAGCCTATGCACAGGAGGTTGGTGGCATCTTAATTGGGGAGGACGGGCTTGTGGTAATGACTGGAGCAAAATAAGTGGAATGGTATCAAATACATTAAACACATTGTTTCTATTTGTTTGATGCCATTCCAATTGCACCGTTCCAGCCATTATTGTGAGCCATCCTTCCCTCAGCAGGCTCCACTGAGCCTATGCATGGGCGGAGAAGCACGTGGCCGTTATCTTTCCAAGGAAATGTACTTCCTAAATAGGCCTATGATTAGGCTATAGTTTACTACATTGCCTGGAAACAGGCCTAAATATTGATCACCCATATTTCTCCGTCTGAAAATCTTCCCACTCCTAAAAGGTAGGCTATAAAAATAGCTCAAGAGAAAGTGCAAGTCTCTCCAACTCAGCTCTCTTCAAACTACATCTAGCATATTGGCTGATATAGCCCAGTAATACAATGTAAGGGCCATGTGAGAATCTCTGGTAAATTAACCTATTTCTTAAATTATTTTTGCACTTTTGATATTGCCTATAGGGTGCAGATTTGCTGGCACCATGGCTGGGAAATGAGTTGCGTCACATACACCTAAAAAAAACATTGCGGGACTATGGTTGGGTTTGGGACCAGTTCTTGCGGTAGCAAGTGGGAGTTGGACAGAAAGCCAGTGGGTGCGGGTGGGAGCGAGATGAAGAAATTGGTCCTATGCAGAAGTCTATTATTACTGTTTATTACTGTGTCAGTGTGAAAAGTAAGGAATTAGCTAGGGAAACTGACAGATCAATAACGTTACATAGCCATACTGACTAATACAACTCACATTGCACTGAAAAATCATCAGAATATCAATCTTCAATCGTTTGGCCAATGGTTTCATCATCTGATTCAGGTCTAGTGTGATTGAGGCAAAAATAATAGCTAACATTTGTCAACTTTTGGTCAGGTCTCTCTCGAATGACAAATCAACTGGCAAAAGCTAGCCAAGTTTATTTACTTCTGAAACAGGACAAAACAAAGGCTACAAAACATGTCCATGCAAACAACAGCTGTTAGATAGTAACAATAGCCAGCACATATCGCTATCTGACAGATAAAGAGAGGCTAGAGCTTTACCTGGCTGTGGTAGCTACTAGCTAGCGTAGCTTATTCATTCACCTCAGTCGAGAGCAGATTAAACATTAGTTAACGTTACATGTCAGTTAAAATAATAGCTCAGCACTACGAATAAGCACTAATAAAAAAAAATATGTTAAGTTAAACAACAGTTACCTTGCCAACTACATCAGTCTGCTAAATAGTATCCACTTTCTGCTTGGTTTGCTTTTACAACTCTGTGAAAGAGCGCAACACATACACACTGAACTATGCTCAACTCTTCCATTCTGGTCAAGCCAGCCTAGTCCTAAAGCACACCGTTGCTGCTTTTTGTATCACATTGCAATTATGAAACTGGGGGGGACAAAAATGCAATTTCAGAATGTGGGGGGGACATGACACCCCCGTCCCCAGTGAAAGTGGCGCACCTGATTATCTGCCTCAAAAATAAGCTATTACAACAGTGACCAGGCAGCAAATAGGCAAAGTGGATCTGTGATATACTATATTGTAACTTCTGTTCATGTGGCCATCATAGAGAGGTGCAGTCATCTCAGAATAGACACTCCTCCCTGTCTGACCTGCTCAGCAAGGTGTGTCCAAGTTCGAATACCAGTTATTCATCCCACGTGGTGCATTTGTGGGAGGCAGTACAGGGAGGCCGTACAGGTGTGTCTCTCTGTGTGTTTCTGCATGAGTGTTTACTCTGTTATCGGCTCCCTCTCTCTCTTACTCTGTTTCTTAGTGTGAATGTTTACACAGTAATCTCCTGCTGATCCTGTCTGATGGGTGAGGTGCCGTTGCACAGGCCGAGCAGCTTAGGTAGCCAGAGAACATAGAGTGGAGAAGGACAGAAGAGAACATCACCCACAAGAGAGATACTGTTTTCCACCAGATTGACATGAACAAAAATAAAAGGAAGAGGAGGAACACAGGAAATAATTGATTTTTAGAGAAGAGAAAAGCGAATTCTCCAGAATGTGGAATGACCCTGTAGACACTCCGTACTGGTGAGAGTAGATGGACCTGGGGTTCTAATGTGGCTCTGGGACACACAGGAAGTCGCTCTTCTCTTCAGCATCACATTGTATGTGTGCCACCTAGGTATGTATCATACCCATACATGGAAACACTTCTGTGAGCATGTATCCATAAATGGACATACTGATTTGTATGTGTTTAAATGTGAGTGCTTGTGTGTTTAAGGGCATGCCTATGTTTGCCTCATAGTGTATGGTGTATGCCAAGCAATTTCAGAAGAAACTTTCTTCTGGTATCAGTTGACTAACTTTGAGTATTTCCCAACTTTGCTCTGATGTGGTTTGTACAGGTGAAACAGAATAATAGTACAGTTAGACACAAGTGGTTTGTTAATTCCCCAAAACCTGGATAGGGCCTGATGGTTTCAAGGCATATCTTTGGCAGCCATACTGTTTCTCTGTCATTCTTTGCATGCTTTAACACAATTCTTTGTGCATGCTTCATCTTGTGTGCACACACCTTTAGTTGGACTGGTGTGTCTGAGTCTGTAATTCACATTGATTGAAACACATCTTACATGAGAAAACAGGGGGGGCAGAGACAGAACAAGAGAGAGTCGAAACAGCAGGTCCGGGACAAGGTAGCACATCTGGTAAACAGGTCTTGGGACTTTGTGTAATACATTTTGTGGATCTAAATAATCCTGGACTATCGGACCACCATTTTATTACATTTGCAATCGCAAAAAAAATAATTCACTAAGACCCCAACCAAGGATTATCAAAACACGTGCTATAAATTCTCGGACAACCCAAAGATTCCTAGATACCCTTCCGGACTCCCCACACCTACCTAAGAACCTAATACCCCAGATGCAATCGCACCGCTAAAAACAAAAACATTTGTCACAAGAAACTAACTCCCTGGTTTATTACAGAAAATACCCAAGCCCTGAAGCAAGCTTCCAGAAAATTGGGAACGGAAGTGGCGCTCCACCAAATTGGTTGAGTTTTCCGACTAGCTACATGGACAAGTTCCTGCCTGGTTTAGATCTTATCTGTAGGAAAGATATCAATTTGTCTCTGTGGATGGTTTTAGGAACACTATTGTTTTCACAGTGTATAAAACTTTAGGAACACCTTCCTAATATTGAGTTGCACGCCCTTTTGCCCTAACAGCTTAAATTCTTCGGTGCCTGGACTCTAAAAGGTGTCAAAAGCGTTCCACAGGGATGCTGGCCCATGTTGACTCCAATGATTCCCACAGTAGTGTCAAGTTGGCTGGATGTATTTTGGGTGGTGGACCATTCTTGATACACACGGGAAACTGTTCAGCATGAAAAACCGAGCAGCGTGGCAGTTCTTGACACATTCAAACCGGTGCGCCTGGCACCTACTACCATACCCCCGTTCAAAGGCACTTAAATCTTTTGTCTTGCCCATTAACCCTCTGAATGGCGCACATACACAATGTCTCAATTATCTCAAGGCTTAAAAATCCTTCTTTAACCTGTCTCCTGCCATTCATCTACACTGATTGAAGTGGATTTAACAAGTGGCATCAGTAAGGGATCATAGCTTTCACCTGGATTCATCTGGTCAGTCTACGTCATGAAAAGAGCAGGTGTTGCTAATGTTTTGTACACTGAATGTATACTCTACCTCTTGGGTATGTCATTCGGAAACTCAATGTAAACTTTCACTGCTATGCAGACGACACACAGCTGTACATTCCGATGAAACTTGGTGAAGCCCCAAAATTGCCTAGCCTCGAAGCCTGTGCAGCAAATGTTTTACTTTTAAACTTGCCACCTACATGCTAGTTCAAGGTCCCAAGAAACAAAGAAATCTTCTTTTTGATCTGACAATTTATCTTGATGGTTTTACAGTCCCCTCAAATAAAACTTTGAAGGACCTTGACGTTACTCTGGATCTTGATCTCTCTTTTGACGAACAGATAAAAAATATTTAAAGAGCAGCTTTTTTCCTGGAGTGATGAACCTCCCTTGTTGTGTCTGCCTGACTGGCTCCCCTCTTTCCACTGGGATTATCTGCCTCTGACCATATTACGGGGGCTTAGTCACTGTCTTGATAATGCTCTCCCGTGCCATCCTTAGGTGGGGTGAATCACGTCATGCCATGCTTTTTTTCGCTAAACTCGACTTCAATGGGTTGAGTCACTGGCGTGATCTTCCTGTCCGGTTTTGCGCCCCCTTCAGGCGTGCGATGGGTGAGATCAGAAATGCCTAATTTACATAAGTATTCAGACCCTTTGCTATGAGACTCGAAATTGAGTTCAGGTGCATCCTTGAGATGTTTCTACAACTTGATTGGAGTCCACCTATGGAAAATTAAATTGATTGGACATGATTTGGAAAGGCACACACCTATCTGTATAAGGTCCCACAGTTGACAGTGCATGTCAGAGCAAAAACCAAGCCATGAGGAAGAAGGAATTTCCATAGAGCTCCGAGACAGGATTGTGTCAAGGCAGAGATCTGGGGAAGGGTACCAAAAAAATTTCTGCAGCATTAAAGGTCCCTATGTCAACTGCACATCTACCATTCCAGTGTTAAATTGCTATATTGTAATTATTTCGCCACCATGGCCTATTTATTGCCTTACGCTCCTTATCTTACCTCATTTGCACACATTGTATATAGATTAGTTTTTTTTCCTACTGTATTATTGACTGTATGTTTGTTTACTCCAACTCTGTGTTGTTGTATGTGTCGAACTGCTTTGCTTTATCTTGGTCAGGTCGCAGTTGTAAATGAGAACTTGTTCTCAACTTGCCTACCTTGTTAAATAAAGGTGAAATTATATATATTTTTAAATATGAACACCTTCATCATTCTTAAATGGATACGTTTGGAATCACCAAGACACTTCCTAGAGTTGGCCCGCCCGGCAATATGGGATAAGGGTCTTGGTCAGGGAGGTGACGAAGAACCCGATGGTCACTCTGACAGAGCTCAGAGTTATTCTGTGGAGATGGGAGAACCTTCCAGAAGGACAACCATCTCTGCAGCACTCCACCAATCAGGTCTTTATGGTAGAGTGACCATATGGAAGTCACACCTCAGTAAAAGGCACATGACAGCCCACTTGGAGTTTGCCAAAAGACACCTAAAGACTCTCAGACCCTGAGAAACAATATTCTCTGGTCTAATGAAACCAAGTCTTTGGCTTCAATGCCAAGCGTCACGTCTGGAGGAAACCTGGCACCATCCCTACAGTGAAGCATGGTGGTGGCAGCATCATTCTCTGGGGATGTTTTTCAGCGGCAGGGACTGGTAGACTCGTCAGGATCGAGGCAAAGATGAAAGGAGCAAAGTACAGAGAGATCCTTGATGAAAACCTGCACCAGAGCACTCAGGACCTCAGAATGGGCCAAGGTTCACCTTCCAACAGGACAACAACCCTAAGCACAGTGGCTTCGGGACAAGTCTCTAAATGTCCTTGAGTGGGCCAGCCAGAGCCCGGACTTGAACCCGATCGAACATCTCTGAAGAGACCTGAAAATAGTTGTGCAGCAACGCTCCCCATCCAACCAGCCCGAGCTAGAGAGGATCTGCAGAGAAGAATGGGAGAAACTTCCCAAATGCAGCTGTGCCAAGCTTGTAGTGTCACACCCATGAACACTCGAGGCTGTACTCAAATCAAATCAAATTGTATTTGTCACATGCGCTGAATACAACAGGTGTAGACCTTGCAGTGAGATGCTTACTGACGAGCCCCTAACCAACAATTCAGTTTAAAAAAAAAATACAGATAAGAATAAGAGATAAAAATAACAAGTAATTAAAGAGCAGCAGTAAAATAAATGCAAATAGTCTGGGTAGCCATTTGACTAGATGTTCAGGAGTCTTCTGGCTTGGGGGTAGAAGCTGTTTAGAAGCCTCTTGGATCTAGACTTGGCACTCCGGTACCTCTTGCTGTGCGGTAGCTGCCAAAGATGCTTCAACAAAGTACTGAGTAAGTAAGGGGTCTGAATACTTATGTAAATCTGATATTTTCGTTTTTTATTTTGAGTAAATTTGGCTAAATGTATAAAAACCTGTTTTTGCGTTGTGTGTAGATTGATGAGGGAAAAAAACTATTTGATACATTTTTGAATAAGGCTGTAACCTAACAAAATGTAGAAAAAGTCAAGGGGTCTGAATACTTTCCAAAGGCAATGTTTACTGACTGTCCGTACTGCCTATAGACACACTGTTTGTGTGTATATATATATATATATATACAGTACCAGTCAAACGTTTGGACACACCTACACATTCATTTTTCTTTAGTTTCACTATTTTAATAGAATAATAGTGAAGACATCAAAACTATGAAATAACACATATGGAATCATATAGCAACCAAAAAAGTGTTAAACAAATCAAAATATATTTTTGATCTTTAAAGTAGCCAGCCTTTGACTTGACTACAGCTTTGCACACTCTTTGCATTCTCTCAACCAGCTTCATGAGGTAGTCACCTGGAATGCATTTCAATTAAAAGGTGCCTTGTTAAAAGTACATTTGTGGAATTTCTTTCCTTCTTAATGTGTTTGTGCCAATCAGTTGTGTTGCTACAAGGTAGAATGCTGTGGTAGTTTTGGTATACAGAAGATAGACCTATATGGTAAAAGACCAAGTCCATATTATGGCAAGAACAGCTCAAATAAGCAAAGAGAAACGACTGTCCATAATTTCTTTAAGACATGAAGGTCAGTCAATGCGGAAAATGTAAAGAACATTGAAAGTATCTTCAAGTGCAGTCGCAAAAGCAATCAAGCGCTATGATGAAACTGGCTCTCATGAGGGCCGCCACAGGAAAAGAAGACCCAGAGTTACATCTGCTGCAGAGGATGAGTTCATTTGAGTTACCAGCCTCAGAAATTGCTTCCCAAGTAAATCCTTCAAGTAACAGACACATCTCAACATCAACTATTCAGAGGAGACTGCGTGAATCAGGCCTTCATGGTTGAATTGCTGCAAAGAAACCACTACTAAAGGACACTAATAAGAAGAAGAGACTTGCTTGGGCCAAGGAACACGAGCAATGGACATTAGAACAGTGGAAATCTGTCCTTTGGTCTAATTAGTCCAAATTTGAGATTTTTGGTTCCAACCACCGTGTCTTTGTAAAACGTAGAGTAGGTGAACGGATGATCTCTGCATGTGTGGTTCCCACCGTGAAGCATGGAGGAGGAGGTGTGATGGTGTGGGGGTGCTTTGCTGGTGACACTGTCAGTGATTTGTTAAGAATTCAAGGCACACTTAACCAGCATGTCTACCACAGCATTCTGCAGCGATACACCATACCACCTGGTTTGCGCTTAGTGGGACTATAATTTGTTTTTAACAGGACAATGATCCAACACACCTCCAGGCTGTGTAAGAGCTATTTGCCCAAGAAGGAGAGTGATGGAGTGCTGCATCAGATGACCTGGCCTCCACCAATTGAGATGGTTTGGGATGAGTTGGATTGCAGAGTGAAGGAAAAGCTGCCAACAAGTACTACATATGTAGGAACTCCTGCAAGACTGTTGGAAAAGTATCCCAGGTGAAGCTGGTTGAGAGAATGGCAAGAGTGTGCAAAGCTGTCATCAAGGCAAAGGGTGGATACACAATCCCAGTGGGTCAGAAGTTTACATAGACTAAGTTGACTGTGCCTTAAAACAGCTTGGAAAATTCCAGAAAATGATGTCATTGGAGGTGTACCTGTAGATGTATTTCAAGGCCTACCTTCAAACTCAGTGCCTCTTTGCTTGACATCATGGGAAAATTAAAAGAAATCAGCCAAGACCTCAGAAAATAAATTGTAGACCTCCACAAGTCTGGTTCATCCTTGGGAGCAATTTCCAAATGCTTGAAGGTACAACGTTCATCTGTACAAACAATAGTACGCAAGTATAAATACCATGGACCACGCAGCCATCATACTGCTCAGGAAGGAGACACGTTCTGTCTCCTAGAGATGAACGTACTTTGGTGCAAAAAGTGCAAATCAATCCCAGAACAACAGCAAAGGACCCTGTGAAGATTCTGGAGGAAACAGATACAAAACTATCTATAGCCACAGTAAAACGAGTCCTATATCGACATAACCTGAAAGGCCGCTCAGCAAGGAAGAAGCCACTGCTCCAAAACCGCCATAATAAAGCCAGACTACAGTTTGCATCTGCACATGGGAACAAAGATCATACATTTTGGAGAAATGTCCTCTGGTCTGATGAAACAAAAATAGAACTGTTTGGCCATATTTACCATTGTTATGTTTGGAGGAAAAAGGGGGAGGCTTGCAAGCCGAAGAACACCATCCCAACCGTGAAGCACGGGGGTGGCAGCATCATGTTGTGGGGGTGCTTTGCTGCAGGAGGGACTGGTGCACTTCACAAAATAGATGGCATCATGAGGTAGGAAAATTATGTGGATATATTGAAACAACATCTCAAGACATCAGTTAGGAAGTTAAAGCTTGGTCGCAAATGGGTCTTCCAAATGGACAATGACCCCAAGCATACTTCCAAAGTTGTGGCAAAATGGCTTACGGACAACAAAGTCAAGGTATTGGAGTGGCCATCACAAAACCCTGACCTCAATCCTATAGAAAATTTGTGGGCAGAACTGAAAAAGAATGTGCGAGCAAGGAGGCCTACAAACCTGACTCAGTTACACCAGCTCTGTCAGGAGGAATGGGCCAAAATTCACCCAACTTATTGTGGGAAGCTTGTGGAAGGCTACCCGAAACGTTTGACCCAAGTTAAACAATTTAAAGACAATGCTACCAAATACTAATTGAGTGTATGTAAACTTCTGACCCACTGGGAATGTGATTAAATAAATAAAAGCTGAAATAAATCATTCTCTCTTCTATTATTCTGACATTTCACATTCTTAAAATAAAGTGGTGATCCTAACAGAGATAGGGAATATTTACTAGGATTAAATGTCAGGAATTGTGAAAAACTGACTTTAAATGTATTTGGCTAACTTCCGACTTCAACTGTATATATATATACACTGCTCAAAAAAATAAAGGGAACACTAAAATAACACATCATAGATCTGAATGAATGAAATAATCTTATTAAATACTTTTTTCTTTACATAGTTGAATGTGCTGACAACAAAATCACACAAAAATTATCAATGGAAATCAAATTTATCAACCCATGGAGGTCTGGATTTGGAGTCACACTCAAAATTAAAGTGGAAAACCACACTACAGCCTGATCCAACTTTGATGTAATGTCCTTAAAACAAGTCAAAATGAGGCTCAGTAGTGTGTGTGGCCTCCACATGCCTGAATGACATCCCTACAACGCCTGGGCATGCTCCTGATGAGGTGGCGGATGGTCTCCTGAGGATCTCCTCCCAGACCTGGACTAAAGCATCCGCCAACTCCTGGACAGTCTGTGGTGCAACGTGGCGTTGGTGGATGGAGCGAGACATGATGTCCCAGATGTGCTCAATTGGATTCAGGTCTGGGAAACGGGCGGGCCAGTCCTTAGCATCAATGCCTTCCTCTTGCAGGAACTGCTGACACACTCCAGCCACATGAGGTCTAGCATTGTCTTGCATTAGGAGGAACCCAGGGCCAACCGCACCAGCATATGGTCTCACAAGGGGTCTGAGGATCTCATCTCGGTACCTAATGGCAGTCAGGCTACCTCTGGCGGGCTGTGCGGCCCCCCAAAGAAATGCCACCCCACACCATGACTGACCCACCGCCAAACCGGTCATGCTGGAGGATGTTGCAGGCAGCAGAACGTTCTCCACGGCGTCTCCAGACTTTGTCACGTCTGTCACGTGCTCAGTGTGAACCTGCTTTCATCTGTGAAGAGCACAGGGCGCCAGTGGCGAATTTGCCAATCTTGGTGTTCTCTGGCAAATGCCAAACGTCCTGCACAGTGTTGGGCTGTAAGCACAACCCCCACCTGTGGACGTTGGGCCCTCATACCACCCTCATGGAGTCTGTTTCTGACCGTTTGAGCAGACACATGCACATTTGTGGCCTGTTGGAGGTCATTTTGCAGGGCTCTGGCAGTGCTCCTCCTTGCACAAAGGCACAGGTAGTGGTCCTGCTGCTGGGTTGTTGCCCTCTTACGGCCTCCTCCACGTCTCCTGATGTACTGGCCTGTCTCCTGGTAGCGCCTCCATGCTCTGGACACTACGCTGACAGACACAGCAAACCTTCTTGCCACAGCTCGCATTGATGTGCCATCCTGGATGAGCTGCACTACCTGAGCCACTTGTGTGGGTTGTAGACTCCGTCTCATGCTACCATTAGAGTGAAAGCACCGCCAGCATTCAAAAGTGACCAAAACATCAGCCAGGAAGCATAGGAACTGAGAAGTGGTCTGTGGTCACCACCTTCAGAACCACTCCTTTATTGGGGGTGTCTTGCTAATTGCCTATAATTTCCACCTGTTGTCTATTCCATTTGCACAACAGCATGTGAAATTTATTGTCAATCAGTGTTGCTTCCTAAGTGGACAGTTTGATTTCACAGAAGTGTGATTGACTTGGAGTTACATTGTGTTATTTTAGTGTTCCCTTTATTTTTTGAGCAGTGTATATATATATATATAAAACTGAAGGTAGTTGATCCGTTGTTCATAAAAAAGGCAAGTGGGAAGTCAAGAAATTACACATCAGTGTCTGGGTAATAATATGTTGATTTATCTGATTCTAAAATACAAATATATCAATATATTTCAAGTTCTCTTTATCTATCATACATTAAAAACCACTGTTCCTCTCGCTTTCCCTTCCTCCCTTCACTATGTTCTTCCTCCGGCAGCTGGAGCCATCTCAATACGGTCTCCTCAGCAGAGTCTGACCAGGCCTGTCCAACAGGATGTATTGTTCTCTGTGGACATCTCCTGTGTTGGGATTCCCACAATACAGTGGACCTTTATGTCTGGCAGGGTGAGCAGAGACATTGGGGCCTGGCAACCTGGGGGGTATACCAATGTATCAGAGGACTACATGGACCGAATCCTCATGTACACTAATGGATCTATGGGACTTTCGGACCTACGTATTCAGGACACTGGCTTCTACGTGATCACTGTGACTGAACTGTCCGGGAGAAGCAAAGATGCAGGATTTGTCTTGAATGTGGAAGGTGAGTGATTGGTGGGTGCAGGCCTATATCACAATGTGGCATTTTGCTTTAGGCTACAGTGTTAGTGTTTCATCATAGCTGACATTTACAATTACCCCGTTATGAAACTGTTTTCCTCTCAGTGCTGGAGGCTGTGTCTGTAGTGGCCTTATGGTGTTATTGAACAGTATCTTTACGAGTAGTTCAGTTCAAGTGACCTTCATTGAACTCTACCATTATGAGTAAGCTAGTTAGTGGAAGTGAGAATAAACATGGTGTGTTCTCCCTCCCTGTGTTGTAGAGGTTCTGTATGAGGACCTCCAGTACCTGGCAGTGTTTGCTTTTGTGCTGGCCTCCCTGTCTGGCTTTCTCATGGTCTCCATGTGGCTCATGGACAAAGCCTACAGCCAGATCAATGCATGGAGACAGAGGAGGCAGATGCCAGGTAAATACTTTTAGAATGATTTTGGTAATATAAATATTTAGTAATTCAATGACTCAAGTTTGATTGTTCTTGTGTGTCATTGAATTTCAATTGAATTTCAATTTTTTTGTATTATCTCCAGAGAATGATGTAACTGAGCTGCAACCTCTCTGATATGAAGATCTGAGAAAGCCAGATGAGACTGCCCAACAACCAATATGAGCTCAAATGAAAGACTCATTTTATAAATCAATGAAAGCATCCACAGCGTGTAAATGTCACCAAGTTACTGATTCCAGCAACAGATGAAGGATTATCAACCTATGTGCCTCAAGACAAGCTGCATGTGTTATTTTACTGTACATGAAAACTGTATCACAACAACTGATATTAGTCCACGCTATTTTATGTAAGGAAACACACTGACAAGTGGAAACAAATTATATATTTATTTTCACAGCTGAGGTCTTTCAGTTTCTTTTACTGTAACATTTATAAAAGATATATATAATAACAATAATAATAATAACAATAATAATACATTGGCACAGGTAAGTCAAATGTCCAAGCAAATCTACAAACATCAATGCATGATTTCCACAAAAGTGGATCAAGTTAGGATTCACACCATAGAAAAAAATTGGAGATAGCGAGAGAGTGTGATAGTGGCCAGACCTAAGGACAGGGGGTGAGGGCAGCCATGAGAAGCTCCATCTTCTAAACAAAGTTGCATCCCTCCATCTTGCTCCAGTGGACCTCTTTGTAGGGCCCTCGCAAGTGGTTCCACTTCCATTCCTGGATGACGTCAGACTTGGGCAGCTCCTTGCTCTGGCTGCGTGGGAACTGGACCAGGACCTTACAGCCACTCTCTGGACCATTACGCACTGGAAAAGATACAACACATTCATTTGGACAAATATTAGCATTATCTTAAGTTTCAGTCTTTCAGATCATCCTATTAGTTTTTCGACTAAATTATCTGTTTAAGGTGCATGACGGCCAATATGCTAGTGACCGTATTCCCCGTTGGAGGAGGCAACGGTGATGGCCGAGGCATTTCCGATGCTCTCCACAGAGCCAAGGCCCACATGGTTACTGAAGCTCAGAACATGCCAATCCATCACCTTAGCCAGCTGCTGTACCGCATGGACCTGGTGCTGAGACATCTGTAGTACCAGGGGACAGGGGGGCACTGTTACTCACTAGTTCAGACAGGAAGCCACAAAAAGGCTACATCAATACTTTGAAATGGATTTGAATAAAAGTTTCCCTGGAGCAATAGGCCGTGAAGAACTAAAGTAGGTCTAGCAAATGCATCTAGTCATGCATTTTAGAACATACAGCAAGCATTTTAGGTGGCTTCTAGCTATACTTGACTGTAATACAGAGTACATAAACAGCAGGTGGTGATGTGAGAGCAGTCACTGTGTCCCCTGACCTGGGAGAGGAGGAAGTCCTGCAGCTCCTGTTCCTGGTGAGAGAGGGTGATGACACGGCTGTTCCTGTGCACCACTCGGATCTGCTCAACCCCTATGTTCAGCTGCAGCTGGATAGACCTGCACACACACAGAAGGTCATAGAACATTCTTTCTCCATGGTCAAAGTTTTATCTAGACAAGACCTTTACCAAACATTGAACAATAAGGTGAAACCTCTTCTTCTGTTGTTCGAACATGGAACCTACCTTTTTCCTTTTAATTCATTCTCCACTCTCACCATATGTTCTATTCTAGAGGATATGTCACCCCTTCCTGGCCCAGAAGTCTATTCTCTGAACACTGTCCCCCAAACCATGTATAAAGAGCACTCATCCTCTGTTGCTCTGGCCTAGCCAGTCCTCCTGGCTTTAACAGTGCTCTGCCTCTGTTACTCTGGCCTAGCCAGTCCTCCTGGCTTTAACAGTGCTCTGCCTCTGTTACTCTGGCCTAGCCAGTCCTCCTGGCTTTAACAGTGCTCTGCCTCTGTTACTTTGGCTTAGTCAGTCCTCCTGGCTTTAACAGTGCTCTGCCTCTGTTACTTTGGCTTAGGCAGTCCTCCTGGCTCCTGCTCCACTTACTTGCAGATCTGCTCGTAACCCTGGGAGGTGATGAGGACTTTGACACTGGACTCATACACATCGTTGATGTTGGACCAGTGGGCCTGGATCTGGGGGTCTTCTACACGGCTGGCCAGGTTGTCGATGGTCAGTGCCGTCCTGAAACAGACACGAGGGGTGGAATTGCAGTCAACGTTGAGTTGCTGTCCTGTAAAATTCTAATTCAGTAACATACTGTTTCATTGTGCAAACATTTTCCTGATTTGTGATTTTACAACAAAGATAGGAGGTGCTTTGACTGAAACAACAAGCCTGACAGGAGAGAAGACATTTATAAAAAGTTTGAAAAAAAACAGTATAATAGTATTAGCTTGTCATTAATGTGTGATGTGGTGTGTGTTTGTGCCTACCTGCTGCGTAAGAAGATGTGTTTGGCCTGTTTGATTATATTCTCCAGTAGACCCTCATTCTGCTGCAGGTTGGAGATCTCAGCCTTGTCGTAGGCCATGGGCCCTGCCATACGCTGCCTCTTGTGGCCAAAGGGCAAAAGCATCTCCGGAGACTTAGAACGTACTACTCAAGGTAACACAGACAAAAAAACACATTTTAAATGCATTAATTTTGCATGGTTTCATGGAGTATGAATTTTCCATAGGCTACAATAACCCTCCTAAAAGCATTGTAAAAAGTCCTCACCTGGAAAGGGTTGAGAGATGATCTGGTTCTTGACTACGATGTGGGGGATCTGGAACTTGATCTGAAATTTGAGAGAAATAAGCTTTTTGTGCGTATGGAACATTTTAGCAATTTTTTATCAGCTCATGGGACCAACATTTTACATGTTGCGTTTATATTTTTGTTCAGTGTAGTTGGCTAGTTGGCAATGAGTGATGCTAGACATTGTCATATCCTGTATTAACCCCTTTCTTGGGTAGGCACAAAACTACCTTCATACTTCCATTCGTTTTTTAAACCAGTTCTGGTTACCTTCAGGCAAGTCCCATGACACTTGTGGAGATGTAGAGCAAAACGGAGAACACCATCGTGTTCGTGAGTCTGCCATTTCCATAATACTAGTTTGTAGGCCAAACCGTTCAGATGCAGAGATGTGAGAAGACCGATTGTCTGATATCTCTAGTTTAAATTGACAGATTTTGATGGGGATTGTTGTTGTTATTTAACTGAAAGGAGCACCATGGTCAATCCGATTCTGCATTGGCTGTGCAGCATTTACTGTGGTATGGCCTCTGCAGAAGTCAGGGCATTCATACTTCTTGAGCTTTGCAGGGCACAGAGCTGTTGTCAAGGAAGTGAGTTTGTGTTTATACAGGACCTCCAGTCCCCACCTACCGTCAACCAATCATGTCAATGCGGAGCTATACGGAGCCCTCACATTGTTACAAATTTGAAAGGCCATGGGGATGCGGTAAAGAGCTTGATTTAGCCTCAGCATGCCTACTGAGGCTCCGGAACTGCGTCATACCCTCCATACGGAGCCTCCGACCACATTTTCGGATCAACCATAAATTGGCTCAGAATATCAGAATTGGGCTCCATGTCAAAACGCAGCCATAATCGTCCACCTTCAGGGTTATAGTGCAGAAGTTGTCATATGCTGAGGCAGTGAGGAAAGTAGAGGAAGATGGGTCAAGGGGGAGGGATCTTGAGATGAGTGGTGAGAGTAGTAGATCTGTACCAGTACAGAGGGATAGTGATATATGTTTCAGTAAGATTGTATTTGTAACATTTATAGCAATGGTTATCAACTGTAGGGATTGAGGTTGTGGTGGCAGCTGCAGAGAGGTACTTGGGTGTGCGAGACTTGACATCAGAAGAGTCTCAGAAGAGTGATGTCCCATCTTTTCAGGTTGTTGGCATGAGGTAGGACTAAATAGATTTAAATAGTGGAGTAGTTTTTTTTGTGAGTGTAGTGTTAGATGGTAGTTTATTTATTTTTTTCAAGCAAACTATATGGGAGTTGTACTCCAGTCTAGTATGTGGCGGTAAAGCAAGATTGGCCACCTTTTGGGCATGGTGGAACGCATCCAATCACATGATTTAGCGCGCAGTTTAAAATACAGGAAGTGACGTTTGACGACGAAATAACGCTTTCACTCGTTGGCATGGATTCTGGCTAAACAACGCTTTGGAGGGGATTTTATAACGCATTTGAACCTTAGCTACTTCAAATTAGCATAGTGTTTTGTTTATTTGTAATCCATCATCAATATTTAAACAATTTAGATTGCGAAAACTGGCAAACGTGAATATTTTCCCTACTCTGAAGTCTCTGGTGCTAGCTAGCTAGCTAGCTAGCTTAGCACAACTGGCTGGCCTTTGTTTGTCATGAAGGTTTTCAGCCAGTGCCGTTGACCAGCTAACTAATATTTTCGCCTTTCAACATCCCTGAGTTTTATAAAGATGAAGAGAAAGGTGTCTCGATTACGGTTAAGTCCAAATGAAGAAGCTCAACTCATTCGAGAGGAACACGAGAGGAGAAGGAAGCTGCGAATACAACAGGTATAAAGTAGCTAACGCCTTACACTCGCTCTCAGTGACCATGCTTTAAAATATATATATTTCACGTTTATTTAACCAGGTAGGCAGGTTGAGAACAAGTTGTCATTTACAACTGCGACCTCGCCAAGATAAAGGACAGCAGTTCGACACATAGTTACACATGGAATAAACAAACATACAGTCAATAATACATAATACTGTATATATACAATGAGTGTAAATGAGGTAAGATAAGGGAGGTAGGGCAATAAATAGGCCATGGTGGCGAGGTAATTACAATATAGCAATTAAACACTGGAATGGTAGATGTGCAGAAGTTGAATGTGCAAGTAGAGATACTGGGGTGCAAAGGAGCAAGATAAGTAAATAAGTACAGTATGGGGATGAGGTAGTAGGATGGGCTATGTGCAGGTGCAGAGATCTGTGAGCTGCACTGACAGCTGGTGCTTAAAGTGAATGAGGGAGATAAGTGTCTCCAGCTTCAGTGATATTTGTAGTTTGTTCCAGTCACTGGCAGCAGAGAACTGGAAGGAAAGGCGGCCAAAGGAGGAATTGGCTTTGGGGGTGACCAGTGAGAAATACTTGCTGGAGTGCGTGCTACGGGTGGGTGCTGCTATGGTGACCAGTGAGCTGAGATAACGCGGGGCTTTACCTAGCAAAGACTTGTAGATGACCTGGAGCCAGTGGGTTTGGCGACGAGTATAAAGCGAGGGCCTACAGGTCGCAGTGGTGGGCAGTATATGGGGCTTTGGTGACAAAATGGATGGCACTGTGATAGACAGCATCCAGTTTGTTGAGTAGAGTGTTGGAGGCTATTTTGTAAATGGCATCGCCGAAGTTGAGGATCTGTAGGATGGTCAGTTTTACGAGGGTATGTTTGGCAGCATGCGTGAAGGATTCTTTGTTGTGGAATAGGAAGCCGATTCTAGATTTAATTTTGGATTGGAGATGCTTAATGTGAGTCTGGAAGGAGAGTTTACAGTCTAACCAGACACCTAGGTATTTGTAGTTGTCCACATATTCTAAGTCAGAACCGTCCAGAGTAGTGATGCTGGACGGGCCGGCAGGTGTGATCAGTTGAAGAGTTTTTTTTTTTGCATTTGAGAGCAGTTGGAGGCCATGGAAGGAGAGTTGTATGGCATTGAACTCATCTGGAGGTTAGTTAAGTGTCCAAAGAAGGGCCAGAAGTATACAGAATGGTGTCGGTCTGTAGCATTTTGGGTCTAGAGTGTCTCCCCCTTTGAAGAGGGGGATGACCGCGGCAGCTTTCCAATCTTTGGGAATCTCAGATGATGGTTGAACAGGCTAGTAATAGGGGTTGCAACAATTTCGGCAGATCATTTTAGAAAGAGAGGGTCCAGATTGTCTAGCCCGGCTGATTTGTGTGGGTACAGATTTTGCAGCTCTTTTAGAACATCAGCTATCTGGATTTGGGTGAAGGAGAAATGAGGGAGGCTTGGGCAAGTTGCTGCGGGGAGTGCAGGGCTGTTGACCGGGGTAGGGGTAGCCAGGTGGAAAGCATGGCCAGCTGTAGAAAAATGCTTTTTGAAGTTCTCAATTATAGTGGATTTGTCGGTGGTGACAGTCTTTCCTAGCCTCAGTGCAGTGGGCAGCTGGGAGAAGATGCTCTTATTCTCCATGGACTTTACAGTGTCCCATAACTTTTTCGAGTTTGTGCTAGAGGATGCAAATTTCTGCTTGAAAAAGCTAGCCTTAGCTTTCCTAACTGCCTGTGTATATTGGTTCCTAACTTCTCTGAAAAGTTGCATATCGCAGGGGCTATTCGATGCTAATGCAGAATGCCATAGGATGTTTTTGTGCTGGTCAAGGGCAGTCAGGTCTGGAGAGAACCATGGGCTATATCTGTTCCTGGTTCAACATTTTTTGAAAGGGGCATGCTTATTTAAGATGGTGAGGAAGGCACTTCTAAAGAATGACCAGGCACCCTCTACTGACGGGATGAGGTCAATATCCTTCCAGGATACCCGGGCCAGGTCGATTAGAAAGGCCTGCTCGCTGAAGTGTTTTAGGGGAGCGTTTTACAGTGATGAGGGGTGGTCGTTTGACCGCAGACCTATTACGGATGCAGGCAATGAGGCTGAGATCTTGGTTGACAACAGCAGAGGTGTATTTGGAGGGCAAGTTGGTTAGGATGATATCTATGAGGGTGCCCGCGTTTATGGATTTGGGGTTGTACCTGGTGGGTTCATTGATAATTCGTGTGAGATTGAGGGCATCAAGATTAGATTGTAGGATGGTCTGGGTGTTAAGCATGTCCCAGTTTAGGTCACCTAGCAGCACGAGCTCTGAGGATAGATGCTTACATCCTGCCAGTGCATACACTACCAAATGCTGATCATTAGCTACCACTCTCTCACAGGTGCGGGAACAGGAGCGGTATATCGCTCTTCAAATCCGCACGGAGGTGCAACAGCGACGGGAGCGCGAGCTGCAGAACCTTGCAGAGGAGTTGAAGGAGGAGTGGGAGCAACAGCAGAGTGAGAAACTGGAGACCCTGCAAAAGCTATACCAGGACAATCTCAGAGTTTTGGGAGAGGGACATAGAAGTGCCAAAGAAAATGTAAACACTCAACTCTCAACCCATGTCTTAGCAATGTGTGATATTTTGCAGGCTGCCAGTGTAACTTTACTGGGTTTTGTAAGAATTTTTAAGCAACTTGAGTCATGCCCCAGATCACAAAATACCTGTGTCTTTACTTCGCTATACAACTGGTTGATCAATGCACGCTTCTTGTTTCCCCAGGAGCCTGACTGGGAGGCAATTGCACAGAAAAATGAGGAGAATCATGTTCGTGCAGATGAGCGCTATCGAGTAGCCCTCAAAGAGCTCAAATCACAGAGACAGAAAGATCAGGAGGAACAAAATCGGTGAGGCTATCAACTGGATTTTATTTGGTCAAACAAACATGGGATTGTTACATTGTTTGATATTAAATCTGGGATGTTTTTCTTCTCCCTCAAGTTTTATCGAGGCTAGGAAGAAGTCCATACAGGTGGAGAAGGAGAGGGCAGCAAAAGTGGCCAACCTCCCATCCCTTCCACCCAACCCAATTGAGGTACAATTTAATGTTTAGGAATCGAGCACATTGTGACCTATGGTCATACCAGTAAAAAGTTGTATTCCGAGCCTGTAGGTTTGCGATGGAAAGTTCTTAATCAAAGGCACTGTAACAATGGAATATAGAGCTCTCCTTCCAAACCCACATACCATTCTTAAAGCACACATTTAACTAACAATATTATATTGTAGTATGTGCAAACAGCACTCTCAGTAGATCTTATCAAAACAATTCCAGCAAATATATTCTCAAATTTTGTGCATTTCTTTTTACTGTTAACAGAATATTGAGTCAAGGAAGCTGCATGCAGTGAAGAAATCAGACGTGGATGCCTTCTCTGTGACTCACTATCATATGCCAGAGACTGCAGTGGACAGGGAAGTTGACACGGCACAGGTAATCTATCTTTAAAAACTCAAAAAGATGCAATGGCCCAGTGTGATATATTGTCCTCTTTCTAATGTAACCGGTGCACCCCCAGCCAAACGCACAGGAGGTGGCATTGGAGGAGATGCTGCGCCTGCAGGAGCTAGGACAGGAGGAGCAGAGGGAGAGACGGGAGCAGCTGGAGAAGGCTCGTCTCAGGGGTAACCACGCACTGAGGAGGGAACAGCTCACACAGGTGCATACTGCTACACAATCACACTCACCTTGTTTAAGACTATTCAAGTGATAACATGAAAGAAAAGTTAATGTACAACTTTCTGCGTAAAGAGGCTAAACCTGTCCTGAGATGTTAAATGAATTCCTGAAATCCTTTGAATGCATATTGTATGCGTCAAGGCCAAAACAACAGCAATACATATGTTTGCCCCCCGCACCTCTCTGATTCAGAAAGGTTGGGTTAAATGCGGAAGACACATTTCGGTTGAAGGCATTCGGTTGTACAACTGACTAATAATGGTGACTTTGACTTTGACTTTGACTAGTTGGGCAGGAACGACCTACTTTGTTTTGGCTGTATCAGGACCGAGAGCGCCTCCTGGTGGAGCTGGAACACATGCATCAGACAGACCTTTTGAGGCGCAGGCAGGTGATGGCTCAGATGCCTGCCCAGATCTTCCAGCCGCTCCACAAGAGACAGGAGATGAGGGAGGACTGGCAGAGGGATATGGAGTTCGCCTTCGAGGACATGTACACTGGAGAGAGGAGTAAGGAGGGGGTGATCCAAATCATGATACATTTTTCATTGCTCTCTCTGCAGCAATGTTTTTTTACTCTGGCCCTGTGAACAACATTTGTTGGTATTGCCATGGTGCGTAGATAAGAAGTTTTACTTGGTTGAAATGGAGACATTGACTCTATCCCATACAGAGTAGTGTGGAGATACATATTATTATGGCACCTAATTAGTAATTACCATTAGTACGTTGGAGTGGAGTTTCTCTTTCGTCTAATTAAACCTGTGCTGATCTCTTGCCTGCAGGAGTGAAAGGTGACCTGGTGCTGCAGCTGGTCCCAGAGCCTCTCCCAGCTGTGTCCACTGGCAGCCAGGATGAAGACCTAGACCTGACCCAGGAGGAGGCCACTCCTGACCTTACACCCTTGGCTGGGGCAGAGGAACAACAGGATGAAGGTGAAGAGATGCATTAATTTCTGCTGTTGGACTCTGGCTTTGATTGTTTAATTTACTGACTATCAGAGTATGACCATAGTGTTGTCAAGAAAGATGTGGAAACTGTAATAAATGGAGTTGGATCGTGTGCACGAAATAAACTATTGTTTTGTCTGTCATTGTAGAACCATCCAGGCCTCTAGGTGGTGCTCCCAGACAGGCCTTGAAGAAACTATTGACCCGCATCAGGTCACAGAGAGACCAGTGGAGCTACCGGAGGCTGGTTGATCCCCCCTGTGTGACTGCCAAACTACTCCGACAGCAGAGTGCGACACGTCCGCAGGCGGTACAACCATTGAGACAGGTTCTCTGGCCAGCGAGGAGAGGGGCCGACCTTTGACAACTATTCCCAGACTCCCTGACCCCTCTCAGTCAGCCCAAGGTTAGTGAGCCCTTGGTAGATCTTCTTGATTTGCTGCTACAAGGCTGAAGGGTCAAGAGAAGCATTTTTTTCTATTGTGTTTTTTTTGTGATCCATTTAATGTATTTTATCTGATCAGCTATAGAGACAACAGAAGAGTCCATAGTGGCTGGTACCCTGCTCCATCCTGATAAGCAAGCCATCAAGATCCACACATTTGAAACTGATAGGAAGAGAAGGGTGTGTGTCTTTGTATCTATGTATTCATGCGTCCATAAAATGTCTGCGTAATATATAGGTCTTGAGTGGGGTGGGGGTGTAAAAGAAAGTGAATGTATTAACCTTTCTGGGAAAGTGTCTCTAAAGCTGAAAGCTCATAGTTTGCCCTGTGGCTGCCTCTGTTGTCCAGGAGGAGGAGCTGGAGAGGCAAAAGCAGGAGCAGATAGCCTTGCTACAGGAGTTAGAGGAGAAGAAGAGCAGGCTGGAGCTGCTGCTGCAGGAGGCCCAGCAAGAGAGAGAGCAGCTGCAGACTGCCATGAACCAGGACACAGCTGCTGCATCTGCAACACAGAAAACACCAGCCCAGGACGTCACCTCTGTCAGCTTTGCTGCTCCAACTCCTGAGGTAGGTGGATGTGGGTGGGATTGTGTGAATAGATGTGGTTGTGTTGGGATTGTGTGTGTGTATTTATCTGAACCACGATGTAAATCAATAAAATATATTTCATGATGGTTTCTACACTTGAACTGAGCTGTGTGTGTGTGCTTGAGCGTGAGCCATGGGGTAAATCAATATTACCCTGAACTGAAATATTTTCAATATATTTCATGATGGTTTCCTACACTTGAACACTCCATGTGTTTGACTGTGTGTGTTTCCACATATGCGACACTGACTAGTTCTGTTTGTCCCTGTGCAGTGTACTATACCCTCAGCTGCTGAGGATGACCACTTCAGGAGAATCAAAGAGTATCAGCAGCGTCTCTTTGACCAGAACAGGTGTGTTTCTCGCAATGGCTGATTCATATGATGAAATTAAAACATTTAAAAGAGCTGCCTATTGCTGATTTGTGTATCTCATGTGCACAGCAGATATCTTAGGGTGGCAGGTAGCTTAGCGGTTAAGAGCATTGGGCCTGTAACTGAAAGGTCACTGGTTTGAATCCCAGAGCCTACTAGGTGAAAAGTCTGTCTGTTCCCTTGACCAAGGCACTAAATGCTAATTTGCTATGGCTGACCCTATCTGTCGTATTTGACAATAATAAAAAAATATTTAAACGCCTATCTTGTCTTATGTCTTCTGCTATGGTTGTTTTTGGTCATTTATTTCAAAACAATTTTCAATGTTTCAATCTCTTAGGCTTCATAAGCAGTCAGTGGAGGAGGCTCGCCGGCGTCTGGAAGAGTACCAACGCACGCTAAGAAACCGCTACTCTGGTGTAACTACGTCAACACTTCTCCCTCCTGGTACCACAGCCCGTCCTCTACCACACTGTAAAGGAGGAATCATTCCCCCGGCAGTGCCCCTAGAACTCCCCTCTGGTTCTGCCCTGCTCCCCTGTCTCCCTGTAGCACTTAGTCGCCACTCTAGAGCTCATACCCCTTTGGACCTCCCCACACAGGAGCCCTCCATCTTGGCTCAAACTCTCTTCCTCCCTGGCACTACAGTCGGCTTGCATATTAACTCCAGAACCTCACCAGTGCAGCTAGAACCCACCGCTGAAAGCCTAAGGGACCAAAGAGCAGGTGTTTGGCTGGCGGACAATGTGTTAAGTAGGGTCACAGAGGACGTCCCTGAGAGGCTACCTCCACCCTCTACCTCATTGGACCCCCAGTCCTACAGACCACATCCTGTTTCCCTCCACCCTACTCCACACATCCCACTCCCATCAAGAACTGACCCCATCCCACCCATCAGCCTAACCCTTTCAGAAGAGTCAGCTATTCTCCCTGGGGAGGCCCCGGTGAATCCTGGGTCTGTCCTGCGGGCCCCGGCCATGTTTGGGGAGGAGGTGGAGAGGCAGAGGCAGGAGTTACGGGAGGCCCAGCGGCGGGTGGAGGCCCAGAGGGAGGTGCTCTTCATGCAGCAGAGGGAGCTGGTGGAGGAACAGAGGGAGCAGAGGAGGAGACAGAGGGAGGTGTTACAGGCACTGCTCACTGCTGACGACACACAGGTAAGGAAACAAACGACACCGTAAGGGTTTTACCTGCTGTTACTAAGGCAGGGCTGCTATTGGTTTAAAGTGATTCAAAAAGTAAGAGTAACACTAACATGGAGAACTAATAGGTAGCCCAAATATGTACATTATGTCAATGAAATTGCATTGATATACTCTGCCTACTGACTATAAAGTAGCTTACCAGCCATATCTGTGTCTGTGTCTTTCTCTGTGTCTGTCTGTCTCTGTGTCGCTCCACCAGCCTGGTCCAGAGACCGCTGATGGTTTGGGGTCAGAGGTCCTGGGGTCAGAGCGTCTCCGTCTGATGGCAGCTTTGCTCCGGGCCATCGAGGAGTCCAATGGGCAAACCTCAACATCTGTAGAAACCAGTCAGAGCCAAGACGACACACTCGACGTCCAGAGTTCACACCCAGACAGACCTGCCCCTCACACACTCCCCCACCACCACCCCCGGGCAGCCAAACCCCCGGTGGCCCGCGCCAGGCTGGCTGTCATGGAGATGATGACAGAGCAGCACGAGCTCAGTGCCATCCAGGAGGTGGAGACGCCAGCCAACGCCAGCCTGATCACAGGTCAGCCAGCCACACCCACCGGGGGCACCATACACCACACGGCAGTGGTCAACTCTGGTAACCACTTGTATACATCCTTCATAAACAAGCGTGTATCTCTCACCAGCTTCTGTGTATTGTGCAGAAGAGAGTGTGGCGGTATCTATTGAAAGGGCAATCCCAGAAGAACAGGACCCCTCTGCCCACTCTGAGAGAGGTCACTCCAGCACTTCTGTGTCCAGTGCATGGGAACACACAGCTGGGACAGGGACTGGGAGTGAGACAGTAACCGGGTCTGGTAGATCCAGCAAGCTGTCCTGGAGAGAGAGACTACGGCTGGAGGCTGGTGCCTCTCCTGGACCTGGTAAGGAATGGATGAAGGGGAATAGGGAGATATTTTATGCCAGGGTGGTTACCACAGGAGTATTAGATAAGGATCCTTTCACTTTTCTAAGATTTAGACTGATGGTCATGGAGTCTTCTTAGACATTTTCAGTCACTCTAATCCAACTGTTCTTTGTCCTAGATCCTACCCCAGCGCTCCCAGAACAGTCTTACCACTCCTGTGAGTTTGGGAGAGGTGTCCCTGGTAAATATCCTACAGAGGTGAGGGTTTTTACTGGTTCTATTTCCCCCTCCGAGGTCCACCATATTGTGGATAAATTATAAGTTGCCAAATCTGAGGGTTTGTGGTCTGTCCTACAATACCTATGATATTGCTTGAGAAGCAGTTTTTTGTTTTTGTGTGTGTTTTGTGACTGTCTGGGTTTCTGTTTCCTTTCTGAGCCATGATGTAAATCAATATTACCCTGAACTGAGGTATATTTTCAATATATTTCATGATGGTTTATACACTTGAACTGAGCTCTCTGTCTGTCTGTGTGTGTGTGTGTGTGTGTGTGTGTGTGTGTGTGTGTGTGTTCTTTCTGAGCCATGATGTAAATCAATTGTTCCTGAAGTATATGTTAAAACATTTCATGAAGGTTTCTACACTTGAACTGAGCTCTTTCCACAGTGTTATTTATATACAGTCGCTACGTTATTATACCCTTCCTGTCTAACCCTGGTGTCTTCCCCTGTATTGTGTCCCTGTCATCTGTGTTGTCCAGTTGGAGAGCCTGTCCTTCCAGTCAGCCCGTAGACTCACAGAACCTGACTACCTGTCCTCCACCATCTCTTCTGGAAGCTATGCCACCACTGACCCTGAACACACCTCCACTGACCCTGAACACACCTCCACTGACCCTGAACACACCTCCACCCAAATAGGTGTGTGTGACTTGTCTGTAGGCCTGTCCAATTGAGTATATGTTCGGTCATGTCAGAAATGAGTTAGGTTTCAAATATGTCTTATCCTCTTTTTTCTTTTTTTCCCCATAAGCCTCCTCACTGCTCTTGGCTGGGCTGGGAATGGGAGGAGGAAATAAAAAGGCATCGGTCAATGGCTCCTCTTCATCCAGACACAGTTCCTGTAGGGACGTATCTGGTACTGGGTCTCCCATTTTAGACTCACTCATACACAGCAGCAGTATCCAGCGCATCATAGACAAATACACCAGGGAGCTCAACTTTTCTCTTAGTACTGCTGGGAACCAGACGGGTACACACACAATTTGAATATTTCTTTTTGATTATAGTATCCTATAGTAGTGAAATTCCAAACAGCAGCCTCTTACAATTCCCCTGTCTTTTTCTAACTTCCTCCTCCCATCCAGGTCCATCTGCAGTGATAGAGGGGTCAGTGTGTGAGGAGCCAAGCTCCTCTGTGTCGCAGCAGAAGCCCTGGTCTAAGCTACTGCAGGAGAATGAGGGACCAGACAGGGCCCCTTTTTGGGGGGCCGACCCACACACACTCCCCTCGGACACAGAGTCAGGAGCTCAGAGGCACGACCAGGTGGGTTCATCAACACCCTCGCACTTCATTCAATGGCATTATGTTTTCAGAGTAAGTATTCAGATTTAATTTAGTATCAACATTAACTAATTCAAGGTATCTCTTTTCTTTTTTTTTGTTTTGTTAAGGAATGGGACAACACTGTCAACCGGATCATGGATCGCCTCTCAGACAAGTGCTCCTCATTGGTTCTGGACCAGGGGCGGGACTCCACTATCAGCCCAATGACTGGTCAGCCCTCGGATAAGTCATCCTCGCCGGGCCAAGGGTGGGACTCTATTTTGAGCCGAATGATTGGCCAGCTCTCAGGTCAATCAACCTCACTGGACCAAGGGTGGGATTTGACTTTGAGCAGAATGATTGGCGGGCTCTCCAATCAGTCAACCTCTGTCAGCCAGCGACTGGACCAGTCATCCCAGTGGCTAGATGAAGTCCAGGATGAGAGCCGGATGATGAGGCCTCTGGTTGGAGAGCTGGATGAGTCTGCTACCCAATGGAGTGGGAGCTCAGGTAACCGAGTCAATTAATATGGATTATATATTACTATGTGTTGGCTTGTGTTATTGCATGTCTTATTTCAGTGTGTAAGAGCACATTTCTTGCTAATGCTATACGGACACCTGATTTAGTTAGTTATTTATTTTTACATTAGAAGCTGGTGGTTCTAACTCCCTAGGCTGGGTGGATCTGAGGGTCTCGGGCCAGACAGGAGTGTCTTCTGACCCAGAGGGAGCCCCTGAATCCCAGTTACTGAGCAGCTCTTCTTTTCCTGGACGGGAGCCTCCGCCACAACCACACTACCAGAGCCTGCAGCACTCTGGGGCCAGCTCCCAGGAAGCAGACAGGACTGGGGGTGAGTCTATTAGAAATGTTTTCTAATGATGAATCAGAATTCCCTGATATTCTTTTTGACCTCATCCTCCATTTCCTGCAGCATTCACACTGACCCACCTGCGAACTAGTATTCCCCAATCCCTCATTTGTTGTGATGATATGGCTGAGGTACTAGGTTCTGACTGTTAATATTTTTACCTCTGTTCTGTCTCTCAGTGGATCCAGCCTCCGACTCCTTCCACCCCCTCCTGGCTGAGGTCACGCACAATGAGACAGCTGAACCCTCCATGACCTTTCACCTTCCAGAAGAGGAAGTGGAGGGGCTATGTTCCCACGACGAAGACGGTGACCATGAAGCACCCGTAGGGGACCTTGAGCTCTCTGCATGCTCAGAGGAGGATGACACAGACCCCTCCGTCACCTCTGAACCCTCTCCTGAGCTGATGAGAGGAGAGGAGGAACCACCACAGCCCTCAATCGCCCTGCACGACTCCTTGTACCAGCTGACCACGTCCCAGTGCCTCCCCCATGACTCTGCCCTGCAGGTATCCCCTGGAGCGGAGGAGGTTGGTCTAGTACCCTGTGAAGATGTCCCCACTTTGGACATGCCACTTGAAGGAGGGGACACTGATATGGAGAGTTCACCAGCACCTCAGAGAGTTGACCAAAGAGATGCTATTAAAATTGAGGACCTGGGTGCAGGAGAGCCAGATGACCAGCTATGTTCAGAGTCAAAGATCAGCCCTCCCATCTGGGAGAGAATAATGGTATGTATTTTATGATCTTTTTTTCAGTATTCAAATGTTTTTCAGACTTTGGATCCAGTGAAGGGGTTGTGTTAATGGATTTTAGTCGAGAGGCGGGAGTCTTGAGAAGGAGTTTTCTGTGATGCTATTGGTTGATCTGTGTGATCCTCCTCTCTCTTAGGAGGTGGACAGTGTGAAGGGGATAATGGACGAGTCCATGCTGACCCTGGTGAGCCTGACAGACACCACACTACAGGGCCAGGAACTCACAGAGGAAGGAGAGATGGAGGTATCAGACCAAGAATATGCTGAGAAACAATACGTTGATTGCCCAATGACCAGAGGAGTCTGAAGACTGAGTAACTGAATCTCGGCTGCAACCTCCTCCGCTGCATGCATTTTGTTGGGTAGTCTCTGAACTTGGTGTGATGTTTTCTAGGAATCAAAGTCGACAGTGTTGCCAGAGGAAGACGCCAGCCTTCAGGAGGAAAAGACAAACCCCTCTCATGCAGGTGAGAAGCAGAAGACCTGAAACTTCTCTGGCTCCTACTCTTCTCTCTTTCCTTCTCCGAATCCTTTCTTGGTCTGTACAAGGTCCTCAAGTGCTTTAAGTGCATACGTAAATCCTTGCTTATACTTCTTTTTTTCTATTTCAATGGCAAGTGATGCTACTGGAGTTCCAGTCGTGTCCCAGTGTAAATCTACAGGAGGCTTTCCAGCAGAAACGCAGAGCCCTGATCCAGAGGTCTGCACGCAGGGTGGAGGAGATTCAAGCCAAGAGAGATGAAGCCAGGGTCAACACAATCACCAGGGCCCAGTCTGACCCAACCACTGTTCAGTCAACCACTTCTAAACCCAGGAGAGAGGGGAGGAGTGCAGAGTCAACCCATGCAGGAGGGTATGCCAAGCAGAAAAAGCAACAGCCAAAGCCCCAAGCTCCCTTGCAGCCTCCCATGCTAGGTAACAATAGAATATACTACAATAAGTATAATATTGTGTTAACAACCAACCAACACATGGAAACTCTTGGGGAAGGAAAGTGGGGTTAGTAATGGGTCAAAGACTTGGTCTTATGTGTTGTAGAGTTACTGAACCGAGTCCTCCTCTCTTTGTCCTCGGTGAGTGAAGCCAAGCTGAAGAAGGTTGGGGAGGTGAGGATCAGCACTCCTGAGATAAGGAAACAGGATGTGGCTGAGATGCGCAAGAGAACAGAGAGGTAACAAGTTATTTCTGTTTTCTGGTCGAACAAGACCCAACCACACATCACATTAACATGATCTGATATCTGACACGTTTCTCTCATGACCTCCCTCTTGGTTGTCTCTCTGCAGGTTGTACAGCCGACTAGATGAGGTGAAGCTTCAGAAGGAGGTCAGGAGCAGACAGGAGGCATATGCCAAAAACAGGGAGAAGGCCAACGAGTTTCATAAGGTAACATTTAAAATAACCCAATGTTTAAATGAATGAAATATGATATTGGTATAGCATGGCGCCAGGGTTGTGGGTTCGATTCCCACGGGGGACCTGTACAAAAAAAAGTATTAAAATGTATGAACTCATTACTGTAAGTCGCTCTGGATAAGAGTGTCTGCCAAATGTTTAAAACGTAAATGTAAAATTATATTGAATTAATTTAAATTTAAAGTTGATTGATGTACATAAACATTAGTCTGTTTAAATGTATATGAATTCTGTTTTTTCTCTTTACAGAAAACATTACAGAAGCTACGGGCCAAGCAGTCTTCGCAATGATATTGAAGATCTAGTGCTGTTGTCATGTGTGTTTGCACGTATTTTGTACTTGAGTGTATACATTGTAATCAGTAATTTAAAAGATAATATTTGTAATAAAGTGTATATACATAAATTAGTGTTCAGTCTATGCATCACTACTTATTACTGTGTTCACACAACAAAAGCAACCAGTGCACTATTACACACTATGCTGTAGGTACCTGTAAAATGATTTTTTGTTTTAGTCTTTATATAAGTTGTTTGCTGCTGCGTTTGCAAATCCTTATACGTGTAATAATGGCAGGCGCAAGAACAAACTGAAAATAACTGGGGCGTATTCATTACGCCGGTTCTGTTGCCAAACGTTTATCGAACGAAATGATGAGGGACCTACATGAGTTTGTCCAATAAATCTCCTTTCGCTGTGTTTGCTTCCGTTTGGGTCTTAAATTGTTTCGGTAATGGAATACGCCCCGGCTCGAGGCAGTTGCAACTTGCGCTGGTCCGCCAGCGGTGGCCTTTGTGATTTTATGAGGCAGTATCCGAGCGCTGTCCGTTTGAGAGGAAGCTGTGAAGACGCGTCGCTATAGAGACAAGTGCAGGAAGTAGCTGCGGGCGATTTCTGGTAAGTAGTATTTTCTGTGATCAGGAGTGTTTTGCTACGTATTTTAGGAATTTATATTAACGTTACTGAATTGTGGTGCATGTGTTGGTTTGCACAGGGAGTTGTGCGGTTGCTTGGCTCATGTTTAGACGCAAGCTAATGTTAACTTTAGCCAAAACTGATTTAGCTAGTACTATCGGTCGTCGGTTCAAATGTTGCACGGACGGGATTATTGATTCTGGCTTGATACTGACGACTTGATGGTGTTCGTAAGCACATTAACTACGTTAGTTCGTTAACTTAACAAGCCAGCATATTTGTTTACCTACTTGTCAAACTAGCTAGCTTTATTGCAACATATATGCATTTTACTAAAGTGAAGATGTTCGTCAGCGCATATGTGGGCATCATATGTGCATATTGATGCTGTGCTCCTTCTCTACCCCCTCCTGCTCACCAGTAATGTTCCGCCCAGTGATCCAGCCCCTGAGTGCAGGGGCCACTGCCCCAGAGGCGTTGTCCCTGCTACACCAGCGTCTCTTGGTGGCAGAGGAGCAAGCAGAGGCTCTCATCAGAGATATGGGCAGTCTGGGAGTGTCTAGAGAGCAGCTCCTGGAGCCCGTGCAGAGGGACCACATCCAGCCTCCCATTAGCCCCGTGAAGATGCACCGTGCCCTAAGAGAGCCCGGAGGAGAAGGGCTACTGTGGCGCCAGTGTGATGGGCTAGTGAGCAGGGTATGTCGCATGGAGAGCCTCCTGCAGACACTCAAACTCACCACTTTTCGCTTGGAGACTGAGAGAGACCTGGATCCCTCACACTCAGGTAATGGCTTTGACAACCTGAATCAAAACAATGTCACAATAAACACATTAGGGAAGTCGGTCATTTTATCTTTTGCTAATGGCTTGTCAACACCATTCTGTTCCTTTTTGGCTCAATCAGTCTTCCTCTTATTTCCTATCCACATCTGTCCCTCTGTCTGCCTGAGCAGCCCGTCTGAAGGAGCAGCTGTCTGCGCTGCAGCAGGAGAGTGATGAGGAGCAGCGGGTCTCCAGAAGAGAGGTGATGCGGTTGAGGGACCTGCTCCGCGAGGCCTGCCTGGACAGGGATGAGTCCCGGGGGGAGGTGCAGAGACTGGGGGAGGCCCTGGAGGTCGCCACCACCTCCAAGGTACCCAGACCAACCACATTCCACCTCTCAGCAACACACAGGCTTTATGTCAGAGTTTACCCACCTTTTATTTACTAATACAGCCCTGATGAGTATATGGCAAATATAGGCATTTTCTGATATTTAGATAATAACCCTATAAGTTCTGGTACTGTTGTTGCAGATTGATGTGGCTCTGGCTGCAGAGGAGCTGAAGATGGTCAAAGTCCAGATGAGTGAGAAGCTGCTGCAGGTGTGGTCACTGTAGGGGCATCATGGGACAGGGTGGTGGAGTAGGGGATGATACATGGGGCATCTGACAGAGAAGGGAATTACATGACTCTTGATCTACCTGTGTACCTTAACAACAAAAACCTTCAACTCCAATGATCCCTAACTTTTTTTTAGCTGAAGCAGCAGATGTCCCAGGAGTCTGCTCGGTCTTTTGAGAACGAGACATCCCACAGTGCACTACTTCAGAGGGTGGAGGAGATGGAGAGAGTGGTGGAGATGGAGAGAAGACAGGTACTGTAGGTGTGAAGAAATACAAGTTGAGAAAGAAAACAGAACCATTGATATCCTGTCCTCTCTGACCCCAGGCCCAGACAGTGCAGGCAGACTGCCATGCCCTGCGTTCTGATGGACATGCCACTAGACAGCGACTACAAGAGGAGAAGGACAGAGGCCACAGGCTGCAGGAGCAGTGTGAGCAGCTCAAAGGGCAGGCAGGTTAGCAACACTGCATTGTGGATGTTTTCATATTCTGCTTTACAGTGTGGTCCCATCATTTTATGTGCTAGTGTTCCTGAATGACAGATTTCATATGGACAATTAAATTGTTGATCTCTTCATCTATTTACAGAGGTGAAAGATTCCCTTGTTTTGGAGTTGACAGGTGAACTAAAAGTAAGTGCCAGCACTTGAGTGATATCAATCAACTGTGTTGTGTGTTAATTAGTGTGTATTGTGTATGCAGAGCGCACGGCTAGCCCTGCAGAAGCAGCAGCAGGAGAACAGCAGGTTACTGAGAGATGGAGGAGATCTGAGGACTGCAGCTGACAAAGTCCAAGTCAGTGGCCCACCTCAGAATATACATACTATACATTAAAGACCATTATAAACCGGGTGGTTCAAGTTCTGAATGCTGAAAGCTGTGGTATACCACAGGTTTGACAAAAAATAACTTTTTACTGTTCTAATTTCGTTGGTAACCGGTGTATAATAACAATAAGGAACCTCAGGGGTTTGTGGTATATGGCCAATGTACCACAGCTAAGGCCTGTATCCAGGCACTCCGCGTTGCGTTGTGCTTAAGAACAGCCCTTAGCCGTGGTATGTTGGTTATATACCACACCTCATCGGGACATATTGCTTAATTATACCATGGCATTGTTAAATACTTATTTCTTATTGGCTTGAAGGTCATTCTAGAGCGTTCATTATTTCCCTAAAACGCACAGTATATTTGCACGGTATAATTCAATGGCTATAGTTCATTCTTACATGTTCTAAAGTTGAAGTATCGAGTTTACATACACCTTAGCCAAATGCATTTAAACTCAGTTTTTCACAATTCCTGACATTTAATCCTAGTAAAAATTCCCTGCCTTAGGTCAGTTAGGATCACCGCTTTATTTTAAGAATGTGAATGTCAGAATAATAGTAGAGAGAATTATTTATTTCAGCTTTTATTTCTTTCATCACATTCCCAGTGGGTCAGAAGTTTACATACACTAAATTAGTATTTGGTAGCATTGCCTTTGAATTGTTTAACTTGGGTCATGTTTTGGGTAGCCTTCCACAAGCTTCCCACAATAAGTTGGGTGAAGTTTGGCCCATTCCTCCTGACAGAGCTTGTGTAACTGTGTCAGGTTTGTAGGCCTCCTTGCTCGCACACGCTTTTTCAGGTCTGCCCACCAATTTTCTATGGGATTGAGGTCAGGGCTTTGTGATGGCCACTCCAATACCTTGACTTTGTTGTCCTTAAGCCATTTTGCCACAACTTTGGAAGTATGCTTGGGGTCATTGTCCATTTGGAAGACCCATTTGCGACCAAGCTTTAACTTCCTAACTGATGTCTTGAGATGTTGCTTCAATATATCCACATTCTTTCCTCATGATGCCATCTATTTTGTGAAGTGCACCAGTCTCTCCTGCAGCAAAGCACCCCCACAATGGGATGCTGCCACCCCCGTGCTTCACTGTTGGGATGGTGTTCTTCAGCTTGCAAGCCTCCCCCTTTTTCCTCCAAACATAATGATGGTCATTATGGCCAAACAGTTGTATTTTTGTTTCATCAGACCATCAGACCATTTCTCCAAAATGTGGGATCTTTGTCCTCATGTGCAGTTGCAAACCGTAGTCTGACTTTTTTATGGCGGTTTTGGAGCAGTGGCTTCTTCCTTGCTGAGCGGCCTTTCAGGTTATGTCGATATAGGACTCGTTTTACTGTGGATGTAGATACTTTTGTGCCAGTTTCCTCCAGCATCTTCAAGGTCCTTTGCTGTTGTTTTCGGATTGATTTGCACTTTTCGCACCAAAGTGCGTTCATCTCTAGGAGACAGAACGCGTCTCCTTCCTGAGCGGTATGACTGCTGCATGGTCCCATGGTGTTTATACTTGCGTACTATTGTTTGTACAGATGAACGTGGTACCTTCAGGCGTTTGGAAATTGCTCCTAAGGATGAACCAGACTTGTGGAGGTCTACACACTTTTTTTCTGAGGTCTTGGCTGATTTCTTTTGACTTTCCCATGATGTCAAGCAAAGAGGCACTGAGTTTGAAAGTAGGCCTTGAAATATATCCACAGGTACACCTCCAATTGACTCAAATTGACATACTTTTCTGGAATTTTCCAAGCTGTTTAAAGGCACAGTCAACTTATTGTATGTAAACTTCTGACCCACTGGAATTGTGATACAGTGAAATAATCTGTCTGTAAACAATTGTTGGAAAAATTACTTGTGTCATGCACAAAGTAGATGTCCTAACCGACTTGCCAAAACTATAGTTTGTTAACAAGAAATTTGTGGAGTGGTTGAAAAACAGGTTTTAATGACTCCAACCTAAGTGTATGTAAACTTTTGACTTCAACTGTATGTTTGAGCTGCTTTTAAAAGCAAAAGTCGAATTGGAAACATTATTGGCTTTGTTGAATGCCATTATGAAAATCGAAATCTAGGACTGATGGTTTGGTTAACTAGTCTGTTTATTTGGTTACCATGGCAACTACTTTAGCTATCTAGTAAACCTAGCAACTTCATTGGATGTTGAACACATTTCTAGTGGCAAATGTGGTAAATTATAGCCATGGTATTAAAGGGATAATCAACTTGGGGCTCTATGTATTCTCTGGAAAATAATGCAACTGTGGAAGGTCAGTTCCACTCCGCTGGCACGTCGTGGAACACACCTTCCATGTCATTCATTCTTTTCCATAGAATACAGAGCCTGTTGTTGGCTATCCCTTGTTTATTTAACAATAGATTGCAGTATATTTCTAAGACCATGTGTAGATGACCATTTAATCATGAAAAATCTCTGGAATAAATTGTGACATTTTGCTCTCATGTCCTCTCACAGGCATTTAACAACCAGTTGGAGAGTCAGTGCTCTGAGTTGAGTTCAGCCCTACGTTCTCTTACCGTGGAGAAATCCAAGCTACAGACTGAACACCAGGCTAGCATTAAGGTACTGCCTCTAGCCCTCTTCTCTCTCTCTCTCACTCACACACACACACACACTAAGGTACTGTGTGTTCCTCTGTCTCTCTCAGGCAGAGAGAAGTCGTGTGGCCAAGCAGCTGCAGGAGCAAGACCTTCTGCTGGATGCAGCCAGACGCAACATCCAGGCAGAACTGCAGGGGGCGCTATCAGCTAAAGTTAAATTGCTGATGGAACTGTGGGTGCTAACTGCAAATACTCATTGGAATGAATAATCTCTATGAATGAGGAATGAATAGGCTCTCAATGATAATTCTAGCCACACACATCCACCAATAACAGCCCCTGTCTTTCTGCGACACAGGGAGACTCTGAAGGTTGACCACGCCCAACTTCTTCAGAGTTCCACGGTTGCCCAAGAGACAGCTGTCACTCAGCGGGAGCTGTTGGAGCGTACCATTGAGAGGCTGCGGGGGGATCTGAACTCTGCTGTAAAGGAAGGGGAGGTCATGAGGACAGACCGGGACAGTGCAAAGACTGAGGTGCAGCTGCCTTGTCTCTTAGAAAATACATAGCCTAAGAGTACAAGGTTGTGTGATAGAAAAATTGCAAGATTAATGTTTAATACTGTTTATGCATCGAATGGTTGTTTTATGCATTAGAATAGGGTTCTGTTAGTACTCTCTCATCTGTGTCTGTGTGAACTGAGAGGTGCCTCTGATGCTTAATGCTGACAATTGATTTATGAATGGTTTGGTTTCATAGAATGCATTTCATAGAATGAGTTGGTGTTTGTTTAATGTAAGGTACCAGGGAGAGATGGCTCGGGTATGGATAATGATGAGAGGAACCTTGTCTTAGGGGCCAAACTCTAGTTTCTATACAATAACAACAGTCTTCACAGCAAATGCTATCTGGCTGGGGGATACTCCTTTCTCATATATCAAGTCTCACCGTTTGACCCATTCCACACATCTGCTGTATGCCATGTAGACTAAGAGGGTCTATCTTTGCTATAAAATATATTTGTATTCTTTCTATGTCAGAGCTCTCGGCACAACACTCAAGATTGTTGGGTCGACCAGCCTTATTATTGCAGAGTGCTTACTCTCTGCTCCCTTATTAATACGTTTTGAATAAATTAATATCCTGATTGGTGATTGACCTTGTCTCTCCTCATTAATGATTAGAATTTCCACTACCATTTTTAAAGCTTAACTGAGCTTTGCATTGTCTTTTTTTATAGTGTCTGTGGATGTTCTTAAATGTTATGCCCCTATCTCTCTGTTTTTGGGTCACAGATGTGCATTGTGGTCACTAAACTAGAGGGTGAGAGGAGTGCTCTGGAAACACAACTTGCTAAAGTCAAGGTACTGTACTGCCAATGATCTCTGACAACGATTCAGACTGATCTCAGACCTGTATGAAAAGGACCTCCGCATTCACATTGAACGCACTTCTTGTCCGAATCTGATCATAGCTTTCTTAACTGTCCTCTGTCCACTTTGCATCCTGTGTGATTGACAGCTGGAGGCAGGATCTCTGAGCTCCACCTTGCAGAAGCAGGAGGAAGAGAACAGGAGGCTCATGGGAAAGCTGGCTGTCATGGAGCACCAGCAGGTGAGAGGTCCATTCAGTATCTAGAGACTGGGTCACATCACTTTAAATCTGTCCACCCATAGTGAATGTGTGTTTGTATGTAACATACTTTCTCTATTTTCTTTCTCCATCCTGACCGTTTCCTCTTTCCCCTCACAACTCATGGTGTCCTCTTTACCCAGAATGCTCAGCAGCAGGTGGAGCAGATGCTGAAGGAGCTGACGGATAGTAAGAACAACCTGGCCTATGAGAAAGGGAAGCTACAGGTAAGGAGTTTACACTAAAACCATTGGTGGAAAAGGTACCCGATTTATCATACTTGAGTAAAAGTAAAGATACCTTAATAGAAAATGACTCACATAAAAATGAATGTCACCCAGTAAAATACTACTGGAGTAAAAGTCTAAAAGTATTTGGTTTTAAATGTACTTAAGTATCAATAGTAAATGTAATTGCTAAAATATACGTACGTAGTAAAAGCATAAATCATTTCAAATTCCTTACAAATGTTTTCTTGTTTTTATTTACGGATAGTCGGGCACACTTCAACACTCAGACATAATTGACAAATGAAGCATGTGTGTTTAGTGAGTCCACCAGATCAGAGGCAGTAGGGATGACCAGGAATGTTCTCTTAATAAGTGTGTGAATTGGACCCTTTTCCTGTCCTGCTAAGCATTCAAAGTGTAATGAGTACTTTGGCATGTCAAGGAAAATGTATGGAGTAAAAAGTAAATTATTTTCTTTAGGAATGTAGAGGAGTAAAAGTACTCAAACAATATAAATAGTAAAGTACAGATACCCTCAAACTGCTTTAGTACTTTAAAAGTATTTTTTTTACTTAAGTACTTTATACCACTGACTAAAACACACCGGCCATACCTCTTAATGTGTGTGTTCATGTATCCTCATGTTGAAGTGTGTTTCCTCCTAATGCTCTTCCTCTCAACCAGACCAGGGTAGATCAACTCCAGGAAGAGCTGCAAGCTTTAAAGGACACCCATGTAGAAAGTGTCCAACAATGCAAGCTGAGCTCTGTGTTAGAGAACAAGTACACACAGGTACACACACTCATGGTAGTTATATGGTAATGTAGTAACGTGTTCATGTGTCAAAAACAAGGTGACTCCCTAACATACACCTGTCTACTCCCTTACAGGTCAGCTCTGAAATTAGCACCCTGAAGACAACCTGTCATAAACTGGAGGCTCAGCTCAGACAGGCCCAGGCTGAAGTCCAGGTGAAGGAGGGGGAGGTGGTGTCGGTGGTGGCAGCCAGAGACGAGGCTCTGAGGGACAGCCAGGCCCTGAGGGGACAACTGGAGAAACTGCAGGAGCAGCACAGGGACAAGGTCAGAGGGCTAGTAAAATGGTTATCCAACCTGGGTCCTGAAGAGCTACAGGGTGTGTGCAGGCTTTTGCTCCAGACCAGCACTAACCCACCTGATTTTACTCTGTTTGTCCTGTAGCTGTGTGAGCTGGAGGGCTGGCTGGGTGTGTCTCATCAGGGTGGGGGCAGTGTGGCTCAGACCCTGGAGAATGTTTTGGCCTCCCACTCCCGTCTGCAACACAACACTGAGACCGTACAGAAGGAGCTGGGGAGACGAGAGCAGGAGCTGGCCTCACTCAGGAGAGACAGGTCTGTGTGTCTTTGTGTCTGTGTTGTGCATGTATATGGGTGTATGTTTGAACAACCATGTATTTGTCAGACTGCAGTGTCAGAGAGAGATTCAGAGGCTACAGGCAGAGGTGGAGAAGCTCCAAGACATCATGGCAACAACTAACTCCAAGAAAAACAAAATGGTAACTACATCATTAATGAGTCGTAAACACACATACCCACAAACAGCTCTTAGCTTTTAGTAGTAATAATAGTAGTTTACAAAGATATGTTTGATTGTCTAGCTGGAGCCCTTGCGTAAGGCCCTGGATGTGGCAAGGCTGGACAACAAGAAACTAGCCCAAAGTTTAGAGCAGACTGTGCTGGCCAACAGCACTCTGCAGGCCAACCTGGACCGAGCCAGAGACCAACACCAGAGCACCATCACGCAGAGGTAACGAACAGGGACTAATGTGGATAGAGGGAGTTTATTTTAGTGTGGTTTAAATACGTGAAAGCATACATGGTTACTTTGCATGAATGTGACATTCATGTCTATATTTTGTGTGTGTATCAGAGAGGTGGAGCTGGCTGAGGCCAGGGCAGAGATTGGTCGATGGTCAGAGCATCTGGAATCTATGAAGCTTCAGATGAGGAAAGAGAAGGACTCTGTGAAGAGGTTGTCACAGAGGGAAATCTCAGAGGTACTGCATTCTCTCTCACACTCCGTCAGTCAGAACTAAATATCATCCTGCCTCTTTCCTCACCCCCTCTTTATTTCTCTCTTTCCCTTCTGTTTGTGTCTCTCTCTTCAGTTGAGAAAGGCTCTTGAGGACTTGTCATCTAGGTCAGGTGATCTCTCAAGGGCAAATCGGGAGCTGCTGGAGAAGACATCTGAGTTGGAGAAAGTGGTGTCTAATCAGAAAGCCCGTCTCAGAGATCAGAAGACACAGCTCAAGCAACACCTGGATAATAGAGCCACTCTGGGCAACTCTCAGAAAATAAAAGTATCTACAGTATTGTCTACTATATCAAAGTGTATTGGTCGCGTACACATTTTAGGAGATGTTATAGCGTGTGCAGTAAAATGTAAAACAAGTACACATAATCATAATAATACAAAAATAAAAAGACTACAATCAATCTTAATGTCTGACTAGAAACGTTCTGCGCAAATAATGTAAGAATGAACACACGCAAAATAATAATAAATACTACAAAGTTAGCTAGGAGTTAGAAACAGGGTGGCCGGGTCTGTTAGTGCCATCTTGTGGACAAGCACCTGCTAAACCAGATGTTCTATTTTTGTGACTCATGTTCTCCTCCCTCTGCACTCAGGACATGGAGGGAGAACTAAAGAGCCTCAAGACCTTGAAGGATCAGTATCAGAAGAAGAACTATGAGCAGGTTGGACACCTCACTCACACTTTCTATACCTGTGGATGTTTACAGTATGGTATACATCAGTCACCATTGTTCTGTCTGTTTTCAGAGTGAGTTGATCCAGCAGTTCCGGTCCGAGACATTATCCCTCCAGCGGGAGCTACGGCGCCTGTCCTCCAGCCAGGAGGGGGAGATAGAGGCTGAGAGGGAGCTGAGACACGTCATGCAAGACAAGTGTCAGGTTAGCAGGGGTTACGTATCTCTGTCATAAGCTAGCCTCGCTTAACTCAATGGCTTAATTTAATCTCCTTAACTTCTTGACTTTGATGGCATATTGAGAGACAGCCATGTCTGTTTATAGTCTGCATATGTGTGTTTCTGTGTGTGTCCTAGCAGAGGCTGGAGGAGAGCATCAAGAAGCTGCTGGAGGCCAAAGACCAGGCAGAGCAGAAAATGAAAGAGGTCAGCCTGGAGTCACAGCAGGTAATACTCTCCCTCAACCACCCGGAGTTAAGACAATTTCATTTGCTCTGCTCCCTCATCTTCAACACCACCTTGCTTGGTCATTAATTATCTTACTCTGTATCTCCCAGTCTTAAGCGTGTGCACCTAAATAGCCCCTGACGGGTGAGTGAAGTTGAACTGAATTTGAATTCTCCTGACATCATGCTTGTCCCCACACTCAGATATCAGAGAACCTAGAGGAAGCTCACAGTTGGTTCCGGTCCAAGTTTGACAGCCTGAAGAGTGATGGAGAGCCAAACAGGTCCATGGGGGACAAGGAACCACAAGAAAATGGACACCATACCCCGGGAAGCAGTAAAGGGGGTGCACACAGTTCATCATGCAAACGCAACAGAAAGGTGCTTTTCTCTCATATCACTTGATCAACTCTCACTAATAATGAGTCTGTAGTCCTCTCAGCTTTTATGCCTTCTTTGTTTGGTGTTTCAATTGTACTTCTTTACCGCAGTTCTCCCAAAGTGACTCCATTAAACTCAATGAAAGAGACTCTAGGGAGTGCTAAAATCCCTGTGTGAAAAGTATGTCTTAACTGGCCGAGAAATTCAGAGAATTGTCCAATCCGTAGTTGTTACAGCTATTCATTAACTTATAAATAGTCCTCACAACCTCTTAGCTCTAAAAGCTAAGAGGTAAATGTTTGGTTCTCTTGGGGTGGGGGTTTAAAGAGCTGAGAATTTTCTTGGTTGCAGGCACAGGCTATTCACATTTTTCAGGGAAGGAGATTTCTAGTAAAAAGGAGGTATTGAGTAAATTTGTTGTACAAAAATATCTCATTGTAGTGGCGATTTTAAAGCCCTCCACCAAAATGATGTGCAACTAGAGCTGGAAAAACATATCAGGGTTTGAACCATCCAATTTAATATTTTTTAATTACGGCCATGAAGGAGAAATGCCCTGAGCATTTTTTTAAAGCACACACCTTATTGAAAGCCCTTGGTGGGAATTTTAACACCAGTTCTGTGATCCAAATAACTTTGTCAGACACTTTATGAAAATAGCCTGAGGGGTGTTTGTCTCAATGGGTTTATTGTGTGTCTTGTCAAAGAGAGTGGTGTTGTCTTACAGACCGTTACCCAGCGGCTATGGGGATGTGTACTTGAACGGGATGAGAGTGGTTATGGACGTAGACTCATAAGTTCTCTATTTTATTATTGTCATGCTCCAGACTCTGTGTGATAGCAGGCCTCCAGAACCTCCAGAGTGGGAGAGATGGAGAGCCACCATGCAACGCTGGGAGACCAAGAGAGAGCTGGCTCGCATCGCAAATGGATACAAACCTGGTGGGACACATGCGCTAACACACTCACACGGACACACACAATAAGACACGCATACTGTATAGTACACACACAAGCACTGGACCAAGGCACATGGAGAAACCAACCCCTCACACAATGTTCCCTTTTATTTATCCAAAACATTGAACATCAAGAAATATGAGCGAGATAGCAGCTGAATGCTGAGAACTGTATGTGAAGTCATCCTTTTATCTCAGTCTGCACTGTGTAAAACTGGTTTTGAACATGCTGTTTTCAGAATAAGAACTGTACAATTATAACTTATACAAAGATTGTTCTTATTTTTAGATTCTTTATACAAAATTATAATATTACTGTGTACAAATGTTTTTTTGACTGGACTCACAGTTTTTTGTATGTACAGAATATAGATGATTTGTTATGACTGAGGAATGTCAATGATATTGATCCTTCCTTTGAAAGCTTCTTGGCTGTGCAGACCAGGCCAGGGGCATTCAGAGTTCATCAGAGAGTATGAGCTGTATCAAGGAAGGCCCTAGAGTTAACATAATCTAATAGGAAGGGCTCAGAGTCCATAATGTCCAATAGAAATGGCTCTGTTTAAATTTTCCAATAGGATGGATGATGTTTTCAACAGGTTCATGCTTCTATCTTAGAAACACAATCTTCATGCTAAAGAATCCATACTCTGGGGTGTGACAGTGAGACATGGAGTTGTGGGGAGATTGGAGTCTCCGGTGGATTGAGGAGCATAGTTCACCATGATGTACAATAAGGTGTGAGGGGTTAATGGTTTAGACAGACTAGTCCATGATGTTCCATCACTATTCTGTCACTTTGGCCACTGGACACACACTTAGCTACAAATCCTGAGCAAATGGTCACTATGGATTCAAAACCGTACATACGCACAGTAACACCTTTCCAATGGTGTCCACAAGGCCAAGACCAGACAGGTAACAACAGTGGAGACCTTGTTCGTCTTGACATCGGAGAGCACTTCTCTGTTCAGCCACTGGACGGCAGCACGGTGTCCACTATTTACCTCATAGAAAAGACTCACAAAAACATTGCCAGGCAAAACACTGATCTGAGTGAGTGCAGTCCATACTGGCCATTCTCATTCAGGCAGTACAATCCCTTCTACACAAAGTTCTTTAATAAGATTTAATAAGTCTTCACTACTGTCAAAATCTTTGACGTTTAAGTGACTCAAATAATTCATGGATTGACAACTCAAAAACAAAAAGGTAATCCCTTGACACATCTGTTGAAAAAAAAAAAAAAAATGTAAATATATAATTAAATGTGTGCTTGACTTGGATTGAAATAGGTGCTGGTACTCATTTTGGGTACAGGAGCTCCACAATACTTTGAGCTAACAATATTCTATAAGAGGAACAGGAGCTCAAGCTGTAGAACATTTGAGGTGCCAGTAGTCCGCACCGGTGACGACCTGCCCAAGTCAAGCACTGGATATGTACATGAGTAGACAGTGAAGTGATCATGGTTTTGCCTGGTGGTGATGACATTATTTGCTTGCAAATTCTGTGATAAGAGAAAAAAGTAGTCCCAGGATTGATATGAAAGTGAAACTGAACATCTCAGTGAGGAGAGTTGAGGTCACAGGTAAGTTCTAGTTGTTGGTGGGGGGAGGAGTTCAGAGGTCACCATACAGAACACTTGTTGACAGGATGCATGGGGGAACCCTTTGGACAGTGAAACACTCGGGCAAACTCATCAAACTGGGAGACGCTGCCAATCACCCTGCAGGGGTGGAGGGGAGAGATAACGGTCCAATCAGAGAGGTGATTCATACTATGTATGGTCTGTGATCGGCTGATGCACATCAGAAAAGTGAGGAAGTGAATGTACCTGTAATGCTCTGGTGCGTGCTTGTCAGTCAGTAGCTGCAGGTATATGGACTGAGACCGTCTCTTCATACACCAGTTCTAATAGGAGAGAAGACAGTTCGCAGTACAGGCCATGAAAAATGTCATCTTTACTCCTACTGCAACAAAAAGATTCCCAGGCCTAAACAACAGTCTGTACATAGTTTGTTGTACCTGTGCGAAGGCGATGAAGAGTAGTTGTTCATGTGTGTATTTGAGTCCAGGGAGAGGTCTTTCTGGACCATGTTCTCTGATCCACTTCTGATATGCCTGGAGAGATTGAAACAGAAATGGATAGAGGTAGAGAGAGAAATGAGATTGGAGTCCTGGGTTTACAGACAGCTTGTCATTAGTCCATAGAGACAGTGACTGAGGGCTCTATTCAATGCGAAAGAAACTTAACGATAATTTCCGATTGAGCCGACATGCAGCGTTTACCATGGATGCAGTCTCCTCTAAGGCAGGAACATTTCTTTGAAATTTAAAAGATGTGTTCCAGCTGAACTTCCGTAATGCGGATTGAATAGAGCCCTGACAGAGAGTAATCAGTCATGATTGACAGCTAGCACAGTCTACAGGAAGATTTCACTCACAAAGTAAGACAGTTTAAGGCCTCCCATGTCTGCTATATTCTCCCCCAGAGTCAGACGGCCATTCACCTGCAGACACACAGGGGAAAGATACCATTACAAGTGTGTGTGTCTAGTAAGCAGGACAACAAGCTATGCTATGCACCCACTTTCTGGTTATAGACGGTGAAGTTGTCGTAGAGTTTAACAATGCACTCTGCTTTCTTCTGAAACTTCTTGTATGACTCCTCTGTCCACCACTGCTTCAGGTTGCCGTGGCGATCATACTGGCCCCCTAAGAGTAAGATGACATCACTTAGCATGGGGGTCACTATTTGGCCACGCTGCAGGTACAGTTGGCTATAGCCTTTTACTCTGTCTGAAGTCATTTGACTGATTTCATTGGTTGGGATAGGGGGAGGCGGGACTTTGCAGAATGGCCTGATAGTGACAACCCACTTAGATGGGGGGGAAAGAGGCTTGAGTTAGGATGAACAATGTGGACAAAAGACATGAACCCCTTATTCAGAACTGATATTATACTGACATTACAGTTTTACTACTGTTAGGCTACAACTGTTCATACCCTATTGGATTTTGAGGCTTTTCTAGGACACATTTAAGACAAGGAAGCGTTCTCTCACCCCAGTCATCATATCCATGTGTCAGCTCATGACCGATGATGGCTCCTATTCCTCCATAGTTCAGAGATCTAGAGGGAGGAAGGATGAGTTACTGATCACTTGAGGACATCAACATAATGTATATTTATAATAACACAAACTGATCAACTTTTGTTCTGCCTGAAGTTCTAGCCCCCGTCCTGAAGGGGACAGTAGAGTATTACATACATCATAATCTGACCTGTTGATATATCGAACTGTTATTAATAACTGAAGAGCGTGAGAGTCCTGGCCACCTCTCCTTGACCCAGGTGGGTGAGGAGTGTTTAGTGTAGTCTGGTAGATCATGCAGATGGAGACTGATACGATGCAGGGACGGCCAGAGGCCCGGGGCTATCCACATGGCTAAGTCTGAAAATGACTTTCTGACAGGATGTCGATACCCTGCTGAGAGTTGCCCTCCAAACCTGAATAAACTAACTGGCTGAGTGAGGCTTCATTACCTGGGGCCTGATAGCATCGCTGGGCTAGCCTCAGTCTTTATGGTAGGTTAGGGCTACTGCAGTAATAACTCCGGGGAACGGGATCACGCACACACATCTAATATCATATTCCATTCATCAGTATGCATGGGTGGATGCAGCGGTCGTTTATGTGGAGTGGTGGTGATCACTTCTAATGGAATAAGTATGTGAATAAATAATACCGTGCCGTGAGAGTTGAGGATTGCAGTATAGCTGTGACCATTAACGGAAAGGGGAATGGTTTGGAGGGGGAATGTAGGAGGAAAGCATTGGTAATGCTGTAGAAGGGTTGTCCTGGAGTGCTACAGTACAGCGGGTGCAGGCCTAGGGTTCCAGCCAAGTAGACTACTAACTAACACACTTGATACAACTAATCAGTTCCTTTTAATTAGCAGTTGATTAAAATATTCTGAGTTGTACTCACTGTGGAGACTCTGGGTCGTACAGTGTGGGCTGAAGGATTCCAGCGGGAAATACTAAAAGTAAAGAAAGAGAGGCAGTGATACAGTATAAGAGGAGTAGATAGAGGTAGGGGAACCATTAGCTCTTGTGGCCGATGGCTGTGTTTGTCTGGCCCTCTCTGTCCTCTGCTGCCTGCTCTAACTCACCATAGATTTTTCTGTGAAGTAAATCCTCTAGGCACATAGACACCACGACTAAGGGGAAAGTGAGGGGAGATGACAGTGTGTGTGGGGCTAGTGTAAGTAAGTGATTGCAGAATAAGTGTGTTAGGGTGTGTGGGTGCCTCATCACATGGATGGACCAGAAAGAAGAAGAAGAGGAGGAGTGTGTTATCTTGTATATACTAAGAGCGTTGATGTGCTATGGGATCACACACTGACTCACCCATTTGGTTCTTGTTTGGGAGATGGTAGGCATTGAGGGCCTGAGGGGGAAGGAGCCACCTGAGAGGGAAACAAAGTCAGATGTATTAATCCTACATTCACTAAACAACAAGAGACAAAGACACTTCTCAAGTCTCACAGGCAATTTGTTTCAAAACTTTAGAGTTTTTTTTAAGATGAAAATATTCTATATTTAGTCCAATATTGATAATTCCTGTCTGCATAAGAAAACAGTCCCTTCATCATAATCCTTTTAAATACAGGAGCATCGATTTGAGAACATTTCCCAAATTAATAACTTTGAAATTCAGAGATGCCCTTGTTCTGGTGAGAAAGACGGATGGCCCTACAGACAGCGGAGAGATGGGGAGACGGGTGGAGGGATGAGGACATGTTTTCTCTGCAGAGGGAGAGATTAATGATGAAAGGAGTATATTTGTGATAAAGGAGGAAGACATGATTTGGCAGTACTGGGTGGAGGGCTTCAGCTTGTTCGGACACAAGATCAGTTTTAAGTTCTATCCTAGGAGCACATTTTAAACAGTTACACAAAAGACGAGCTTATGGTATCTTCAATTTGTAGGTACATCACTTGTATACTCTTCACTTCAATTACTCTTGTCATAAAATGTCATGTTTTGTGTCAAGAGGTGCATAGAACTTTGAATCTGTGTGTAGTTGTGTTATTGTGAGACTGAACATCTGGAGCAGTTGAAAGCATCACTCACGCGGTCTTGTCCACTTGCTTGTGGATCTTCTTGACAGACATCTTGATGTTAAAATTGATACTGTTGAGGATGTTTTTGAAATAGGTATTTTCATCCACATCAAACTGGAGAACAAATAACAGAGATGGAGCGAGTCAATGAGAGCGAGAGAGAGTGAGTACGTCTGGGAGAGTAAAAGTTGTCTCACCCCATACTCCTGGTCTATGAGCTCTGGTTTGAGTAGGAAGTCTGGATAGCCTGTCATCACCATCATATGCTGCAGCTGAGAGAGGGAAGGGAGGAAAGGGTCAGAGAAAAGAGGGGAAGAGACTTTGCACATATTTAGCCGACATATCCTTCATAGCCCACACACACGACCAGCTAATCAAGCAGACTGTTATAATGGGATTACACTGGAGCACTTTTTTTTCAGCAAGTGCTCTAAAAGGATTAAGACTTTACATTCTGAAAGTATCAGACAACATACTGAGATAGGAATTTAATAAACCAGTAATAAACTGATCCAGAATAAAACAACCCCTGCTTTCATCCAACGTTGTACTACAGTAGGCCTATTTGAGATGTGGTATCCTGACCTTCGCCCTGGCTGCCTCCTTGGTCACCTCATCCATCCAGTCCAGCTCTTGCAGCCGGAGGTCCAGTGAGTGCTTTATGTCCTCTATCAGCTCCTGTACCTGAGGGGAGAGAACAGGGGTCGGAGGTTAGAGGTCAGTTGTCTTTAAAGGTTCTATTGGGAGTGGGCCAGAGAGATGGCTGTATCAGGTAGCCCAACATCAGATGGACCCTTCACCCTCTGCACCTATTCCTAGGGACTTTTCATAGATCTGAAACTGAAAGGATGGGTTAGCTGTAATATGTAGGAAATTCCTACATTCAATGGCTAGGGTTTGGGGGTTGAGGCTTGGTTGGCATTGTACACGAGGCAACGAGAGGGGTGAGAGGGGGAACGAGAGGGGTGAGAGGGGGAAAGGAAGAGGAGTGAGAGGAGGAATAGATGAAGCGCTTAAATAAAGATACAGGTCAGAGGGGTTAGGAATGCCATTGGAAACCACATCCCCTAGAATGAACAAGATACTATATAGAGGCAGACTAGGATAGAGAGTGATAAGGTGTGATGGAAGGCTTAGGGTGGGATGGAGATAGAGGCATTTTCAGTTCTACTTCATATAGAATCACCAGACCATTACAGAAAGAAACAAAGAAAGAGGGACAGAGATAGAAGCTGCCCTACCTTGGCCCTGCTGTGAGGCAGTGGTGGAAAAAGTACCCATTTGTCATACTTGAGTAAAAGTAAAGATACCTTTAATAGAAAATGACTCAAGTGAAAGTCACCCAGTAAAATACTACTTGAGGAAAAGTCTAAAAGTATTTGGTTTTAAATGTACTTAAGTATCAAAAGTACATGTAATTGCTAAAATATACTTAAGTATCAGAAGCAAAGTATAAATCATTTCAAATTCCTTATTAAGCAAACCAGACGGCACAATGTTTTTATTTTACGGATTGTTCATAATTTACAAACAAAGCATTTGTGTTTAATGAGTCCGCCAGATCAGAAGCAGTAGGGATAACCAGGGATGTTTTCAGACCATTTTCCTGTCCTGCTAATCATTCAAAATGTAATGTCTACTTTTTGGGTGTCGGAAAATGAATGGAGTAAAAAGTACATTTATTTTCTTAGGAATGTAGTGAAGTAAAAAAATTCTAAAATAGAAAAAGTTAAAAGTACAGATACCCCAAAAACTACTTAAGTACTTTACACCACTGCTGTGAGGAGAGAGGGAGAGACAGAGACAGAAGCTACCTTACCTTGGCCCTGCTGTGAGGAGAGAGGGAGAGGCAGAGACAGAAGCTACCTTACCTTGGCCCTGCTGTGAGAGGAGAAGTGCTGCTGGACGAAGAGTGCTCCTAGGGCCATGCCAAAGTGTTTGTTGGCCTGGGTAAAACACAGCCTCCCCAGCTCCAGTTGACGCTCCGTACCGTCAATCTCCCGGGAAAACTCATGGATGGTGCTCCGGAAGGCCGTGGACAGGTGTTCACTGAGAGCTGCTACAATCCGCCACAGCATGTAGTTATGGAGAACCCTGGCAAGAGGGATCGAGAAAGGAGGGGGGAACGATGACTTTTAGTTTTAAACAAGGCTTTATTGTATAATTAAGGAGTGCCCCTTCAAAGATTTAATGTGGAAACTTCCGGAAAAAGATAAATGCAAAAAATATAGGGTGAAGACAGAAAAGGTGGGCAAAGAGAGAGAGGGGGAGTACAGCAAAGGAGATACAAGCAGGTTAGACGAGAGAGACAGAGTATGGGTGGGGGGAAGAGAGGAGCAATGGACAGAAAATGAAAAGAGAAAGTAGGGCATAAAGGAAGAAGAGCCCAAGTGACTCAGATGAGTAGAAGTAAAAAATATATTTCATTCATGTATTCAAACGTTCTTTTCCCTTCACAGTAATGTAAAGTTGTGCTTAATGTTTTGAGGGGTCCCACAGAGTGAACATATCCATTCTGCCCTCAGGACAAGTGGCCCTGTCTCCTACTGCGAGACTCCGCTCCACGTTGTTTTCTGTTTTTATTGTTTACGCGTGCGCTGCATATTAAATCAAAGCAGCCCAAGTGTCTCGCCAACAAAGCACTTCTGACGTGAAATTAATTGAGAAGAGAGAGGGAGCGCAAGAGAGAGAAAGGAGGAAGAGGAAGACTGAGACAATGTCTTTGTTCTTTTATACCTCTAATAATCAGTACAGTCAATGTGTTGTAGGTGTGGCAGCTTCGCTTGGGTTTGTGTTTGAGTTTGTTTACTCTGTTGAATAAAACACCTGTTTTATTCATTAGTTGCAGATTACTTGTTTGTGTGAGTGTGTGTGTGAGTGTGTGTGTGTCAAAATCTAATCCCAGATGGAGTTGGTGTGTGCGGTGGTGGGTAGATTTATGAGACCTGGGAGATTAGACGGAAATGAAAAGGCTTTAGTTAAATGTATTCTAATGATAAAACAATAGCCCTGAATCATCATGGAATGGGAATAAAAAAACACTAGAAGACTGGATTGTAATTGTCCCTCCAGAATACCTGCAGACATTACCCTCTGTAATAATGGTCCTACAGCTCCTACCCACAGTCTAAACACACAAACACACTTCCTCTTGAGACGAGCGTGAGTGATAGTGACTGACAGATGAGCAGAGAGAAAGGTGGGAATAAGAGGGAGAGGAGGAGAGGTTGTAAAGAGACGCTGGTGTTGTCATTATGGTTTCAGCCTCATTGGATACCAGCTCATCTGGTTAATGGGATTGGATGCAGTTGTCTGGGTCTTGTCAATAGAACCAAGCAACATGGGCATTACACACACTGCCAGAGAGAGGGAGGGGAAGGGGGGAGAGATATGGGACGGCACAGGGTTTGCAAACAACTAGAGAAATGAATTGAGGGGGACAGAAAAGGAGGTCTTGTAAAAAGTGTGTGTAGTTTTGCTTCTCCCTCTAACTACCACACACATGGGTCAGAGCTCCACATACATCTGGACTGTCTAAATGACAGGAGGGGGACACACGAGGGGAACACAGCAGATGTGTGTTTTTGTTTCTTTCTCTGTCTGACACCCTTTTGCCTATAAGCAGGTCCAGAAACTCTGTGAGTGCCCCCCTGTGAGAACAGACTTTGCGTGTGTAAATTTGACTTCCATTTATTTTATTTCTTTAACCTTTATTTAACTAGGCAAGTCAGTTAATAACACATTCTTATTTACAATGACGCCTACCAAAAGGCAAAAGGCTTCCTGCGGGGACGGGGGTTTAAAAATAATAATACAAAATATATATACACTACCGTTCAAAAGTTTGGGGTCACTTAAATGTCTTTGTTTTTGAAAGAAAAGCAATTTGTTTTGCCCATTTAAAATACAGTCTAGACATTGTTAATGTTGTAACTGACTATCTATTTTTTTTTACATAGGCGTACAGAGGCCCATTATCAGCAACCATCACTCCTGTGTTCCAAAGGCACGTTGTGTTAGCTAATCCAAGTCTATCATTTTAAAAGGCTAATTGATCATTTTGCAATTATGTTAGCACAGCTGAAAACTGGCCTTCTTTAGACTAGTTGAGTATCTGGAGCATCAGCATTTGTGGGTTCGATTATAGGCTCAAAATGGCCAGAAACAAATAACTTTCTTCTAAAACTCGTCAGTCTGTTCTTGTTCTGAGAAATGAAGGCTATTCCATGTGAGAAATTGCCAAGAAACTGAAGATCTCGTACAACGCTGTGTACTACTCCCTTCACAGAACAGCGCAAACTGGCTCTAACCAGAATAGAAAGATGAGTGGGAGGCCCCGGTGCACAACTGAGCAAGAGGACAAGTACATTAGAGTGTCTAGTTTGAGAAACAGATGCCTCACAAGTCCTCAACTGGCAGCTTCATTAAATAGTACCCGCAAAACACCAGTCTCAACGTCAACAGTGAAGAGGCGACTGGCCTTCTAGGCAGAGTTCCTCTGTCCAGTGCCTGTGTTCTTTTGCCCGTCTTAATATTTTATTTTTATTGGCCAGTCTGAGATATGGATTTTTCTTTGCAACTCTGCTCAAAGTCCAGCATCCCGGAGTCACCTCTTCACTCTTGACGTTGAGACATGACGTTTTCTTTCAAAAACAAGACATTTCTAAGTGACCCCAAACTTTTGAATGGTAGTGTGTGTGTATGTGTATGTATATGTGTATATATATATATATATATATATATATATATACACACATACACACACACACACACACACACACACACACACAGTGAGGGAAAAAAGTATTTGATCCCCTGCTGATTTTGTACGTTTGCCCACTGACAAAGAAATGATCAGTCTATAATTTTAATGGTAGGTTTATTTGAACAGTGAGAGATAGAATAACAAAAAAATCCAGAAAACGCATGTGAAAAATGTTATAAATTGATTTGCATTTTAATGAGGGAAATAAATATTTGACCCCCTCTCAATCAGAAAGATTTCTGGCTCCCAGGTGTCTTTTATACAGGTAACGAGCTGAGATTAGGAGCACTCTTAAAGGGAGTGCTCCTAATCTCAGCTTGTTACCTGTATAAAAGACACCTGTCCACAGAAGCAATCAATCAATCAGATTCCAAACTCTCCACCATGGCCAAGACCAAAGAGCTCTCCAAGGATGTAAGGGACAAGATTGTAGACCTACACAAGGCTGGAATGGGCTACAAGACCATCGACAAGCAGCTTGGTGAGAAGGTGACAACAGTTGGTGCGATTATTCGCAAATGGAAGAAACACAAAAGAACTGTCAATCTCCCTCGGCCTGGGGCTCCATGCAAGATCTCACCTCGTGGAGTTGCAATGATCATGAGAACGGTGAGGAATCAGCCCAGAACTACACATGAGGATCTTGTCAATGATCTCAAGGCAGCTGGGACCATAGTCACCAAGAAAACCATTGGTAACACACTACGCTGTGAAGGACTGAAATCCTGCAGCATCCGCAAGGTCCCCCTGCTCAAGAAAGCACATATACATGCCCGTCTGAAGTTTGCAAATGAACATCTGAATGATTCAGAGGACAACTGGGTGAAAGTGTTGTGGTCAGATGAGACCAAAATGGAGCTCTTTGGCATCAACTCAACTCGCCGTGTTTGGAGGAGGAGGAATGCTGCCTATGACCCCAAGAACACCATCCCCACCGTCAAACATGGAGGTGGAAACATTATGCTTTGGGGGTGTTTTTCTGCTAAGGGGACAGGACAACTTCACCGCATCAAAGGGATGATGGACGGGGCCAAGTACCATCAAATCTTGGGTGAGAACCTCCTTCCCTCAGCCAGGGCATTGAAAATGGGTCATGGATGGGTATTCCAGCATGACAATGACCCAAAACACACGGCCAAGGCAAAGGCGTGGCTCAAGAAGAAGCATATTAAGGTCCTGGAGTGGCCTAGCTAGTCTCCAGACCTTAATCCCATAGAAAATCCGTGAAGGGAGCTGAAGGTTCGAGTTGCCAAACGTCAGGCTCGAAACCTTAATGACTTGGAGAAGATCTGCAAAGAGGAGTGGGACAAAATCCCTTCTGAGATGTGTGCAAACCTGGTGGCCAACTACAAGAAACGTCTGACCTCTGATTGCCAACAAGGGTTTTGCCATCAACTACTAAGTCATGTTTTGCAGAGGGGTCAAATACTTATTTCCCTCATTTAAAATGCAAATCAATTTATAAAATTTCTCACATGCGTTTTTCTGGATGTTTTTGTTGTTATTCTGTCTCTCATTGTTCAAATAAACCTACCATTAAAATTATAGACTGATCATTTCTTTGTCAGTGGGCAAACGTACAAAATCAGCAGGGGATCAAATACTTTTTTCCCTCACTGTATATATGTGTGTGTAAATCTGGGGAGTGGCCTGCTGAGAATAAGACTGAATCATCTGCATATAAATGGATGTGAGAGCTTCCTACTACCTGAGCTATGTTGTTGATGTAAATTGAGAAGAGCGTGGGGCCTAGGATCGAGCCTTGGGGTACTCCCTTGGTGACAGGCAGTGGCTGAGACAGCAGATGTTCTGACTTTATACATGTGTGTGTCTGCCCGCCCACTCTCTCCAGGCAGTTTGTGGTCGTGTGTTAGTGTTAGTAACCCATGGGGAGGCCCCAGCACAGCGTGTCTAGAGTCCAGATGAAGGCCTGTTTCTGGGCTGCATTATTGACCTCCCAGGGCCTCAGCTCTGCTGCTCCATAAAGCAGGCAGACATATGGCTGGCCTTTGTCATCAAGCCCCTCGGTCACTGCCTCACCCCCTGCTGGGCCCAAATGGGACAGTGTGTGTCCCAAATAGGTGTGTGTGTCCCTCTGTCTGTGTGTGTGTTTATATACAGTGGGGCAAAAAAGTATTGTCAGCCACCAATTGTGCAAGTTCTCTCACTTAAAAAGATGAGAGAGGCCTGTAATTTTCATCATAGGTACACTTCAACTATGACAGACAAAATGAGAAAAATAAATCCAGAAAATCACATTGTAGGATTTTTAATGAATTTATTTGCAAATTATGGTGGAAAATAAGTATTTGGTCAATAACAAAAGTTTATCTCAATACTTTGTTATATACCCTTTGTTGGCAATGACAGAGGTCAAACGTTTTCTGTAAGTCTTCACAAGGTTTTCACACACTTGCTGGTATTTTGGCCCATTCCTCCATGCAGATCTCCTCTAGAGCAGTGATGATTTGGGGCTGTCGCTGGGCAACACGGACTTTCAACTCCCTCCAAAGATTTTCTATGGGGTTGAGATCTGGAGACAGGCTAGGCCACTCCAGGACCTTGAAATGCTTCTTACGAAGCCACTCCTTCGTTGCCCGGGCGGTGTGTTTGGGATCATTGTCATGCTGAAAGACCCAGCCACGTTTCATCTTCAATGCCCTTGCTGATGGAAGGAGGTTTTCACTCAAAATCTCACGATACATGGCCCCATTCATTCTTTCCTTTACACGGATCAGTCGTCCTGGTCCCTTTGCAGAAAAACAGCCCCAAAGCATGATGTTTCCACCCCATGCTTCACAGTAGGTATGGTGTTCTTTGGATGCAACTCAGCATTCTTTGTCCTCCAAACACGACGAGTTGAGTTTTTACCAAAATGTTCTATTTTGGTTTCATCTGACCATATGACATTCTCCCAATCCTCATCTGGATCATCCAAATGCTCTCTAGCAAACTTCAGACGGGCCTGAACATGTACTGGCTTAAGCAGGGGGACACGTCTGGCACTGCAGGATTTGAGTCCCTGGCGCGCGAGTGTGTTACTGATGGTAGGCTTTGTTACTTTGGTCCCAGCTCTCTGCAGGTCATTCACTAGGTCCCCGTGTGGTTCTGGGATTTTTGCTCACCGTTCTTGTGATCATTTTGACCCCACGGGGTGAGATCTTGCGTGGAGCCCCAGATCGAGGAAGATTATCAGTGGTCTTGTATGTCTTCCATTTCCTAATAATTGCTCCCACAGTTGATTTCTTCAAACCAAGCTGCTTACCTATTGCAGATTCAGTCTTCCCAACCTGGTGCAGGTCTACAATTTTGTTTCTGGTGTCCTTTGACAGCTCTTTGGTCTTGGCCATAGTGGAGTTTGGAGTGTGACTGTTTGAGGTTGTGGACAGGTGTCTTTTATACTGATAACTAGTTCAAACAGGTGCCATTAATACAGGTAACGAGTGGAGGACAGAGGAGCCTCTTAAAGAAGAAGTTATAGGTCTGTGAGAGCCAGAAATCTTGCTTGTTTGTATGTGACCAAATACTTATTTTCCACCATAATTTGCAAATAAATTCATTAAAAATCCTACAATGTGATTTTCTGGATTTTTTTTCCTCATTTTGTCTGTCATAGTTGAAGTGTACCTATGATGAAAATTACAGGCCTCATCTTTTTTAAGTGAGAGAACTTGCACAATTGGTGGCTGACTAAATACTTTTTTGCCCCACTGTAGATGGGATTGCTCTCATGTAGGTGTGAATGTTTGGTTGTATCTGTGTGTGGTGGTGGTGGTGGAGGGGGGGGGTGAGAGCCCATACTGAGAAGCACAGGGGCATTTTTTTGTCAGTTATGGAAATGAACAAGTGGTGCACTGTGGGTGGCGGTAGGAACAGGAGTCCACCACACCCAGTGGTGTGTGTGAGCGAGAGGAAACAGCGACCCTAACCTTTGATTAAACACAGATAATGGACTCCGCAGGAGTGATTCAGAGAGACGCAGAAACAGAGAGAACAACAGGGGAGGGAGAGATAGGAAAAACAAGAACAGAGGAAAGGAAGAGCGAGAACCGAGAATAGCAGCAGGAGGGGAGAGAGAGGTATGAAAGAGAGGATAGATAAATGAGAGAGAGACCGTAGGAAAGATGACGAGGGGAGAGAGAAGCAGCAACGGAGGGAAAAACAGTGGAGAAGTGAGACTGGGAAAAAGAGAGGACAGATTGAAAAAGAACAGACAGTAAAAAGAGGGGAGAAGGAGAAAACAGAGAGAGGAGGGAACATGAAGAGGGGTTTATTACTGAAATCACCAGGAGGGAGAGAGAGATGGCGAAAGAAAGAGAAGTAGAGAAAAGGGAAAAACAACAAAAGAAAAGACACAGAAAATCTCCCGAGCCTCCAGGGGATTGGCTGTAATGCTGGTTGTCACCATGGCAATGATAATAAGGGTGATTATAGCAAAGAGCATTATGATAAGATTATTATTACATTATCTGATATTAGATAACATGACATTTTATGAGAGCACTCACCCCATTGTGTGTCTCTTTTCTCATTTCAAAGAACATCTCACTCAAGAACTGATATATCAGAAAGAAGGAGGAAAGGAGATAAGAGCTGGAGGGGGAGCTGGAGGGAGAGAGAGAGGGAGGGGGTATGAAGGATGAGGGAGGGAGGGAGGGAGGGAGGAAGTTGAGGCGTAGAGTATTGAAAAAGAGAAAAAAGCTAAACAGACAGACATCAATTTAAATTAATTGTAATTATATGAACTAAAATGAACTGAGAGCCAATCAGCTACAGACTGGCAGACAGCCAGGTGTGAACTGTAGAGTAGAGTTGAGTATAACACCAGTCAGTATTGTAGAGCTGTCAGAAACCGGCACCCTGACTCCCACTAGCCTCCACAGCCACCTCTGGGGTCTTTCAAGAGCTGTCTTTGACAGCACAACACTGTGTGTGTCGAGGTGGGGGGTCCAGATCGATACTAATCATCCACAGTAGAGCTGGAAGTTCACCCACCAGTAATACACCCCCCGCACAAACACACTCAAAAACAAATGTATACACACTATGACACTTCAATATGACACAACGTATAGAAACAGCCCTAGTAAAGGCCACAAAAATCCTCTCATCCACCCTCCTCCTCCTCCCTCCTCTCATCCACCCTCCTCCTCCTCTCATCCACCCTCCACCCTCCTCATCCACCCTCCACCCTCCTCCCTTCTCATCCACCCTCCTCCCTCTTATACTCCCTCCTTTCATCCACCCTCCTCCTCCTCCTCTCATCCACCCTCCTCCCTCCTCTCATCCACCCTTCTCCTCCTCCCTCCTCTCATCCACCCTTCTCCTCTCATCCACCCTTCTCCTCCTCCCTCCTCTCATCCACCCTTCTCCTCCTCTCATCCACCCTTCTCCTCCTCCCTCCTCTCATCCACCCTTCTCCCTCCTCTCATCCACCCTCCTCCCTCCTCTTATCCTCTGTCATCCACCCTCCTCCCTCCTCTTATCCTCCATCATCCACCCTCCTTCCACCCTTCTCCTCCTCCTCTCTCCTCTCTTCCACCCTTCTCCTCCTCTCTCCTCTCAGCCACCCTTCTCCTCCTCCTCTCTTCCACCCTTCTCCTCCTCTCATCCACCCTTCTCCTCCTCCCTCCTCTAATCCACCCTTCTCCCTCTCATCCACCCTCCTCCCTCCTCTTATCCTCCATCATCCACCCTCCTCCTCCCTCCTCTCATCCACCCTTCTCCTCCTCCCTCCTCTCATCCACCCTTCTCCTCCTCCTTCCTCTAATCCACCCTTCTCCCTCATCCACCCTCCTCCCTCCTCTTATCCTCCGTCATCCACCCTCCTTCCACCCTTCTCCTCCTCCTCTCTCCTCTCTTCCACCCTTCTCCTCCTCTCTCCTCTCAGCCACCCTTCTCCTCCTCCTCTCATCCACCCTTCTCCTCCTCCCTCCTCCCTCCTCTAATCCACCCTTCTCCCTCATCCACCCTCCTCCCTCCTCTTATCCTCCATCATCCACCCTCCTCCTCCTCTCTTCCACCCTTCTCCTCCCTCCTCTCATCCACCCTTCTCCTCCTCCCTCCTCTAATCCACCCTTCTCCCTCATCCACCCTCCTCTTATCCTCCGTCATCCACCCTTCTCCTCCTCCTCTCTCCTCTCTTCCACCCTTCTCCTCCTCTCTCCTCTTATCCTCCATCATCCACCCTCCTCCTCCTCTCTTCCACCCGTCTCCTCCTCTCCTCTCATCCACCCTTCTCCTCCTCCCTCCTCTCATCCACCCTTCTCCTCCTCCCTCCTCTCATCCACCCTCCTCCCTCCTCTTATCCTCCGTCATCCACCCTCCTTCCACCCTTCTCCTCTCTTCCACCCTTCTCCTCCTCTCTCCTCTCAGCCACCCTTCTCCTCCTCCTCCTCTCATCCACCCTTCTCCTCCTCCTCTCCTCCACCCTTCTCCTCCTCCTCTCCTCCACCCTTCTCCTCCTCCTCTCCTCCACCCTTCTCCTCCTCTCATCCACCCTTCTCCTCCTCTCATCCACCCTTCTCCTCCTCCCTCCTCTAATCCACCCTTCTCCCTCATCCACCCTCCTCCCTCCTCCTCCATCATCCACCCTCCTCCTCCTCTCATCCACCCGTCTCCTCCTCTCTCCTCTCATCCACCCTTCTCCTCCTCCCTCCTCTCATCCACCCTCCTCCTCTTCCACCCTTCTCCTCCCTCCTCTCATCCACCATTCTCCTCCTCCCTCCTCTAATCCACCCTTCTCCCTCATCCACCCTCCTCTTATCCTCCGTCATCCACCCTTCTCCTCCTCCTCTCTCCTCTCTTCTCCTCCTCTCTCCTCTTATCCTCCATCATCCACCCTCCTCCCTCCTCTCATCCACCCTCCTCCCTCCTCTCATCCACCCTCCTCCCTCCTCTTATCCTCCGTCATCCACCCTCCTTCCACCCTTCTCCTCTCTCCTCTCTTCCACCCTTATCCTCCTCTCTCCTCTCAGCCACCCTTCTCCTCCTCCTCCTCTCATCCACCCTTCTCCTCCTCCTCATCCACCCTTCTCCTCCTCCCTCCTCTAATCCACCCTTCTCCCTCCTCTCATCCACCCTCCTCCCTCCTCTTATCCTCCATCATCCACCCTCCTCCTCCTCTCATCCACCCGTCTCCTCCTCTCTCCTCTCATCCACCCTTCTCCTCCTCCCTCCTCTCATCCACCCTTCTCCCTCATCCACCCTCCTCCCTCCTCTTATCCTCCGTCATCCACCCTCCTTCCACCCTTCTCCTCCTCCTCTCTCCTCTCTTCCACCCTTCTCCTCCTCTCTCCTCTCAGCCACCCTTCTCCTCCTCTCTCCTCTCAGCCACCCTCCTTCTCCTCTCTCCTCTCATCCACCCTCCTCTCTCCTCTCATCCACCCTCCTCCTCCTCCCTCCTCTCATCCACCCTCCTCCTCCTCCCTCCTCTCATCCACCCTCCTCCTCCCTCCTCTCATCCACCCTCCTTCCTCCTATCATCCACCCTTCTCCTCCTCCTCCCTCTCACCCTCCCTCCCTCTCACCCTCCCTCTCTCACCTTTTGGAGGTGGTCTTGATGATCTCTGAGACTTTCTCCATGTAGTCAGTAGCCAACACCACGATCTCTTCATCCTCAGAGAAGTTATCATGGAAGATTCTGTCCAACAAACGTTTCCAATGCAGCTGGAGAGGAGAGGCCAGGAAGAGGAGAGGCCAGGAGAGGTTTGAGTTTTAACAAGTGTGAGGGAAAATGTTGTTTGTGCTTTTCTAATAACCAATTCAATTGTGTTCATGCAAGTGACTGATTTATTGTGCCTGCGAGGAATCCTCACTATCAGTATAAGCAATTTGGCAGTACGCCCAGAACATTGCTTTGAGGACCAAAAGGGGTGTCTCAGTTTCAAGGTCTCTGCTTGGAAATAAGAAGCCTTGTGAGGTATTGGTTGGTTACATGCAGGAACCAAACGTTAATGATTAATTAATTATGAATAATGAAAATCATGCAAATATAATTTGTCTGTGTAAGCAGTATATAAGAGAACTAACGGGACTGCCCCGGCGGATCTCCCGACCGACGTGTACTACTATTTTTTTTTTTTGTATTGAATTTTTTATTTAACCTTTTATTTAACTAGGCAAGTCAGTTAAGATTAAATTATTAATTACAATGATGGCCATTAAAAGGCAAAAGGCCTACTGCGGGGATGGGGGCTGGGATAAAAAACAAAACACACATCACGATAAGAGAAACACCACAACACTACATAAAGAGAGACCTAAGACGACAACATAGCATGGCAGCAACACATGAAAACGCACCATGGTAGCAACACAACACGACAACAACATGGTACAGTAGTAACACAACATGGTGGCAGCACAAAACATGGTACAAACATTATTGGGCACAGACGACAGCACAAAGGGCAAGAAGGTAGAGACAACAATATATCATGCAAAGCAGGCACATCTGTCAGTAAGAGTGTCCATGATTGAGTCTTTGAATGAAGAGATGGAGATGGTAAATGTAATATTGACTTTGAGTCCCTGGTGGGAATTTCCACAACACAAGATAAGAAAACAGGATTGTTGTCACCCTGCTCTGATGAAAGGAAGAGGGATTCCAACAAACCTTTATTGTACCAGTAAGGAAAGTGTAAATGCTGCCTCCACAATATCAAATATGTATAGAGGATAACAAGAAGGTAAAGCCATAGAAACCCCTGCTCATAGCTTAGGTCATCCACAACACAAAGTTCCTCTTTAACTACTGAGCATACAGCATCCATGTAATCCAAAATGGTCTCAATCTCCCACTATTATTAACAGGCAATAGTGGGATAGCAGAAGAGAGAAAGAGGGAAAGAGGGAGAGTGATAAATCAGTATGAACATAATTGACACCCCCTATTTGACCCTGTCTGTCTGTCTGTCTAAGCATGTACTGATGATGTAGGATCTTAATTTAAACCAGTTTGCTACAGCAGGAAAATAATCTCTCTCTCTCCATTTGCACCTTTTTAGGAATCTCTTTCGCATTTCTTTCTTTCACTCTTTCTTTTTCTCGTTTTATCAGTGATGCTAGTGAAGGTCACTTCATCCATCTCTCTCTCTGTCCATGTCCACTCCCCCATTCACTCCCCTCCCTTCTTCTCCAATCAGAAGTGATGGAGCAGCTCTGAATTCTCCATCAGTTTCCTGCTGCTCTCCCCTCCTGTATTTCCCCCTCTCCTCCCTCTTTCTCTACCCCCGCCTCAGTCCCTCTCTCCCCAGATTCATTCCATATGCCCCCATCGGTTCCCCTCGCTCTCCTCTCCCCCTCCTCGGTCCCTCTATCCTCTTTCTGTAGTCCCCCGTCGACCCCTATTTATCCCATCCTCTACCCTCTTTCTCCTTCCTTCCGTAGCCCCCCGTTGGTCTCCTTCTATCCCCGGAAGGCGGACAGCTTCGCTGAGCCACGGAGGCGTGGGTATGAGAGGTTCACGGGGCGTAGAATGGCCCCCCGCCTTGCACACACACTTCACACACTTCACAATGCTCTGCTGGAGTTCAGCTCTTAATCCATCACACTTCTGCCCACACACACACACACACACACATATACACACACACACACACACACAATACAGATATAAAGATGTGTGTGTGTGGCACTCACACTGGGAGCGATGTGCTGTAGTTGTCTCAGGGTGATGCGGTTGTACATAGTGTTGATGTCCTTTCTCTGTTCATCATACTCAGACACAGTAATCTGAAACAGAGGGGAAGAAACATTAGAACTGAACACACACACATATAGACATGCACAAACACACACACACACACACACACTTACGTTGGCTAGGAGTGTTTCCAGCTGTAGGATCTCTTTGGACTTCTGAGTGGCATTGTGAGCTCCCAGCATGCTTAGCAGACGCTCCATTAGGGCCTTGTAAGCCGCCAGGATCTGTCCATGACATCATCATTAATGGTCAATGGACAGCAGTGTGACATGTGGCAGAGCAGACAGGATAACAAAGGGAACAGAGATGACAGGAACAAACAGGTGGATGGATGGAGAAGAAAGGAATTGGTCGATAAGTGAACAGATGAGCAGATGGAGAGATGGAGTGGTGGATAGAAAGAGGGAGGGGGTAATCCTTTACCTTCACACTGTCCTCATCCTGCCCCAGGTACAGAGTCCTCTCAGGCAGTGTGAGCCCCTCCTGATCAATCTACAAATACACACATATGATCACAGTCAAGAGAACACATATGAACGTGTAATAAACACAGACATGTAAGTAAACAGATGGTATATCAGTCAGATGATAAACAGTAGGTGTTCACACACGCAGAGAGACACTCTTACCCTGATAGCGTTGCGTGAGGAGTTCTTATCGTCCACGTTGACAGTCAGAGAGAAGAAGACCGCAGTGCTGTACACCCCCTGGGTCCTATAGAGCAGCTCGTTAAAGTCTGGTCTGGCTGATGCAGTACTGCTCTCCCACCCCGCACCACCAGAGGGCACTCCAACCAGGTCCCACCCGCCACAGCTGTCAATCACCTCTGTCATGGGCCCCGACCCCAGCTTGTCAATCTCCTGGATGTTCACACAGGAGCGGTAGAACTCTTTCACCTTGCGTTCAGCCGAGTCCACGGTGTGCCGGTGCACGGGCTCCAGCAGGAGGCGTCGTAGCTTCTCCTCGTTGTGCTCTCCGATGGTGGTGATGATGCCGTAGCTCAGCTTGTCCTCTGGAATGCCATGGCGCTGTAGCCAGCCACCGCAGGCAAAGCTGTAGAAATCCTGGCATGGCTGGATGGTGGGGTCGATGTTGGCCTGAACGAAGCGTGCGGCGCGGACTAACGAGCGTTTCTTCTGGCAGTCCTGTCTGCAGTGTGCCTCCTGCTGGAAGTCCAGGGAGATGTATTTGAGTGCCAGCATGCTGCCCAGGATGACACACATCCCCACAGCGAACACCAGAGCAGAGAGCAGGCAGATCTCCCTGCGGCTCCAACGAGGAAGTACCTGTCCGCTGTTGATGCCACTCAGGACCCGACTCCGATCACTGGCCCCGCCCCCTTTGGCTCTGCCCCGCCCAACGTTTCGGTCCAGGCTCCCGCCCAATTGCAGGCTCATGCCGTTGCTAAGGGTGCCGCTGCTATAGCGACCACCATACTTGACCTCCTGGAACTCATCGTAGTGGGCTGTGAGGGAGTATGTCTTCTCCATGGCAACGAGAGTTGATTAGCGTTACGTTGTTGAAAGAAAGAGACTGATAGAGGGAGTGGTGGAAGGTGGTAGAGAGAAGAGTCTTTCAGATGGCCATGTCCCTCCAGGCTTGCTATGGCAGAGGGCACCCACTAGAGGGCTAAAGGGGTAACGCAGCCCAAATGCCCTGGGCTCTCCTGAACACACGGCCTCTTGTATGTCTCCTCTGCTACCCTTACCTTTACAGAGTTAGGGAACACTAAGGCTATCTCTCGGTTTCTCTGTCGGTGTATCTATTGGGTCTTGGTCTCTCTTTCCCTTTTGCCCTGTCTTCCTCTCTTCCTTTTCCCCAAGTGGAGCCTCAGCCTGTCTGTCAATAGAATCAAATCAAATTGTATTTGTCACATACACATGGTTAGCAGATGTTAATGCGAGTGTAGCGAAATGCTTGTGCTTCTAGTTCCGACCATGCAGTAGTATCTAACACGTAATCTAACAATTTCACAACAACTACCTTGTACACACAAGTGTAAAGGAATGAATACGAGTATGTGTATATATAAATATGGATGAGCGATGGCTGAATGGCATAGGCAAGACGCAATAGATGGTATAGAGTACAGTATATACATATGAGATGAGTAATGTAGGATATGTAAACATTATATAAAGTGGCATTGTTTAAAGTGGCTAGTGATAAATTTATTACATCCCGTTTTTAATTATTAAAGTGGCTAGAGATTTGAGTCTGGAGGAGAGGAAGAGGGAGGGAGGGGATGAGACAGAAGATGGATTTTCATGATTACAGCACTGAGATAAGACAAAGGGTTCTGTCTCTTTTGAGATGCTTTTTCATTCTGTCGTTCTTTGGATTGATTTCTGACACCCATCCATCAGGGAGATGATTTCGCTCTGTGACTCATGACTTTGGATGGATCGATAGGGAGTAGGGGAGGAGAGAGGGAGAGGTAGGATGAGGAGAGGAGAGAGAGAGGATGGGTAGAGTGTGCAGAGGGAGGGGAGGGCTAGATAAAGATGCAGAAAAAGGGGGAGATGGAAGAAAGTGGGATGGCAATGGTATGGAAGAGTTATTTAGACAGGCAGGAATAGACATTCTGCAGGACTGGTTGTGAGGACACACACATACCAGCCAGGTCACCTGTGATAAAAAAGTCAGTATTCGATGTCCATCCATGTCTGAGGACATCAGGATATGATGTGGAGGCTGGTCACTAGGGGTAACAGTGAACGCTGTTACCTTCAAGTAGGTTTCAGATTTGCTAGGGCGATGGGGATGGTGGATAGATGAAAGCATCTGCCTCTGATTCCAAAGATTGCAAGTTTGAATCTAGCGTTAGAAAGTGTTTTTTGACATTTTTCTATTAAGCCTATCCCCAAACCTTAACCATTCCGAGTTAATGCCTAACCTTAAAAATACTGAGTTGATATCCTAAACTTAACCTTAAACACTTTGGACGTGGACGTTTGGAACAACTTAAAAATGTGACATTTGAGGAACATGGATGAACGTCTAATTCTGACGTGAGACTGTGAAAGCTGGGAGCACACACACACAGAGCAGGTGATGAATTCACAGGCACGTAAAAAACTATTTGAAATAGAAGAAAAGGCTGTTAAAGACATCAGTGCCGAAGTTTTAAACTCAGGAGATATTGAGTATCAATTCACAAAGATCGCTATCCCAGCTTTCAGAAGTTCAATCAGTCTGAGACTGGCTTTTCACTATAGTGGAGTGAGACAACACACACATTCTGGTCTCTTTCTTTGTTTTGCCTCAGGAAAGTGAGCGGAGAGATCAAAGATTTGGAATGAGGGCAGCCAGGGTGCGTGTTGAGGCCAGGGTGCGTGTTGAGGCCAGGGTGCGTGTTGAGTATACGCTATACTGTATATCCATTGTTTAGCTGGAATAGAATGTTAGTATCCTGTATATTTGATTGTGATATGTGGTGGTCTCACCTAGCTACAGTATCTTATGAACACATTTACTGTAAGTCACTCTGGATAAGAACATCTACTAAATGACTAAAATGCTAATGTTTCACTTACATTGGAGTCATTAACACTTACATTGGAGTCATTAAAACTCGTTTTTCAACCACTCCACACACTTCTTGTTAAAAAACGGGACATCTACTTTGTGCATGACAAGTAATTTTTCCAACAATTGTTTACAGACAGATTATTTCACTTATATTTCACTGTATCACAATTCCAGTGGGTCACATACACTACGTTGACTTTGCCTTTAAACAGCTTGGAAAATTCCAGAAAATGATGTCATGGCTTTAGAATCTTCTGATAGGCTAATTGACATCATTTGAGTCAATTGGAGGTGTATCTGTAGATGTATTTCAAGGCCTACCTTAAAACTCAGTGCCTCTTTGCTTGACATCATGGGAAAATCAAAAGAAATCAGCCAAGAAAAAAAATTGTAGACCTCCACAAGACTGGTTCATCCTTAGGAGCATTTTCCAAACGCCTGAAGGTACCACGTTCATCTGTACAAACAATAGTACGCAGGAATAAACACTATGGGACCACGCAGCAGTCATACCGCTCAGGAAGGAGACGTGTTCTGCCTCCTAGAGATTAATGTACTTTGGTGCGAAAAGTGCAAATCAATCCCAGAATGACAGCAAAGGACCTTGTGAAGACGCTGGAGGAAACGGGCACAAAAATATCTATATCCACAGTAAAACGAGTCCTATATCGACATAACCTGAAAGGCCGCTCAGCAAGGAAGAAGCCACTGCTCCAAAACTGCCATAAAAAAGCAAGACTACGGTTTGCAACTGCACATGGGGACAAAGATTGTACTTTTTGGAGAAATGCCCTCTGGTCTGATGAAACAAAAATGGAACTGTTTGGCCATAATGACCATCGATATGTTTGGAGGAAAAAGGGGGTGGCTTGCAAGCCGAAGAACACCATCCCAACCGTGAAGGACGGGGGTAGCAGCATCATGTTGTTGGGGTCTGATGCACTTCACAAAATAGATGGCATCATGAGGTAGGAAAATTATGTGGATATATTGAAGCAACATCTCAAGACATCAGTCAGGAAGTTAAAAGCTTGGTCACAAATGGGTCTTCCAAATGGACAATGACCCCAAGCATACTTCCAAAGTTGTGGCAAAATGGCTTAAGGACAACAAAGTCAAGGTATTGGAGTGGCCATCACAAAGCCCTGACCTCAATCCTATAGACAATTTGTGGGCAGAACTGAAAACAACGTGTGCGAGCAAGGAGGCCTACAGACCTGACTCAGTTACACCAGCTCTGTCAGGAGGAATGGGCCAAAATTCACCCAACTTATTGTGGGAAGCTTGTGTTAGGCTACCCGAAACGTTTGACCCAAGTTAAACAATTTAAAAGCAATGCTACCAAATACTAATTGAGTGTATGCAAACTTCTGACCCACTGGGAATGTGATGACAGAAATACAAGCTGAAATAAATCAACTTTAAACAAATACAGTATATGCCTGTCATTGAACAACCCCATGCCATGAATAGATAGTGTAAAAACACACCAGTCTCTTTCATAATTTCTTTCAACAATAAAACCTAATTTACCAACATTTCTGAAAATGGATACATAGCGTTTGGAACAAAACTTTTCAATATGTACTCTATGAACAACTATATATATATATATATATATATATAGTATTCATAAACAAGAGTAAAAACCACACACTGAAAAAAAAAAGAAATATAAGAAGTACACACAAGTCATTGTTTTTGAGTGTGAGAAAGAACGACACACACACTGTCTGCATTATATCAGCGTATGTGTGCGTGGAATCTGAATTTGAGCATGTCTGTATATAAATGAATCTAACTCTAATTGTGGTTCACGTCATCTGGAACAGGAGAGGAGAGCAGGAGAGGAAGATGATGTTTGTGTGGAGGGAGAGACAGTAGGGACACAGACACAATCACATTGATGACCTGCCTCCCACTGATGAGATACCAGACTGCAAATCAACATTGCTATTCACACCTGCTCAACTTCAGCCAGTACAGGAACTATAGAGAGGGAGAGGAGGAGAGGGGGAGGAAGAGTGGTAGAGGTAGTTGTTTCTCAGTGTGTGAGGAGAGAACACACTGGGCACAGACGTCAGTTCAACATCTAGTTTTGATTTACATTTGATAGAGCTGTCAACAATTGTAAATTCAATGCTGACATTTTTGGTTAATTTCACGTCATTGGATTTAGGTTAAAAGTTGGGTGAAAAAAAGAATGCCCGTACGTTGATGACTTTTTCAAATTCAATGAGTTTTCTACATAGATTTTTGGGGTTGAAATGATGTGGAAACAACTTTGATTCAACCAGTTTTTGGCCAATGGGAAAGGGGGAAGAGAGAAAGTGTAATTGAGGGAGACAAGTAGTGAGGTAGAACCTTTTTGTTGCTCTCTTTGTGGAAGGGTAAAAGGGTTGACAAAAGGGGAGTGGGAAGAGGGTGGGGAGGGGTTGTCAGTCTTGGGGGGGTACTGGGATGAAAGATGAAATGAAGGGAGAAAAAGGGGGAAATGTGTTACTTCACAAGATGTCATTATCTATCCTCTCCATAATCCATCACGAGTCACAACTCTTCCCCTCTGTCACACACACACACACACACACACATTACACACCAGACACATGAATTTATTATAAACCCTGATATTCACTCTTGATGGACCATACATACACTCACCGAATGCTGTATCTCATATCAGCATACACACATAGGCACAAATTGGTAGGATAGCCTCATGCATGGAGAGGGACATACACACTAACATCCAATATATCCTTAAAACAATTACAGAATCATAACACGCACACTAACATCCAATGCAGCATTAAAACAATTACAGAATCACAACACACACACTAACAGAGTCCTCTTGCAGTGGGCAGACACAATTGTGTTGCCCACACTGTGCGGCTAATGGATTGGATCTGATTGGCATCACTATGAGAGGAGAAGCTGATGAATTGCTGTTTACCAGACATGATAGGTCTAATGTCTGAGAGTGATATTAATGCTGCTCTATCCTGCACAGTCCATACACACACATTCTCATACGCATATTCACACACACAAGCAAATACGCTCTCCCTCACTTGCACACACACACAGCCTAAATGCATTATGAATACACTCAGGATGATGCATAGTACCCCACCAGTTGTCAAGCTCTTCTCATATATCACCTCTCAAACAGAGAACATAGCACTTAGTACACAGTTCAGTTCAAACAACTCTAGACACACACAAATAAAATATGATTATAAATAAACGTTGCACACTAAAAACCTATTATGCACACAAGCCCACTACACCCATCCTGGGTCGCTAACCACCCTTCATAAATCCTAAATACGATCAATGGACCGAAGTGCACGACGCCGGAGGGGTCAGTTTAAGATCAATGCTATTATGATCCAATTAATTTCAGCGCACAATAGGTTATCGTATAGAATGGGGAGCAGGGGAGGGATCACGCGTCTCTGGCTCTCCCGCCGCCTGCCCTGCACACGCATCCATCCGGGCTTGGAGACCCAGGGCAGCGGCATACTGTAAATAGGTTTATTTCCCTCTAATCAAAGTGGTCACGGACCCTGACGGATCACATTCAGCAGTACTGGAGTTTCTGAGCAGGCTGGTTTCCACCAACTCTTATCACTGCCTGCCAGAGGCTGCGCACACAGCAGAGAGCCGTAGTGACGGTGTAGGGCTACAGACATTCTATAGTGTGAAATAGTTTGTTGCATAAGGACCAAAAGGATCCTGAAACAGAAATATTTCTGACAAGAATGTACACTTTTCGTGTCTCTCTTACAAACGCGCGTTCCCGAGGGATCGTTTAACCACTAGCTGGACCGCTGTTACACAAACGATTGTGCGCCCCAGACCCGCGAGGGCATCCCGGGTCCCTTCCTTTCTACCCTGTCACGCAGCCACCAGGCACGGGATGCTAATTCAATTAACCCGGCTTGGGTGACCACATCGAGGCCCTACACGCTCAGTCAATTCGCTCGCCATGGCCACTCGATATCAGAGCCACTGAAATTGATACAAGGATAAGCGGAGCTACGACAGTGAGAGAGAGGCAGATGATCGGAGATCTCTCGGTTTTACTGTGTCACATTCAATTTGTAAACGAACCGACGAAAGTCTTATTTAAAATATAACTCTGTGGAAAATTCATGGCGCGTGAAACCCCATGGAATAGCCTCATCTTATTCTGACATAATTTTGCCTTCAGTTGTCAAAGTTATCAATGTCCATCTTCATAACTTTCATACTAAACGTTCACATCTTCACTCATTTGGGATGTGGTGATTGCGTTGGTCCCACTGGAGAAACCAGAGCACTGCTCCACGTTTTACAAACAGGGGCTATAGAACACATTCATCAAACAGGGCATCCTGAAATAACACATTTAAATTCTACTGTCTGTCAGTGGCTATAAAGGTGATGTAAAACAATATTAACTTGACGTCAGTGCTGTTGCAAACACATCTAACTGCTGGGAATTAGACAGGCATGCCACGGCATAAACTTAGAATGGGTACACACACTTACCAGCACGAAGTCAGTGTTCAGAGTCTGTCCATGCGCTTTAGATGTAAGTGTGGTCTGCGACAGTTCTGATCGTGTCCTGTCCATGCATGTACATACGGCAGCTGGTCAGAGGGCTAGACGCTGGAACATGCCACTCACTGCTGCTCCGCTGCTGCAGCTGACCCCCCAGCATGAAACGCAAATCCAAAAATGCGAGACTTCGTGTGTGAGTGTGAGAGAGAGAGCGTATGTTGACAGACAGGGAGAGAGGAGTTAGAAAATGGAGAGACTGAGATGTAAGATTTAGCCTACCGCCACCACGGTTGCGAATAAGTGAGTAGCCTGTCGTTCAATGTTGCTTCTATAATAAGTGAGTAGACGGTCTTCAATTCTGCCATTTGATTCTTCTCAAATATAACATAAGCACAAGGCTATAGCCTAAACATAAGTAAATAGTCTAAATTATTATCAAAAGTCAGTTTAAGATGTTATTAAACTGTTGAGAAACCTAATCCAAGCCCATAGAGCCACACAATATGCAAACATTCAATTTATAGTTACTATGCAAATCAGTTAAATAACTGCCCATTTCATTACACCTTATTTTATGGGGCGTTTATCAGAATAAGGAAACGATGATGTTGCGCCCGATGTTGACACACTAGACTGAGCAAAAAAGTTGTAAAGATGTCAACAGATGGCCAAAATAAACCAAACACAGTTTCGTTGCTTTCCATGCCTCCCGGTGACTGGATATACTAACCATTTGCTGACCATGAGCCCTCACCCAAAGAAAATGAAAACATTTCGGATGGGGTGACGTCTGTGTCAAATTACTTGAATCCAGATTATCTATAGCCATATATCGACAGTTTTCACTTTAAACACACCGTCAGTGTGGAGAGACCATTAGCGTTATGTGTTACTAAACTCCTGCCAGTAGCAGAACCTAGCTCTGAGGGAAACTGAAAGGTAAACACAGATGAGAAGCCGCAGACACTGAGCGGGTCCACTGTAGACCTGTCTGGTCTGCTCGCTCAGGTGTAACGTCCATGGGGACTGAGCATTCCACGAAATTACACTGCGACACCTAGCCTACAGTCATTATCATTATAAAGAGCCCCTGTACCGAGGGGGGTGGGTGGGTGGATCTCACTCAAGACACGGACGGTGAAAACAGATGAGCCACGATCGATTAATGTTTTTGACAACGGGCTTTCGGGTGAACGGCGCGCGCGGGTACCCTGGGACTTTTATTCATCTGAGTTTAATTACGGTGCACCTGCCGCCAGTGCCATAAGGAGGAAACCCACACCGTGTAAACCTCACCCATACAACCACTTCAGGACAAAAATCAAAGAGTTTTCTAGCCATAACTTTGAGTCTGTTTGAGCTTCTAAAAATATGAATTAAGTAGGCTACTGGTTCATTCAGGTCCAGTGCCCCTTGCAAATGTTGCCTAATTGCCATACATGTAAATAGAACCGAATGTAATTAAAACAAATTAAAACTGAAAATTACATCCAATGTGAAGAGTTTTCGATATTTCAAAGCTAACGTCTGTTTCCAGTTTAGAATGATGTGAATATCCCACAAAATTATAAACAACATCTGCATGGTTTGGGGGAGAGGGGTGATAGTAGGATTAAAGGCAGGTGGTTTAATAGAGAAAGAGGGCCAAAAGGTTGAGGAGAAAACAGAAAGAAAGGAAAGGATGTGTTTTGTGTGTCTGTTTACTCAGCAGCACCTGACCCTGCCTCCGCCCTGCTGCCCCATGCTGCCCCTGACTCAGCCAGACTAATAGGAAGTGAGGTAGGTAGCCTAGTGGTTGGAGCTGCCTAGTGGTTGGAGCGTTGGGCCAGTGACCGAAGGGTTGCTGGATCGAATCTCCGAGCTGACAAGGTATAAATCTGTCGTTCTGCCCCTGAACAAGGCAGTTAACCCACGGTTTCTAGGCCGTCATTGTAAATAAGAATTTGTTCTTAACTGACTCTCCTAGTTAAAGAAAGGGTAAATCATTTTAAAAGAAAAAGTATATTCCTGACCTCCCACCAACCAACAGGATCTGCCTCTCAGCTGGAGGCTGTAGGAAAGACCTCCACCGTGTGTGTGGGGGGAGGAGAGATTACAGTTTGCACGTGCCTGTGTCTATGTGCCAGTCTGCCTCTCATTTGCATCCTCCAACCAGACATCTGAGACATGTGATTGATAAACATTGAAAGGAACTGATGGTGATATACAGAACTGCAAACACACACAGTAATGAAGGGAGTGATAAAAATAACATAACATTGACACGCTCTGGAAATAATGTCTCTCTAAGGACCAATGAAAAACTGTTGTTTGCTTGAAGACGGAGGCTCTTATATAAAACCAATAATCTCTCTTTCTCTCGCTCTCTCTCACAGTAATTAAGTCTGCAGACCCTCAAAGACCATGGGTCTGGAGGTAGAGAGAGCAAGAGTATGGATGGTGAGAGGGAGGGAAAGGAAGAGCGGGGTGGAGGCATGAGTAAGAGGGCATAGAGCTCATGAGAGCAACATAAATCAGGGAGATGGATAACAGGGCGAGGCATCTGAACCAGTTAGAAAGAGGTGGAAACAAGTGATAAAGAGACAAAAAAGGTAAATAAATGTACAGTGCCTTCAGAAAGTATTCATACCACTTGACTTATTCAACATTTTGTGGTGTTACAGCCTGAATTCAAAATGGATAAAACAAATCAATCTCACCCATCTACACACAATACCCAACAAGCTTCCACAGACTCACATCAGAATTAGACATTTACTTCTCTGTTTGGCTGAATTCCAACATGCAACGTTTGGGGTCAACGCGACATGGCGGAAAATTCAATATACAATAACCTACAGAGTTGTCAGGAACAGCTCAAAGAAGATCATCTCAAGTTGTTAACATTGTGGTTAGCTCTCTCTGCTAAATTGTTTGCAGTTCACGGAGCAGCCTGTTGATTACTTAGAAACAAAACAGCGAAAGCAACTTTGTTGCATTTTGTAACTCTGGATTACATCTTCGGTTGTCGTGGAAAAGACACATTCGTTAAAAACATTTGTAAACAACTGGATGCAGTTCAGAGCCAACCTGGATACTAAGGAAATCAGGAGGGAAATCGACGAGTATCAACAGCTTTATGCTATGGAGGAACAACATACTCCATCCTGGAAAGATCCAGCTACCTCAAAAGAACTCTAACCCGACAAAAAAAGAAAAAGATTAATCTACAGACACGGACGATTTACTTACCGTTGAAGTAGAGGCTAGTGCTCATGCTGGAATCCATGCAACACTTGAAAAGTTGTGTGAGGAGGTAGCAGGGCTGAGGGGGAGTTCGGAGTTTAGCCAGAGTGAAATTATCTTGCTCCAAGGAGAAAACAAGGCACTCACAGCCAACCCAGCTAGCACAGTGGATCTGGGCCCGATTCCGGCTGAGAGTCAGACTCGTCCGACGTCATGTGGCCTGAGTCTGGGCAACCTTCGGCAGTAGAACTTATGGCTAGGATGCGGGGATTGAGCTCTGGCCGATTCCGGTGTCAGTTATCTGGCCCAAATGTATTACTTGGGACTCGGGCCAACGATGATTACACAGGCTGTTTTATACAATTAACATTTCATTATTTATTTTTCCAGATTTTCTAATTGTTTCTGTGATAAAAAAATACAATTAACATTTAAATGAAATTCTTTATGAGTCCTGTGTAGTATTTTAATACTTTGTGCAAGGCAATTGATAAGCATTAAACATTTTGTGGATGGAGCCTCCCGAGTGTTGCAGCGTTCTAAGACACTGCATCGCAGTGCAAACTGCTTTGCTACAGATGCTGGTTCGAGACCCGTGCCGGCCGCGAGCTTTGCTACAGATGCTGGTTCGAGACCCGTGCCGGCCACGACCTGGAGACCCATGAGGCGACGCACAATTGGCCCAGTGTCGTTAGAGGAGGGTTTGGCCGGCCGGGATGCCCTTGTCCCATTGCGCTGTAGTGACTGCTGATGGCGGCCAGGCGCATACACGCTGACACGGTCACCAGATGTACAGGACACTACATTACATTTCTTTTGGTGGATGGGTATAATTTGTATGCATAAAATGTATAATAGTAATAATTAAAATTATTTGCATCAGGCTGCTTCTGGGGGGGTTCTGGTGAGATGCCGGCAAAGTCGGCTGAATTCCGGTAGACGGAAACAGCCTGTTGTACTTGGGGCGATTCTGGGCAGTCATTCATTTTGATTCTGGTCGAGTCCGACACGCAATTCCGGGCCGATTCAATCAGTTCCGGTCCCCCGGAAGAGGGCCGCTTCTGGGCTGATTCCTAATTTCTAGCTGGGAAGGTAAAACCCTCGATTCCAACATGGATTGTCTACTCAGGGAAAACAGGGTGATGAGGGAGTTGCTACTAGACATACAAAGTCGTGGCATGTGTGGAAATCTAATGTCAATGTAGGACTCGTTTTACTGTGGATATAGATACTTTTGTACCCGTTTCCTCCAGCATCTTCACAAGGTCCTTTGCTGTTGTTCTGGGATTGATTTGCACTTTTCTCACCAAAGTACGTTCATCTCTAGGAGACAGAACGCGTCTCCTGCCTGAGCGGTATGGCGTCTGCGTGGTCCCATGGTGTTTATACTTGCGTACTATTGTTTCTACAGACGAACGTTGTACCTTCAAGCATTTGGAAATTGCTCCCAAGGATGAACCAGACTTGTGGAGGTCTACAATTTCTTTTCGGAGGTCTTGGCTGATTTTATTTTATTTTCCCATGATGTCAAGCAAAGAGGCACTAATTTTGAAGGTAGGCCTTGAAATACATCCACAGGTACACCTCCAATTGACCTACAAAGTATTGACTCAGAACCTATCAATTAGCCTATCAGAAGCTTCTAAAGCCATGACATAATTTTCTCGAATTTTCCAAGCTGTTTAAAGGCACAGTCAACTTAGAGTATATAAACTTCTGACCCACTGGAATTGTGACACAATGAATTATAAGTGAAATAATCTGTCTGTAAAAAAATTACTTGTGTCATGCACAAAGTAGATGTCCTAACCGACTTGTCAAAACTATAGTTTGTTAACAAGAAATTTGTGGAGTGGTTGAAAAACGGCCAGCCAATGAGAGCATACAGGTCGCAGTGGTGGGTAGTATATGGGGCTTTGGTGACAAAATGGATGGCCTTGTGATAGACTACATCCAATTTGCTGAGTAGAGTGTTGGAAGCTATTTTGTAAATGACATCGCCGAAGTAAAAGATCGGTAGGATAGTCAGTTTTACGAGGGTATGTTTGGCAGCATGAGTGAAGGATGCTTTGTTGCGAAATACGAAACCGATTTTACATTTCATTTTGGATTGGAGATGCTTAATGTGAGTCTGGAAGGAGAGTTTACAGTCTAACCAGACACCTAGGTATTTGTAGTTGTCCACATATTCTAAGTCAGAACCGTCCAGAGTAGTGATGCTAGATGGGCGGGCGGGTGCGGGCAGCGATCGGTTGAAGAGCATGCATTTAGTTTTACTTGCATTTAAGAGCAGTTGGAGGCCACGGAAGGAGTGTTGTATGGCATTGAAGCTTGTCTGGAGGTTTGTTAACATAGTGTCCAAAGAAGGGCCAGAAGTACACAGAATGGTGTCATTTGTGTAGAAGTGGATCAAAGAATCACCAGCAGCAAGAGCAACATCTTGTTGGCAGACTCAAGGCTGTTGAGTCTGCCAATAAGAATGCGGTGATTGACAGAGTCGAAAGCCTTGGCCAGGTCGATGAAGACGTAATGTAGTTGTTGAGCGGCTACACTGCAAGTATATTGTATGTATTAAACATTCAATAATACATTTAAAATACAAAAATATCTCTAACATAAGTATTCACACCCCTGAGTCAATACTTTGTAGGAGCACCTTTGGTAGCTATTACATCATTGAGTCGTCTGCATCAGCTTTGCACATCTGGATTTGGGTATTTTCTCTCATTCTTTCTTGCATATTTTCTCAAGCTCCATTAAATTAGATAGGGAGCGGCAGTGAACAGCAATCTTCAAATCTTTCCACAGATTTTCAATGGGATTTAAGTCTGGGCTTTGGCTGGGCAACTCAAGGACTGTCGCATTCTTTTTCTGAAGCCATTTCAGCATTGCTTTGGCTGTCTGCTTGGGGTCATCCTGTTAGAATGTATATATTCGCCCCCAGTCTTAGGTCATTTGCACCCTGAAGCAGGTTCTCATCAAGGATCTTTTCAGTTCGTTGCTGCTAGCGACTGGAACGAGCTGCAACAAGTACTCAAACTGGACAGTTTTATCTCTTCATTCCAAGACTCAATCATGGACACTCTTACTGACAGTTGTGGCTGCTTTGCATGATGTGTTGTTGTCTCTACCTTCTTGCCCTTTGTGCTGTTGTCTGTGCCCAATGGTGTTTGTACCATGTTTTGTGCTGCTACCATGATGTTGTCATGTTGCTGTGTTATTATCTTGGATATCTCTCATTGAGTTGTCTCTCATGTCGTGATGTGTGTTTTGTCTTATATTTATATTTGATTTATTTTTACTTTTGATCCCAGAGGCCTTTTGCCTTTTGGTAGGCTGTCATTGTAAATAAGGATTTGTTCTTAACTGACTTGCCTAGTTAAAAAAAGGTTAAATAAAAGGATTTGCCTGTATTTGGCTCCATCCATTGTTCCCTCTATCCTTACCAGTCTCCCAGTTCCCGCTGAAAAGCATCCCCATAGTATGATGCTGCCACCCCTTTGCTTCACGGTAAGGATTGTGTTAGACGGGTGATGAGCTCTGCCTGATTTTCTCCAGTTATAGCAATTTGCATTCATCCCCCCAAAAATGGTCTCCTCAGACCACAGAATATTTTGCCTTATGCTCTCAGACTTTCACGTGCATTTTTGCAAACTCCAGCCGTGCGGTCATATGCATTTTTCTCAGGAGTGGCTTCCGTCTGGCCACTTTCCCATAAAGCCCAGATTGGGGAGGTCCTGCAGAGACTGTTGTCCTTCTTGCAGGTTTTCCCATCTCAGCCAAGGAACTCTGTAGTTCTGTCAGAGTGGTTAATGGGTTCTTGGTCACCTCCCTGACCAAGGTCCTTCTTGCCCGGTTGCGCAGTTTGCTCAGACGGCCAGCTCTAGGCAGAGTCTGCGTAGTTACATTTCTTTTTCAATTTCCCAATGATAGAGACCACTGTGCTCTTGGAAACATTCAACACTCTATAAATAGTTTTATACTCTTCCACAGATATCTCTGAGATCTCCAGACAGTTCCTTGGACTTCATGGTATAGTTTCTGCTCTGACATGAGCTGTCAACTGTGGGACCTTATATAGACAGGTGTTTCTTTCTAAATCATGTCCAAACAAGTAAATTGTCCACAGGTGGACTCCAATCAAGTTGTAATGGCATTTCAAGGATGATAACAGGTAATTGGATGCAACTGAGCTCAATTTGGAGTGTCATAGCAAAGGGGGTGTGAATACTTATGTAAATTATATTTCTGTATTTCATTTTCAATGAATTAGCAACATTTTCTAAAAACATGTTTTTACTTTGTCATTATGGGGTATTGTTTGTAAATGGGAGAGAAACATATATTTAATACATTTTAAATTCAGACTGTAACACAAAACATTCAAAAATAAGTCAAGGGGTATAAATACTTTCTGAAGTCACTGTAAATACACCATACACCAGCCATTTGAGGGGCGGAGAGAGAAAGAGAACTGGATACACCATCTGAGGCAGATTCTGAGAGAGGGAGAACAGGAGAGAGGGAGAACAGGAGAGAAGACAGGTGTCAGGCCTGATGATAAAAGCCAGTGAGGAGAGGAGTTATAGATAGGGAGGGAGGGGCGGGGAGAGATGGAGGAGGGATGGAGAGAAGGAGGGGCGGGGAGGGGACTGGGAGAGAGACGGGTGAGATTCAGTGCCTGCGAGTTAGTGCTGTCCTCTCTCATTGATATTCTGAGCTCAGGCTTCGCTGACAACCGCCCTCCTCCCCACTCTCTCAAACACGCCCTAACATTGTGATGTCATCCTATATGGAGCACTTGATCAGATGCCACTGTCAGTTACAGTTCTGTCACTGTCAGTATCACTGCACCTCCCCACCACTTACCCTCACTCCAACCCTGATCCATATTTACCATTTACCTCAAAGGACATGAATACATATACACCATTAGTGGAGAGAGGAAGAGTGGCCTCATCAATGGATGTGGTTTGGTTAGGAGTATAGGTTCAGATAGACTGTAACCAAGGAATCGCCAACCATCAGGGCGTGGTTAGTGTTTGTATTTACAGTAATGGCATTCAGTCTTGTTTGGATGATGCTAACTATTCAGTGCTGTTATTTTGCCATCTCATCCTCCTCTCCCAGCAGTCTAGATTTGAAAGTGGGCGGCGGCAGGGCCTTCATTTTAATATCTCTGAGTGTTTACAGTGGTAACCCTGGCTGTGGGAGGGTCTATAAACCATACTCATTATAAATGCACAGAGGGAAGCGGAAGAGAGGGAGGTTGGGGGTGTCTTCTTTTTTTCTTCCTCTTTAATAGACAGACCGGTCTAGGGGCACTTGGTTGTCCCATAGCTAGCTTTCTGTTTATTTCACTCTGTACCAGAGACTCTGTATCTAGGATTCTCACCCTATAAGGGTTTTGTAGCTAGGCTTAGGGAACAGATTGGGTGTGGAATTTCCAGTATTAGTAAATCAATCTTTCGTTGTTGTATTCTAAGCATCAACAATACATCCACGGTGTACACAAACAGAGTTGGGTGAACATTTATGAGATGGAGAGAGGGATGAATACAGGGATGGGATGGGTGGAGTGGAGGAGAAGTTGTGTGTGCAGGAGGGATGAAAAACGCAATCTACTTCACACTATTGGCTGTCAATTGATTAAAGAGGTCATCTGAAAGTCACACTCTCTCTCCCTCCCCTCTCATCCCCCTCTGCCTCTCTCTTTTTCCCTCCCCTCATCCCTCTCTTCCTCTCTCTTTCTCCCTCTCTCTTATGAAACCTCTGACTGGAATTAAAACACAAGGCAATTAAAGCCAACCTGCTTGCGACTTGATGTTCCGGCTCGTAATTTTTATTCAGCGTAATTAAAGTGTTATGGTGGCGGTGGGATAGGGGGGGGGTTAGAAGGGAATGGAAGATTGACTGACGGGGAGAGCAAGAGGGAGGGGGAAGGGGAGGGGATATAATCAGAAAGAGTGAGGGTGAGGGGGGGATATATGCAGAAAGAGTGAGGGGAGGGGGGATATATGCAGAAAGAGTGAGGGGATATATGCAGAAAGGGTGAGGGGGATATAATCAGAAAGAGTGAGGGATATAATCAGAAAGAGTGAGGGGATATAATCAGAAAGAGTGAGGGGGATATATGCAGAAAGGGTGAGGGGGATATAATCAGAAAGAGTGAGGGGAGGGGGATATATGCAGAAAGAGTGATGGTGAGGGGGATATAATCAGAAAGAGGAGTGAGGGGGATATATGCAGAAAGAGTGATGGTGAGGGGGATATAATCAGAGAGTGAGGGGAGGGGGGATATATGCAGAAAGAGTGAGGGTGAGGGGGATATATGCAGAAAGAGTGAGGGTGAGGGGGATATATGCAGAAAGAGTGAGGGGGATATATGCAGAAAGAGTGATGGTGAGGGGGATATAATCAGAAAGAGTGAGGGGAAGGGGGGGATATATGCAGAAAGAGTGAGGGTGAGGGGGGGATATATGCAGAAAGAGTGAGGGTGAGGGGGGGATATATGCAGAAAGAGTGAGGGGAGGGGGAGCGGATATACAGTTGAAGTTGGAAGTTTACATACACCTTAGCCAAATACATTTAAACTCAGTTTTTCACAATTCCAGACATTTAATCCTAGTAAAAATTCCCTGTCTTAGGTCAGTTAAGATCACCACTTTATTTTAAGAATGTGAAATGTCAGAATAATAGTAGGGAGAATGATTTATTTCAGCTTTTATCATTCCCAGTGGGTCAGAAGTTTACATACACTCAATTAGTATTTGGTAGCATTGCCTTTAAATTGTTTAACTTGGGTCAAAAGTTTCAGGTAGCATTCCACAAGCTTTCCATAATAAGTTGGGGGAATTTTAGCCCATTTCTCCTGACAGAGCTGGTGTAACTGAGTCAGGTTTGTAGGCCTCCTTGCTCACACACACTTTTTCAGTTCTGCCACACATTTTCTATGGGATTGAGGTCCGGGCTTTGTGATGGCCACTCCAATGCCTTGACTTTGTTGTCCTTAAGCCATTTTGCCACAACTTTGGAAGTATGCTTGGGGTCATTGTCCATTTGGAAGACCCATTTGTGACCAAGCTTTAACTTCCTGACTGATGTCTTGAGATGTTGCTTCAATATATCCACATAATTTTCCTACCTCATGAAGCCATCTATTTTGTCAAGTGCACCAGTCCCTCATGCAGCAAAGTACCCCCACAACGTGACGCTTGGATTTTTATGGTGGTTATGGAGCAGTGGCTTCTTCCTTGCTGAGTGGCCTTTCAGGTTATGTCGATATAGGACGCGTTTCACTGTGGATATAGATACCTTTGTATAGAAGGAAGAGGGGATATATACAGAAAGAGTGAGGGAGAGGGGGAGGGGATATATAAAGAAAGAGTAAGGGGAGGGAGAGGGGATATATACTGAAAGAGTGAGGGTGAGGGAGAAGGGATATATACAGAAAGAGTGAGGGGATATATAAAGAAAGGGGAAGGGGATATATAAAGAAAGAGTGAGTGGGAGGGGGAGGGGATATATACAGAAAGAGAGAGGGGGAGGGATATATAAAGAAAGAGTGAGTTGGAGGGGGAGGGGATATATAAAGAAAGAGTGAGTTGGAGGGGGAAGGGATATATAAAGGGAGGGGGAGGGGATATATAAAGAAAGAGTGAGTGGGAGGGGGAGGGGATATATAAAGAAAGAGTGAGTTGGAGGGGAGGGATATATAAAGGGAGGGGAGGGGATAAAAGCGGAAAGAGAGAGGGGGAGGGAGAAGGGAGAGGGGATATACAGAAAGAGTGAGAGTGAGGGTGAGGGGGAGTGGATATATACAGAAAGGGGAGGGGGTGGGGAGGGATATATGCAGAAAAAGTGAGGGGAGGGAGAAGGAGAGGGGATATATACAGAAAGAGTTAGGGGAGGGGATATATAAAGAGAGGGGAGGGGATATATAAAGGGAGGGGGAGGGGAGGGATATAATCAGAAAGAGTGAGGGGATATAATCAGAAAGAGTGAGGGGGATATATGCAGAAAGGGTGAGGGGGATATAATCAGAAAGAGTGAGGGGAGGGGGATATATGCAGAAAGAGTGATGGTGAGGGGGATATAATCAGAAAGAGTGAGGGGGATATATGCAGAAAGAGTGATGGTGAGGGGGATATAATCAGAGAGTGAGGGGAGGGGGGGATATATGCAGAAAGAGTGAGGGTGAGGGGGATATATGCAGAAAGAGTGAGGGTGAGGGGGATATATGCAGAAAGAGTGAGGGGGATATATGCAGAAAGAGTGATGGTGAGGGGGATATAATCAGAAAGAGTGAGGGGAGGGGGGATATATGCAGAAAGAGTGAGGGTGAGGGGGATATATGCAGAAAGAGTGAGGGTGAGGGGGATATATGCAGAAAGAGTGAGGGGAGGGGAGCGGATATACAGTTGAAGTTGGAAGTTTACATACACCTTAGCCAAATACATTTAAACTCAGTTTTTCACAATTCCAGACATTTAATCCTAGTAAAAATTCCTGTCTTAGGTCAGTTAAGATCACCACTTTATTTTAAGAATGTGAAATGTCAGAATAATAGTAGGGAGAATGATTTATTTCAGCTTTTATCATTCCCAGTGGGTCAGAAGTTTACATACACTCAATTAGTATTTGGTAGCATTGCCTTTAAATTGTTTAACTTGGGTCAAAAGTTTCAGGTAGCATTCCACAAGCTTTCCATAATAAGTTGGGGGAATTTTAGCCCATTTCTCCTGACAGAGCTGGTGTAACTGAGTCAGGTTTGTAGGCCTCCTTGCTCACACACACTTTTTCAGTTCTGCCACACATTTTCTATGGGATTGAGGTCCGGGCTTTGTGATGGCCACTCCAATGCCTTGACTTTGTTGTCCTTAAGCCATTTTGCCACAACTTTGGAAGTATGCTTGGGGTCATTGTCCATTTGGAAGACCCATTTGTGACCAAGCTTTAACTTCCTGACTGATGTCTTGAGATGTTGCTTCAATATATCCACATAATTTTCCTACCTCATGAAGCCATCTATTTTGTCAAGTGCACCAGTCCTCATGCAGCAAAGTACCCCACAACGTGACGCTTGGATTTTTATGGTGGTTATGGAGCAGTGGCTTCTTCCTTGCTGAGTGGCCTTTCAGGTTATGTCGATATAGGGCCAGCGTTTCACTGTGGATATAGATACCTTTGTATAGAAGGAAGAGGGGATATATACAGAAAGAGTGAGGGAGAGGGGAGGGATATATAAAGAAAGAGTAAGGGGAGGGAGAGGGGATATATACTGAAAGAGTGAGGGTGAGGGAGAAGGGATATATACAGAAAGAGTGAGGGGATATATAAAGAAAGGGGGAGGGGATATATAAAGAAAGAGTGAGTGGGAGGGGAAGGGGATATATACAGAAAGAGAGAGGGGGAGGGATATATAAAGAAAGAGTGAGTTGGAGGGAGGGGATATATAAAGAAAGAGTGAGTTGGAGGGGGAAGGGATATATAAAGGGAGGGGAGGGGATATATAAAGAAAGAGTGAGTGGGAGGGGAGGGATATATAAAGAAAGAGTGAGTTGGAGGAGGGGATATATAAAGGGAGGGGAGGGGATAAAAACGGAAAGAGAGAGGGGAGGGAGAAGGGAGAGGGATATACAGAAAGAGTGAGAGTGAGGGTGAGGGGAGTGGATATATACAGAAAGGGGAGGGGTGGGGGAGGATATATGCAGAAAAAGTGAGGGGAGGGAGAAGGGAGAGGGATATATACAGAAAGAGTTAGGGAGGGATATATAAAGAGAGGGGGAGGGGATATATAAAGGGAGGGGAGGGGAGGGATATATAAAGAAAGTGGGAGGGGAGGGATATATAAAGAAAGTGGGAGGGAGGGGATATATAAAGAAAGAGTGAGTGGGAGGGAGGGGATATACAGAAAGAGTTAGGGGAGGGATATATACAGAAAGAGTTAGGGAGGGATATATAAAGAAAGAGGGAGTGGGAGGGGGAGGGGATATATAAAGAAAGAGTGAGGGAGGGGGAGGGGATATATAAAGAAAGAGTGAGTGGGAGGGGAGGGATATATACAGAAAGAGTGAGGGGAGGGGATATATAAAGAAAGAGTGAGTGGGAGGGGAAGGGATATATAAAGAAAGAGTGAGTGGGAGGGGGAGGGGATATATAAAGAAAGAGTGAGTGGGAGGGGGAAGGGAGAGGGGATATATACAGAAAGAGTTAGGGGGAGGGGATATATACAGAAAGAGTGAGGGTGAGGGAGAGGGGATATATACAGAAAGAGTGAGGGTGAGGGAGAGGGGATATATACAGAAAGAGTGAGGGTGAGGGAGAGGGGATATATACAGAAAGAGTGAGGGTGAGGGAGAGGGGATATATACAGAAAGAGTGAGGGTGAGGGGGAGGGGATATATACAGAAAGAGTGAGGGTGAGGGTGAGGGGATATATACAGAAAGGGTGAGGGTGAGGGGATATATACAGAAAGAGTGAGGGTGAGGGTGAGGGGATATATACAGAAAGAGTGAGGGTGAGGGAGAGGGGATATATACTGAAAGAGTGAGGGTGAGGGAGAGGGGATATATACAGAAAGAGTGAGGGTGAGGGAGAGGGGATATATACAGAAAGAGTGAGGGAGAGGGGATATATACAGAAAGAGTGAGGGTGAGGGTGAGGGGATATATACAGAAAGAGTGAGGGTGAGGGAGAGGGGATATATACAGAAAGAGTGAGGGTGAGGGGATATATACAGAAAGAGTGAGGGTGAGGGGGAAGGGAGAGGGTGAAGTAATTGCTTCTGTTGTTTTCTCATGTCCAATCATTCAATTAAGATGACCCTTAGTGCACCAGAGGGCCACAAGTATAACTGTGCGTGTGTGTACGTGTGTGTACGTGTGTGCGGTGTGTGGTGTGTGTGCATGTGTACCTGTGGTGTGTGTGTGTGTGTGTGTGTGTGCGTGCGGGCATGTGTTTTTTAGGCATGTATGAATTTATGAATGTGCTTGTAGGTCAGTCTCTATGACTAGATGTTTTTTTAATCAGGCGTGAGCGTGTAATCACTGTCTGGACGTATGTCCTTTTATGTCTTCACCATCTTTATAGGAATTTGTAAGAGTGCGTGAGAGAGAAAGTGAGAGAGTGTGCCTGAGAGTGAGAGTATGTGTGAGTGAGTGAGAGTGAGAGAGCGAGAGAGAGTGGGTGGGTGAGTGAGTGGAATGTGTAGGAGGGGTAGAAAGACACCCTCTATCTCCTTCCCTCTGTTCTTCCTTAGCCACTATACCAAATTCTATTATCGGGCCCAATAAAAGAGCGTGAAATGAAAACATAATCGTGTTTTAATTCGGCTGTAAAGCTCCAGCCACCCGTTGACAAAGGGCTGACGAGCGAAGCTTCACTGGCTCATTAAGGTGAAAAGACGGGAGAAAAACGTTCCTGTCAGAATATGAATTCTCTCAGACAGAACCGAACCACCACACCGTGGCGTGTGTGTGTGTTTGAGAGAGTGACGAGAGAGTGTGTGGTCTATATGAGTGTGTGGATTCAAGTGCACATGGTATGTCTAAATATGAGCGTGTATACTGTAGGATGTTACAACAATGTTTCACCCCGTAAATTGGGGTACATTCCCAGGACTCTAAAGGGGCAATCTGCGGTTGCTACATCCATTTTGGAATTATAAATGAATGATATGTACCCATTGATTCTTGAAGAAAAGAACTGTTAAATGCTTAGTTCAACTGTAGTACCCCATCAGAACCCCAAATATAAGCGTGTTTAACTCAAATGTTTGTAAACAAAGAACATTTTTAATTAACACTATATAGCCTCAAAACATGGTACAGTAATGTTCTTACAACAGAAGCGGTTCTGAGAAAACATTACGGGAACGTTCTGCTAACATTGATGGATATGTTTTTCAAAACACCCTTAACAACCAGCAGGGAATATTCCTGCATCGATCTTATAAAGTTACAGTGTGATGTTGCTTTTATTTTATTTAACCTTTATTTAACTAGGCAAGTCAGTTAAGAACAAATTCTTATTTACAATGACGGCCTACCAAAAGGCAAAAGGCCCTCTGCGGGGACGGGGGCCTGGGATAAAAAATAAAAAATAAATACAATATAAATATAGGACAAAACACACATCACAACAAGAGACAACACAACACTACATAAAGAGAGACCTAAGACAACAACAGCAAGGCAGCAACACACAGCAACACAGCATGGTAGAAACACAACATGACAACAACATGGTAGCAGCACAACATGGTAGCAGCACAAAACATGGTGCAAACATTATTGGGCACAGACAACAGCCCAAAGGGCAAGAAGGTAGAGACAACAATACATCACGCAAAGCAGCCACAACTGTCAGTAAGAGTATCCATGATTGAGTCTTTGAATGAAGAGATTTATATAAAACTGTCCAGTATGAGTATTTGTTGCAGCTCGTTCCGGTCGCTAGCTGCAGCGAACTGAAAAGAGGAGCGACCCAGGAATGTGTGTGCTTTGGGGACCCTTAACAGAATGTGACTGGCAGAACGGGTGTTGTATGTGGAGGATGAGGGCTGCAGTAGATATCTCAGATAGGGGGGATGACTTGATTGTTCCAATAATATTTTCCCTCAACATACTTAATTCAGCAATATCGCCTGAATACAATGGAAGAGGTTATGAGAAAACAATATTGGAATGTTCCACTACGTGTATGGAGATGTTGCCCAGCATAGAAGGGGAAGAAGTGGGGACAGAGTGTATCTATTGTGTCACATAGGCTAAGAATTTTAAGCCTCATGGATATAGAGTACTAAATGTGTTAGTAGATATGTGCATCTATTGACGTGTTACCACAATCTGGCACTCAATCATTTCCAATGTAATTTTATGATTATATGAATACAACACTATCATTCTAAGAACATTGGAGAATGTTGGGTAAAAAACGAAATATACTACGTTGGAAACCTCAAGAATACAAATACATTTTTGTGTGAACGTTCAACGTCAGTGGCATGTTTTGTGCATCCTGATGTTAATGTTATGAACGTATCACACTAGGACATATTTTGTGTTTTGGGAACCTATATCTTAATGTCCTCACACTGTTCCCACAACCTAACAAAATAAAATGTTTTGGAAACTTTTAGAGAACATAAAAAGTGTGTCTGTGAACATTCTTGCAACATCAGAGGAACGTTTCATGCACCCTGATACAAACATTGTATAAGACAGATTTTGTGTTATTAGAACTTTTGGGAGAAATGTTCATACCTTTTACTACAACTTAATGAAATGTTCTGGGAACATTCATTGAACCAATTTTGTTTTGCTGGGCAAACACTAACTGTACTGTATGTGTGGGCACATCCATACTTCATCACTTCATCTCTACCTGAAGTGGGTCTGTCAGTAGAATCTTCCTTCTCTATAACGTTTATAGAAGCCTTGAATAACCAAAACACTAAAGGAGGCCTGTAGTGCCTCACCTTAGAGCAAGGCCATTGTCATATTCAGATTAAGATTTAGGGGGGCTCCCGGGTGGCGCAGCGGTCTAAGGCACTGCATCTCAGTGCTAGAGGTGTCACTACAGACCCTGGTTCGATTTCAGGCTGTATCACAACCGGCTGTGATTGGGAGTCCCAGAGCGCAGTGCACAATTGGCCCAGTGTTTGCCGGGGTTGGCCTTCATTGTAAATAAGAATTTGTTCTTAATTTACTTGCCTAGTTAAATAAAAAAATGATTGATCCATCTTACCAACTGTATTCTTAAAGTAGAGAGAAGGGGAAAATAAAAGCTGGAAACGTTGAACACAACCATCACCATCATAACAGAAAATTGTAAAATTCTGACATCCTCTAAAATAATACTTCCTGTGTAGAAACGACTCCAACACAAAAGAGTGGCAAATCACCACACCATGGAACATTGCTTGTAGCCATGGAAACATTACATACCTGTTTTTCGGTGCATATTTTCTAAATGTGTTTCCTACCAGCAGCACATTATGAAGTGAATCAATATCTTATAATATAAGGGTAATGAACAGACAATATGATATCTCTACAAGGGTAACGGACAGACAATATAAAAAGGCCACAGGGAACCACACTTCCAATGCCCTTTGTAGCTCAGTTGGTAGAGCATGGCCCTTGTAATGCCAGGGTAGTGGGTTTAATTCCTGGGACCACCCATATGTAAAACGTGTGCACACACAACTGTAACTCGCATTAGATTAAAAACATCTACCAAATGGCATATATTATTATATTAGATAAGAACACGAGCAAAAATGCTGACTGTGTCACTTATGTCATCCTACAAAGACATACATCTATTTAATTAGCTTGGGCTGTTAAAAGAAGCCACCGACCGCCATACAGACTGTCCCTACTCAGCGATAATGTCATTTAGTAGGGAATGTTGTAAAAATATATATTTTGAGCCTTTTAGGAGCGGAGGGAAACATGTTACATTTACAAACCTTTTGATTCAATGATTTGTGAAGAGGTACAGCATCTTTACTGTGATTGGATACATCTCTGTGATTGGATGCACCTCTTATGATTAAAAAAAGTCACATTTTTTGCCACTTAGCAGACGCTCTCATCCAGAGCGACTTACATCAGTGCATTCATTTGAAGATAGCTAGGTGAGACAACAACATATCACAGTCGTAGCAGGTCCATTTTCCCTCAACAACGTAGTTATCAGCAAAGTCAGTGCCAGTGGGAAAAGAGAAAGTACGTTTTTATTATTATAAAAACATGTGTTCATTATCTACCAATATTACATCTGTGCTGAAGCAAACACACACACACCATTATCCCCTCTGCCTATTGAGACAGTATTACATTTCACAATGGGGAGCTCCTCATGTAATAACCCTCCTGACTGGTAACTATTCAGTCACACCATGTTCACCATAAGACCCAATACCTCTCCCTCTGGAAAAGAGGACCATGAAACACAAACCAATCTCTCACTCTCTAATCTGTTTAATCTACACCGCCATCAATCCATCTATTCTACCTCTCCTTTGTCACCCCCACTCTACCTCTAAATGTCCAATCTCCCCCTCTCTCCTCCTCCCTCTCTCCCTCTCTGCAGATAGTCAGTTCAGGGTCCTAACCCTTGTTCCCTCCATTCTATTAATCTTTTTATCCCTCTCATTGTAAAAACATAAATACCCGTTTTCTATTACATCAGCCTGATGAAGCCAGCAGCTGAGGCTATATTACACTACCACAGAGAACAATAGTGATGGTCCACAGTGTGTGTCAATCAATCCATCAAACTTTATTTGCTGTAGCACTCTCTGGCAAAGGAAACTGTGTGTGTGTGTAGTGTGTATGTGAATTTTGGAGTGTATGAGTATGTGTGTATTAGTAAAACCAAGGGATTGCTTTAGTGTGTTCTCTCTTTCTTTTTTTGACGTTAGGGTTAGTTACATTGGCAAACTGAAGACACAAAGACAGAAGCCAAAAAACATAACTGTTCCCAGCTACAGAAGGCCATACTCATAAAAAAAAAAGGCCTAAATTCAATCCGGACCACAGACGATCCGCGTTATAGCGAGATTAATATTTAACGTAACTTCCGAATGAGGCGACATATGTAGTATTTAGGGAATATGGTCTCCGCAAACGCGGGAACACTGCCTATAATGCAGACAAAACGGGATCGGAATCTGCCCCCAACAGAAATGTTATAGAAAAACAAGTGGGTTGGCTCCATTAACTATAGGATCTGAATACAGACACAGAAAACATGCGGCCATGGTCATAGATGGCATGATTCTGAGATTCTGTTATATCTTTCCTCATTTCATATGTCATGTGTAACAAACCCAATACCTCTCAAGCCCCTATACCTCCCCCGTCCATCCCTCCATCCCCCCTCAAGCCACCCCCAACCCACCAGCAACAGCCTAGAACTCAATGAAAGGGGTGATAGAAAGGGTGAGGCAATTGTAATTTTCTTTCTCAAAGGGATTCGATAAGCAATCACAGAGACCAGTTGGCATTTGAGAGTGACGTTGTGATTAGAATTGTATTATTTCCCCCTAATGAGATGACAGTTATTGCATTGTTGTGCTTTAATTAACATTGATTCCAATTGCCTTTTGTAAATGAGGAGCCACCTTCAGGACTGGTTTTCAGGGATCTCTTCTTAATTCCCTTAATTCCATGCCATAACCCCTTCCACTCCAATCACGTATGCAGCTCACATACATGCACATTATACAGACACATACACACAACATTCATGCTCAATCCATACACACACTTGTAAGCCAATGTCCTTCTTACCCAAGCACTCCCAGCACGGCACCTGTGTGTGTGTGAGTGCATGTGCGTGTGTGTGTGAATATGTGCACTGTGCCCAAACCAAGGATGAGCATACTACCATTTGCATATTTCAGGCCTATTATTTGTGTTGAACTAAATTAAACAATTTAAACAAATCAAAGCTTAAATAAGCTGCTAATGTTTCATCTGTGGAGTATTTTGATGCTGGAACTCATCTCTTCCCTTTGAGTGGCAGGGGGGCTGATATGAGTGCTGTACCGACCGCTTGAAAACCAACCAGTTGACTTTTAATAATGAACCGCCAAATGCCAATAATTAATAACTTTGATCTCCCTCCATTTTTCCTTGTCGGATTTCCACTTTCCTGTCATTTAGAAAATGTATTGTTTCAAATTGTTGCTGGTGAATAATTGGTCATTAAATGGACACAGAAAGTAATCAAAGTTTAGAGAGTGATATACGGTGCTCAGCTAAAGTCCACTTTCCTCCATGGAGACTTGTTGGTTGGTTTTGGATATAAAAGAAAGAAATAGCTGAGCTCCAGGACAGTATGCAAACACACGCCCCTCTCTGTTCTATCAGCTTTATACACAAACACACGCCCCTCTCTGTTCTATCAGCTTTACACAAACACACGCCCTTCTCTGTTCTATCAGCTTTACACACAAACACACGCCCCTCTCTGTTCTATCAGCTTTATACACAAACACACACTCCTCTCTGTTCTATCAGCTTTACACACAAACACACGCCCCTCTCTGTTCTATCAGCTTTGTACACAAACAAACGCCCCTCTCTGTTCTATCAGCTTTACACACAAACACACGCCCCTCTCTGTTCTATCAGCTTTATACACAAACACACGCCCCTCTCTGTTCTATCAGCTTTACACACAAACACACGCCCCTCTCTGTTCTATCAGCTTTATACACAAACACACACTCCTCTCTGTTCTATCAGCTTTACACACAAACACACGCCCCTCTCTGTTCTATCAGCTTTGTACACAAACAAACGCCCCTCTCTGTTCTATCAGCTTTACACACAAACACACGCCCCTCTCTGTTCTATCAGCTTTATACACAAACACACGCCCCTCTCTGTTCTATCAGCTTTACACACAAACACACGCCCCTCTCTGTTCTATCAGCTTTATACACAAACACACACACACACACACGCACACATGCACACACACATGCACTTCAACTCTCCTTCTTTCTTCCCCAACCACCCCCTCTTCTCTCCCTCCTCCTTTCTCTACTTCTCTCTGCCCTCTTCTCTCCCCCTCCTTTCTCTACTTCTCTCTGCCCTCTTCTCTCCCTCCTCCTTTCTCTACCTCTCTCTGCCCTCTTCTCTCCCTCCTCCTTTCTCTACCTCTCTCTGCCCTCTTCTCTCCCTCCTCCTTTCTCTACCTCTCTCTGCCCTCTTTTCTCTCCCCCTCCTTTCTCTACCTCTCTCTGCCCTCTTTTCTCTCCCCCTCCTTTCTCTACCTCTCTCTGCCCTCTTTTCTCTCCCCCTCCTTTCTCTACCTCTCTCTGCCCTCTTCTCTCCCCCTCCTTTCTCTACCTCTCTCTGCCCTCTTTTCTCTCCCCCTCCTTTCTCTACCTCTCTCTACCCTCTTCTCTCCCTCCTCCTTTCTCTACCTCTCTCTGCCCTCTTTTCTCTCCCCCTCCTTTCTCTACTTCTCTCTGCCCTCTTCTCTCCCCCTCCTTTCTCTACCTCTCTCTGCCCTCTTCTCTTCTCTCCCCCTCCTTTCTCTACTTCTCTCTGCCCTCTTCTCTCCCCCTCCTTTCTCTACTTCTCTCTGCCCTCTTCTCTCTCCCCTCCTTTCTCTACCTCTCTCTGCCCTCTTCTCTCCCTCCTCCTTTCTCTACTTCTCTCTGCCCTCTTCTCTCCCTCCTCCTTTCTCTACCTCCTCTGCCCTCTTCTCTCCCTCCTCCTTTCTCTACTTCTCTCTGCCCTCTTCTCTCCCCCTCCTTTCTCTAGCTCTCTCTGCCCTCTTCTCTCTCCCCCTCCTTTCTCTACCTCTCTCTGCCCTCTTCTCTCCCTCCTCATTTCTCTCCCCACTCCTCTTTTCCAGCTATAACTCCCTTCTGTCTCCTTCTAGCATTCCCTCTTCTCTTCTCTCTCCGTATGTCACCCAATTCTCCCTTTCCTCTCCACTCTCATATCGCCTCTAACCATCCCTCTCTTCTCCTCCCTCCCTCTCTGATGAGAGCAGACAGTGGTATTCCAGTCACAAGGCCCTGGAAGGGGAAGGGGGGAGAGAGAGAGAGAGGTGTGTAGAGGGTTGGGAGGGTGGCACGGGGGGTGGGAGGGTGTCACGGGGAGACATGCTGAGATCGCCCTCCAAAGCCGCTAAAGATTCCGCTGCCATCCCATCAGCCCCTATGTCATTACCACGGGCCAGCGACCCAGCTGACTGCACAGCTGCTGAGGTTGTGTGAGTGTGTGTGTGTATGTGTTTGAAAGTCAAATGATGGGGTTTGAAAGAAGAGTGAGAACACTATGGAATATCATGGATAATCATTTCAGAGTGTTTGGCTCTGGGTGTGTGCATGTTTGTGAAACGAGACTACATCAGGGCTCTCCAAACCTGTTCCTGGAGAGCTACCCTCCTGTAATTAAGTTTGGACTGAAAACCTAGAGGACGGTAGTGCTCCAGGAACAGGGTTGGAGAGCCCTGGACTACATGATGGCTACCAGTGGGTGTGTGCAGAGTACACAAGGTGTGACTGTATGTATTTTGAACACACCTTTTTTTGTCAATTCTTATTATGCAAATTTGTTTAGCTCTACTTCCTCCTCAAGATCTTTACAAAATTATCTAAAGCCAGCCATCATCTTCTTCACTTTGTGAATTTCTCACTCTCTTTCCCTTAACCTAATCAAATGCCAAATACTTTTTGGCATTTTGTTTTTAGAAAGAAAATCCTACTTCTGATCAAATGTTTTGGTTTAGGTCTGTCTGTCCCATGTTTCACAATGAGAGAGTGCTGCTCTGCTATTCTCTCAGTGGGTTTACTTCTGAGTTTTTACCTCTATTTAAAACTCATCAGCCCTCTGTCTTCTTTGCACTCCCTATCACTTCTCTCACACAATTCTACTCTAGCAGACAGAAAAAAACAAAGACATAGAGAGAAAACAAAAGAGAAATAAACAAAAAGAGAGACAGAGAAACAGGGAGATACAGAGAGAGATACAGACAAACAGAGAGAGATACAGAGAAACAGAGAGAGATACAGACAAACAGAGGGAGATACAGAGAAACAGAGGGAGATACAGAGAAACAGAGAGAGATACAGACAAACAGAGGGAGATACAGAGAAACAGAGAGAGATACAGAGAGTGATACCAGCAGAGAGGCAGGCAGGAAGGCAGCCGTCCCAGAAGTCACCAGCAGAGAAGCAGGCAGGAAGGCAGCAGTCCAGAAGGTAGCAGCAGAGAGGCAGGCAGGAAGGCAGCAGTCCAGAAGGTAGCAGCAGAGAGGCCGGAAAGAAGGCAGCAGTCCCAGAAGGCAGCAGGGTTGAGTCCCCTCCCTCAGATGTATTGATTGTGTGGGTGAACAGTGGTCCTGGCAGAGAGCTGCTGAGCTTGGCACGGTCACGCCCGCCGTCGGGACTGGGCTGGATTGTGTTGGCAGTGTTTGTGTGAACAGGAGTCGGAACAGTCCAACATCCAACATCACACAAACACATTCACACACACACCAGCCCACATCAGCCCAAGTAAAGTGCTGCATCTCAATAGTCTAAACTTGAAGGGGGAGTATGGTGAAGAAGAAGAAGCCCCTTTACACTATTGAGATGCAGCAGAATGTAGCCTAGCGGTTAAGAGCGGTGGGCCAGTAACCGAAAGGTCCCTGATTTGAATCCCAGAGCCGAATCTGTCAATATGCCCTTGAGCAAGGCACTTAATCATAATTGCTCTTGTAAGTCAAACTGGATAAGAGCGTTGACTAAAATGTAAGTGCTGCTTGGGTCTATTCAAGCAGGGGAAGGAGTGCTCTCGCTCAAACTCTCTTTCCCTCTCCCTCCCTCTCGATCGTTTGAACTCCACAGGGTGAAAAGACGCAGTGTTCCCTGATGTCATCACACAGAGGAGGAGCCCTCCCTAAAGTCTACACATTACCTCTCACTTCTCCACACCTCTCTTTCCTTTCCTCTTTTTCGCCCCATTCTTTCCCCCGTCCTCTCTCTCTCTCTTAGTGCATGCTGGGAGTGAGTCGGGAAGCAGAAGCGATTGTGAGAGCGACTGAAATTTGTCGGTGTTTAAAGTGTGTGAGTATATATATATATATATACACACTACCATTCAAAAGTTTGGGGTCATTTAGAAATGTCCTTGTTTTTGAATGAAGCACATTTTTTGTCCATTAAAATAACATCAAATTGATCAGAAATACAGTGTAGACATTGTTAATGTTGTAAATGACTGGAAACGGCAGATTTTATATGAAATATCTACATAGGCGTACAGAGGCCAATTATCAGCAACCATCACTCCTGTGTTCCAATGGCACGTTGTGTTAGCTAATCCCAGTTTATCATTTTAAAAGGCTAATTGATCATTAGAAAACCCTTTTGCAATTATGTTAGCACAGCTGAAAAATGTTGTCCTGATTATAGAAGCAATGAAACTGGCCTTCTTTCGACTAGTTGAGTATCTGGAGTATCAGCATTTGTGGGTTCGATTACAGGCTCAAAATGGCCAGAAACAAAAACCTTTCTTCTGAAACTCATCAGCCTATTATTGTTCTGAGAAATGAAGGCTATTCCATGCAAGAAATTGCCAAGAAACTGTAGATCTCGTACAACGCTGTGTACTACTCCCTTCACAGAACAGCGCAAACTGGCTCTAACCAGAATAGAAAGAGGAGTGGGAGGCCTCAGTGCACAACTGAGCAAGAGGACATGTACATTAGAGTGTCTAGTTTGCCTCACAAGTCCTCAACTGGCAGCTTCATTCAATAGTACCTGCAAAACACCAGTCTCAACGTCAACAGCGCAGAGGCGACTCCGGGATGCTGGCCTTCTAGGGAGAGTTCCCCAGTCCAGTGTCTGTGTTCTTTTGCTCATCTTAATCTTTTATTTTTATTGGCGAGTCTGAGATATGGCTTTTTTCTTTGCAACTCTGCCTAGAAGTCCAGCATCCCGGAGTCGCCTTTTCACTGTTAACGTTGTGACTGGTGTCTCTGTAGATGTGGGCGAACTGAGACTGGAAGATAATGGTGGCGCAAGGCCAAGGGGAGTTATTCATATACATAGTAGGGAGTGACTATATGTGTTATGTAAAGAAGGAAAACTATAAAGACAGAGCTCTGTGATAAGAAAGTCAGTCATTTCATGGAATTGCTCGGCTCTGTTACTTTGTAATAAAGTCTAATTGAATTTACAAGTTCCGGTATCTGTGAAATATTCTGATTCAATATTGTCCTCAACATAAATGGCGAGCTTGCCAAGAGTGGCTACAAGGGACCAGTGGACGGTGAAACTTTTGTAGCTGACGATGGGTCTTCTGAGCGAGTCTCACAAACGGGTGGCCACCCCAATTATCAGGTAAGCTTTGTTCTTACTTGTAGTTAAATGTTTGTGTGATTTGCTTCAGGAGTCCTGCCTCAGCAATAGAAGCACCAAGTAGGTCTCTCCAAATTCTAGACAAACCAAATGATACTGGGAGCTTTTGAATTCAATAACTACACGAATGCATGCTAAGTAAACGTTTTTGGGGTTGCAATAGTTAAAAGTAAGCATTTGTGTGGACTTTGTGAATTGGGAGTTGTTTGCCTCGTTGGTGTCGGGTGGCTCGGTAGGGTGGGGCCATTCACTTGCTCTGTCCAACAGACCCGCATGGGTGGCCTGTCTGAGTAGGGATTGTCTTGTCTGATTCTATCTTGCCGGGCGCATCTGTTTCAGGACCTGTCTGGGCTTGTGCGTAAACACAACCCATTCAACTTGATCAGGTGGTCCGAGTTGGGTGTGTCATTCTGTTTCCCCCGCTCACCGGACCGTTCATCTGGGGAACTTGTCCAGTCTGGTTCAGTGCATCTGTTTGCCCTGGTTGGCTGGTCTACTTGGCCCGATTTGGGGTCGCTGCTGTCTGTCTATATGGTCAACACAAATAAAAATAAAATCCTGCAGATACCGCTCCGACTAGCTTTAGCGGAGGTCTGAACGGGTAGGTCACTTGCAATACCGCTCCAATTAGTGGAGGTCTGCTTGTGTGAGTGTATAGTTTATGATAAGACTTTGACCCAATATGGCGAGTTCTTATCATGAATAGGAAAATCCTGCGGATACCGCTCCGACTAGCTTTAGCGGAGGTCTGTACGGGTAGGTCACTTGCGATACCGCTCAGACTAGATATAGTGGAGGTCTGCTTGGGTGAGTGTGTAGCCTGTAATAACGCTTTGACCCAATTAGGCAAAGGTCTGTTGTAATAGGTGAATAATCCTGTATAATAACGTCTCCCTGTGTTGAGGAAGTGTATCAGGGGTGGGTTTGAATTTCAAATCAAATCAAAGTTTATTTGTCACGTGCGCCGAAAATAACAGGGGTAGACCTTACATTGAATCGCTTACTTACAGGCTCTAACCAATAGTGTAAAAAAGGTATTAGGTGAACAATAGGTAAGTAAAGAAATAAAACAACAGTAAAAAGACAGGCTATATACAGTAGCGAGGCTATAAAAGTAGCGAGGCTATAAAAGTAGCGAGGCTACATACAGACGCCGGTTAGTCAGGCTAATTGAGGTAGTATATGTACATGTAGTTATTTTTAAAGTGACTATGCATATATGATGAACAGAGAGTAGCAGTAGCGTAAAAAAGGGGTTGGCGGGTGGCGGGACACAATGCAGATAGATAGCCTGGTTAGCCAATGTGCGGGAGCACTGGTTGGTCGGTCCAATTGAGGTAGTATGTACATGAATGTATAGTTAAAGTGACTATTCATATATGATAAACAGAAAGTAGCAGCAGCGTAAAAAGAGGGGTTGGGGGGGGGCACACTATGCAAATAGTCCGGGTAGCCATTTGACTACCTGTTCAGGAGTCTTATGGCTTGGGGGTAAAAACTGTTGAGAAGCCTTTTTGTCCTAGACTTGGCACTCCGGTACCGCTTGCCATGCGGTAGTAGAGAGAACAGTCTATGACTGGGGTGGCTGGGGTCTTTGACCATTTTTAGGGCCTTCCTCTGACACCACCTGGTGTAGAGGTCCTGGATGGCAGGCAGCTTAGCCCCAGTGATGTACTGGGCCGTACACACTACCCTCTGTACAGGTCGTTTTAGGGAAAACGTGAATAGAAGTGTAACAGTGATTGTGAAAGTTGCCTGTCCTTAGTGGGGAGGGAGTGCACACCCTTCCCGTGACACCACTCAAGTGTGGCCTGAGAGGAGGGACACATCTGGTCCCGCACTAGGAGAGGGGAATGGGAATGATATGTGAATGACTAGTAGAATTGTTTAAAACTAGGAGCTTGATAAAATAGTATGTCAAATAATTATCCTTGCATACATAGAAATTATCAATGAGTGTCCGGTGAGGCTTATGAAAACTGTATACTGAGGTGTGAGGTAGAGGAGTATAAAGTATAGAGAAACTTAGTTATAATAACGTTTGAAGTAAACCTATACTACTGGAAGAAATAACGGTCATAGACACATAAAGAACAGTACAATAGTATGTTTCATAGCAGCATCTGCTAGAGATATTAAAGTAACGTGAATAACAGAGTTTGGTCAAGCAGCTTTAAACAGACCCTTAGGGAAATATAGCCCAGAAAGAACAGGGGTATATATCACAGCAAGTGAAAGGGATTGGTTTTAAATAGGTGAATAGCACATTAAAAATAATTAAGACAGCATAGATAGTGTGGATATTGTAGGAAGCTAAAAGAATAACTAGACAATAAATAAACATTTGAAAGTAAGGATATCAGTAGCAATAGGACAAGAAAGAGAAAAATAAGTACTGAGAACGTTTAAAGAAGAAGGAGAAGGATTGGTGAAAAGTATAAAGAAAGCTAGAGCAATTTTGAAGAAAGACAAAGAAAAGTCAGACAGGAAGAAGGTGGAATGGTTTACAAAACCTCCACCATACACTAGTGGGTAATACCCCCTGGTGTCCGGAGTGGTGGAAATAAAGAGAGAAATAGAGGTGGAAGATGATAAGGAGACTCTCTCTGTGCCCTCTTAGGTAAAAGAAAAGGACCTGGAAAGGACAGGGGAGACTGAGAAAGGTGCAGGAAGGAACCCAGAAAAGTTTAACTGTTATGAAAGATTATGTGGAAAGAAGAAGACAAGTGTGAATAATTTTGGTAATGTGGTTTATCAATAATAATGATGTTTGAGGCGCTATACTGGAATAAGACATTAGGTCATCTGTATTATCCAGTAATACATTTGCAGACATTATAGTAAAGGTTCTAATACAAGGTATTAATTCATTATTATCTGGGGAAGTGGGTAGCCCTACCTTGGAAAATAGTTAATAGTAGGTGTTTATTATAGAAGGGAGGGGTAACGATGAATTAGCAAAGAGGTTACTGAACCTAAAATGAACTTTAAAATGTTTTAGTTAGTTTATGAACATTGTGGTGGATTGAAACAAACATTTAATGATTGGAGTAAGGACAGTGGATTCATAATTATCATGTTTTGGCTTGCTGATTAAATTGTAACATAGTGAATGCTAACAAAATGTACACTTTCTTTTCCAGGAGAAGGGATTTAATTTTCTCTTGTTGAAATGTCCCCGGAGATTGTGGTACTGGGGAAAGCAGTTGGTGATATTCGGCAGTGTTAAGAGTAAAAGTATTTGGATTAGGCCATAAACTGAGTTCCGGATAAGTGAGGCCGGTTCATGTGTGTTCTTGACCTACGGCTCACCAGCACGCACACACCATTTACAGGTGATGAATATGCGTTAGTGGTGTTGATACTGTGGTATTTATTTTATTTTCAATTCAGTTTCAAATTGGGTATCCAGAAGGATGGAAATGTTTTGAAAGGTATTTAAATGGTTTCGGAAGGTCAGGGAAAGAAAAGGGGGAGGAAATATTTGAATGGTGTCGATACTTTCTTATGAGGCCTGATCAATCTCATTAGAAATGATCGAAACAGGTGCGATTAAATTATAAAATGAATGAAAAACACCTCTCTATTCTTATCGTACCATTACTTTGAAATTCTATTATTTCTTTAGGAAATTATAAAGAGTTGTAATCTAAGTTGCTTAGTTATTCGAATCTGTTTCTTTTTTTATTTAACATGTTGTTTTTGAATCACATGTTCAAAGGGAAAATTACCAGTTCCCTGGGGTTATGGTGTTTGGGAAAATATACAAATGTATTTTGTTCAGTCTGCATATAGAAGGGAAATATATGTTAACAAGGGATGACAGTTACTCCAAATGGATTGGGATATATGTATTGATTACTTAATTTTTTGTTTTTGTTTCGATACAAATTTCACTAGATTGGGATTTATGGAGTGTGGGTTTCTAGGTGGGGTTAGGGCGATAACTTCATGATCTGGTAACTCTTCCGAGAAGTCGCCAGTAGAATAAATGAGTTATCATGAAGGTGACGTCAAATTGTGTCTTAAGGCCTGGTAGGAATAATTTGACCACAAACAGTGTGTGTGAACCTCAAAGCCCTCCCTAACCGGTTGGAGAAAGGGAAACAAGGGCGTGCAATACGACAGTGACTTTTAGCACTTCAGAGTCTACACACTGCCAACAGTTTGGACTAAAGTATGCATTGAGTTACTGATCTTTCATTACCAGGCCACTCATGACAGGAAAACAGGGACAAAGGGGGGCTGTAATGAGAATAGTTATTACTTGTACTAAAGGTTTTTATAAATGTACATTTTAATAGGGATGATGTGTGTTAAATTGAGAAGTTTGAATTTGAGTTATAGTAAGCGCTAAGGACTGTTATTCTGACTTATAAATGTATAATATAATTATAATTTATAAAATGTTTCAGTTATGATTTGGATATGGAACTGTTTAAATTTATCAGGCCTAGGGAAGCTCTGGAAACCTTATCTCTAAGTATCCTTTGACAGGGAGGTTGTTAGCACTTACTGGATGATAGCTTGGGTTAACATAAAGGTGTTTGTTTTTTGTTTGTTTTGTTTTATTATGTCATTCGAATTTTTATGTTAAATTGTAATGATAAATTGAGATGTCTGGGTGATAGAATATAAGTAATTACATATAAGGTTTATAGTCTGTGTGTTGCGATAACACCCAATGATGAAGATGAAGGAGACGGCATGGAGACCAGCATAACATGGGCATAGAACGTAACGGACATTTTCCCCCCAGTTTTAGTTGCATTAAGAGTAGTGGGAAGTTATTAAACAAGTCAATGTGTTTTAGGTTTTGTGGAACATGAGAGTGATCATTGTTCCAGAGGCGGGATTGATGTATATTGACTAATTGATTTGACAATGTATCAGTATGTTTATAACTGTAGGAGTGCATTAGGAGTAGTGACTAGCGTGTTACGGGTTAGATGGAATGATATATGTAGGTTGAATATTCTTCCAACTCATTAATCTCTTTCCCAACTTCTAACAGCCGGCAAACACTTGACACATTACAAGCTGTACTTATTCTCACGACAGATGCCACATGGATTGGTAACTGGTAACTTGGAGACTTATGGGAGTACAGGGGATGCGGGTATTCAAATGTCACAAATGATGTTGTCAGGAAATAACCCATGTGTTGCAGTGTGTATATCCTCAGGTGAAAGCAGAGATAACCAAGGGCATGGGCTGAATTCTGGAGATTGAGTGAACATCCAGATACACCAGGAGGGGGTGTTGGGATAGATTTGGTCTGGTCCACACACACAGTACTCCTTACAGCAGCTGCAGCGATAAAGATCGTCATGTCTCTCATCGGTGGGTGCATAGTTCTCACGTAAAGTAAGGTCCAGCTGCATAATGGGTGAGCTTGAAGACACCATGACAGAGGAAGCGGAGCTAAAGAGAGAGAAAGAGACTAGACTCCACTGTAGACATGCAGAAGGGTTGGGTCTGGGTGCCACTTTAAATATTATAGTTGGGTTGGGTTAGTCGCTTTATTGGTTAATGCATCACATGAAGAGGATAGATGTTGGGGTAATTGTACTCTAAACAACATTTTGAAGGCATCGATGTAAAGCATATACAGTGCTGAGTTACCTCGAGGTTGTAAAGTTAATTAGGGATACGCACTTGCATATCAGGAGACGTGCCTATCAGTTGAAATGGAGGAGATGGGGAACAAAGTTAACATGACATGACTTGGGAACACCTCTCGGAACCTGGGGCCAAAAGGGGAAGACTGGGCGAAAGCATGAGGAAGCTTCTTTAGGGCTTTTATTTTTGTGGAGTCCAGTAGAAAAGTATCCTGAAGGCATAGTCAGGTGAAGAGAGAGTGGGAATTATCATGGTCTCAGATTTCTGTATTCATGCATATATAATTATGCATAGCTTATCACATTGTTAATACTGTTATGTTTTATGTTTCTCGTTGCTTGACAAGTCTTATGCTATCACTCTCTTAGGAACCGGAACGAGAGGAGGTCGCCAGCTTCAGCTGGAATGTCATTTTGTTGTGTGATGAGAGATGGAAAAAAGATGGTGTATGGTGTAATCATAGAACAGAGGCCATAAGTCTCTGAGTTTTAAAACCTCACGGAAAGAAGGAAAAAACCTGAACCAGGACCAGAGGTTCCACGTCCGGTGATCCCAGGGGACCTGGAATACATTAGAGTATTCTGGAGGAAGTGGAACAAGCCAAGGCGAGAGGGTCCCTACGAAGTGTTCCTAGCAACACCAACAGTAGTCCATGTGTAAGGAAGAACTACGTGGTCTAGTCTAAACCACTGTATCAGAGGTCCGGAGGGAACGGGAGCAGAGGAGGTCAACTCGCCAGGAAGAAGCCATAACGTTGATGCACCAGGCAGGAGCCAGAGTGCTGATGCGGCGACCAGAAGAATGATGACGCAGGTGCAAAAATCTGCAAACGATGGATATTCTCTCCAGAAGGCCCAGAAAGCCCAGGGTTGGGGGGGAGTGACATGCCTGTTACTTCCAACGACATACCTACTCTGGCAGATTACCTTGACGGAAACCCTTTGCAATGAGACCCAGAAATACCAGTGAAAGAGTGGGAAGAGCACTTCCCTGAAATCAATGCTTTCTCTGATGGAAGCCCGTTCCGGTTGGAGGGAGAAATTCCACAGGAAGAAGGGGAGGGAGATTTCCCCACAATCGATTTCTCAGCCCTTGAATGGTCCCCTTAACAGACAATGGAACCCATAACAACTGAAGAGCGGTGACATTACCATGGAAGGAGCAGCAGTATACCTAGGTAACGTGACAGCAAACTCACTTACAACCAACTATGAACACTACAGCAGTTACCACCCGGATGCCATCCACTGCCATTACAAAGAAACCAGAAACAGGTGGGTTCTTCCAAAACATTTGGAACCTCCTGACCAATCCCAATAGTTTACCTCAAGAAAAGGACATTGTGACTCCAATTGATACTCTAACCCCAGAACTGCACATGGACAAATCATTGGAAGAAGTAGTGAAAAATGACTGGTATAAGTGGGCTCAGTACACAGCAACCAAACACGGGATGGACAATTGTATATTGTGTGGCAAATCTCATTTGAAGAATGTGTTAAATGGAAAAATGTTCAATGTACTCAGAGAAAATACTACATTCCTTTGTGTAACCTTAGGTAGCACTAAAGGCAGGAGCATATTAAACAACACTGTTAGGGGGGGAACATAAATGTGCTGCATATGACATTAGAACTGAATTAAATGGACCTCAGAATAAAAGAAGTACTATTTTTAAAAGGAAATATGAATGTTTCTATAGCTATGGAGATGATGGGATAGATGTGGGAAAAGTTTTTTGCTGTCTCATACCTTTGTTGAAATCTCTTTTGGTTCACACTACAGTGAAACAAATTGTGATAGGTAAATACCACCCACAAGTGGTAGTAAACCCTGTGCCTGGGGCTCCTGGACATTACACTAATAGGTATGGTAAAACATGCAATGCTCTTGGAGGACCTCTTGACTGTCCTTTTGGGAACCTGAATTGTCTATGTGGGATTACTCCTGGAGGAGGATATATTGGCATGATTATCTTAAGAAAGGTTTACCTGTTTTTGCAAAGGCACCTAACTCTAATGATTATGAGATTGTTCGTGTACACAAAACCTTGTCATAAACGTAGACGTTGCAAATGGTGTACTAAGGATGAGAGAGATGGACATTATCATCATCCAGACCTTTTGTTCTGTGCTATGTGTCAAAGGGGGGACTGTCCTATATGTAAGGATGAGGAATGTGCTTAAATGGTGTGTATATACTTACCATTTGGTATGTATATATATACCAAAATATGTATACCCATGTACTCATTGATTAAGGAGTGTTATCATGTTTTTCCTGTAATCTTTTGTTAACGGATAAATGTTAGGCCTTCTAAATTCTGTTTGCTTTAAACATGCTAGGTAACTAGGTTAGGTTATTCCGGTTACAAGTGTCTATGGACCATGTCCTTAATCCTTTAACCTCTTAGGGCTAGGGGGCAGTGTTCGGAAGTACGGAGAGTCTGACGTGCCCAAAGTAAACTGCCTGTTACTCAGGCACAGAAGCTAGGATATGCATATAATTGGTAGTATTGGATAGAAAACACTCTGACAGTTTCAGTTTCTAAAACTGAAACTGTTTCTAAAACTGTTAAAATAATGTCTGTGAGTATAACAGAACTGATATGGCAGGCGAAAACCCGAGGGAAAATCCATCCGGAAAATGTTTATTTTTGATGTCACAGTTTTTCTATTGACTTGCTATTGACTACAGGGGTAATTAGCTATCCGATTGCAGTTCCTATGCCTTCCACTAGATGTCAACAGTCTTTAGACATGGTTTCAGGCTTGTTTTTTGAAAAACGAACAAGAAATTGAAGTTCTTCCAAGTGGCTGTTGAAATGAACACTACTGTTTTGTGACGAGACAGCCGATAGAGAGGAGGTCAGAGACCTGGCCGGGTGGTGCCAGAAAAAATCTAATCAAATCAAAGTTTATTTGTCACGTTCGCCGAATACAGGTGTAGACCTTACAGTGAAATGCTTACTTACAGGGGTGACACACAATGCAAAAAGTCCGGGTAGCCATTTGATTACCTGTTCAGGAGTCTTATGGCTTGGGGGTAAAAACTGTTGAGAAGCCTTTTTGTCCTAGACTTGGCACTCCGGTACTGCTTGCCATGAGGAAGTAGAGAGAACAGTCTATGACTGGGGTGGCTGGGGTCTTTGACCATTTTTATGGCCTTCCTCTGACACCGCCTGGTGTAGAGGTCCTGGACGGCAGGCAGCTTAGCCCCAGTGATGTACTGGGCCGTACACACTACCCTCTGTAGTGCCTGGCAGTGAGCAATTGTCGTACCAGGCAGTGATGCAACCAGTCAGGATGCTCTCGATGTTGCAGCTGTAGAACCTTTTGAGGATCTCAGGACCCGTGCCAAATCTTTTTAGTCTCCTGAGGTGGAATAGGCTTTGTTGTGCCCTCTTCACGACTGTCTTGGTGTGTTTGGACCATTCTAGCTTGTTGTTGATGTGGACACCAAGGAACTTGAAACTCTCAACCTACTCCACTACAGCCCCGTTGATGAGAATGGAGGCATGCTCAGTCCTCCTTTTTCTGTAGTCCACAATCATCTCCTTAGTCTTGGTTACGTTGAGGGAGAGGTTGTTGTCCTGGCACCACATGGCCAGGTCTCTGACCTCCTCCCTATAGGCTGTCTCGTCGTTGTCGGTGATCAGGCCTACCACTGTTGTGTCGTCTGCAAACTTAATGATGGTGTTGGAGTCGTGCTTGGCCATGCAGTCGTGGGTGAACAGGGAGTACAGGATGGGACTGAGCACGCACCCTTGGGGAGCTCCAGTGTTGAGGATCAGCGTGGCAGATGTGTTGCTACCTACCCTCACCACCTGGGGGCGGCCCGTCAGGAAGTCCAGGATCCAGTTGCAGAGGGAGGTGTTTAGTCCCAGGATCCTTAGAATAACAACCTATCCCTCAACGTAACCAAGACTAAGGAGATGATTGTGGACTACAGGAAAAGGAGGAACGAGCACACCCCCATTCTCATCGACGGGGCTGTAGTGGAGCAGGTTGAGAGCTTCAAGTTTGGTGTCCAAGTTTGGCGTCCACATCAACAACAAACTAGAATGGTCCAAACACACCAATACAGTCGTGAAGAAGGCATGACAAAGCCTATTCCCCCTCACACTCTGTTTCTCTCTCTCTTACCACTTTTCTCTCTCTCTTTTCTCTTTACAAAAGCTGGAGAAAAACTAATTTGCTGGAGATGCACCTTGTTTCCATGCAGGGTGGAACAAGAACAAGAGAGAAGGGATGGTGGTGTTCTAGCACGCTCGCTGGCCATGACTGCAGTCTATTAGGAGGCGAGTGAGCGGAACACATTTTCCGACTTCAGCACACCGATTCCTAGCTAACATTGATTCTGCTGCCTTTCACAGCTCCTGCCGTCCAGGTGACGTGAATCTGCATGGGTGAGGTGTGTGGGTACGGGCACAGAACAAAAAGCATTGTTTTTGGGGAGAGAGAAGCTGGGCGTTGTGTTATCTTCCCTGCCACAGGACACACACACAGACTGCATGGACAATCATGCTGGGTCCAAAAAGGCAAACCAGGCAGCCACTGAAGTAGTCCCACAATAGCTGCCTGGTTGGTATTTTTCACTGTGACATTACAGGAGGGAAGGGGGGATTGTTGAGGGGAAATTAAAATTGTCTTTAGTAATTTTGAAAATAGAGGTAAACACGGAACATGCGGAGGGCATGGGAATTATCTCAGAAAGAGAAAGCCTAGAAGAGTCTCCTTCCACTCTTAACCCCCCAACCCCCTACCAACCCACCCCCTGTGACAGGCAGCTTCCTCTGACTCAGGCTGGGGGTGCAGCAGACTGGTCCACCTTGGCCTGTTTATAACCCCTGATTTTAATTCAAAGTCAATTTGGAGCCTATTATGGAGCCCCACTGGGGACAGCTTACCAAACGAGGACTATCTACTTGACTGAGTTCTTAATTAAAAGCGCATCACCCACCTGTGTGAATCAGAGCATAGCAATGAATGTGACAGCACACACACACAATCACGCACACACAAGCACACGCACACGCACACACGCACACGCACACGCACGCACACACACACACACACACACACACACACACACACACACACACACACACACACACACACACACACACTCTTGACTGTCCTCATGGGTATTTCAGCTATACTCCTCATTTACTACACTCTCTACCTCTATCCTACTCAATTCTACCGCCGTGCAAACCACAATGTGACAAAGCAGGTTTATGTCTCTGTTTCTGTGTCTCTGTGTTTTTATCATGCAGGGGTTTGTTTAAAGCCTCACTATTGTACGGATTAAAGATGGTTGGTGATTTCGGTGATATAGAAGCACAGTGAGATCTGGACACTGGATTAGGTAGAGCTAGGGGAGACTAGATGTAATAATATCGTCGGGCCATCAACTAACTAACTAATATCATCTCCACATCCTCTGTAATCACAGTCGTAAAACTTGATAATTACCCTGAGCATAACAGAGAGGCGTAAACTGGAAACCCTGCTGCTGCCAGGTCGCTCAAGATCCACTGCGAAATTTGAAGTACATCCAGGTAAGCAGAATGTCGGGGAACAACTTCAAAACCGGCCACTAGTGTGTGTGTGTGTGTGTGTGTGTGATGGTGTGTGTGTCTGATGGTGTGTGTGATGGTGTGTGTGTCTGCTGGTGTGATGGTGTGTGTGTCTGATGGTGTGTGTGTTGTTGTGTCTGATGGTGTGGGTCTCTTCTGGTGTGTGTGTGTGTCTGATGGTGTGTGTGTGATGTTGTGTCTGATGGTGTGTGTGTCTGATGGTGTGTGTGTCTGATGGTGTGTGTGTCTGCTGGTGTGTGTGTCTGATGGTGTGTGTGATGGTGTGTGTGTCTGATGGTGTGTGTGTCTGATGGTGTGTGTGTCTGATGGTGTGTGTGATGGTGTGTGTGTCTGATGGTGTGTGTGTCTGATGGTGTGTGTGATGGTGTGTGTGTCTGATGGTGTGTGTCTCATGGTGTGTGTGATGGTGTTTGTGATGGTGTGTGTCTCATGGTGTGTCTAATGGTGTGTGTGTCTGATGGTGTGTGTGTCTGCTGGTGTGTAGTGAATGCTGATGTGTGTGATGGTGTGTGTGATATGAGTGTGATGGTGTGTGTTTCTGATGGTGTGTGTGTCTGACGGTGTGTGTGATGGTGTGTGTCTGATAGTGTGTGTGTCTGATGGTGTGTGTGTCTGATGGTGTGTGTGATGGTGTGTGTGTCTGATGGTGTGCGTGTCTGATGGTGTGTGTGTGTGATGGTGTGTCTGTCTGCTGGTGTGTGTGTCTGATGGTGTGTGTGTCTGATGGTGTGTGTGTGTGATGGTGTGTGTGTCTGATGGTGTGTGTGTCTGATGGTGTGTGATGGTGTGTCTGTCTGCTGGTGTGTGTGTGATGGTGTGTGTGTCTGATGGTGTGTCTGATGGTGTTGTCTGAATGTGTGTGTGATGGTGTGTCTAATGGTGTGTGTATCTGATGGTGTGTGTGTCTGATGTGTGTGATGGTGTGTGTGATGTGTGTGATTGTTATTTAAAAAAAATAATAATACCTTTATTTTACTAGGCAAGTCAGTTAAGAACAAATTCTTATTTTCAATGACGGCCTAGGAACAGTGGGTTAACTGCCTGTTCACACCATCAGCTCGGGGAATTGAACTTGCAACCTTTCGGTTCCTAGTCCAACGTTCTAACCACTAGGCTACCCTGCCGCCCCATGATGGTGTGTGTGTCTGATGGTGTGTCTGATGGTGTATGTGTCTGATGGTGTGTCTGATGGTGTATGTGTCTGATGGTGTGTGTGTCTGATGGTGTGTGTGATGGTGTGTAGTGGCTGCTCATGTGTGTGATGGTGTGTGTAAAGGTGTGTGTGTGATGGTGTGTAGTGTCTGATGGTGTGTGTGATGGTATGTCTGTCTGATGGTGTGTCTGTCTGATGGTTTGTCTGCTGGTGTGTAGTGGCTGAGAAACATTTCATCTGGTAAAGCACTGAGTTCTCACTAATGCCTGGAAAGCGGTTGGGCTGGCGGAAGCGCTGCCGTGAAACGCAGAAGAGAAGGTAATTCTCACGGTTCACAGAGGAGTCAAAACAAAAGGGATGAATTGAAATGAGATGATTTGGAGCGAGAGGAGAGAGAACACACTGTGCTCACTGCTGGGTGCTGAAATTACTTCATGGCTACTGGAGTATTACGTTTTAGGGTACCCACTATATGTACACGCAAAGTGAAACACACACAAAAGGTAAACAAAAAGCATCCACCAGAAATCATTACACTATGGCCTTGTTCAAAGGGAAGACACGTGGGCAGAGAGACAGAGAGGTCAGCTCTTGGGGAGGGAATTGGTGTGTGGCTTTAGGCGTGAGTGAGATTGAAAATATAGTCCAATAATATATTGGGGTAATCTGGAGTGAACAAATGTCTAAATTGCTCTTTCACAAACTAAGTCAAGGAGAGCAGGGGATCAGAAGAAGAGAAAATAAGAATGATGAAATTAGAAGAAGTACAGGAAAGAAATTAATGGGAGAAAGAGGTGAGGGAGAGAGAGAAAGTGTGTGTGTGTGTTTCTCTCTCACTATAAACTCTTATTACATGGCGTTTAACTAAAGAAGCTGGGGATAATCTCTCAACTGCACTCCACTATACCTCCTCTCCTGCTTTATCCCTCTCTACCAATCTATCATACACTTTTTCACTGTCCCTTCATCTGTGTCCTCTCCGCTTGTCCCTTATTGTTTTCATATCTCCCTCTTTTACGTTCTCTCTATCTTCATCCATCTCCATCCTTTCATCTCAATTTTCACCTTCATTTTTATTTTCCTCCATTTTCATCCAACCCTCTTCACCATCAATTGATGAACAGACTGAGAGCCTCAGTAAGCCTCTCCTTCTGCCCCACGCATCTATATCTTTCTCTTTGTCCTCTGACGTCTCTCTCCTTCCCTCTTTCCTTGCTGTCTTCTCCGTTTCTACACCTCTGCATTTCTCCATCCATCTCTCAATCTGTTTCTCTCATCTTTCCTCCCTTCCTCTCTTTTCTCCTATCTCTTCTTTTTCTCACTCGCTTTGGACGTGGGGAGTTTTATTGGACTCTACAGGTTATAAAACAAAGAGAGAGCGCTAAACTAAATAAAATGACAGAAATAACTTAATATACATCCTGGTTGTTAAAAACGTGTCCGCCCTCACTACAGAATGTTCCAGGTGGTAATAACAGACCTGTCACCACAGGTGTAAATGGAATTGTTAACAGTCATATTTCCTGTTGTTGTTTGTTTCTTCCTGTAAACAAGTGTGTGACTAGTTACCAGGAAGTGCTGTGGTTTGAGTCATATCATTATTGGGCCTTGAAACACTGGCATCAGAGAGGGGCTTCTAGGAGCCATAGAGGAGGACTGAGGCAACTTGGGAGCATAGCCCATCAACAAGATGTGATCAGTTTTCTGCTATATGTAGTTATGGAGACTATCATCAGCAGCTACAGCCGTTGTGCTAGTTGTAGTGAAGGCTGTGAAACTCAGAGATATGGTGAGAGCTTGGAGGTAGAAGCATATGAGTTTATATTGGGAGAAGGGGACAAACCTACGTCATAGGCATCCTTATATCCATCAGTCATCCAGTTCCCTTTCCTGCCACAGCAGGTGTTAAAGAGGCCAGGTGAGGGGGCTAGGATCAAGGTTTGTGTGTGTGTGTGTGTGAGTGTGTGTACGTGTGTGCCTGCATCCGTGTGTGTGCGTGCCTGCATTTGTGTGTGTGTGTAATCTGGTGTGCTGGATGGGGCAGTGCTGCCTGCTAGTGGGATGAGTTATGTTGGTGTGTGGCACTTGGTTCCCTGGTGCCCTGCTCTCCTGCTGCTTAGAGCTCTACATCAGATTCCCACTGAGCTGATGAAATGGCCCGGCACTGGGCTAATCCAGAGGTGAGAAAAAGGAGGGCAACAGAAAGAGGGATGGAGTGGGAGAAGGGTGGAGGGGGAGAGGACTGAGGAAGAGAAAGAGTACCACCACTTTAACTGTGTATCATGACCAATACCACCACTGTAACGGTGTATCATGACCAGTACCACCACTGTAACTGTGTATCATGACCAATACCACCACTGTAACTGTGTATCATGACCAGTACCACCACTGTAACGGTGTATCATGACCAGTACCACCACTGTAACTGTGTATCATGACCAATACCACCACTGTAACTGTGTATCATGACCAGTACCACCACTGTAACTGTGTATCATGACCAGTACCACCACTGTAACTGTGTATCATGAACAGTACCACCACTGTAATAGTGTATCATGACCAGTACCACCACTGTAACTGTGTATCATGACCAGTACCACCACTGTAACTGTGTATCATGAACAGTACCACCACTGTAATATTGTATCATGACCAGTACCACTACTGTAACTGTGTTTCATGACCAGTACCACCACTGTAACTGCGTATCATGACCAGTACCACCACTGTAACTGTGTATCATGACCAGTACCACCACTGTAACTGTGTATCATGACCAGTACCACCACTGTAATAGTGTATCATGACCAGTACCACCACAGTAACTGTGTATCATGGCCAGTACCACCACTGTAACTGTGTATCATGACCAGTACCACCACTGTAACTGTGTATCATGAACAGTACCACCACTGTAATATTGTATCATGACCAGTACCACTACTGTAACTGTGTTTCATGACCAGTACCACCACTGTAACTGCGTATCATGACCAGTACCACCACTGTAACTGTGTATCATGACCAGTACCACCACTGTAACTGTGTATCATGACCAGTACCACCACTGTAATAGTGTATCATGACCAGTACCACCACAGTAACTGTGTATCATGGCCAGTACCACTCCTGTAACTATGTATCATGACCAGTACCACCACTGTAACAGTGTATCATGACCAGTATCACCACTGTAACTGTGTATCATGACCAGTACCACCACTGTAACTGTGTATCATGAACAGTACCACCACTGTAATATTGTATCATGACCAGTACCACCGCTGTAACAGTGTATCATGGCCAGTACCACCACTGCGACAGTGTATCATGGCCAGAACCACCACTGTAACTGTGTATCATGGCCAGCACCACCACTGTAACTGTGTATCATGGCCAGTACCACCACTGTAACTGTGTATCATGGCCAGTACCACCACTGTAACTGTTTATCATGACCAGTACCACCACTGTAACTGTGTATCATGACCAGTACCACCACTGTAACTGTGTATCATGAACAGTACCACCACTGTAACAGTGTATCATGACCAGTACCACCACTGTAACAGTGTATCATGACCAGTACCACCACTGTAACTGTGTATCATGAACAGTACCACCACTGTAACAGTGTATCATGACCAGTACCACCACTGTAACAGTGTATCATGACCAGTACCACCACTGTAACAGTGTATCATGGCCAGTACCACCACTGTAACTGTGTATCATGGCCAGTACCACCACTGTAACTGTGTATCATGGCCAGTACCACCACTGTAACAGCGTATCATGACCAGTATCACCACTGTAACTGTGTATCATGACCAGTACCACCACTGTAACTGTGTATCATGAACAGTACCACCACTGTAATATTGTATCATGAACAGTACCACCACTGTAACAGTGTATCATGGCCAGTACCACCACTGTAACTGTGTATCATGGCCAGTACCACCACTGTAACTGTTTATCATGACCAGTACCACCACTGTAACAGTGTATCATGACCAGTACCACCACTGTAACTGTGTATCATGACTAGTACCACCACTGTAACTGTGTATCATGAACAGTACCACCACTGTAACAGTGTATCATGACCAGTACCACCACTGTAACAGTGTATCATGACCAGTACCACCACTGTAACAGTTTATCATGACCAGTACCACCACTGTAACAGTGTATCATGGCCAGTACCACCACTGTAACTGTGTATCATGGCCAGTACCACCACTGTAACTGTGTATCATGGCCAGTACCACCACTGTAACAGCGTATCATGACCAGTGCCACCAATTTAACAGTGTATCATGGCCAGTACCACAACTGTAACAGGGTTTCATGACCAGTACCACCACTATAACAGTGTATCATGGCCAGTACCACCACTGTAACAGTGTATCATGGCCAGTACCACCACTGAAACTGTGTATCATGGCCAGTACCACCACTGTAACTGTTTATCATGACCAGTACCACCACTGTAACAGTGTATCATGACCAGTACCACCACTGTAACTGTGTATCATGACCAGTACCACCACTGTAACTGTGTATCATGAACAGTACCACCGCTGTAACAGTGTATCATGACCAGTACCACCACTGTAACAGTGTATCATGACCAGTACCACCACTGTAACAGTGTATCATGGCCAGTACCACCACTGTAACTGTGTATCATGGCCAGTACCACCACTCTAACTGTGTATCATGGCCAGTACCACCACTGTAACAGCGTATCATGACCAGTGCCACCAATTTAACAGTGTATCATGGCCAGTACCACAACTGTAACAGTGTATCATGACCAGTACCACCACTATAACAGTGTATCATGGCCAGTACCACCACTGTAACTGTGTATCATGAACAGTACCACCACTGTAATATTGTATCATGACCAGTACCACCACTGTAACAGTGTATCATGACCAGTACCACCACTGTAACAGTGTATCATGACCAGTACCACCACTGTAACAGTGTATCATGGCTAGTACCACCACTGTAACTGTGTATCATGGCCAGTACCACCACTGTAACTGTGTATCATGGCCAGTACCACCTCTGTAACAGCGTATCATGACCAGTGCCACCAATTTAACAGTGTATCATGGCCAGTACCACAACTGTAACAGGGTATCATGACCAGTAACACCACTATAACAGTGTATCATGGCCAGTACAACCACTGTAACAGTGTATCATGGCCAGTACCACCACTGTAACAGTGTATCATGGCCAGTACCACCACTGTAACTGCGTATCATGGCCAGTACCACCACTGTAACTGCGTATCATGGCCAGTACCACCACTGTAACTGCGTATTGTGGCCAGTACCACCACTGTAACAGTGTATCATGACCAGTACCACCACTGTAACAGTGTATCATGATCAGTACCACCACTGTAACAATGTATCATGACCAGTGCCACCAATTTAACAGTGTATCTTGGCCAGTACCACAACTGTAACAGGGTATCATGACCAGTACCACCACTATAACAGTGTATCATGGCCAGTACCACCACTGTAACTGTGTATCATGAACAGTACCACCACTGTAATATTGTATCATGACCAGTACCACCACTGCAATAGTGTATCATGGCCAGAACCACCACTGTAACAGTGTATCATGGCCAGTACCACCACTGTAACTGTGTATCATGAACAGTACCACCACTGTAACAGCGTATCATGACCAGTGCCACCAATTTAACAGTGTATCATGGCCAGTACCACAACTGTAACAGGGTATCATGACCAGTACCACCACTATAACAGTGTATCATGGCCAGTACCACCACTGTAACAGTGTATCATGGCCAGTACCACCACTGTAACTGTGTATCATGGCCAGTACCACCACTGTAACAGCGTATCATGACCAGTGCCACCAATTTAACAGTGTATCATGGCCAGTACCACAACTGTAACAGGGTATCATGACCAGTACCACCACTGTAACAGTGTATCACGGCCAGTGCCAGCACCGTAACACTGTATCATGGCCAGTACCACCACTGTAGCTGTGAATCATGGCCAGTACCACCACTGTAACTATGTATCATGACCAGTACCACCCCTGTAAAAGTGTATCATTATCAGTACCACCACTGTAACTGTGCATCATGGCCAGTACCACCACTGTAACTGTGTATCATGGCCAGTACCACCACTGTGCCTGCATATCATGGCCAGTACCACCACTGTAACAGTGTATCATGGCCAGTACCACCACTGTATCTGTGCATCTTGGCCAGTACCACCACTGTAACTGTGTATCATGGACAGTACCACCACTGTAATAGTGTATCATGACCAGTACCACCGCTGTAACAGTGTATCATGGCCAGTACCACCACTATAACAGTGTATCATGGCCAGTACCACCACTGTAACTGTCTATCATGGCCAGTACCACCACTGTAACAGCGTATCATGACCAATGCCACCAATTTAACAGTGTATCATGGCCAGTACCACAACTGTAACAGGGTATCATGACCAGTACCACCACTATAACAGTGTATCACGGCCAGTGCCAGCACCGTAACACTGTATCATGGCCAGTACCACCACTGTAACAGTGTATCATGACCAGTGCCACCAATTTAACAGTGTATCATGGCCAGTGCCAGCACTGTAACAGTATATCATGGCAGTACCTCCACTGTAACTATGTATCATGACCAGTACCACCCCTGTAAAAGTGTATCATTATCAGTACCACCACTGTAACTGTGCATCATGGCCAGTACCACCACTGTAACTGTGTATCATGGCCAGTACCACCACTGTAACTGCATATCATGGCCAGTACCACCACTGTAACAGTGTATCATGGCCAGTACCACCACTGTAACTGTGCATCATGGCCAGTACCACCACTGTAACTGTGTATCATGGCCAGTACCACCACTGTAACTGCATATCATGGCCAGTACCACCACTGTAACAGTATATCATGGCCAGTACCACCACTGTAACAGTGTATCATGGCCAGTACCACCACTGTAACTGTGTATCATGGCCAGTACCACCACTGTAACAGTGTATCATGGCCAGTACCACCACTGTAACTGTGTATCATGGCCAGTACCACCACTGTAACTGTGTATCATGGCCAGTACCACCACTGTAACAGTGTATCATGGCCAGTGCCACCACTGTAACAGTGTATCATGGCCAGTACCACCACTGTAACTGTGTATCATGTCCAGTTCCACCACTGTAACTGTGTATCATGGCCAGTACCACCCCTGGTACCACTGCCTTAGCTGCTGCTAATACAGCTTCTGTTACTTCTGCTACTGTAGACTATGGTACTACTGCTGCTGCCACTACTTTGGTCTAAACCTACCAAGTATAGGTGCAACAGTGACTGCTATTAACATCAAGTAGGCATGGGGCGTTGTGGATGAGGATGACGGATGTATGTAACGACTCTGGACAAGAAGTTTGCATGTTCGATCCCAGTGCGGTGTGTTTTTTGTTTTTAACCCTATCCCAAACTTTAACCCTTACCTTAACCATTCGGAATGAGTGCCTAAACTTCACCCTTAACTTTCAAATTTGACGCCTGGAGAAATGGAAGGATACAGAGCAGCAGGAGGAACCCAGGGTGTCAAAAACACTTAGAAATTTGACATTTAGAGAAACGTGGATAAATGTCTAATTCTCGAGTGAGACTGCCAGTGCTTGTTGGAATCCCAGAATTCCTTGCTGACCCACACTGTGAACACTCCACTGTCCTCCTGTGTCCCTCCCCATTCTGTCACCCATGGTTACCTGTTGATAGGCTCATTTTATGGAGGTAAGAGGAGACTAACTACAATGTATCCTCCACCACTTCAGTGGTCAGCCAAGTAGAACCATGCTCTACTAGACCCACCAAACCCCATCTAAAGACCACTTACACCCTGCTTGGCACACTGACCCAACACTTACCTTAACATAAAGAGAGAGGGATGGGGAGAATAACTGGAATAGACTGAGGTAGCTGCTGTAGCACACCATGGGGAGGCTAGTAGGATCAAATCCCCCAGGTCCTTCAGGTCTGGCAGCATGGTTTAACCTCAGACTACCTCAGACTAACTACGGCTCGTAAAAATACGGTATAAAAATAAAAGACTAGCTTCGACTGGAGGGAGGTGGAGAATATTCTTCCCTGTCTCGATCTCTTTCTACCTCCCTCTAGTCTCCTTCCTTCCTACACTCACCTGGTGGGAGGGAAAGGCCTAGATTCTAGAAGTGTAACTGATTTATACCTGCATGCAGCCTAAATGACTTCAATTTGAAGGGAAAGTATGTATGCCTTGGTCACCAAATCTCATTTGGCATTTGGACCTGTGGAATAGCTGAGAGATATGGAGGCTGAATCACACCAGGGGAAGAAAGGCACAGTGAGGAAGAGAGGAGAGGAGGAGGAGGAGGAGAGGAGAAAAAAAGAGGGTGAAAAAGTCAGAGATGAGGAGAGAGAGCCAGGGTAAGAGTGAGATAGAGAAAAATACAAATTGTGAAAAATGAGGGGAAATTGCTAAAAATTGAATAAAGGGAGAGATGGAGGAAACTGGATATTGCATACTGACTGTAGAGGAACTGAGGAAGATGGGAATGGAAATAAGTATTGGCGAAAAATAAAGAGTTTCCGGGACAGATGTTTTGGACAGAATGAATCCAGAGAGTAAACAGAGGGATGTAGAAGAAAGGTAGAGTAATCATTTGAGGGATGAAGGGAGAGAGAGACTAGAGAGGGAAAGAGGCAGGGAAGGAGAAGAGAGAAAAGGAGATAGTGTGACTGATGTAGCAGAGCAAGAAGTAAAAGGTTCCTCTAATATGAGGCTGAATAGACCTGAGCACACAGCCCTGAAGGACACGCTGAGTTAGAGGAGAGAACGAGAGGGTGATGATCCTCCCTTGGTCCTTAATTTCTCTGTTCCTTCTGTGACTGATTCAATCTGTATCTCCTCATCTGCATTTGCTCCTGATGGAACCACAGACCACAAAAGGGTTGTTGTGGTAGTTGCGTGTCCTCCTCTCCTTCCATCCATCCCTCCTTCCCCTCCTCTCCCTTCCTTCTATCCCTTACCCACTGCACTACCTCGTCTCCCTCCCTCCCATGACAGGGCTTGGTTGGCCTGGTGCCCAGCTGGCTGGCTGTCTGGCTGAGACAAATGGTCCAGTCTGGCTGGGACTGGGGATGGAGGGAGAGGGGGAGGGGTCCTTGGGAGTGGAGAAGCGTGATGGGGCATTGATTTGCAATTCCAATGATCCTGCTTACAGTGAATTACACGCGGCCGCACTCAGGCTTAAGTGTGCATAAATAAGCACCCTGACTCTCATGATAATGGATCGGCCGCCTAACAAAGTTACCAAACCTCTCTCTGCTCCCACAAAACATCAACATTAAAACAATAATAAAAGTGTGGCGTATTAAGATTGGAGGAGAAGTTCCATCATGCAAGCTGTTTTGACACACTTGAGTTGAAAAGACACAGTGAGGTACAGTACTTAACACTTTGCTCTAGTGAACCTGTTGATGCAGAATTGCAGACTTTTTTATATTTTATTTTTCTTACTTTACGGAATTTGTATTTTCTCCTTTGAGTGTATGTTATGATTTATATGTTTAATGACTAAATGTTTGTACGTTTAAGTAAATACTAAGAATATTCCATTCTGAAAATGTATGCAATAGAGCAAGAAGTAAAAGGTAGAGATAGGGTTTTAAGACAAATGGTAATCCAATTGATGTGTGTGTCTAGAAATGTATATTGTGTGGAGAGTGGAACAAGATGGTACAACTTGCCATAAGGAGTATCTGTGAGAACAAAGAATTCTTTGTGAAACTAGATTGTAGCAGAGAGGCCTTCTCGTCCGTGGGAAGGGAGGAACTGATAGGAGATGTCTGGAATTGACTTATGTTGCAAGATGGTGTTATGCCGAGGGATGTACTGTGGGAAAATATTATTTCCTAGAGAGGTTGGGGCATTTGTATCTTTTGTATTCAACTTGTACAATATAAAAAGACTGTGTTCACCTTTGAAATTCAGAGCTCGTGTGAATAAACATTTTGACATTTAACAATTGTAGACTGGGCTCCTGTCTGTCTCATTTCAACCAGTATCTTACAAATTCTGGGTTAGAGACTGAGTTGTTTAATTGAAGTTCAGTTTATGAACATTGAGAACAAAATTATCATAACAGTGTATCACTTTATTTTTCATTTGTATACTTTATCCTCCGTTTGCCAGCACCTCACCTTAGGGTGGGCATTCTTTCTTTACGTCTTTCACAAGTGACAGTAGAGTAAGCACTGTCAGACCAAGCACACATAGCTGGGATCCTGAGTGGCGCAGCAGTCTAAGGCACTCCATCACAGTGCTAGAGGGGTCACTACAGACCTGGGTTTGATCCCGGGCTGTATCACAACCGGCTGTGATCGGGAGTCCCAAAGGGCGGCACATGATTGGCCCAGCGTCATCTGGGTTAGGAGAGGGTTTGGCCGGGGTAGGCTGTCATTGTAAATAAGAATTTGTTCGTAACTGACTTGCCTAGTTGAATAAAAAATAAAACAAATTATTAAAAATAGCTACAGTGTGATTGTTGTGTGAGTATTCAAGAGAGAAGTGAGCAGCATTTGGCAGGTAAAGCAATGGGGACTCAAGCTGTAGTACAAATGTGAGTGTAATCTTCTCTACTCAGTACTGTGTAGCATACTGTGAATAGGCCCCTATGGAGCGAGATGCAGAGATTAGAGCAGGATAGACATGTTTAACACATTGAGACACGGAGACGCACACACAGTCTTGTACAGCTAAACCTTGTGGGGACACACAATTCAGTCCCATTCAAAATCCTATTTTCCCTGACCCCCCTAACCTTAACCTAACCATAACCCTTAACGCAATTCTAACCCTAACACTAATTTTAACCCAAACACTAATTCTAGAACATTTCTTGTTTGTTTATTATTCTTGTTCCCACGTCCAGACACACACACACACACACACACACACACACACACACACACACACACACACACACACACACACACACACACACACACACACACACACACACACACACACACACACACACACACACACACACACACACACACACACACACACACACACACACACACACACCACTTTATCAGTCTGGATGATGCCAGCCAAGCAGCGGGGAAGAGAAAAGGAGAAGAGGAGAGAGAGAGAGAGAGCGGGGGGTTTACCTGGTGCCAGGGTAATTGCTTTGGCAACACTGCCACCGTAATCACAACAACACGCTACCTCTGGATCTTCATTTGTAAAACACAGAAAGGAGAAATATGAAGAGAGGGACGACGGGGTGAGGTAGAGGTGGAGAATAAGAGGAGGGGGAGAGAGGGGACAGAAACAGAGAGGGATGAGGGGGTGAGGTAGAGGTGGAGAATAAGAGGAGAGAGGGGACAGAAACAGAGAGGGACAGGGGGTGAGGTAGAGGTGGAGAATAAGAGGAGGGGGAGAGAGGGGACAGAAACAGAGAGGGATGAGGGGGTGAGGTGGAGGTGGAGAATAAGAGGAGAGAGGGGACAGAAACAGAGAGGGACAGGGGTGAGGTAGAGGTGGAGAATAAGAGGAGGGGAGAGAGGGGACAGAAACAGAGAGGGATGAGGGGTGAGGTAGAGGTGGAGAATAAGAGGAGAGAGGGGACAGAAACAGAGAGGGACAGGGGGTGAGGTAGAGGTGGAGAATAAGAGGAGGGGGAGAGAGGGGACAGAAACAGAGAGGGGCGAGTGGGTGAGGTAGAGGTGGAGAATAAGAGGAGTGGGAGAGCGGGGATAGAAACAGAGAGAAAGTGGAAAAACAAGACAGGAGAACAATACGGGTGAGGAAAGGTGGAAAAGACACCAGGAAGATGGATGAGTGAACCTAAACGACGTCATTAGGTAATTAATTAACAGCGTGTGATGTGTGTGTGTGTGTTAAAAACAGATAGATGTGTCTTTGTGGCTGGTGATAATCAACCTCTCCTCGTCATGGTGTCAGAGACCAACACTAACTAATGGAAAGATACAGAGAGGAAGCCGAAGGGGGGAAACCTACAGCCTGATATCCTAGTACGCTAAACGAAAAACAAAGATCTAAGTAAATTGTCCCTGTAAACTGAGAATAGATCCCCCTCCTCTGACCCCATCTATTGTCTTTGAGACATTAAGTTACAGTTGGCTGATTAATATAATGAGTCTGCAGCACTAAATTGATTTATTGATGTCGATGATTTGCTAGGTCGTTCAACAAATCTCCCAGGTTGTTTAATAGCTGCGTTAAAGTTATGGTATTAAGTTAACCCCAAACAACAGCATGGAGACACACTACACTTCCATGTAGGTCATTCAAGATCGACATCATTCTCTAAACAAAAACACAGCTCACTCTTGGATTAAATAGGGAAAACTCAATTTAAAAAGCCCTAAACAGAAATGTAAACACTAAATCCTCGATTCCCAGAGTGTTCAGACAGCTTTTCTATCTGGAGGCTCACATGAGCTCTCCAACCCAAGACTGCTCTGAAGTGAGTTGGTTCAGAACACAGCCTACCACAGGGGAACAACATCAAGTAAATGACTAAATAATTGAATGGCCAAATGAAACTGCCTGTGCTTTGGAGCGGATCGATGGCCGCCGCTCGCCGCTTGGTATTCACAGACGCTCCGCTACCATCCCCTCTCCTCCCCCGTTCTCCCCTCCCCGTGGAGACTGGGACCATTCTCAACCTGATGGAGCAGTTTGGTGGGAACCGGCTGTAACCCACGACACACACAGTCACTTCTCCCCCGTTGTTGCGTAACGTTTCTGTTCCTTCACCATTCCTTACTATCTCAACCTCCCTGTCCTCCCTCCCACTCCTTCTCCCTCCCACGCCTCTTCCTCTTCCCTCTCCTCCTCTTCCCTCCCTCCATCCTTCTCCTTCTCCCTCCCACTCCTCCTCCTCATCCTTCTCCTCCACCTCCTCCCTCCCACTCCTTCTCCTCCTCAGCTCCATTAGCCCCATCTCTGTGACGTTCCGAGACAGCGCTTTCTGGCGGAATGTTAGTTTCTTCCAAAATAAAGCAGCAGAGTTCCATCTCTGAGAGGCTTATGATAGGAATGGCTGGACGGGTGATGAATTGTGAGGCCAAACCTCTGAAAGGAACTAACAGGTGAGATACTAAAGGAGGAAGTATAGGAAGATAGGAGGAGAGGAGCAGTGGAGAATGACAGTGAGTTTTCCTTTTCCCTTTACTGTGAGTGTAACGGCTGTCAGTCTTCATAACTATTCTCATATATCTACTAGAGGCGTCTGAATGCCTGGGTCCCCTGTATAGTAGAAATAGTACTGTATGTCCCCAACCTAATGCTAGGCTATCACTATATTTATCTCACTCTCTAGCTGTGTTCGAATACCCATACTGACATACTGCATACTTAATGAGTATATACTTTGTACTATAAACTATTAATTCATTTTAGTATACTTTAAACGAACGGTATCGTTTCAGTTGTGCGTACTATGCCTGTCTACTGGAAGTTGATGCTGTTGCTATACAACCCCTTGTTAGCTTGTTAGCATAACAAATGACTAGCTAAACATTTTACGATTTTGAGTGTGTTCGTGAATTCAATCTGGAGTGCCAGAGTGCGCTTTAGGCGTTTGTAAATCTAGAGCGTTGTCAGTTTGTCTATTTTTTTATTCTGAGCATTTCGCTCACGAGCGTTCAGAGCGCACGCTTGACACTCTGGCGGAGGAGTAGGGTTGATCCAAGCGTTCAATGCAACGGCAGTCAAGCACCCAAGCTAACTGGCAAACGTTGGCTAGCTACTTTCAGACACAAATGAGAGAACACTTCACTCTGACCATTTTAGTCGCCCTAGCAGAGCTGGTTAGGCTTTTTCATGTTATCCAGAGCGTTGGTGACTGTAACTGTGCTGCTAGCCATATTCAACGGCTGTTGAGCGTTGGCAAATTCATGAGTTATTCTGCGGGAGAGTGCTCTAAAATTGGAGTAGATAGCCATTGAATCGCACGACTACACCACTTAACTAAGAAATTATCAAGTCAATAAACACTGGGTAGTTAGTTAGATAGCAGATAGTTAATATACTGCCTGGCAAGTTTGATGTATTAGTAGACAACTAACGTTAGGTAACATACCAGTACATACTGCTGTAATGCTATGCGGTTCGAAAGGATAGCGTAGCTAACATATTGTCAGCCAACATAACGTGTAACGTAACTTTTTTTGAAAAGGCATTACTTTCTTACGTTTTTCAAAATTTTCTCAACATTTGTCATAATTAGTTAAAACAATGAATTTGTATCCGCTCTCGTCGGACTTCGGCTGCACATTTTCCTTAAATCTGAAAAGTTATGAAGCCACGGCCATTTTCTGAAGAATTGCATTATAGGCCCTAAAAGCACTGAAATTGTGTACACTGCATGTATACTTGGTATTTTGGTGATTTTTGGTACGTCATCCGGGAACTTTTGGCATACAAACCATATCCATACCATGACCAATAAGCATACTATATACTCAATTCACGTCACAAATAGTACGGTTAGTGCGGTTAGTATGAGTATTCGAACACAGCTTCTGTTATATATTTGTCTATAGTCCACACATCACCATGATCATCCGTGTGTGTGTGTAGCATACCAGTATGTCTCAGGTTCAGTGTATCAGGGTGTAAGGGTGGTAGTGAGCATGTGTCATGTGTAGTCATGTATAGGCTTACCTGTGAGAGTGACCTTGTTTCCATGTACAGCCCTTATAAGGTCGATATATGGGCTCCTGCGGAAATCAACTTAGCATAATAAAAATCTCCATAACAGTCTGTCAGTTTCAGCTAGAAATATCTGTTTTGTTGCATTGGATGCTTCTCAATCCTCTACATCCGCCTGTGTCACACTTCCGCATCTGCAATGAAAGCTGACAGAGCTAGAGCGATGTTTGTCAGACCATGAAGCATTCCGAAAATCGGTCTTGTCACAAAATCATCTGTAGAGTCCGGTTTGGCCAACAAACTATTATGACCCATCTATGGAAAGATGAGGCTTTCATGAGCATGTACACGTTGTTGTTTTTGCTCAAGGACACTCACAGGCCTCACAAGACCCACCTGAAGGTCCCGGTACAAGTTGGAAGAATTTCTGGATGTACAGTATACAGTATATGGAGACTGTATTTGGTACCAACCTGCACCTTTATTTTTAAGAGTGTACTATGTATATCAATAATGGGTGGACCCCTCTCTCTCACATCGGGATGTAAGCTAGTGGCCCCTATCCTTTTTAAGAGTGTACTATGTATATCAATAATGGGTGGACCCCTCTCTCTCACATCGGGATGTAAGCTAGTGGCCCCTATCCTTTTTAAGAGTGTACTATGTATATCAATAATGGGTGGACCCCTCTCTCTCACATCGGGATGTAAGCTAGTGGCCCCTATCCTTTTTAAGAGTGTACTATGTATATCAATAATGGGTGGACCCCTCTCTCTCACATCGGGATGTAAGCTAGTGGCCCCTATCCTTCGCTGTGTCTCTCTGCGGGACAGAAAATAGGCTGGGAGCCCAGGCCCCTGAGTGTCAATGTCCTAATTGCTGTTCTGCCGATCCAGTGGGGAGGGCCAGCCAGCAGGGAGGGGAGGGCTGCTCCTTTTCACACTGATTTATTGGACAATTTCACAGCAGTGTCCGCAGTAATGGGACAGGATAAATGGCTGACCCCTCTCTGACTGAGATAACTCCAGGGGAAGAGGAGAGCATGCCGGCCTGCCTGCCCGCTTGGTCTGTGTGTGTGGTGTGTGCGTGCGTGTGGTGTCCCTCCCTACTCTGTCTATATAACCCCCCACTAATTCACCATCTCTCCTTTCTTTATCCCTCCCCCACTATCCTATTATGACCAATTTGCTCTCTCCCCATGTCATCCTCTCTATCTCCCTCTCTCTATCCCTCTGTGTGTGTGCCTCTCTTTCACTCTCCACAGTCCTCTATCACTCTGTATTTATCTATTTTCTCCCTCCTGTTGGTCCTTTCTTTCTCTCCCCCTTCTCTCCCCCCTGCTGCCCACCACTTTATTCAAGCATCCCTTCCTCCTGGTCAGTCCAATGAGTTATATTCAGTGAAAGAAGAGCGTGTGTGTGTGCTTGCAGGTGTGAGTGTGTGCGTGCGTGTGTGGGGTGATCCCAAGCCTTTTATGGGTTGACCTGTATGTGGGCAGGTAGACTGCAGGTTGCACTACACATTTCTGTCTGTTCTCTTTCCATCTGTCCTATACTCTGCTGTGAACAGGCGGTGTCTGGCCACCTCTCAATGGGTCCTTCACTCTGTGTGAACAGCCGATGTCTGGCCACCTCTCAATGGGTCTTTCACTCTGTGTGAACAGGTGATGTCTGGCCACCTTTCATTGGGTCCTAACACCTGGTGTAGTGAAGTGCAGTCTGAGAGGAAGGAAACACTTCAACCAATTCAAGTGACATCCACACTGAGACACCGCCTGTTTCTTAACTCGCTCAGTCCCCTCTTTTTCTCCCTCTTCCTCTTCTTTCTCCTCCATTCTCTCTCTCTCTCTCTCTCTCTCTCTCTCTCTCTCTCTCTCTCTCTCTCTCTCTCTCTCTCTCTCTCTCTCTCTCTCTCTCTCTCTCTCTCTCTCTCTCTCTCTCTCTCTCTCTCCATTTACCTCTCTTTCTTGCTCCCTTCTCTCTCCTCCTCTCTCTCTTTTCCTCACTTGATCTCCCTCTCTTTTTCTCCCTTTAGCCTCTCTACCCCCTCCCCTCGTCTCGCTCTGTCTTTTGGCCCAGTGGTTAATGGGAATAAAATGGCATCTCCCGTGGTGTGCGTCAGACTAGCGGGCCATGAGTGAGGGGCGGTGGGTAGGGGAGTGCCTGTCTGCTTGTGTCTCCACCATGGGACCTCCACGGCAACAGATGACCCATCATTGCGGAGACAGAGCCATGGCAACACATCTTATTAGACCAACAGGGACCATCTGACAAAACTGTTAGTGCAGGAATGACAGCGTAAGGCCCAGTTCTGAGCTCTTTATCTGTTGTGGCTCCAACACAGATGACTGCTGTGCTGAGTAAGTGGTTGTCGTGCAGTGGGAACTGGGATGGTTTGGGACTGACTAAACAGTGATGATAACCTTTTTGAAAAACTCCTCTGGCCCCTTCCTGTATCTACCCTTCGACCCTCCTCCCCAGTACCCCCCAGCCCACACTGACATTCAAAACTCAAACTATCAAATTGCATCTGCCAGCCTTACAAAGCCACACAAATATCCCACACATCACGTGCCTCTGCATGGGGACCTGCAGATAGCTGTTTATCTACATCACGTGCCTCTGCATGGGGACCAGCAGATAGCTGCTTATCTACATCACGTGCCTCTGCATGGGGACCAGCAGATAGCTGCTTATCTACATCACGTGCCTCTGCATGGGGACCAGCAGATAGCTGCTTATCTACATCACGTGCCTCTGCATGGGGACCAGCAGATAGCTGCTTATCTACATCACGTGTCTCTGCATGGGGACCAGCAGATAGCTGCTTATCTACATCACGTGTCTCTGCATGGGGACCAGCAGATAGCTGCTTATCTACATCACGTGCCTCTGCATGGGGACCAGCAGATAGCTGCTTATCTACATCACGTGCCTCTGCATGGGGACCAGCAGATAGCTGCTTATCTACATCACGTGCCTCTGCATGGGGACCAGCAGATAGCTGCTTATCTACATCACGTGCCTCTGCAAGGGGACCTGCAGATAGCTGCTTATCTACATCACGTGCCTCTGCATGGGGACCAGCAGATAGCTGCTTATCTACATCCCGTGTCTCTGCATGGGGACCAGCAGATAGCTGCTTATCTACATCACGTGTCTCTGCATGGGGACCAGCAGATAGCTGCTTATCTACATCACGTGCCTCTGCATGGGGACCAGCAGATAGCTGCTTATCTACATCACGTGTCTCTGCATGGGGACCAGCAGATAGCTGCTTATCTACATCACGTGCCTCTGCATGGGGACCAGCAGATAGCTGCTTATCTACATCACGTGTCTCTGCATGGGGACCAGCAGATAGCTGCTTATCTACATCACGTGCCTCTGCATGGGGACCAGCAGATAGCTGCTTATCTACATCATGTGTCTCTGCATGGGGACCAGCAGATAGCTGCTTATCTACATCACGTGTCTCTGCATGGGGACCAGCAGATAGCTGCTTATCTACATCACGTGTCTCTGCATGGGGACCAGCAGATAGCTGCTTATCTACATCACGTGTCTCTGCATGGGGACCAGCAGATAGCTGCTTATCGTCTCTGTTGTGTGAGGGGCTGAAGCCTCCTCTCCCAAAGTGACCTGGGAGGATGTACACTCTGGCCAGGATAAACCTCTCCTTCTATCCTCCTCCTCCCTCCCTCCCTCCCTCCCTCCCGACAGCCTAAGGGTTGTTAAGGACCTGCTACTGTTCAGCAATCTGCTGGAACTAAAGGGGTTCCTCCCCACCCCACTGCCCCCATTAACTCTCATACACGCCTGGAGTCTGACTGCTACTGCTGGTGGTCATACACACACAAGCTGCACACAAATACGCTCAGGCACACATAACATAATTAAAATGCGGATATACAAGCATGAAATCAAATATACTGTTCTCCTGAAATCAAATCTGTTATCAAATCAAATCAAATTTTATTTGTGACATACACATGGTTAGCAGATGTTAATGCGAGTGTAGCGAAATGCTTGTGCTTCTAGTTCCGACCATGCAGTAGTATCTAACAAGTAATCTAACAATTTCACAACAACTACCTTATACACACAAGTGTAAAGGAATGAATAATCCTTTTCATCCATATAAATATATGGATGAGCGATGGCCGAACAGCATAGGCAAGATGCAGTAGATGTTATAGAGTACAGTATATACATATGAGATGAGTAATGTATGATATGTAAACACACCAACCTATATGCATGTTGATATAGGTTGGTGTGAATGTGTGTGCTTGCATGCACACGCATATGTGTTTGGCAGTGAATGGCTTTCCCAGGCCCTCCTTGTCTTTCATAAGGCTTGGTTTCCTCCATAGTGAACTGAAATGAGAGTCAGTAGAGGAGACCTGTGGTCAGGCAGGCGCACACACACACACACACACACACACACACACACACACACACACACACACAGCAGGAAGTGCGAGCTTAAACTGCAGAATGGATTTCAGTGTTTGTAGTGTTTTTTCTCTCGGAGAGGTGAGGTAATAGGGCCTAACAACCAACATGTCTCTCAGTCTTACCAACACAAAGACCGGACCAAACCAAGGCCAGCAGCCAAATCAATTACAGACTGAACCAAACCAAGGCCAGCTACCAAATCAATTACAGACTGGACCAAACCAAGGCCAGCAGCCAAATCAATTACAGACTGGACCAAACCAAGGCCAGCTACCAAATCAATTACAGACTGGACCAAACCAAGGCCAGCAGCCAAATCAATTACAGACTGGACCAAACCAAGGCCAGCAGCCAAATCAATTACAGACTGGACCAAACCAAGGCCAGCAGCCAAATCAATTACAGACTGGACCAAACCAAGGCCAGCAGCCAAATTAATTACAGACTGGACCAAACCAAGGCCAGCAGCCAAATCAATTACGGGCCAAACCAAGGCCAGCTACCAAATCAATTATGGGCCAAACCAAGGCCAGCTACCAAATCAATTACAGACTGGACCAAACCAAGGCCAGCTACCAAATTAATTACAGACTGGACCAAACCAAGGCCAGCAGCCAAATCAATTACAGACTGGACCAAACCAAGGCCAGCAGCCAAATCAATTACAGACCGGACCAAACCAAGACCAGCTACCAAATCAATTACAGACTGGACCAAACCAAGGCCAGCAGCCAACTCAATTACGGGCCAAACCAAGGCCAGCTACCAAATCAATTATGGGCCAAACCAAGGCCAGCTACCAAATCAATTACAGACTGGACCAAACCAAGGCCAGCTACCAAATCAATTACAGACTGGACGAAACCAAGTCCAGCAGCCAAATAAATTACAGACCGGACCAAACCAAGGCCAGCTACCAAATCAATTACAGACCGGACCAAACCAAGGCCAGCAGCCAAATCAATTACAGTACTGTACAAGAAAACAAGTTACTGTACTCATTTCGCTTCTACCATGGACTATTATGAAACAGTAACATTCAGATGTTCTCAGGCTCTGAACCTCTCTTTAATGCTTGTTAATGAGAGATGGTGTGAAAGAGAGAGAGAGCAAGAGAGAGAGAGTAATTGTTATAACATCAGAAATGATGGAAACCATTGTGACATCACAAACGAGTAAGAATCCATCATGGATACCATTATGACGTCGCAAATTAGTAAACAGCCATGGATATCAAGATGAACACAGATGTGAGCACAACCAGCATAGCCACCATTATGAAACTGTTGACAACCATGGCCACTATTATGATGACATCATGTTATATGACTCATACTTCACTCAATCACACACAGTGTCAAAGCTGATGGCTAAGCAGAATATCAATCAACCAATCGAGCGCATGTAGCCATGATCCTAGTTCTCTAATAGAACTAAAGCCCTCCCTACAGGTTTCAGCTTTCATCGTCTTTTACTCTGTTCTGTTTCTTTCTTGTTTCCCCTTTTCTCTCTCTTTTCTCTTCTCTCAAGACTCCGGCACAAAGCTCAAGCCAACAAATTGTTTTTTATTTATGTTTTTAGCACATACAAAAAAAAAAAGTATTGGAGCAGGAACCAGAGTTTAAAAACAACATTACCCTTCCAACAACCTTTACTAAATTAGATTCCCTATAAAAAAAAACTTACTAATGGTGCCTTATAGAGCCATCTCTCTTGCATGCACACACACACTCTCACTACCATTCCCATCCTCCCACACACACGCTCTCTACCACTCCCATCCTCCCACACACACGCTCTCTACCACTCCCATCCTCCCACACACACGCTCTCTACCACTCCCATCCTCCCACACACACGCTCTCTACCACTCCCATCCTCACACACACACGCTCTCTACCACTCCCATCCTCCCACACACACGCTCTCTACCACTCCCATCCTCACACTCACACACTCTCTCTACCACTCCCATCCTCACACACACACGCTCTCTACCACTCCCATCCTCCCACACACACGCTCTCTACCACTCCCATCCTCACACTCACACACTCTCTCTACCACTCCCATCCTCACACACACACGCTCTCTACCACTTCCATCCTCCCACACACACGCTCTCTACCACTCCCATCCTCACACTCACACACTCTCTCTACCACTCCCATCCTCACACACACACGCTCTCTACCACTCCCATCCTCCCACACACACGCTCTCTACCACTCCCATCCTCACACACTCTCTCTACCACTCCCATCCTCACACTCACACACTGTCTCTACCACTCCCATCCTCACACTCACACTGTCTCTCTACCACTCCCATACTTTCTCCCTTCTCCCTCCTGCCTCTCTCGCTCTGGCCTGTCTCCTATTCCCTCACACACACTCTCTCTCTTTCTCAAGTGTTCAACCACAACACTTTCAAACACACAGACACTTGTACATGCACAAAGGATATGGCCCGATGCAAGGCTTGGATCAGAGGCAGTGTGATGCAGTTATCACAATGGGACCAGGCTGTGATGTCAGTGGGGCTGTCCACACATCAACACACACACATCACTGACCTGCACTCTCAACCAATCATGAAAGAGTAAGGAAGAGCTGAAAATCAACCACACAGCACAACTGGCTCTAAAGTGGCACAAGTCCAGCAATCACAAAATCACTTGAAAAGCCCACTGCACAGCTTTTTACAGGTGATGAAATGTTAAGCATGCTGTAGGTTGAACACATGAATAACAGTTTGTTGATAGTAAAGATGTTCAGGAACAAGCAACCACCTACATCATCACTCCACTAAATTCCCCTTTTTTACATTTATGTCATTTAGCAGACGCTTTTATCCAGAGCAACCAGGGTTAAGTGCCTTGCTCAAGGGCACAGACAGATTTTTCATCTAGTCGACTAAGGGATTTGAACCAGCGACCTTTCAGTTACTGGCCCAACGCTCGTAACCTCTAGGCTACCTGCCGCCCTGCCACCCTCTCTCCTTTGCTTACCTACTCCCCCCCACACCCATTTGCTATCGATTTCTCCTTCTCCATCCGTTCTACCCATTCCACCTCTTTCCAAACCCTCATGCTCCCCTCTATCTTGCATCATCTTGAAACCAACTCTCGTCTTCCTGTAGCCTAATAGTGTAAATGGATCAGATCTCTTTCTCTCCATCTTTCAAAGTTCAGAAAGATTACCTTTCACCATCTCCTTTTCTCCCCCCACTCTCTCTCCCTCTCTTTCATAGTTCAGATGGATCACAAAGTCTCTGCAGCCACCTATTAATGTTCACTGTGGAGTCTGAGGCCGATAAATCGTGTCCATAAAACACAGTGCCACGCACAAGGGAGAGAACACACTCAGTCACTTAATCAAACTACCAAACACATGAGGCGAGTCACACACACACAAACAAAATGCCCTATTCATTAGATTCATATTGTGTGTGTGTGTGTGTGTGTGTGCACACATGGAAATTGAGATTTTTGTTTCCTCATGGCCATGTCTGCCATCCTCTTACAAGAGAAATAAGGACTATGCTACTAAACTGATGTTATTACTCGTCTATCAATGAACTAACAAGATCAGTGACAATGATTCAGTACTCTATGTATGCCTCTTGTCTAACTAGCTGTGATTAATTTCTCTAACATGGATGTCAGGCATCAGGCAACACTCACACAGCATGAGACCAACTCTTCACCAGGAAACATGAGCACTGACAAACACAGCATCATCAACAAAGACATCATCTGTAAATGTAGTAATGCTCCGGTCGTTGGGTCTCTGACTGTGCTCCAATGTGTTTGTGTGTGGGGGTGTGTGTGAGTGAGCGAGTGAGTGTGTGTGTGCATACGTGCACTTGTACGTGAGGTGCACACACCAAACACAAACACTGCGCGCGTACAAGCACATGCACTCAGCCACACGCAGTGTTTGTGTTTGGTGTGTGTGTGTGTGTACAGGGACTTTGGGGGGTAGGATAAGGGAAGGTCTGGCAGAGGGCCAGGGTCCCTAAGAGTAGAACACTGGGCTTATCAGAACAAGCACATGGCCCCAGCTCTACTCCCCTCGCTCACTGTCAAAGCTACCATGCCCATACACTATCCTCTGAAAGAGAGGGGGGAGAAAGTAGGGTGGAGGGTGGAGAATGAAGGGATATGGGGTCGGAGAAAGAGGGAGGGGAGAGATAGAGGGGGAGAGTACAAAAGAGAGGGTGGAGGGATATCCAGAGAAAGAGGGAGAAGGATAGAGGACAGAGAAAGAGGGAGAGGTATGGATGGATAGAGATAGTATGGATGGAGAAAAAGAGGGGAAGGGGAATAAAATGAAAGAGTTATAGAAAATATTAACAGCAAAAGACAGAGAAACACAAAAGGTGAAGAATTAAATAAAAAGTCCTTCAGTCCGTAAAAGAATGAGGTGACTACAAAGACCAAGAGCATCAAGGAGAGAAAGAAAAAGTGAGTGAGAGAGAGAGGGGGAAAGGATAGAGAGACAGCGAGAGAGAAAGAGAATAAGTGATGAGAGGTCAGGTTTGGTAATGTGTGGCGTAGGGAGTGTCAGCATGCTTCTGTCTAATGAGAAGCCAGGTCAGTGGAGTGTGGAGGTCAGTATGAACTTCCCTAGAGGAGCTTGGACTCTGTGCTAAAGTCACCATATTACCTTACTAATCACTGTCTCCATCCTAACTGTCAAGGAGCCAGGGAGGGAGGGAGGGAGTGTCTGTATGTGTGTGTGTCCTCGTAGAAGTGTGTTCGCGTGCGTACAACCCTGCGTGTGTCCTCTGAAGTGGCGTGTATGAACGAGTCGAACCTGTGTGTTTATGTGAGCTCAGCCATTGTAAATATTCTGTCTAGATGAGAACAGCTGTCCCAGTCTAACAGATAAAGTTTAGCTGGAGCCACAAACCCAATCTCCAATATTTATACGTGTTCATTTGCAATTCCCAATGCAGGTAGCTGCTGTTACTATAGCGACAACGGAAGAGGAGAGTTTGGATTTCTAAAGTCAACTGTCAGCAGGATAAAGGTAAAAAGGTAGACTGCTGGTGTCAATTTATATAGCTGTAAAGATACACTGAACAACACCTCACTGGGCACAGAAGTCAGTTCAAAGTGCATTTTTTATTATTGAACGTTTAAAACATACAATATACTTGCAGTGAAGCCGCTCAACAACTAATTCACATTAGTCATCTAACAGACTCCCATCCAGAGCGACACACAGAAGCAACCAGGGTAAACGCCCTGCTCAAGGGCATGTCGACAGATCTCCCACAAGGTCAAAAACGGGGACCCAAACCAGCGATCCATTAGCCATCGGCCCAAGCTCCCAACCGCCAGGCACCCAGCCCTCCAAGATCCCCCCACAGTTCCCCAAGAGCTGCCCCTCAACCCTCCGAGACCCCTCCCACAGCCCCCCCTGAGAAAATAAGAGTAAAAAAAATAAAAATCCATTCCCCAACCCCCCAATAACCAAGAAAATGAACAAGAGGAAAAGATAAAGACAAAGGAAAACAGAAAACAACAAGGCAAAAAACAAAAGACATCATGGACAACAAAAATCAAAACAGCAAGGCCAACTGAATATATTTGAGTGCATGTATGGCACTTTTTACCTGTGTGTGCATGTGAATGAGAGTGTGTGTATATGCACGTGTACAAACACGCCCGATCTGATCATCAGCCACAGGCAAACCGGCGTTAGCTGTAAAACACTGCCCCTCAGTGTCATTCAAACTTAATTTTTGTTGTTTTATTTAGGCTTTATTTTTTACTCTTTTATCTCTGACTGTCATTCTATCAACATCTAGTTTTGATTTACATTTGGTTGAGTTGTCAACTAACGTAAATAAAATGTGAAATCAACAAAAAACATTCAACATGTCAAATCAAATCACATTTTATTTGTCACATACACGTGTTCAGCAGATGTTATTGCGGGTGTAGCGAAATGCTTGTGTTTCCAGCTCTAACAGTGCAGTAATATCTAACAGTAATATCTAACAATTTCACAACAATACATACAAATCTAAAGTAAAGTAATGGAATTAAGAATATATAAATATTTGGGCGGGCAGTCAGAGCGGCATAGGCTAAGATACATTAGAATAGGATAGAATACAATACACATATGAGATGAGTAATGCAAAATATGTAAATATTATTAAAGTGACTAGTGTTCCATTATTAAAGTGGCCAGTGATTCCAAGTCTATGTATATAGGGCAGCAGCCTCTAATGTGCTAGTGATGGCTATTTAACAGTATTTAACAGTCTGAAGGCCTTGAGATAGAAGCTGTTTTTCTGTCTCTCGGTCCCAGCTTTGATGCACCTGTACTGACCTCGCCTTCTGGATGATAGCGGGGTGAACAGGCAGTGGCTCAGGTGGTTGTTGTCCTTGATCATCTTATTGGCCTTACTGTGATATCGGGTGCTGTAGGTGTCATGGAGGGCAGGTAGATTGCCCCCGGTGATGCGTTGGGCAGACCGCACCACCCTCTGGAGAGCCATGCGGTTGCGGGCAGTGCAGTTGCTCTACCAGGCGGTGATACAGCCCGACAGGATGCTCTTAATAGGGCATCTGTAAAAATGTGTGAGGGCTTTAGGTGCCAAGACAAATTTCTTCAGCCTCCTGAGGTTGAAGACGCGATGTTGCACCTTCTTCACGAGACTGTCTGTGTGGGCGGACCATTTCAGTTTGTCCGTGATGATGTACGCTGAGGAACTTAAAGCTTTCCACCTTCTCCACTGCTGTCCCGTCGACGTTGATAGGGGGGTGCTCCCTCAACTGTTTCCTGAAGTCAACGATTAGCTCCTTTCTTTTGTTGACGTTGGGTTATTTTCCTGGCACCACACTCTCAGGGCCCTCACATCCTCCCTGTGGGCCGTCTCGTCATTGTTGGAATTCAGGCCAACAACTGTTGTGTCGTCTGCAAATTTGATGATTGAGTTGGAGGCGTGCTTGGCCACGCAGTCATGTGTGAACAGGGAGTACAGGAGGGGCTGAGCCCGCATCCTTGTGGGGCCCCAGTGTTGAGGGTCAGTGAAGTGGAGGTGTTTTCTCCTACCTTCACCACCTGGGGGTGGCCCGTCAGGAAGTCCAGAACCCAGTTGCACAGGGCGGGGTTCAGACCCAGGGCCTCTAGCTTGATGATGAGCTAGGAGGGTACGATGGTGTTAAATGCTGAGCTATAGTCAATGAACAGCATTCTTACATAGGTATTCCTCTTGTCCAGATGGGATAGGGCAGTGTGCAGTGCGATGGCGATTGCATGGTCTGTGGATCTATTGGGGAGGTAAGCAAATTGAAGTGGGTCTAGGGTGTCAGGTAAGGTAGAGGTGATATGATCCTTGACTAGTCATTTAGTTCAGTTACCTTTACTTTCTTGGGTACAGGAACAATGGTGGCCATCTTGAAGCACGTGGGGACAGTAGACTGGGATAGGGAGAGATTCAATATGTCCGTAAACACTCCAGCCAGCTGGTCTGCGTATGCTCTAAGGAAGCGGCTAAGGATGACATCTGGGCTGGTAGCCTTGCGGGGGTTAACACGCTTAAATGTCTTACTCACGTCGGCCAAGGAAAAGGAGAGCCCACAGTCCTTGGTTGCTGGCCGCGTTGGCGGCACTGTGTTATCCTCAAAGCGGGCGAAGGTGTTTAGCTTGTCCAGAAGCAAGACGTCGGTGTCCATGATGTGGCTGGTTTTCCTTTTGTAGTCCGTAATTGTCAGTAGACCCTGCCACATACGTCTCATGTGTGAGCCGTTGAATTGCGACTCCACTTTGTCTCTATACTGACGTTTTCCCTGATTGATTGCCTTACAGAGGGAATAACTACACTGTTTGAATTCGGCCATATTCCCATTCACCTTGCCATGGTTAAATGCGGTGATTCGCGCTTTCAGTTTTGCACAAATTCTGCCATTCATCCACGGTTTCCGTTTTAGGGTAGGTTTAAATAGTCACAGTGGGTACAACATCTCCTATACACTTCCTGATAAACTCAGTCACCGTATCAGTGTATTCGTCAATATTATTCTTGGAGGCTACCCGGAACATATCCCAGTCCTCGTGTCATTGGATTTAGGTTAAAAGTTGGGTGAAATAATTTGCTAAACAATCCGTTTTCCATGTTGATTCAACTTCATCAGATTGATTTTTTGGGTTGAAATGACTTACAACGTTGATACGACCAGTTTTTGCCCAAAGGGATAGTGACCCAAAATTGTCAGGGCACAGGGAGTGTTGTGGTAATGTATTTAGATGTTGTATGGATGTTTTGTTGGGGTTGAAGCAATGGGCAGGGATCCCTTGCAGACTTCAGTATTGTCTTTTAGTACAGAAAAACATTTCCCAGGCCTAATATTTATCGCTGCAGGGATATGCATTTTACCTAGAGAGAGGGAGAGATGGAGGAAGAAGGGGGATGAAAGGAAAAGGACGGCAGAGAGGAAAAACAGAGTGGAGAAGGGGAAGAGAAAGGCCCTGAGATGGCTGCTATAAACATAAGGGTTTCTTTCATCAAAATATGAGTTACAGCCTCATAAGGCTAGACCAACTTTAATCTTATTCACTTCATCCTCCTCTCTTCCTCTCTTCTCTCTCTAACTTCCTGCTATGTAGAAAACATATTTTATTAACTCTTTACTCTCTCCCACCACCCACTCTCCTCCCTATCTCCCTCCCTCCCTCTACTTCTCCCTCCCACCTGCCCCGCTCTCTCCCTCCCCTTCTCCTGCTCCCTCTCTCTCTCCCTCCCTCGCTACCTCTCCCTCCCTCCTGCCCCCTCTCTCTCCATCCCCCTTCTCCCTTTCTCTCCCCAGCGTGTCTGGTTTTATGAGTCCAGAGGATATGAGGTGGGTTGATTCTTGATGGCTCCACCATGTGTGAGTGGGCTATAAATCTATAGTCACTAGCCTCTCCACTAGTCCATAAAAGCCCAGGTAAAAACATCCTCACAGATAACCACATACGCCCTGAAGGATGCGGACAGAGGGAAAGAGGGAAGAAAAGAAGGGGAGAGGGGTGGAAAGAGAGAGGAGGTATGTGTTGAGGAGTACAGCTAAGGGAGTGTATGTTTTCTTAACCACCCCCTCACACAATGCTCCCTCCAAATCAGTCCCAGAGCAGTGATCCTGTGGTCAGTCAGGGGCTGTGGATGGAGTATCACCTTTCACCAGCAGGGGGCCTCGGCTGTCACTCTGACCGGACCTCAGGGGACCCCAGTGAACTGAACACACACTCCAGGGCCCGACCTGACCATGTAAAAGAGTACTGAGCGTAGTGGTATTGAGACCCCCCCACCCACCCACACATTGAACATTGAAGGGATGGAAACCTCTTTTCATTTTGATCAGATCGGGCGCACATGTACACGCACACACCTCTGTTTGTGATCAATCTCAATGCCACGCCTCAACAGATTCAATCAAAGGGGAGACTTTGTTTGTCCTCCTTTCTGTCATTTTATTTACCTTTCCTCTCTCGTTCCCCCGCCGGAGCCAAATCACGTCAGTCTGAATGTTCAAAGTCTGACTGTGGAACAACACACAGAGACTCACGGCAACAGCACACACACACTGCAAAACCAAACCACTGCTCGCTTAGGAACACCGGGGGGGGTTGATTGAAACTACCAGATTATGGTTAAATGTGTGTGAAACAAGCGTGTGTGTGTGTGTGTGTCCAGGAGGAAATTAGTGTGTGAGTTACAGTGTGTTGTCTGTGTGTGTGTCCAGGTGACAGAGTGAGTGACTTTCCAGCTGTGTCTCAGTGCTCAGATTGGACTGGTCCTGAGATTTATACACAACCTCTTTTCTCTCTGTCTTCAATAGACACACACACTGCTGAAGTCTGGATACCTTAATGATGCCCCAACTCAATGTCAGAAACACTTATAACAAATGTCAGGAAGAATGTGTTAATTACAATTTATGAGGTAACCCATACCCCGAAGGTTGTACAAACCGATACAAGGAGAGAGAAAAGTTGGCACTCTCTACATTGGTATGTCATTCAAATGTAATTCAACCTGACATACATTTTTCCCCAGAATGGTTTTGAATGACAGAGCCAGAGTCTCTTAACAGTGATACATTTTTTATTGTTGGGATGTGCCTTACAATAAATAGGTCTGTGTTCATGGAGTATGAACCTGTCTTTTTCTGTTTCCAAGGTGATGTTTACAGACTGACCAACAGCTTTATTCCTAAAATCCCTAAAGTCCACTTAGGACCACTTCTGTCTCCCTCTCTCTTGCACTTTCTCTTTCATTCTCTGACTCTTTTCTCTCACCTTCTCTTCCATTCTCTCCCTTCCTCTGTCTCTCTACTTGCCGCTTTTTCTCTCTGACTGTCTTTATCTCTCCTCTGTCTCTCCCTCCGTCTATCTCACAAAGTTTGCTGCGCACTGCTGACTTTTATATGACAAGCACATTTTCTGCTGGGGCTAAATAACAATACACAGAACAGTGTCAGCAGCTCTCTCTCTACTACCAGTCCCTCTAACCTACACATACCCATACCAGTCCCTCTCAACCATGCTCAACTGCACTCAATGACTCACAACCATGTTGAAGAACACACTGATTGTCATTGAACCACTCTGGACCAGAAGTGGTCAAACAGAGCTTGAGAGCATAGCAGGGGAGTGATGTCTCCCTGATTCACAGACATGGGCGTTTGTGCGTCAGTTAATGAGTGCGGTTGGTAGGGAACAGTCCATTACCGTCCAGCAAGTCATTCCTTCTGCACCAGTTGGCTTGAACATTTACTCATACACTCTCACGATGTTCTAATTACCAACGCTCTAACCAACAACTGTGTCCTTCCCCATATTTCTTTCTCTAAACCTGTGATCTCTTGTTCCCGTAGAGGTTCAGAAGTATTCATTTGGTGCCTGTGTGTTTGTTCCCATGGCGATAAAAGATGAACAGACTCACCTGGGAGAAGAAAAGAGAAAAGACAATCCCATTACACAGGAGTGGTCATGACAAATGGGCCGCTTAAATATGGAGGGAGGAGAGGGGAAGAAAAAGAGAGGAAGAGGGAGGAGAAAGAACAGAATACGGGGAAGAAACATAAGAAAATATTTGGAAAAAATCTGAGATGGAGATGAGATGGAAAGTAAGTGATGAAGAGGAGGAGGTAGAGAGGGAAATGAATAGAATAAGACAGAAGGTGGGAAAGAGGGAGAGAGAAAATAAATGAGGGAAATAGACATGGTAGTACATAGTCAGAGAAAGGGGTTGAGAGAGAGATGGGGGTGAAACAGAGGTTGAGAAGAGGGGATAGTTAGGGAAAGGAGGATAGCTAGGGAAAGGAGGATATTTCGGGAAAGGAAGAGTGTGGAAGGGACTTTTAGGGGCCCTATACTCATGCAAGCGCAGACACGCATTTGTGCACACACACACACACAGGTTGGTAACATAACCCCCCATGGGTGTAACCATACGTTTACACAGTGAATCTATGAAATCTGCCAACCTCATAACTACATTAATTTCCCTGCTTCCTTCGTTTCTCTTCGCCAGGACAGACAGGGCTTTCAGACAGAGAGCCTGAACCCAATCAACAAGGAGAGCCTGCAATTACGCACATCCTCTCACACGCTCTCTCTCTCACACACTCTCTCAGCTCAAACTATTTACACAGTTTGGGAGCAATTTGTGCAGAACCTAGCAGAGAGTTGAGTCACCCAACATTGCACTTAACTGCTAGGTATGGAAGAAGATCTTATGTAGGAACACAGCATGAAACATCACACAGGATAGGACTAGAGGAGTCACGCCCCATTGAATCTGAGACATCTGTGTATAACATCTCACTGAAACGCCCCTCAATTTCATCCACTTGTATGATGGAAATACATCAGATGTAGGATTTGCTCCGTCACATGGAATGAATAGCACAGACAGCAGGACGTTCGGCCACAAGAGATCCCTTAAAACACATGAAGCCTCTGATGCCTGGGGTCATGATGGCATGGCACAGCTAGACAACTCACACCACAGCATCTACACACAGCAGATATTAACTCAACAGCACCTCTAAAACTCAGTGAGTTGTTATTGTTGTTTAGTGGTGGTCAGGTGGTGAGGAGGCGGGCGGGCGGGCAGGCAGGAAGATGAGAGCGTGGCTCCTCTTTGTGGTAATTACACCCTGCAAGCTCGTGATCTCCCCCAGATTATGACACCTAAAGCAGCCACCGCACGAGCAAACAGCCCAATCAATATGCAGCATGTCTGTGTGTGTGCGCTTGAGAGACAGCGAGAGAGAGACAAAGAGAGACAAAGAGGGAGAGAGAGAGAAAGCAATAGAGAGGAGATTGGATGGGCTGGATAGACAGATAGCACAGGAGGTTGGTGGCACCTTAATTGGGGAGGACGGGCTCATGGCAATGGCTGGAGTGGAATGAGTAGAATGGTATCAAATACATCAAAGACATGGTTTCCATAGATAAATTGATAGATGGGGATGAGTCCATGAACCAGACAGAAAAATCAACAATTTCCTGTCTCATAACAACTGCTGTTGACAATTTGACATTGGCCAGACATTCAACTGTGTGTGTGTGTGTGTGTGTGTATTAACAGCAGGTCATCCTTTTCCCAGACTATAAAGTGCCCCAGACACAAAAATGAGCCAGAGAACACAGGTGTGACACGCTACCTGACCTGAGCACATTAACACACACAACTCACAGAGCTCCCACTAACCCCGGACTACACACTCATACAGTGCTTTTAAATCAGCCTACTGGGGGCCCTTGTGATGGAATAGAGAAGAGTGAAGACATGATGTCACAGGGAGGTAACTGATGTCACAGATAAGATAATGGTGATATCATGGAAGAGCTAGGAGTGATAGTAGTGATGTCATAGAGGACCTAGAAGTGATGTCACAGGGAAGATAGCTACTACTTTATAGAGGAGTTAGTTGTGATGTTGTCATAGAGGAGCTAGCAGTGATGTCACAGTGCAGATGTGCTCATAGGAGCTGATTCCGGCATAGGAAATGTACGCCTTTCCTATTCAGATGTACCTTATGCAAGTGCATAACGGGTTATGCAGGCACAGTTGAATACATTTGATTCAACCGCTGAAAACCCTCCCACATGCTTTTTTTTTTTCGTTCAATAGGTTTTTCAGTACATTTATCTTAGGCCATCCATTTAAATATGGTGTACCTTTAATTCGAATTTTGTCAACGACTAAAATACATAGAGAGAACAGGTTCAGAATATAGGGAACAATCAAAAAAAGCCATTCAAATCAATGCATACTAGTCTTTGTTTCAGTACGAACTGGTAGATTTAAAGATACTCTGATCTCGTAGATTATTTAGGGACATTTTTGGGTTAAGAAGTATGTATGAATCATAAAAAAAAACTGATTTGGAGAGCCTTTATGAACAAAATATATTGATGAATAAAAAATACAGTGGTTTGATTCATCCTGAAAGCTGTCATATTGAAAGTTAAATCCATTAAATATTGGAAGGTGTGGAAAAAGTACAATAAGGGTTCAACAATAGTTCTATAAATCTACCCCAGTCATGGAACTGTATAACAATGGTCCAGTCGTCATGAACCGTGCGCCAGGCTCCAGGTTTAACCTGCAACTTGTGGTCGGATTTCCATGATTCAAAAGACTACATGTCCCAAATTATTGCACAATGTTAGCCTAATATGATCCAGTAATGCTAGCGACCCTCAGGAATAATTTCAAGGACATGACAGAGGAAAGAAAAGGTACACAGAATGGAATTAAAGGATGTAAAATGTAAGGTACAAATTGAGGAAAACGAAACCTAAAGTGACAGTTCTAAATGTATGTGCGTATTACTGATGGTGGCTCTTGATAGTGGCTAATAGTTAACTTGATACAAATTGTAAAGGAGAAGAGCCTGGACATATAATCAAAACATTGTAAAGCGCATACATCACCTCGGCAGGTCCAGCCCTACAGAAGCCTATAGCTTGTGTATCCAAATTTCATCAACGCAAATTATGAAGGAACACAAAAAGAAATTCAGAATAATGGCACAACTATTTATAGCCTACTTTACTGTGGAAAATGTGCCGCAACGACTGGTTTCACATGCGTCTCCAGGGGTCATAAGGAAAAATAATCTAAAACTAGGTGTATTTACAATCACCTTCTACAAACGGATTACTCATTTACCAAGCCCTTATCAATAGGGCATATCGATTTATAATTTACAGTGCGTGGAGAATGCTACTATCCAAATAAAGAAAGTACGCTTTTTCAACTTGGAACCGGCATCTTCACTCGACCTTCTTCGTGGTTTCCTTAGCATAAAAAGTGTGGAATTGAGAGGGAATTTAGTCAAGGTCTGCAGACACACCTCTACCATGTCATAATTTCCTAGATCTCCACCCGAATGAATAGCATGCTATTCTCATGTTTACCTTCCATGTCAAATTACGCATAGAGAACAAAGTACATAAAAATGGAATTTACGTTCCATTTATGCGTGCTTAATTCAGGTCGGAATCAGCCCCATAGTGCTGCTTGCGGTTTCATCACTAAAGAGAGCCTGCCATGTCATTAAAGAGAACCCTACAGAGATGTTAAAACTAGTAACCTGCTCAACTTGAAGCCTTGATTCAATCTTACTTCTGGTCTTTCTCATCAACCCAAGAATGTACCTTTGAGCCGTCATTTCTAAATGACATGGAGGTTCCGAATTCTGATTAAATTGGAAAATGTAGTTGCATTGAAGGGTGAGATTATGGCAGAATGACATATCCAGGACAGATTGACTGTGTAAGGGGCACTGGAATATGAGAGACAGATGTAGCAGGATAGAGGAGGGCATACAGTATGCCCCAACCCCAATCTAATATCCAGCATCTCCCTATCTGAAACAAACTACGATCTCCCCGAAACAAATACAGTGCATTCGGGAAAGTATTCAGACCCATTTACTTTTTCAATTATTTTTTACATTACAGCCTTATTCTAAAATGTATTGAATAGTTTTTTACCCTCATCAATCTACAATTCCCCATAATGACAAAAAAAGTAATTACAAATGTTTGCAAATTTATGAAAAAAAACAGCAACTTAAATATTACATTTACATAAGTGTTCAGACCCTTTACTCAGTACTTTGTTGAAGTACCTTTGGCAGTGATTACAGCCTTGAGTCTTCTTTGGTATGACGCTACAAACTTGGCACACCTGTATTTAGGTAGTTTCTCCCATTCTTCTCTGCAGATCCTATCAAGCACGGTCAGGTTGGATGGGGAGCGTTGCTACACAGCTATTTTCAGGTATCTCCAGAGATGTTAGATCGGGTTCAAGTCGGGGTCTGGCTGGACCAGCGTTGTCTCAGCTGTGTGCTTAGGGTCATTGTCCTGTGAACCTTCAACCTCAGTCTGAGGTCCTGAGTGCTGTGGAGCAGTTTTTCATAAAGTATCACCTGTACTTTGCTCAGTTTATCTTTCCCTTGATCCTGACTAGTCTCCCAGTCCCTGCCCCTGAAAAACATTGCCACAGCATGATGCTGCCACCACCAGGCTTCACCGTAGGGATGATGGCAGGTTTCCTCCAGACATGACGCTTGGCATTCATGCCAAAGAGTTCAATCTTGGTTTCATCAGACCAGAGAATTTTGTTTTTCATGGTCAGAGTCCTTTAGGTGCCTTTTAGCAAGCTCCAAGCGGGCTGTCATGTGCCTTTTGCTGAGGAGTGGCTTCTGCCTGGCCACTCTACCATAAAGGCCTGGTTGGTGGAGTGCCGCAGAGATGGTTGTCCTTCTGGAAGGTTCTCCCATCTCCACAAAGGAACTCTGGAGGTCTGTCAGAGTGACCATCGGGTTCTTGGTCACCTCCCTAACCAAGGCCCTTCTCCCCCGATTGATCAGTTTGGCCGGGCAGCCAGCTGTTGGAAGAGTCTTGGTGGTTCCAAACGTCTTCCATTTAAGAAAGAAGGATGGAGGCCACTGTGTTTTTGGGGACCTTCAATGCTGCAGAAATGTTTGAGTACCCTTCCCCAGATCTGTGCCTCGACACAATCCTGTCTCAGAGCTCTACAGACAATTCCTTCGACCTCATGGCTTGGTTTTTGCTCTGACATGCACTGCCAACTGTGGAACGTTATATAGACAGGTGTGTGCCTTTCCAAGTCATGTCCAATTAATTGAATTTACCACATGTGGACACCAATCAAGTTGTAATATCACAAGGATGATCAATGGAAACAGGATGCAACTGAGCTCAATTTCAAGTCTCATAGCAAAGGGTCTGAATACTTATGTAAATAAGGTTCTGTTTAATTTATTTTTAATACATTTGCAAAAAATGCTTTGCCATTACGGGGTTGTGTGTGTAGATTGATGAGGTCATTTTTAAAATCCATTTTAGAGTAATGCTGTAACATAACAAAATGTGGAAAAGTAAAGCGGTCTGAATACTTTCCAAATGCACTGGATAAAGTCCCTACTGTGCATATTCGTAGTACACATAGTCAAAGGGTTAACTTTCTCAGAAACTGTAATAAAATTTTCCACCATACCTTAATCATCCTTCCTGATATAGATTTGAGATGACAGTGGAATTGTTTCAGACAGTTCAAGCCATTGAAGGTACAGCCTCCATTATTACCACAAGAAAACTGACTCAAGGGGCATCATGGGATGTTAGCCCTTTCGATTATTGTAACATACCAGGGCTTTTCCATTCACTGCTTTATTTGTGTATTATACTACATTTGTATCCCTCTCAAACACACTAACACATCTCTCCTCCCATTACTAATCTTATCTAGCGTCAGTGTGACCAAGTCCCAAGTCCCTTCCCTCCTTCTGATGACTCTGACAATCTGCATCTCATGTAAAATTAACCAGATGAAACAATTAGCATTCTGACATAACTCATACCCTGAGATAGAAAAAGAGAGAGGAGAGAAGAGAGAGAAAGGAGAGGTAGAAGAGATGGAAGAGAAAGAGGAGCGAGAGCGTGAGAAGAGAGATGAGAGAGAGGGAGAGAGAGAGAGAGAAGAGAGAGACAAGGGAGAGACGAGAGAGAGAGATCGGATCAGAGGAGAGTGGTAATTCAAAGTGATCAGAGGGTATGGTGTGCCCAGTGGTCAGGGGTTGGCAGTGTGAGTCTTGGTGAGTGTGACATGTTGCCCCTCTGAACAGGGTTTCAAGTCTGTTGTACACCAGGGGCACCGCAACACATAGCCAGGACCCTAACAGTGAGAGACACACTCACCCCGGGAAACATCCCCCATCCGCTCTGACTGCACTCTGTCTTTCCCCCTCTCCTTCACGCTCCCTATTTCCTACTATCCCAGAGCAATAAGATTTCTCAAGTCAGAAAACTGTCAGAGGAAATTGAGGCTCTCTGATCATACAAACACATTACACACTTTCTTTGACCTTTTCAGGGCAAATAGAGACATCTTACACCAAATACCATGTCTTCTACAGCACTTTCAAAGTTTGGCTCTTTATCTCAATCACTGTTCAGCTCCATTTTCTGACCAGATATTCATGGTTATGTTGGGTAATATTTCATATCTCTCCCTTACCTTACCTCCATTTATTTTATAGTTGCCAGCTAGGGGACAGAGCAATTTGTCTGGGCGTATTTCTCTGTCTGTCTGTCTGGACTGGAACCTTCCCATCTCTCCATCCAAGTCTAGTTTATTTGAGAAACACGGCACAGTTGGCACAAGGCCTACAGCTGCAAGACACATTAACTAATTAACCTTCACACACCCAAAGGTTATCATAGACAGGGAAACAACCAGGGTTTGAGATTAAATGATTCACACTGACACGTAGTATCAGTGACTGTTCAGTCAGTTGTAATAATTAATTGCATAAAATCATCCACTTTACATAGATATCTCTTTTCTCATAGCGTTCATCAGTGGAGGCTGGTGGGAGGTGCTATAGGAGGACGGGCTCATTGTAATGGCATAAATGGAATCGAACGGAGTCAAACCACGTTTGACTCCGTTACATTTATTCCATTTCAGCCATTAATGAGCCCACCCTCCTATAGCTCCTCCCCCCAGCCTCCACTGGTGTTCATATTTGTATTATAGCCATTACTAATCAAGCACCACACAAAACACAAACAGACCAATGGACCTCACAGAATATGGTTTTATCACATTCACATTAATTAGAATATTTCTTCAGATTCTGTTAATATCAGTGATGTAGCCGTAGAAAAAAAGGGTGGGTAATGGTACACTATAAACTCCAGTGGGCGATTGAGAGATAACCAGCAATATAAACAAACATATTTAAAGAACTGTATTGTTGGCATTTTGATGTATGCTTAGGCCTATAGGGAAGATGTGGAGATGTTCATATTGAAACAAACATGGTTTTAAAATTGCTTTTTGTCCAACATCTCGCACACACGCACACACTGTCAGGCTCTACTTGAGCCGACTTGCTCACTTGAACTGGGTTAGTTTGTTTCATGTCTCAAGTGGCGAATGTGCTGCTAAAAAGCCAAATCCGGGGGACGCATGTGAACATATCGAACAAACTGTTCATGATTCCACTCGTTCGCAGAGGCAGGCGTGTGTAGAACCCAGTCAGATCAAGAATATAAGCGTTCTGAGCTTTGATCAATGCTGGTAGGAATATTTAGGTGTTGACGTTGACCCGTAATTGATTCTCTTTAGTGTACAAGACATATTTTTCTTAAGATATATTTTCAAATTAGAAAGAATTGCTGAGGTCCGGACCTCGGTGTCCAACATGCAACAGTTCATACAAGGAAAAAGTCAAGTTTCTACACTCCTTCAGTCAGCATGCCAATTTTACACTCCCTCAAAACTTGAGACATCTGTGGCATTGTGTTGTGACAAAACTGCACATTCTAGAGTGGCCTTTTATTGTCCCCATCACAAGGTGCACCTGTGCAATGATAATGCCATTTAATCAGATTCTTGATATGCCACACCAGTCAGGTGGATGGATTATTTTGGCAAAGGAGAAATGCTCACTAACAGGGATGTAAACAAATTTGTGCACAAAAGTTGAGAGAAATAATATTTTTGTGCGTATGGAACATTTCTGGGATCTTATTTCAGCTCATGAAACATGGGACCAACATTGTACATGTTGCGTTTATATTTTTCTTCAGTATAGTTACGGCCCTGAACATATCAATAAACACTATGTTTAGATAAATTACTGGCTTACTCAAAACTAATGCACAATGATGAGACAGTGAAATGAAAATAAAGACAACACAGAAGTGTTACAAAACAGCTTCTTTATTTAATTACAACATACACACTTTAAAACATGTTGATTTGGATGGTGCTTTTAAAATGTGTGTTCCAGCAAAAAGTAATTGAGCTGTATAGCACCGGTCATACCCCAGCATTCTTTGCATAGGAGTGTAGTGTCCAATAGAAGGACTCCATGGAGATGACATAGATCTATATAGAATAGATATCCCTTCAGTAAACAGCCATGGGATTCCATGTAGAGAAGCGGACTAGAGTTGGTCCAGGAGTTTGTCCTGGTGAAGGAAACTACTGGCACGAAAGCCTACATGTATAGTCTGCTACACCCAGGGACACAAGGGCACTTTGGCATTCTGATTGGTTCAGTCAGTAATACACACTCATAACAGTACAAAGGCAAATATTTCTAAAAGGAAAAAAAAAATACTTAAATTATGTTGAAAGTCTTTTTGTTGTTGTTATAAATAGATCCATAATAGTCCCATGAAACAGATCGCTGGATTTTCATATTTGAACTGTAAACTTAAGGTCACATGTTTCTGATTTTGTATTAAAGACAAAAAAAAGTGATTTCAGAAAAGAAAACCTTTTACTGAGCTGTGTCAGACTTCAGTCCCCTTGAAGCATTATTATTTACCTTTTGGCCAGTGCAACCTTCCATATTCATAAGGAGGATAGGGGAATGGAGAAAATACACTAGATTACCAAAGGTATGTGGACATCTGCTTGTCAAACATCTCATTCCAAAATCATGGGCATTAATATTAGAGTGGAGCCTGCTATAACAGCCTCCACTCTACTGGGAAGGCTGTCCACTAGATGTTGGAACATTGCTGCGGGAACTTGCTTCCATTCAGCCACAAGAGCATTAGTGAGGTTGGGCAGACAGTGTTCCAATTCATCCTAAAGGTGGGGTTGAGGTCAGGGCTCTGTGCAGGCCAGTCAAGTTCTCTACACACCGATCTCAACAAACCATTTCTGTATGGACCTCACTTTGTGCACTGGGGCATTGTCATGCTGAAACAGGAAAGTGCCTTTCCCAAACTGTTGCCACAAAGATGGAAGAACAGAATTGTGAAGAATGTCACTGTATGCTGTAGTGTTAAGATTTCCTAACCCGAATCATGAAAAATAGCCCCAGACCATTATCTCACCTCCACCAAACTTTACAGTTAGCACTCTGCATTCGGCCAAGTAGTGTTCTCCTGGCATCCACCAAACCCAGATTCGTCTGTCGGACTGCTAGATGGTGAAGCGTAATTCATCACTCCAGAGAACGCGTTTCCACTGCACCAAAGTCTAATTGGGGCGAGCTTTACACCACTTCAGCTGATGATTGGCATTGTGATCAGCCATGGAAACCCATTTCATGAAGCTCCCAATGAACAGTTCTTGTGCTGACATTGCTTCCAGAGGCAGTTTGGAACTCCGTAGTGTGTTGCAACCGAGAACAGACGATTTTTAGGCGCTTGAGCGCTTCAGCACTCGGCGGTCCCGTTCTGTGAGCTTGTGTCGCCTACCACTTCACGACTGAGCCGTTGTTTCTCCTAGACGTTTCCACTTCACAATAACAGAACTTACAGTTGACTGGGGTAATGCAGAAATTTGAGGAACTGACTTGTTGGAAAGTTGGCATCCTTTGACAGTGCCACGTTGAAAGTCACTGATCTCTTCAGCACGGGCCATTCTACTGCCTATGTTTGTGTATGGAGATTGCATGGCTTTGTGCTCGATTTTATACACGTCAGCAACGGCCATGGCTGAAATAGCCAAATCCACTTATTTGAAGGGGTGTCCACATACTTTTGCATATATATTGTATATTAGTACAGCTTTGGGGAAGGTAAGTGGATCCTTGAGCTTTGTATAAGTACCACTTCTACCTGCAGCAATCTGGTAATGGGATGAGGGTTTAATCAGGGGTCAGTTGGTGAGAGTTCAGGTGTTAGAGATCGGTGGTCAGGACAGGTGTAACCCCGTGTATGAGCAGGGTAGGACCCAGGTCCTTAGTGAGCAGGTCTAGCTGGCGCAGGTAGGCCGTGTAGCGCTGCGTGTCAGCCGGGGGGCGGGGCAAATACAGGAAACGCACGGCCGGAGGGTGGCAGGCTTGCTCCAGGATCAACCTATTAACTGCCGACAGATACTCATCCGACAGCCTTGTGGCGTTGCTAGGGAAGCTATTCACATAGTCATCACCGCCACCTCCTTCCTCCTCCTCAAACAACCCCCTCTTCCCCAGCCCCCCCTCCTCTCTCTGTGACTGGCGGGTGGGCCTCCTCTTGCCCGCCTCACCCTGCCTCTGCCAGTGTAGCGCCACTTGCTGGTCCCAGGGCACAGTATACACGTTGGCTTTGATCCTCAGTTCCTTCAGCAGCTGACCCAGCTTTTCCTCAGAGCCCCGCAGGCTCCGCCCTTCTTCCACACATAGAAAGAGGCGGAGTCTAGCATGGCGCCATGCGCGGACCATGTTGAGGACGCAGGCAAGCTGGAGCAGGAAGAGGGAGCAGGTGTCTACGTAGCTGGAGCTGTCTGGTCTCAGCAGGTTGACGGGCCACACGTCCACGTACAGAGCACCCTTCCCTGGGGACGAGGAGATGATCGAGGCCCTGTCGAACTGGTGGAAGTAGCGGGCTAGCGCTACGTTCTTCAACATTTTCATGGCATCTGCGATAACCGCCACGTATTCTTGGGGTCCCATAACTTTTCCGTTTTCTCCCTTGCCATCATTGGACGGCCGCAGGGCGGGGAAGTGGTAGGGCGGGCATTCGTCCTCTGGGTCCTGAGTGGGGACGGTGGCATCTGCGAGGGCAGGGTCAGTGAGTTTGTCTTTGGGAGTGCAGTCATCATAGAAACCCAGGACCAAGGTGTTGGGCCTCATCCCACCTAGAGAGACAAAGGGATGGAAAGAGGAAGAGATGAGTGAATGGGTGTAATCGTAAAAGAGGTGTATGAGTGACAGTTACAGCTAAGAGTACATGGTATCAGGGAGTAGTGAATAGAATCATTGACCTAGGCCAGAGATGAAGAGTAGATGTTGGACTCCGTGCCGTACCGAGTCAGCCAAGGTGAGGTTAACAAATGCCTTGATGTTGAGGTGGTCCACCAGAGCCAACCATGAGTCATAACAACACCGGAGAGGGTCGGACGGTAACGTGTCTGAGAAAAGAGCAAGAGAGTGAGGGGAGGGGGTGGAGAGAGCGAGAGAAAGACAACATCAATATCTGTGCAAAAAGAGACAAAGTTATTTCTCTGTGTAGTGACCTGATTGGGCAGTGCCACAGAAGAACATAACGAGACAAGAGAGAGAGAGCGAGACACGAGGGAGAGAGACACGAGAGAGAGCAAGACAGAGAGGAGACACGAGAGAGAAAGAGAGCGAGACACCAGAGAGAGCAAAACACGATAGAGAGTGTTAGAAGATCACCTAGGGGTCATGATAAGGCTGTACTAAATGTTTGATGTATGATAATAATTGATTATGCTTATGTTATATTAATAGAAGGGGAGGGGTTATAAGACCCCTCCCTCCTTACATTTATAGGTTCCTAGACTACAGATTAACAATATATATTAATTGTAGAGGTTTTAGTATTGTTCCACAATTGTTTTGGTTCTCTCTCTCTCTGCTTCTTATAAAGAAGCCCTATGGGAAATGTGTGACTGAGACATAGCTTTGCAGGGGAGTGGGGAGATAAGAGACTATTCAAGACATTCCACAACAAATCAACTTTGGGAGTGGACATTTATTGCCTAAGCGTTTAGATAACACCGAACTATATGTTTGTGCAGCTGTGGATGCATGGGCTTGGTCTGATAAGTAGAGAGTAATAAACGAACGCAGTGACATCACAGAGGGTTGGCTACAAGCATGATAAAAGCAACTTAGACTTTCCCTAAAGTGCAGAACTTACTCGGAAACATGCGTGCCATGTTCCTGTTTGTCAACTTCTGTCTGCAATTGCATTAATAAAGGTTTTTGAATGATTTAATTAAAGATATTATCATAATGCTAATTTCACCAATGAGCCAATGATTGATAAGGACACAAGGAACGAACCCTAACAAGAGCGACGAGAGCGAGACACGAGAGAGAGCAAGACACGAGAGAGAGAGCGAGACAGAGTGAGACGAGTGTGAGACATCAGAGCGAGACGAGAGAGAAACGAGAAAGCGAGAAACGAGAGAGCGAGACACGAGAGAGAGCGAGACGAGTGTGAGACACCAGAGCGAGACACGAGTGAGAGAGACACACGAGTGAGACAGCGAGTGAGACGAGAGAGAACGCGAGTGAGACGAGAAAGAGAGCGAGCGAGACACGAGAGAGTGAGTGAGACGAGAAAGAGAGCGAGCGAGACACGAGAGAGAGCGAGAGACACGAGAGCGTGAGCTTGACACAAGAGAGCGAGACGCGGGAGAGAGCGACGAGAGCGAGAGCAACCTTGACACGATTAAGAGCAAGACAGAGAGTGAGACACCAGAGCGAGACACGAGAGAGAGAGCGAGACACGAGAGAGAGAGAGCGAGCTTGACACGAGAGCGAGACGCTGGAGAGAGCGACGAGAGCGAGACACGAGAGAGCAAGCTTGACACAATTGAGAGCGAGACAGAGAGTGAGACGAGTGTGAGACGAGAGAGAGAGACGAGAGAGAGCGCGAGACACGAGAGAGAGCGAGCTTGACACGAGAGAGCGAGACGCGGGAGAGAGCGAGACAGGAGAGAGAGAGCAAACTTGACACGATTGAGAGAGAGAGAGAGACGAGAGTGAGACACCAGAACGAGACAGTGAGACACCAGAGCTTGACACGAGAGAGAGCCAGCTTGACACGAGAGAGAGCCAGCTTGACATGAGAGTGAGACACCAGAGCGAGACACTGTCTCTCGAGACACGAGAGAGGAGACACGAGAGAGCAACGAGAGCGAGACACGAGAGAGCAAGCTTGACACGATTGACAGCGAGACAACAGAGAGAGAGAGCGAGACACGAGAGAGAGAGCCACGAGAGAGAGAGCGAGACACAAGAGAGAGAGCGAGACACGAGAGAGAGAGACACGAGAGAGAGAAAGCTTGACACGAGAGAGCGACGAGAGCGAGACACGAGAGAGCGACGAGAGCGAGACACGAGAGAGCGACGAGAGCGAGACACGAGAGAGCGACGAGAGCGAGACACGAGAGAGAGAGCAAGCTTGACACGATTGAGAGCGAGACACGAGAGAGAGAGCAAGGTTGACACGATTGAGAGCGAGACACGATAGAGAGAGAGAGAGCGAGAGACGAGACACGAGAGAGAGAGACACAAAAGCCAGCTTGACACGAGAGAGAGCCAGCTTGACACGAGAGAGAGCCAGCTTGACACGAGAGAGAGCCAGCTTGACACGAGAGAGCGAGAAAACTGAGAGTGAGACACCAGAAGCGAGAGCGAGAGAGAAAGCGAACCACGAGAGAGAGCGAGACACGAGAAAGAGAGCGAGACACGAGATAGAGAGAGCGAGACACGAGATAGAGAGAGCGAGACACGAGATAGAGAGAGCGAGACACGAGATAGAGAGAGCGAGACACGAGATAGAGAGAGAGCGAAAGAGAAGAGACCACGAGAGAGAGAGACACTAGAGCAGAGAGAAGCGGCGGCGAAAGCGAGACACGAGAGACAGAAGAGGAAAGCGAGAGCGAGCGGCGAGGCGAAGTCACGAGAGAGAGACAAACACACGATTGAGAGCGAGACCACGAGAGAGAGCAAGCAACCGCGATTGAAGCGAGACCACGAGAGAGAGAAAGCGAGAGAGAGAAGCGAGACACAAGAAGAGAGGCGAGAGAGAGAGAACAGAGGCGAGAGAGCAAGCTTGACACGATTGAGAGCGAGACACGAGAGAGAGAGAGACACGAGAGAGAGAGAGAGAGAGAGAGAGAGAGAGCGAGACGAGAGAGCGAGACACGAGAGAGAGACACAAGAGTGAGACACAAGAGAGAGCGAGACGAGAGAGAGAGCGCGACGAGAGCGACACGAGAGAGAGAGCAAGCTTGACACGATTGAGAGCGAGACACGAGAGAGAGAGCAAGCTTGACACGACTGAGAGCGAGACACGAGAGAGAGCAAGCTTGACACGATTGAGAGCGAGACACGAGAGAGAGCGAGACACCAGAGCGAGACAGTGAGACACCAGAGCGAGACACGAGAGAGAGCGAGACGAGAGAGAGACGAGGAAGAGAGCGAGACACGAGAGACACGAGAGAGAGAGAGCTTGACACGAGAGAGCAACGAGAGCGAGAGCAAGCTTGACACGAGAGAGCAACGAGAGCGAGACGCGAGAGAGAGAGCAAGCTTGACACGATTGACAGCGAGACAACACAGAGAGAGAGAGACACGAGAGAGAGAGCGCAAGACACAAGAGAGACACGAGAGAGAGCGAGCTTGACATGAGAGAGCGAGACACGAGAGAGAGAGCAAGCTTGACACGATTGAGAGCGAGACAGGAGACACGAGAGAGAGACAAGAGAGCGAGCGAGACGAGAGAGAGACGAGAAAGAGAGCGAGACGAGAGAGAGAGACACGAGAGAACGAGCTTGACACGAGCGAGACGTGGAAGAGAGCGACGAGAGCGAGACACGAGAGAGAGAGCAAGCTTGACACGATTGAGAGCGAGACACGAGAGAGAGCAAGCTTGACACGATTGAGAGCAAGACACGAGAAAGAGAGAGAGAGCGAGATACGAGAGAGAGCGAGACACCAGAGCGAGACAGTGAGACACCAGAGCGAGACACGAGAGAGAGAGCAAGACACGAGAGAGACACGAGAGAGAGCGAGCTTGACACGAGAGAGCGAGACACGAGAGAGAGAGAGCGAGACACAAGAGAGCGAGACAAGAGAGCGAGACAAGAGAGCGAGAGCGAGAAAGAGAGCGAGACGAGAGAGACGAGAAAGCGAGACGAGAAAGAGAGCGAGACGAGAGAGAGCCGAGAAAGAGAGCGAGACGAGAGAGACACGAGAGAGAGAGCAAGCTTGACACGATTGACAGCGAGACACGATAGAGAGAGAGAGAGCGAGAGACGAGAGAGACGAGACACGAGAGACACAAGAGAGCCAGCTTGACACGAGAGAGAGCCAGCTTGACACGAGAGAGAGCCAGCTTGACACGAGAGAGCGAGAAAACTGAGAGTGAGACACCAGAGCGAGACACGAGAGCGAGACATGAGAGAGAGCGAGACTTGAGACACGAAAGAGAGAGCGAGACGGGAGAGAGCTAGAGCGAGGCGGAGAGAAGCGGCGAGAGCGAGACGCGAGAGAGAGCGACGAGAGCGAGACGCGAGAGAGAGCGACGAGAGCGAGACGCGAGAGAGAGCGACGAGAGCGAGACGCGAGAGAGAGCGACGAGAGCGAGACGCGAGAGAGAGCGACGAGAGCGAGACGCGAGAGAGAGCGACGAGAGCGAGACACGAGAGAGAGCGACGAGAGCGAGACACGAGAGAGAGCGACGAGAGCGAGACACGAGAGAGCAAGCGTGACACGATTGAGAGCGAGACACGATACACGAGAGAGAGACAAGAGCGAGCGAGACGAGAGAGAGACGAGAAAGAGAGCGAGACGAGAGAGAGACGAGAAAGAGACGAGAAAGAGAGCGAGACGAGAGAGAGACTACGAGCTTGACACGAGCGAGACGTGGAAGAGAGCGGCAGGCGAGGCGAGAGAGAAACAAGCGACACGATTGAGAAGCGAGACCACGAGAGAGAGCAAGCAACCGCGATTGAGGCGAGACACGAGAGAAAGCGAGAACACCAGAAGCGAGACAGTGAGACACCAGAGCGAGACACGAGAGAGAGCGAGACACGAGAGAGCGAGACGAGAGAGAGCGAGACGAGAGAGAGCGAGACGAGAGAGAGACGAGGAAGAGAGCGAGACACGAGAGACACGAGAGAGAGCGAGCTTGACACGAGAGAGCAACGAGAGCAAGCTTGACATGAGAGAGCAACGAGAGTGAGACGCGAGAGAGAGAGCAAGCTTGACACGATTGACAGCGAGACAACACAGAGAGAGAGAGAGACACGAGAGAGAGAGACACGAGAGAGAGAGCAAGACACAAGAGAGACACGAGAGAGAGCGAGCTTGACACGAGAGAGCGAGACACGAGAGAGAGCGACGAGAGCGAGACACGAGAGAGAGAGCAAGCTTGACACGATTGAGAGCGAGACACGAGAGAGAGACAAGAGAGCGAGCGAGACGAGAGAGAGACGAGAAAGAGAGCGAGACGAGAGAGAGACACGAGAGAGAACGAGCTTGACCTGGCGAGGCGTGGAAAGAGAGCGGCAGAGCGAGACCACGAGAGAGAGCAAAGCGACCGCGATTGAGGCGAGACAACACAGAGAGAGAGAGAGACACGAGAGAGAGACGAGAGAGAGAGAGCTTGACACGAGAGAGCGAGACACGAGAGAGAGCAACGAGAGCGAGACGAGAGAGAGAGCAAGCTTGACACGATTGAGAGCGAGACACGAGAGAGAGCAAGCTTGACACGATTGAGAGCGAGACACGAGAGAGAGCGAGACACCAGAGCGAGACAGTGAGACACCAGAAGCGAGACCACGAGAAGCGAGGCGAGAGAGAAGGCGAGGCGAGAGAGAGCGAGGAAGAAGCGGGAACCACGAGAGACCGCGAGAGAGAGAGAGCTTGACACGAGAGAGCAACGCGAGGCGAAACAAGCTTGACCGCGAAACAACGCGAAGCGAGCGAGAGAGAGCAAGCAACCACGATTGACAGCGAGACAACACAGAGAGAGAGAGAGACACGAGAGAGAGAGACACGAGAGAGAGAGCAAGACACAAGAGAGACACGAGAGAGAGCGAGCTTGACACGAGAGAGAGCGACGAGAGCGAGACACGAGAGAGAGCTCAAGCTTGACACGATTGAGAGCGAGACACGAGACACGAGAGAGAGACAAGAGAGCGAGCGAGACGAGAGAGAGACGAGAAAGAGAGCGAGACGAGAGAGAGAGACACGAGAGAGAACGAGCTTGACACGAGCGAGACGTGGAAGAGAGCGACGAGAGCGAGACACGAGAGAGAGAGCAAGCTTGACCACGATTGAGAGCGAGACCACGAGAGAGCAAGCGGCCACGATTGAAACAAGACACGAGAAAGAGAGAGCGAGATCTGAGAGAAAGCGAGACACCAAGCGAGACAGTGAGACACCAGAAGCGAGACCACTAGAGAGAGAGAAGCTTGACCACGAGAGAAGCGGGAACCACGAGAAGCGGCAGCGAGAGCGAGACCACGAGAGAGAGCGAGAGACACAAGAGAGCGAGACAAGAAGCGAGAGCGAGAAAGAAAGCGAGGCGAGAGAGAGAGCGAAAGCGAGGCGAAGAAAGAGAGCGAGACGAGAGAGAGACGAGAAAGAGAGCGAGACGAGAAAGAGAGCGTGACGAGAGAGAGACACGAGAGAGAACGAGCTTGACACGAGCGAGAGCGAGACGAGAGAGACACACGAGAGAGTGACGAGAGTGAGGCGAGAGAGAGAGCAAGCATGACACGATTGAGAGCGAGACACGAGAGAGAGACACGAGAGCGAGACGAGAGAGAGAGCGAGACACGAGAGAGAGCGAGACACGAGAGAGAGAGAGAGACACCAGAGAGAGCGAGACGAGAGAGCAAGCTTGACACGATTGAGAGCGAGACACGAGAGAGAGAACCACGAGAGAGAGAGAGAGCGAGAGAGACACAAGAGAGAGCGAGAGCGAGAGAGAGACCACGAGAGAGAGACACAAGAGAGCGAGGCGAGAGAGAGAGAAGCGGCGAGAGCAAGACATGAGAGAGAGAGAGAGCTTGACCGATTGAGAGCGAGACACGAGAAACAAGCAACCACGATTAGAAGCGGGAACCACACGAGAAAGAAAGCGGCAGGCGAGGCGAGAGACACAAGACGGAGAGAGAAGCGGCAGGCGAGCTTGAAGAGAGAGCGGCGAAGCGAGAGAGAAGCCCAGCGAGCGAGAAGCGGCGAGGCGAAGAGCGAGAGAAGCGGCGAGAGGCGAGGCGAAGAAAGCGGCAAGGCGGAGCGAGAGAGAAGAGCGGCAGAGCGAAAGCCAGAACGAGAGAGAGCGGCGAAGAGCGGCAGAGCGAGAAGAGAAGAAGGCGAGAGGCGAAACGAAGAGAAGCGGCAGAGCGCGAGAGCGAAGCGAGACCACGAGAGAAGAGGCGAAGCGAGACCACGAGAGAGAGGCGAGGCGAGACCACGAGAGAGAGAGCAAGCAACCACGATTGAAGCGAGAGCAAGCAGCCGCGATTGAAAGCGAGACCACGAGAGAGACCACGAGAGAGAATAGCGAAGTAGAGACGAGAAACAAGCAACCACGATTGAGAACGAGACATGAGAGAGAGAACACGAGAAGCGCGAGACACAAAGGCGAGCAGAAGCGAGGCGTGGAAGAAAGGCGGCGAAAGCGAGACACGAGAGCGGCAGAGCGAGACACGAAGAGTAGCGAAGCGAGACCACGAGAAGCGAGCAAGCAACCACGATTGAAGCGAGAACACGAGAGCTTGACCACGAAGCGCCAGCTTGACCACGAAGAGCGCCAGCTTGACACGAGAGAGAGAGAGAGAGCGAGACAGAGAGTGACACCAGAGCGAGACACCAGAGCGAGACACCAGAGCGAGACACCAGAGCGAGACACCAGAGCGAGACACCAGAGCGAGACCACGAGAGAGCGAGAGAGAGCGAGACCACGAGAGAGAAACAAGCAACCACGATTGAGAGCGAGAACCACGAGAGAGAACCACGAGAGAGTAGCGAGAGTAGAGAGAGAAACAAGCAACCACGATTGAGAGCGAGACATGAGAGAGAGAGCGAGAGAAAGCGGGAACACAAGAGCGAGAGCGAAGGCGAGGCGTGGAAGAGAGCGGCGAAGGCGAGACCAGGCGGCGAAGCGAGACCACGAGAGAGCGAGCAAGCTTGACACGATTGAGAGCGAGACACGAGAGCTTGACACGAGAGAGCGCCAGCTTGACACGAGAGAGAGAGAGAGCGAGACAGAGTGTGACACCAGAGCGAGACACCAGAGCGAGACACCAGAGAGAGAGCGAGACACGAGAGAGAGAGAGCGAGAGAAAGCGAGACCACGAGAAGAAGCGGCGAGGCGAGAGCGAAGCGGCGAGACACGAAGCGGCGAGACCACGAGAAGCGGCGAGTGAGACACGAAAAGCGGCGAGTGAGACCTGAAGAAGCGGCGAAGTGAACCACGAAGAAGCGAAGTGAGACCGCTAGAGAGAAAGCGAGTGAGACACGAGAGAGAGAGCGAGTGAGACACGAGAGAGAGAGCGAGTGAGACACGAGAGAGAGAGCGAGTGAGACACGAGAGAGAGAGCGAGTGAGACACGAGAGCGAGCGAGACACGAGAGCGTGAGATGAGAGAGAGCGAGACACGAAAGAGAAACGAGACACGAAAGAGAGCGAGCTTGACACGAGAGCGAGACGAGTGTGAGACACCAGAGCGAGACACGAGAGAGAGAAGCGAGACGCGAGAGCGAGCGGCGAGAGCGAGCGCGAAGCGGCGAGACACTTTAATTACTGTACTAGCCAAGTCAGAGACATACTTCTTTAAACATTGGTTTGACATCAACTCAGTCGAACACAATTCCAGTAGAAATTCACCAACAAGCCTGAACTGCGAGGATGACTGGGAGGTATACAGCCACTCTGGGAGAATAATGGAAGGGAAACGTAAAAGGCTTTGTTATTCTTAAAAAGCCAACGTCTCCGTGTGTCATCTTACCCAGGTCTCCTAGCTGTACATGTCCCAGGACATAGAGACCACTCTTCTTGATGTCGTTGATGAAGGTGATGAGACCTACATTGCTACGGGGGTTAGATACCATCAGCAACACCTGGGGTCTCCAGAACTTCACATGGTCCTTACGCACGTCCAACATCAAGAGGTACTTACGCACCTGGAAGGAGAGAGCAAGTGAGCAAGCGCAAGAGCAAGAGTTACGTTACAACAGAGCTGTATACTGTATTCTCTATAGCAGTGGATCCCAACCTTTTTTTGGTTACTGTACCACTAACTGAATTTTGCTCTGCGCGAAGTACCCCTGAAGTACCCCCTCAAACATTTTACCAGTAGGCCTATGGTCTCATGTGCCTTCTCAAGTACCCCCTGTAGATTATTATTATTTATTTTTTTAACCTTTATTTTACTAGGCAAGTCAGTTGAGAACAAATTATTATTTTCAATGACGGCCTAGGAACTGTGGGTTAACTGCCTGTTCAAGGGTAGAACGACAGATTTGTACCTGGTCAGCTCTGGGATTTGAACTTGCAACCATTCGGTTACTAGTCCAAAGTTCTAACCATTAGGCTACCCTGCCGGACTGGAATGCTAATTGGTAGCAACATAGATGTAGGATCATAATTTGACCTATATTGTCACAGCAAAATAAATCCTGCAGCAACAGGACTGATATTTTTGGACATAATTTTGCTTGATCGATGATTAGGCTATTAGCCGGCCAAAAGTAGACTACATGAAAAGTGCAATACTGTTAATATAACAATGTGTTAGTGTGGGCTTTAAGCTCATTTGCATTTCCTGCACTGCAGTAAAATTCTTAGCAACAAAAGCATGATCAAATTAAGATCCTACATCTGTAGCTTGGTTGCCAAGGCATGTTGCTACTACTGTAGCTTAGTGGCCAGATTATTTGGCAAACTCCCCAGTTGTTCATTGTTATACCATACATGTTCATGTCATATACATTATGTATATGTATGGTACAACAACAAACAACAGGGGAGTTAAATCACAAACAGATCTGGTTACTACTGGCAACTAGAAACCATGGTGTACATGGCTTAAGTTGGCCACTCTCGCTGCATAAAACCCTTCCTTTACTTTCTTCTGACATGTGTTCCTGTGCACATCCCACACAACGCCCCTTGTCTGCAGAGTGTGTGTGTGTGTTTCTGTCTGTCTTTTGTCTAATCAGAAGGATTCCGCCACTGCAGAAACAAATTGGATCTAGAATCAAAATCCTATTAAGACATGAGACTGTGGCAGAGACTGCAGACCAGAGAGTGTGTAGGAGAGGGGTGTGGTGGTCATGAAGAGACAGTTGTCATTATGGAATGGCAGTACCGCGACCTCACGCCATATTATCATTACATAAAATCACATAGAGCTGTAATTATATCTACAAGACTAATGTTGAAACATTCCAAGTCTGGAACATAAACCTGCCTATCCTATATTAATTCCTGTTACCTAACCAACCATATAAATAATGAACAAATACTAGGTCCAAATGGCCACCAACCTACAGATATTCAAGAGAATGGGCCTATTAAAAACATGATGTTCCTTCCACCCTTCCTTGGAGTGATCACTGAAGGGGCATGATTTCCTTGGAGTGATCACTGAAGGGGCATGACTGGATATGTGTAAGACGTGTAGTCGATTCTAGGTTTCACTTAGATCAGTAATTAGGGAGATAGGATACTAACACGCTATGATACACGGTTTACCGAAACCGTGCTTCTGACCAGACAACCTCATGTGAATAATTAGTGTCTGAATGCGTGTGTGTATGTATGTTTCTGTGAGAGTATGCACGTGTGTGTGTGTGTGTGTACATACTGCTAATGATGAGAATGCTAAACACTCATAATAACAAACATCATCATCATTATAATCATTATCAAAGTATCTGCCAAACTGAGAAAGTTCCTGGAGTCAACTTGCTTCTGCCTCCTCCACTCATCTACCGCTCCATCTGTCCCTCACTCAGTCTCTCTCCATCACCCTCTCTTGTGATCCATCTCCATCACGGTCTTCTGATAGATCACTTATTTTCTCAATCCCCCCTCCACTCTCTCTCACCACCCTATTCCCCTGTCATTGCATTTGCATATTTTCTTAACTTCGACATTATTTTCTATCCGCCCATATAGAACCTCATCTCCATGTCTTTTTCTTTCATGTCTATCACTCCGTCAATACTATCCCCATCTCTCTGGACTATCAGCTTGTATCTCCTTGCCTGTATCACACGAATCCCTTCTTCTTCTATGTCTTTCCTCAATGTCACCCAGCTGGCACCGATCCATACTGAGCACTGCCAAAACATGCACCCTCGTAATCCCCCCCACACACAAAAGTCTCTCTATGTTCCCCATGTTTCCCTTTCTCCCTGGGGATGGGGGAGGGATAGGGAGGAGAGAGGAAGCAGTGGAGAAAGGCTCAATAAGTTAAGTGGCTCTAATAATGCTACTGGAGCAGTCTAGCTTTTGACAGGCTTCTGGCACTTCACTGCCCTGGCAACCGACCCCTTGGCAACGGTCCCTCCTGGCAACACGACCCCCCTAGAGCAACACTAGAGCAAAAGGCTTGTAGAATAGAGGACAAATATACAAATACCTCTGGATGATAGGCTTGGGCGGTATATTGTACAGTTGAAGACGAGAAGTTAAATACACTTACGTTGGAGTCATTAAAACTTGTTTTTCAACCACTCCACACATTTATTGTTAACTTATTTGGGAGCAGCGCACAAGGTGACCGTTTTGGAGAGCCTGGCGTGCCCAAAGTAAAATGCCTCCCATTCAGGCCCAGAAAATAGGATATGCACATATTTAGTACCATTGGATAAAAGTGTTAACATTTTGTCTGTGAGTATAACAGAACGGATATGGCAGGCGAAAACCCGAGGAATTTCTGTCCTGGAAAAAGTGGTTTTGACAGATTGCCTCATTTAGAACCCCTCCCTTATGAAAATGCCCATATAAGGGCATATGAATGCAGTACCTATTGCTTCCTCTGGATGTCAACAGTCTCGAGAAAGTGTTCTGATTCATTTTAGATGCTTTTAGAGCAGAGAAGAAGACGAATAAGGAAGTGTCCACGCAGATGTCAATACAAGTAAATGCGCGCTCCCGGCTGGCACGTTCTTTGGTTTTTTCCTTTCTTATCGCCCAGTTATTATTCCGGTTGAAATATTATACTATTCATTCATAAAAGTGTTCCTAAGGATACATTTACAATTATGTTTGATTGTTCTTGGACAAGTTTATAAGTTGAACGAGTTCTCTTCACGTTTCAATGGAGGAGTCGACGCTCTATTTTCTCATTATAACGCGCCAACCAAACAGAGATTTATGGATATAATACATTACTTTTTCTAAGCAAAGAACCATGGATTGTCTTCGTTGGACACTTGGGAAGCCCTCAGCAGAAGTTCTTCAAAAGGTAATTGATTTGTTTTCACTGTGAAATGTGTTTTCTGTGAACCGTGGAGAATTATGAATTCATGGTAATGGGAAAAATGTTAGGTGCTACCCTCAAACAATCAAATGTGGTGCTTTCGCCGTAAAGCCTTTTTGTAATCTGACAACGCTGTGATATTGCCAAGAAGCAGAGCTTTTGATGACTATGAAACACTTGTATATTGATGCATGTTTAATAATTCAACTTTTGGATTTTGAATTTGAATTTAGTCCAGTGAAGTTCCTTGATGGCCATCTTGCTTGAGGGGGAATGTACACAGCTGTTACTATAACTTACAAGAATTCTCTTGATTGCAAGGAATTCTAGATCGGGTGAGCAGAAAAACTTGAGTTCTTGTATGTTGTTATGATTACACCATGAAGCATACACCCTCGCCCTTCCTCTTCCCATAGAGGTGTTTATCACGGTCGGCGTGATGCATGGAGAAGCCCAGCGGCTGAACCGATTCAGACAACATTCCCAAGAGAGCCATGTTTCATGAAACAGAGAATGTTACAATCTCTGATGTCTCTCTGGAAGGCAACCCTTGCTCGAATTTTGTCTCTTGTTGTCAAGAGACTGGACATTGGCTAGTAGTATACTCTGGAGTGGTGTGCGATGTGCACGTCTACAGAGCCTGACCAGGTGGCCGCTTTGTCTGCCCCTTCTGCGGCGTCGTTGTTTTGAATTGCCTACTGGAATTAGCTCTATTGTCCTGGGTGGTGGTCCGAACAGAGGATACTCCTCGGGAAAGTCGTATTCCTGGTCGCAATGTTGGTAAGTTGACGTTGCTCTTATATCGAATAGTTTTTCCTGGCTGTATGTAATAAGACTTAAGATTTCCTGGGGTAACAACGTAAGAAATAACACACAAAAAAAAAATAATACTACATTGTTTCCTAAGAATTCGAAGCGACCATCTCTGGCGGCGCCATACTGGAACCAGTCAGAGCGCGGTCTGCTGATAGAATGCCTGTTAGAGAATTCTCATCCGAGTGGAGACGTGCAAGTGAAGCACAAAATTAGTCTGATCCCGAACAGAAATTACAACAAGCATTTTATATCTGCGTTTACAAAACGCAGCAAGATATTAAACATTTTTATTCCAGCGTGAGAAACACAGAATTCTGCGTTAACGCAACCCCTAAGTTTAACTAGCTACTTATTTTAGTAAGAGGCTGAATTAATAAGGTGACAGGGCATCATATTGTGTTAGCTTTCTTCCGTGTTTGAGAAGTCAAAGCCCTTTGGATGAGTTCTGTACAGCTGCCAATGCAAAGATATGTGTTCCTTTGCACAATGTCTCTCGTTCACATTCGCTTAGAAATGTCCAAACTCACCAAAAATGACATTCGGTAGCTCCTACCTACTGTATATACAGTGCATTCTGTAAGTATTCAGACATTCCCCTTTTCCACATTTTGTTACAGCCTTATTCTAAAACGAATTAAATAAATTATCCTCAATCTACACACAGTACCACATAATGACAAAACGAAAACAGGTTTTTATAAATGTTTTCAAATTTATAAAAAATAAAAAACAGAAATACCTTATTTACATAAGTATTAAGACCCTTTGCTATGAGACTCAAAATTGAGCTCAGGTGCACTGTTTCCATTGATCATCCTTGACATGTTTCTACAACTACAAAATTCAATCGATTGGACATGATTTGGAAAAAGACACACCTGTCTATATAACGTCCCACAGTTGGCAGTGCATGTCAGAGCAAAAACCAAGCCATGAGGTTGAAGGAATTGTCTGTAGAGCTCTGAGACAGGCTTGTGTCGAGGCACAGATCTGGGGAAGGGTACCAAAACATTTCTACAGTATTGAAGGTCCTCAAGAACACAGTGGCCTACATCATTCTTAAATGGAAGAAGTTTGGAACCACCAAGACTCTTTCTAGAGCTGGCCGCCTGGCCAAACTGAGCAATTGGGGGAGAAGGGCCTTGATCAGGGAGTTGACCAAGAACCCAATGGTCACTCTGACAGAGTTCCTCTGTGGAGATGGGAGAACCTTCCAGAAGGACGGCCATCTCTGCAGCACTCCACCAATCAGGCCTTTATTGTAGAGTGGCCAGACGGAAGCAACTCCTCAGTAAAAATGCACACGACAGCCCGCTTGGAGTTTACCAAAAGGCACGTAAAGTACTTAGACCATGAGAAACAAGATTCTCTGGTCTGATGAAACCAAGATTGAAGTATTAGGCCTGAATGCCAAGTTTCACATCTGGAGGAAAGCTGACACCATCCTTATGGTGAAGCATGGTGGTGGCAGCATAATGCTGTACAGATGTTTTTCAGAGGCAGGGACTGGGAGACTAGTTAGGATCGAGGGAAAGATGAACTGAGCAAAGTACAGAGAGATCCTTGATGAACACCTGCTCCAGAGCGCTCAGGACCTCAGACTGGGGTTAAGCGTCACCTTCCACAGGACAACAACCCTAATCACACAGCGAAGACAACACAGGAGTGGCTTCCTTACAAGTCTCTGAATGTCCTTGAGTGGCCCAGCCAGAGCCCAGACTGTAGAGACCTGAAAATAGATAATCACTGCCAGAAGGTGCTTCAACAAACAAAGTAATGAGTAATGGGTCTGAATACTTATGTAAATGTAATATACAGTGGGGCAAAAAAGTATTTAGTCAGCCACCAATTGTGCAAGTTCTCTCACTTAAAAAGATGAGAGAGGCCTGTAATGTTCATCATAGGTACACTTCAACTATGACAGACAAAATGAAAATCACATTGTAGGATTTTTAATGAATTTATTTGCAAATTATGGTGGAAAATAAGTATTTGGTCACATACAAACAAGCAAGATTTCTGGCTCTCACAGACCTGTAACTTCTTCTTTAAGAGGCTCCTCTGTCCTCCACTCGTTACCTGTATTAATGGCACCTGTTTGAACTTGTTATCAGTATAAAAGACACCTGTCCACAACCTCAAACAGTAACACTCCAAACTCCACTATGGCCAAGACCAAAGAGCTATCAAAGGACACCAGAAACAAAATTGTAGACCTGCACCAGGTTGGGAAGACTGAATCTGCAATAGGTAAGCAGCTTGGTTTGAAGAAATCAACTGTGGGAGCAATTATTAGGAAATGGAAGACATACAAGACCACTGATAATCTTCCTCGATCTGGGGCTCCACGCAAGATCTCACCCGTGGGGTCAAAATGATCACAAGAACGGTGAGCAAAAATCCCAGAACCACACAGGGGGACCTAGTGAATGACCTGCAGAGAGCTGGGACCAAAGTAACAAAGCCTACAATCAGTAACACACTACGCCGCCAGGGACTCAAATCCTGCAGTGCCAGGCGTGTCCCCCTGCTTAAGCCAGTACATGTTCAGGCCCGTCTGAAGTTTGCTAGAGAGCATTTGGATGATCCAGATGAGGATTGGGGAGAATGTCATATGGTCAGATGAAACCAAAATAGAACTTTTGGTAAAAACTCAACTCGTCGTGTTTGGAGGACAAAGAATGCTGAGTTGCATCCAAAGAACACCATACCTACTGTGAAGCATGGGGTGGAAACATCATGCTTTGGGGCTGTTTTTCTGCAAAGGGACCAGGGCGACTGATCCGTGTAAAGGAAAGAATGAATGGGGCCATGTATCGTGAGATTTTGAGTGAAAACCTCCTTCCATCAGCAAGGGCATTGAAGATGAAACGTGGCTGGGTCTTTCAGCATGACAATGATCCCAAACACACCGCCCGGGCAACGAAGGAGTGGCTTCAGAAGAGGCATTTCAAGGTCCTGGAGTGGCCTAGCCAGTCTCCAGATCTCAACCCCATAGAAAATCTTTGGAGGGAGTTGAAAGTCCGTGTTGCCCAGCGACAGCCCCAAATAATCACTGCTCTAGAGGAGATCTGCATGGAGGAATGGGCCAAAATACCAGCAACAGTGTGTGAAAACCTTGTGAAGACTTACAGAAAACGTTTGACCTCTGTCATTGCCAACAAAGGGTATATAACAAAGTATTGAGATAAACTTTTGTTATTGACCAAATACTTATTTTCCACCATAATTTGCAAATAAATAAATTAAAAATCCTACAATGTGATTTTCTGGATTTCTTTTTCTCATTTCGTCTGTCATAGTTGAAGTGTACCTATGATGAAAATTACAGGCCTCTCATCTTTTTAAGTTGGAGAACTTGCACAATTGGTGGCTGACTAAATACTTTTTTGCCCCACTGTATTTCTAAAAACCTGTTTTTGATTGAGAAAAAAAATCTATTGAATCCAAAATTATTTAATCCATTTTAAAATAAGGCAACAGAATGTGGAAAAAGTCAAGGGGTCTGAATACTTTCCGAATGTACTGTATGTCTAATTTTATGAGCTAGAGTGCCTGTCTTTGCAATTAATGTGTGTGTGTGTGTGTGTGTGTGTGTGTGTGTGTGTGTGTGTACCTGGTGGAAGATGAGAGCCTGGCTGATATAGCCCCAGCTGCTGGTAGGGCTGAGGTAGTGGATAAGCAGCAGTAGTAGCAGCATGAAGGCGATGGAGGCTGAGGCGTAGATAGCGTTGATCAGGAACATCATGATAGCACAGCCCACGATGCCCAGCACACAGGTGTGCCACGTGAAGTAACGGAAGGTGGGCCTGGAAGGAGAGGGGGAGAGGGTTTACACACAGCTTTGCAAATGCATGTGCTTTTAGAGAAGCAAATTATCTTATTTTTTCCTCTCTCGCTTCCCCCACTTTCTCTCTCTGTCACACACACGCAATCTAAGTGAACGTAAAGCTCTATCTAAGCATGATAAACAACTGGAGGTGAGTCAGTGTATAGAAAGTGATTGGGTTTATTATCCGTTGTGTTTTTGTGCGCAAACTCATTGTCTTAGACTAACTGCATCTAAAGAAAGGTGTCCAGTTCAGTGAGTAGTGTACATGAATTGTGTGAGTTTGAGAGAGAGTAAATGAGTGTATGTTAGTTAATGTGTTTGTGAGCATATAATTAGACTACTAGAATGGACAGGAACCTACACACCACATATTCATTTATATACTGGATTCTTAACATAGCTCACTAATATACACTGAGTGTATAAAACCTTAAGAACACCTGCCCTTTCCATGGCAAAATGAAAAGGTGAATCCAAGTGGAAGCTATGATCCCTTATAGGGGAGCATAGCTTCCAGGGGCTAGACCTACTGTAAATTGCATTACGGCTGAACATGGACATGGCAAACATCAATAAGGAAGATTAATTGAATTATTGATAAGGTCTAAAACACAAGTAATTCTAATCAAAACAACTTGCTTTTTAATAGGCTGTCACACTTACAGGTACCATCATTTCTCCCCGTGGGCATAGAATATTAAAACAACGCAGACTATGGAGGGTTTTACGCACATCCAAACTTTTCACAGTAGCTGGACAAAGATCCAATATAAAGAGAAAGGGAGAATCCCCACTCACTGTTATACTGCTTCCAAATAGGCCTGTTTTATGAACATAATCAGAACCATCTTACAGATCACATCACATTCACACATCTCCAGATGTTGCATTGCATGCACGCCACGGACGTTGTCACAAAACCAGGAAGGATAACTGTTTTTTTGCCAAAGGGAGGGCTTGGGTTTAGAAAAAACACTATATTTATTATTACAAAGGTATGTGGACACCCCTCCCGAGTGGAGCAGCTCAGTGCTAGAGGCGTCACTACAGACCCTGGTTCGATTCCAGGCTGTATCACAACCGGTCGTGGCTAGGAGTCCCATAGGGCGGCACACAATTGGCCCAGCGTCATCCAGGTTAGGGTTTGGCAGGGGTAGGCCGTCACTGTAAATAAAAATGTGTTCTTTACTGACTTGCCTAGTTAAAAAAAGGTTAAGAAAATAAATAAGTGGATTTGGCTATTTCAGCCACACCCATTGCTGAAAGGTGTATAAAATCGAGCGAACAGCCATGCAATCTCCACAGACAAACATTGGCAGTAGAATGGTCTTTCTGAAGAGCTCAGTGACTTTCAATGTGGCACTGTCATAGGATGCCACCTTTCCAACAAGTCAGTTTGTTAAATTTCTGCCCTGTTAAAGCTGCCCCAGTAAATTGTAAGTTCTGTTATTGTAAAGTGGAAACGTCTAGGAGCAACAACAGCTCAGCCGTGAAGTGGTAGGCCACACATGCTCACAGAACGGGACCACTGAGAGCTGAAGCACGTAAAAATCCTCTGTCCTCGGTTGCAAAACTCATTCGAGTTACAAACTGCCTCTGGAAGCAAGGTCAGAACAATAACTGTTCATTGGGAGCTCCATGAAAGTTCCCCATGCACAATGTCAAGCGTCGGCTGGAGTGGTGTAAAGCTCGCCACCATTGGACTCCGGAGCAGTGGAAACGCATTCTCTGTAGATGAATCACCCTTCAACATATGACAGTCCAACTGACAAATCTGGGCTTGGCGGATGCCAGGAGAACGCTACCTGCCCCAATGTATAGTGCAAACTGTAAAGTTTGGTGGAGGAGGAATAATGGTCTAGGGCTGTTTTTCATGTTTCGGCAAGACCCCTTAGTTCCAGTGAAGGGAAATCTTAATGCTACAGCATACAAATTATGCCCATGATTTTGGAATGAGATGTTTGATGAGCAGGTGTCCACATACGTTTGGTAATGCAGTGTATGAAACTGAAAACAAGCAATTGTTACAGGTTACAGATAACTTCGAAATACGAGGTTCACCGGGATTCACAGCTCTCATTTCATGATGGGCATGTGCACATACATCATGGACAGGGTTTTACACATGTCCAAAATGGGACCTGCATGGCCAAAATAATGTGGGCCTGCCTGCAATGCATAGATAAAAAGGGAATTTCAGTTCACCGTTTTACTCCTCTCAAACTTTATATTTTAATAAAGCGTTGGTGATTAAGATTTATTTCCAAGCGATCTCAGGAGCCAAATCCTTTAGACAGTCTTAACTACTTTGCAATTGCATTGGGCAGGACTAAAAAAAGCCTTCATTGACAGGGGAGGCTATGCCAAATAAAAAACAGAATGGTATTTTTTTTATATGTTTCTAAATACAAAGAATACAGGCACCAAAAGCACATTAGGCTGGTCTTGCTCCATGTTCATATGTGTGCATCACGGCTGGATAGGCTGCGTTTCCACTGTCAAAATTCATAACATAACCAACTGGGTTACTGCCAAAACCAGCTTTTGGTTCATCTTAAATATCCCTATCAGTACTGTTTGAAATTAGCACTTTGGATCATGTTAAGAACATCCGGAAAATATTGCCACCCCTCCCATTATTCATTTTAATACATTTGCAAAAAAAAAAAAGAAAGTGTTTTTGCTTTGTCATTAAGGGATATTGTGTGTAGATTGATGAATTTTTATTTATTTAATACATTTTAGAATAAGGCTGTAACGTAACAAATTGTGAAAAAAGTCAAAGCGTCTGATCACTTTCCAAATGCACTATATGTGTGTGTGTGTCAATGAGTGTGAGCGTGTCTGATGTATGCATTGGCGTGTGTGTTAATGTGATGTAAGTGTGTGTGTCACACCTGAGCTCCCCGTGTGGGCAGGTGCAGACAAAGGTAGGGTCATTGATCACATAGCGACCCCAATCTCCTGCAATAACATCTTCAGCAGATAAACAGCTATTAAGGCTAGCTACTGTAATTACCATCCAAATGAACAGGCCCGGGCCCAGCTGGGAGAGCTAGGCTACGCTAAAAGACTTAGCTTCATTAACAGAGTGAAACGCACCCAAGCTCTAATTGATAAGTAGCTCCCACTAAAATGTGATGGGAGATAGAGAGAAGATTGGTGCAGTCATTACCCTCCTCTCCTTTTCCATTCTCTCCATCACCGGAGGAGAGTGAAATACACTACATGATAAAAAGTATGTGGACACCTGCTTGTCAAACATCTCATTCCAAAATCATGGGCATTAATATGGAGTTGGTCCCCCCTCTGCTGCTATAGCCTCCGCTCTTCTGGGAAGGCTTCCCACTAGATGTTGGAACATTGCTGCAGGGACTTGCTTCCATTCAGCCACAAGAACATTAGTGAGGTCGGGCACTGATGTTGGGCGATTAGGCTTGGCTTGCAGTTGGCGTTTCAATTATTACCAAAGGTGCTCTATGGGGCTGAGGTCTGGGCTCTCTGCAGGCCAGTCAAGTTCTTACACACCGATCTCGACAAACCATTTCTGTATGGACTTCGCTTTGTGCACAAGGGCATTGTCATGCTGAAACAGAAAAGGGCCTTCCCCAAACTGTTGCCACAAAGTTGGAAGCACAGAAGTGTCTAGAATGTCATTGTATGCTGTAACGTTAACATTTCGCTTCACTGAAACTAAGGGGCCTGACTCGAACCATGGAAAACAGCCCCAGACCATTATGCCTTCTCCACCAAACTTTACAGTTGGCACTATGCATTGGGGCAGGTAGCGTTCTACTGGCATCTGCCAAACCCAGATTTTTCAGTCGGACTGCTAGATGGTGAAGCGTGATTCATCACTCCAGAGAACGCGGCGAGCTTTACACCACTCCAGCCGATGCTTGGCATTGTGGATAGTGATTTTAGGCTTGTGTGCGGCTGCTCGGCCATGGAAACCCATTTCATGAAGCTCCCGATGAACAGTTATTGTGCTGACGTTGCTTCCAGAGGCAGTTTGGAACTCTGTAGTGAGTGTTGCAACTGAGGACAGACGACTTTACGCGCTTCAGCACTCAGCGTTTCCGTTCTGTGAGCTTATGTGGCTTACCACTTCGCGGCTGAGCCGTTGTTGCTCCTAGAAGTTTCCACTTCACAATAACAGCACTTACAGTTGACCGGGGGCAGCTCTAGCAGGGCAGAAATATTACAAACGGTCTTGATGGAAAGGTGGCATCATATGACGGTGCCAAGTTGAAAGTCACTGAGCTCTTCAGTACGGGCCATTCTACTGACAATGTTAGTCTATTTTTAATCATTTTTTACCTTTATTTAACTAGGAAAGTCAGTTAAGAATTCTTATTTTCAATGACGGCCTAGGAACAGTGGGTTAACTGCCTTCTTCAGGGGCAGAACGACAGATTTTTACCTCCAACCACTAGGCTACCTGCCACCCCTCCTATGGAGATTGCATGGCTGTGTGCTTGATTTTATACACCGGTCAGCAACGCGTGTGGCTGAAATAGCCGAATCCTCTTATTTGAAAGGGTGTCCACATTCTTTTGTACATATAGTGTAGTTCTTCTTTTCCCTACTGTTTGTTCAACTTTCTCTCTACACTTTCCATTTGTTTTAGCTCTAATTTCACATAATTTATGTCACCCGCAATGTATTACTTTTCAATCTTATACCCCCCTTCTCTCACAGTCCCTCTTACTCACTATCCACTCTCTTTCTTTCTCTCCCTCCCTGCTGGAGAGTCATTATGTTAAAAGCTCAACCTGCCTGCTCTCCCTCTCCACCTCCCTCTGCCTTTCTTTCGCTCTCTCCTTGGTCTCTTTAATAACTCTCTCATTAGTGGCAGTGCGTCGCTGGCACTACCCATGTCTCCCCCCTCCTCTCTCGCATACCAATCATTTCCCAATGACTGATGTCACTTTGCTGACATTAGCGGGGGAAAAAGTATATTTAGAAGTCTATTTAGAAGTCTATTTAGTATTTAGAGAGGGAGCGAGAGAGGGGACACAGCAGCCAGCCAAAAGATACGTCAGGATTAGATGACTGTGCTACGGCCGACCATCACCTTAAAACACCCTCGCTCAGCAAACACACACTTGACTCAAGTTCACACATTACGTCAGTCATATCATTTTAAAAGTAATTAGAGTTACCTTCACAAAATGTAAACTCAGACTGACTGCATGTAAATAACAGAGCCTGGCCTTCAAGTCTTACTCAAAAACAGTGTGTGTGTGTGTGTGTGTCTAAGCCACTCAGCCCTGTCCTCTAGTCTAAACTCAGTAGTCAGTCCCATCAGTAGAACATACTAACCCAGAGGAGCTCTCTGAAAAACTGGAGCCATTTACTGATAAAGCTGAAGCCAACAGCCCCTTCACGGCCCTTTAAACACACATTCAGAAAGATGAAGAGGAGTGTGTTGGACACAGTGGACACAGTTAAAACGCACACACTGATTTTCACACGCCATTTCACACATCCCTTTACACTCTTTTCTCACACACACACACTTAACAAGCGGACAGCTCTTCCGCTACATCATAATTCAGCAGCCCGCTACCTGTCAGCTAAAAAACCTGTGTGCCAAATTCAGGGGAAAGAGGAAATATTTCTGCTAAATGAGTTATGCTAATTACAGAGCAGTTCTCAGGGGAGAGATGCACTAAACGGCTTCAAATTATTTCCGTCTGGAAAGAGACGCAGGGAACACAACAAACACCCAAAACCCGCTCTGCGACAACATCAGCAACAACAGGCTAATAGAATTAAGAAAGAGCCCCACAGCAGCCAGCCAACCATGCGCCTTATCAGCACTCCGCCCGAATCCCGTCAGCCAATAGGGAGGGAGATACGGAGGGTGGGAAAAGTTTGGTTAACTATATATAACTTTGTTCACTTTAGATACCCTTGACACATGGACAAGCACTGAAATGGACAGAGAAGTACAGGGATGCAGGAACTTCTAGAGATAGTTTCCCCTCTATGAAAAATGTATTGTGATACACAGATGTGTCCACATACTTACCCAGGCACACATCATTAACAGCATACATTAGAGCTGTACGATATGATTATCTAGGTAATCTTTGCTGTAAGACTAACTGAACTGTGCTGCCTGCTTGAGTGAAAGGGGGTGGGTCTTTGTGTGTGTGCTGTGGATATTGCACATCAATATCGCAATTTAGATTAAAATTTGATTAATTGTGCAGCCCTAGCACACAACATTTAAGGATTCACCGTAGTCAACACACACTTATCTGCATCCCTTCTGAGATGTGCAGCTGGGAGCAGTGGACAGTTTATGTCTTAATTAGCACGTGGCCACGACACCCAGCTGGCATACAGTGGAACACTAACACACTCAACACCATCCAACCACTAGACAGAGAGGGGGGAGGCAGCATGTGTTTGAAAGGAAGAGGAAAGAGAACCAGAGCAAGACGGCGGGGAGACAGAAAGATGGAGGAGAGAGAGATATGTAGGAGAGAGAAAGAGATTTTGACCCTTGGTTTTTGTTGTCCCGTTGACAATTTTGATTATTTTTATTTTAATATTGTAAATATCCAACGTAAGCTTTGGCAAAATGTACATTGTTATGTCATGCCAATAAAGTATATTGAATTTAATTGATATGTAGGAGAGAGAGAGAGCGCGAGAGAGCAAGAGAGAGAGAGAGAGAGCGCGAGAGAGAGCGAGGAGAGAGAGAGATGGAGGAGAGAGAGAGAGAGAGAGAGAGAGATGGAGAGAGAGAGAGATGGAGGAGAGAGAGAGAGATGGAGGAGAGAGATGGAGAGAGAGAGAGAGAGAGAGATGGAGGAGAGAGAGATCTGTTTGTTAACTTGGCTTTTGAAGACCTTAGAAAGGCAGGGTAGGATAGATATAGGTCTGTAGCAGTTTGGATCTAGAGTGTCTCCCCCTTTGAAGAGGGGGATGACCGCGGCAGCTTTACAATTTTGGGAATCTCAGGCGAATACAAAGAGAGGTTGAACAGGCTAGTAATAGGGGTTGCAACAATTTCGGCAGATCATTTTAGAAAGAGAGGGTCCAGATTGTCTAGCCCGGCTGATTTGAAGGGGTCCAGATTTTGCAGCTCTTTCAGAACATCAGCTATCTGGATTTGGGTGAAGGAGAAATGGGGGAGGCTTGGGCAAGTTGCTGTTGGGGGTGCAGGGCTGTTGACCGGGGTAGGGGTAGCCAGGTGGAAAGCATGGCTAGCCATAGAAAAATGCTTTTTGAAATTCTCAATTATAGTGGATTTATCGGTGGTGACAGTGTTTCCTAGCCTCAGTGCAGTGGGCAGCTGGGAGGAGGTGCTCTTATTCTCCATGGACTTTACAGTGTCCCAGAACTTTTTTGAGTTTGTGCTACAGGATGCAATTTGTTGCTTAGTTCCTGACTTCCCTGAAAAGTTGCATATCACGGGGGCTGTTCAATGCTAATGCAGAACACCACAGGATGTTTTTGTGCTGGTCAAGGGCAGTCAAGTCTGGGGTGAACCAAGGGCTATATCTGTTCCTGGTGAATTTTTTATTGAAAGGGGCATGCTTATTTAAGATGGTGATGAAGGCACTTTTAAAGAATGACTAGGCATCCACTACTGCCGGGATGAGGTCAATATCCTTCCAGGATACCTGGGCCATGTCGATTAGAAAGGCCTGCTCGCTGAAGTGTTTTAGGGAGCATTTGACAGTGATGAGGGGTGGTCGTTTGACCGCAGACACATTACAGATGCAGGCAATGAGGCAGTGATCGCTGAGATCTTGGTTGAAAACAGCAGAGGTGTATTTGGAGGGCAAGTTGGTTAGGATGATATCTATGAGGGTGCCCGTGTTTACGGATTTGGGGTTGTACCTGGTGGGTTCATTGATCATTTGTGTGAGATTGAGGGTATCTACCTTAGATTGTAGGATAGCCGGGGTGTTAAGCATGTCCCAGTTTAGGTCACCTAGCAGCACGGGCTCTGAAGATAGATGGGGGGCAATCAATTCACATATGGTGACCAGGGCACAGCTGGGGGCAGAGGGTGGTCTATAGCAACAGTGAGAGATTTGTTTCTGGAAAGGTGGATTTTTAAAAGTATAAGCTCGAATTGTTTGGGTACAGACCTGGATAGTAAGACAACTCTGCAGGCTCTCTCTGCAGTAGATTGCAACACTGCCCCCTTTAGCAGTTCTATCTTGTCGGAAAACGTTATAGTTAGGGATGGAAATTTCAGGGTTTTTGGTGGTCTTCCTAAGCCAGGATTCAGACACGGCTAGGACATCCAGGTTGGCAGTGTGCTAAAGCAGTGAATAAAACAAACTTAGGGAGGAGGCTTCTAATGTTAACATGCATGAAACCAAGGCTTTTACGGTTACAGAAGTCAACAAATGAGAGCACCTGGGGAATAGGAGTGGAGTTGGGCACCGCAGGGCCTGGATTAACCTCTACATCACCAGAGGAACAGAGGAGGAGTAGAATAAGGGTACGGCTAAAGGCTATAAGAACTGGTCGTCTAGTACGTTCGGAACAGAGAGTAAAAGGAGCAGGTTTCTGGGCACGGTAGAATAGATTCAAGGCATAATGTACAGAGAAAGGTATGGTAGGATGTGAATACAGTAGAGGTAAACCTAGGCATTGAGTGAAGATGAGAGAGATATTGTCTCTAGAAACATCATTTACACCAGGTGACCGCGTGTGTGGGGGGTGGAACTAAAGGGTTGGCTAAGGCATATTGAGCAGGTCGAGAGGCTCTACAGTGAAATAACACAATAATCACTAACCAGAACAGCAATGGACAAGGCATTTTGACATTAGGGAGAGGCATGCATAGCCGAGTGATCATAGGGGCCCAGTGAGTAGTGAGGATGGCTGGAGATACGGCGATTCAGACAGCTAGCAGGCCAGGGCTAGCAAGCTAGCAGAAGGGCCTTAGAGGGACGTCGTGACAGAGGAAGTCTGTTATAGCCTCCTCGTGCGGAGCCTCCTCGTCAGTTGTGATGGATTAGTAGGGTTCCGTGTGGTAAAGGGGACCAGCCCAATTGGCAAAATAGGTATAGTGGCCCAAGAAATTCAGCTAACAGTCCGATATGCACTAGACAGCTAGCGGGCTGCGGCTAGCAGATGGGCATTCAGGGGACGTTGCGACAGAGGGGCCAGTTGAATAACCCCCTCGGGCAGATTACGTCGGTAGTCCAGTCGTGAGGGATCGGCAGGGCTTCGTAACGGCAGTAAAAGGGGTCCAGGTATTGTAGACCAGGAGTGGCTGATGTACCTCTTCAGCTAGCGGGGAAATGGGCCTAGCATGGGCTAGCTCCAGGCTAATTGGTGCTTGCTTCGGGACAGAGACATTAGCCAGGAGTAGCCACTCGGATTGCAGATAGTTAGCTGGCTGAGGTGAGAAGGTTCAGAGCTTGCGGTGGGAATCCGGGGGATATAGAGAGAAAATAGGTCGGGTATGCTCTGGTTTGAATCGCGTTGTGCAAACTGGCGAGAGTTTTCCGAGCTAAATGTTAGCTGATGACCGCTAGCAGTGGTTAGCTGACTACTAGCTAGTTAGCAGGCTAGCTTCTATTTTGGGTTTCCAATTCAGAAAAAAGCAGATCCACACCACATTGGGTGAGGCGGGTTGCAGGAGAGTATTTTGAAGTTGAGGTTTAGAAAAATATCAAAAATATATGCGAAGAAAAGACAAAAGACATATACATGGGACACGACAAAGACGTCTGACTGCTACGCCATCTTGGATTTAATAGCTCCATTCTTTTGTATTTTATCCTCGTTAGTTACCATTTCATTTTGCATTATTATTATTTTAAACTCTGCATCATTGGGAAAGGTTCGTAAGCAAGCATTTCATTGTAAAGTCTAAATCAGTTTTATGCGGCATGTGTGATAAACCCAATTTGATTTTATTTAGTACCTGAAGTTAGGAGCTGAGGCCCACTCCAGAGCCAGACAGGCCAGGTCCACAGCTGCGTACACCAGCAGGAAGAAGATGGTTACAATGCTGGCGATGGTGTTCAACTTCCCTGTGAACAACACCAACTACAGATGGAGAAAAGGAGAGAGAAGAAAGAGATGAGGGAGAGAGAGATGGAGGGGAGAAATAGTTTCTCCTCTGACCTCCACAACAAAGTCAGTGAGAGTCAGTCTCCTCAGTTCTCCCCTTTAACAAGATTATTAATTAGCTATCAACTGAGCCCTCAGCCACAGGCCAGTAAGGGCAACTTCTGGGCCTGCCACTGCATCATTGTCTGTCTGTCTCGGTCTGTGTGTGAGTGAGTGAGATCAGGTCAGTTGTCTTTGTGTTGTATGTCCAGTCCATGTAATCATCAAGCTATTCTGAGAGGCTGAGTTATTACTAACATCACACAGCCCTTTACTAAAGGTCAGACCACAGAGATAGAGTGGCTTCTAAATCAGTCTCATGGTCTCCCTCTTCCTCAAATATAATCTGGATCACTTTGAATTGATGCATGACTTGTCTCCCTATATCCATCTCCCTTCTGGCCTACCACCTTCTTTCACCTTCTATCCTGACCTCCCTCGCTCCCTTTCTCTCATCTGTGAGATTGTTTAACATGGAGTGAGATTAGAATCACACTTGTGTCATCAGTGAATCATACAAATGGCAGAAAGAGAAAGAGCGAGCGACAGAAAAGAGGGGGAGGACTAGTTAATGAGCTCTGATACAGGCTAATGATTTCACTCTAATTACTCCCCCACTCCAGTGTAGAAGCGGAGCGAGGGATGAGAGAGGAAGACAAAGACCAGCCATTTAGCCTTTAACACTCGCTTCTTGAAGAGTATCTGACTAGCCAGTCATTATTAGAGCACTCTCCACCTCTTATCTATTTTTTCTGTCACTTTGTATCTCTACCCCCTCATCTCTCGCATCTCCTTTTCTCGTTATGTCTTGACCAATTCTCAGTACTCTCAAATTACTTCCTTCTCCATCTACCCTTCTCCTCTCTCCATTTATCTTGTTACATTTACCAAGGGGTTCCCATTGTCTTATCTGTACTAGGTACAAGGAGAGTAGGACAGACACCCAGGGTTTCCCATTGTCTTACCTGTACTAGGAACCAGGAGAGGACAGACACCTAGGGGTTCCCATTGTCTTACCTGTACTAGGAACCAGGAGAGGAGGACAGACACCCAGGGGTTCCCATTGTCTTACCTGTACTAGGAACCAGGAGAGGAGGACAGACACCCAGGGGTTCCCATTGTCTTACCTGTACTAGGAACCAGGAGAGGAGGACAGACACCCAGGGGTTCCCATTGTCTTACCTGTACTAGGAACCAGGAGAGGAGGACAGACACCCAGGGGTTCCCATTGTCTTACCTGTACTAGGAACCAGGAGAGGAGGACAGACACCCACGGGTTCCCATTGTCTTACCTGTACTAGGAACCAGGAGAGGAGGACAGACACCCAGGGGTTCCCATTGTCTTACCTGTACTAGGAACCAGGAGAGGAGGACAGACACCCAGGGGTTCCCATTGTGAGATGTCTTCTTAGCTGGTGACAACACTGTGCCTGCAGACAGAGGGAGGGGAGTGAGCGAGAATATGTGAGAGGAAGAGGGAGGTGGAGAAGGAGCAAGATGGAAGGAATTAACGTTTAGGACCACATTTTAGTTGATACATGAAATTAATTAAATTAGAGACGATCAACTCAAATCAATGCAGCCAAGAGCAGGTGATGAAGAGAGGGAGGAAAATAAAAGAGAAGGGGAGAAAAAGGAAGGTGAAGAGCAAAGACAGAGCAAAGATTTTAGAACTGGGTGAGATGAAGAGGTGTTCCATTGCCCAGTAGGTGTAGGACAGTGGCAAGTAGCATGCACCAGGTATGAATGGCCCACACATGATAAGAACTTCATTTGAAGTTACAAACACCTTTAATCATACAGTCAACAAGGCAAAAACAAAAACCATAAGCTAAAATATATGTTTAACCCCTGAAAGGCATTGCTCGTGAACCTGAGCTGAGTCACTGTGAGCATGGTTCAGTCTAGTTCAGTCTGGTTCAGCATGGTTAATCTGTTCTGCTCCAGCTGCCCACTCTATAGGGGAAAAGTGCTTAATACCGCTATTCATCTCCCATATCCACACACAACTCCAGTGAGAAGGGAGAGAGAAGAAGCTATAAAGTAATATAATACGGGGGAGGTAGTGTTGGAGGTGGATAGTGAGAAAGAGGACATAGGTGTACCCACCAAACAGGTCGTCCCGTGCCAGGGCGTAGAGGATGCGTGAGGCCCCTATCAGGTTACTCATGGCAGCAGACATGGTGGAGGAGTACACACCGACGGTCACAAACGGGTTCCACACATTAATGTCCCGCAGGAAACTGTAGTCCCTCTGGAGAAGAATACTGAGAGAGGACGAGAGAGAAATCCGATTATATACATTCATATGAAAGCCTCCCCCACTCTACTCCCTCCCTCCAACCACCTCTCTAGTCCTCTCCGTCTGTGTCTGCTTCCTCCACTCCCTCCGTCTGTCCGCTCTCTCCACTACCTCCCTCTGTCTGTCTACTCCCTCCACTCCCTTAGTCTCCCTCTACCTCCCCCGTCTGTCTCTCCACTCCCTCTGTCTGTCTGTCTGTCGCTGTCCGCTCCCTCCACTCCCGCTGTCCGCTCCCGCTGTCCGCTCCCGCTGTCCGCTCCCTCCACTCATCTGTCTGTCTGCTCCCTCCGTCCGGCCTGCCACTCGTCTGTCTGTCTGCTCCCTCCGTCCGGCCTGCCACTCGTCTGTCTGTCTGCTCCCTCCACTCCCTTAGTCCCTCACTCCTCTTACTCCCTCCCTCCACCTCCCTCCTACTCTCCCTCCCTCCCCCACCACCACCTTTCACCTCCTTCCCACTCCCTGCACCCCTCGCTCCCCCACCTCCCTCGCTCCCCCACCTCCCTCGCTCCCCCACCTCTATTCCCCTATCAAACACTATTTCCTCCTATTCAACACTCTTTTTCTCCCACCATTTGTCCTCCTACCTCTCTCACTTTTAATCTTTCTACCTCGCTGCCCACCCCAGTGTCCATTCTCGCTCTATTTTCTCCACTGTAATTAAGACTCATGTCACATTTTCTTTCAGGTCGTCTGGTTTTAATATTTATCATCATGGCCCTATTAAATATTGTTCCATCCAGCCACACATAAAACCCACAATTATTTCACACTGAAACCAAAAAGAGCCACGCATGCACACACCCCAAATAAATGCCAATGATATGATGTGTGTGTGTGTGTGTGTGTGTTATTTGGTGTGTGAGTGTGATTGTTTGTCTGCTTTATGAGTCGGATGCCGCAGTTAAACGTTTATGAACCATTGCTTTAAATCAGGCTCTCTGACATTATTAATAATGATTAACTTTAAAAAGTTCCCATCCCCCAGCAGCACATGCACAGAGTAGTGAAAACACAAGTCATTTGAGTATGCAAGTGTGTTGGTTGGACCATTGAAAGTTACTCTGGTGTGTGTGTGCGTGCGTAATGGAGCTGGTCAGTGCTATAGCCTGGTTATTAATTCCTGTGACGTGTGGCAAGTGCAGTATAAATCTTAACAAGCTTGACATTTTAAAACCTGCACTCCAAAACAAAGCCATCATAAAGAGGTGACAGCCATGCAGAGAGGGAGGGCAGAGGACAAAAAGTGTGCCATGCAGAGAGGGAGAGCAAAGGACAGAATGTGTGCATGTGGGTGTGATCATGCACATTTTGGTTTTTATTAATTCTTAGGGAGCAGTGGGTCACAGGAGCCCCACTTGCAAAAACATCCGGAAAAATGCAGAGCGCCAAATTCAAATGACAAAAGTAGTAATATAAAACATTCACGAAAATACAAGTGTTGCACACTCTTCTTGGCAATCTCACAGCGTTGTCAGATTTCAAAAAGGCTTTACGGCGAAGGCATAACATTTGATTGTCTGAGGACAACGCCCCGCATATTTCCTGCATTAGCATAATAACATAACCAGCACTGGTGTCACAAAACTCAGAAAAAGCGATAAAATAAATCACTTACCTTTGAAGATCTTCTTCTGATGGCAATCGGAAGGGTCCCAGCAACACAATAAATGTTCCTTTTGTTCGAAAAAGTCCCTCTTTATATCCTAAAAGCTCTGTTTGGTTGGCGCGTTTTGTTCAGAAATCCACCATCCCACTCTTCCAATATAGAAGACATAGAAACCGTAAAAAATATACCTATAAACTTTGTCCAAACAACATTTCTAAATCGATCCTTAGGTACACTAATATGCATGTGAACGATAATATTTCACACAGATAATATCCTGGGTGATAGAAAAGGAAAAAAACGAGGCGCACGCTCACGGTCCCACGCGTCAAAGGGATGAGTGACTTCCTTTGTCCACTTGGAAAAACTTGTCTTACTCCTTGATTTTTCAAGGTAAACGCATGAAACCTTGTCTAAAGACTGTTGACATCTAGTGGAAGCCATAGGTACTGCAACCTGGGAGCTGGATCCCCCACCTTTCAATACCAAGTCAATGGGAAGAGTCACTTCACAGAATCACATTTTTCCGGATGGATTTTTCTCGGGTTATCGCCTGCCAAATCAGTTCTGTTATACTCACAGACATTATTTTAACAGTTTTAGAAACTTCAGAGTGTTTTCTATCCAATACTACTAATGTACTATGTGCATATCATAGTTTCTGGGCCTGAGTACCAGGCATTTTACTTTGGGCACGCCAGACTCTCCGAACACTGCCGCCGCTCCCTAATAGGTTTATTAACATGTCTGTGAAGGCTATGCATTTGTATAAGCAGGCGTGTATACGGTTGTTTTTGAGTGTGCGTCCTGGTGTCCCCTCCATCCCATAATGCAGATTATTGATCAGATCATGAAGCTGGAATGAGCTGTGCCATGGAAATAAAAAACAGAACGAAGTAAAGCACCGGACAGAAGAAAAAACGTTTTTTAAGAGGAGGAGAGTGTAGGTAAATGAGAGCCTGGAGAGATTGGACGCTCATACTCATTCCACACCTCATTTGTTGATCACCTTATTTGTTTATTCATACGTTAATATTATTTTGCCATTTCTTTTAAATAAGCTTCAAAACTAACTAGAGGGAAGGGAGGCAGAGAGAGAGAGACAAGTGCTCCCTGGGGGCTAGGCTGTGGCTCTATCCCTGTGTGTGTGTGTTGGCAGGGACAGAGAGGGACAGAGATGGAGAACGAGAAATATACAGAGAGAGATCAGAGATGGACAGAGACGGACAGAAAGGAACAACGAGAGAGATCTGTGGTGGAGAGATAGCAAGCAAATAAAGGAAGGATGGACAGAGAGAGCCAAGGACAGGCACTCTGCAGTGGGGTGATTGCAAGGGAACAGAGGTATGAGACGAAAGGAGAGGAGGGCATACAGACTGAGAATGTTGGACTTGTTGCCTCACAATGTCTGGACAAGAGACTAGCACTACGAGCCAGTGAGTGTGGGGGGAGGGACATGAGAGAGAATTAAAACAGCCCCAGGGGAAGCTAGGGAGGAGACAAGATGCTCAAGGGAGAACGGGAGAGGGAGTGAAAAACAGTACCACATTCTCTCACACACAAATAAAAGCCATATGGGGGTGCTGGAAAACAAAAGAAAAAGCAAAGAGATGGAGAGAGCCTTGTGGGACTGCACAGCTTCCACACACACACACACACACACACACACACACACACACACACACACACACACACCAGGCTGCATGTTGGAGATAGCAGAACAAAAGAGGGAGGCAGATTTAAATTAATATAATTATTCAGCCAGTAATAAATACATAAGCTTCTATAGCAGGCTGGGATTAGCCAACAGGTCACTGAGGCACAATACACAGAGGTGTACACACACACACACACACAACAAATTCACTCAACCAGAGAGACACACATACACCACACCCGCATATATACACACACTCCAATGTCACTCATCCATAGCGGGAAGATAGAGATACACACACAACCACACTCTGTAGTTAGTCACCCAGAGAACAAACACACACACACACGCACCAGTCACTCATTCAGGAAATGAACACACACACACACACACACACCATCTCTCTTCACTTATCCAAAGAAAGAGACAGACTGTAAAATACACACAGATCATTCAGGTCTCAGTCCCTAAACAAGATACACAGACACACTCACTCAAAGCTTAGTGTATATTGGGGGATTGGGCTGGATTTTGGCCGTGAGAGGGGCTGGAGAGTTGGCAATGGGCTGTCACCACTGGCTACCCTGTCACACTGGGTTAATACACTTCTCATAGCTGGACAGTAAACCATCATCATCTTTTACATTTATTTTATTTTACCTTTATTTAACTAGGTAGGCTAGTTGAGAACAAGTTCTCATTTACAACTGCTACCTGGCCAAGATAAAGCAAAGCAGAGCAACACAAACAACAACAGAGTTATACATGGGCATTGGGCTCCTATACACCTTCCCAGACTAACTGTGCACCTGTAACAAAACACACCTGTAACCTATTCAGGTATGCATCAGATGTCATTCTCCCAAAAGACAGCACTATTGTAGATCTGAACAGCCATTCTTAATCTCCCTGACATTTATGTTAAGTGAACACAGTGCCTTTTACCAAGAATGCAGAGTAACTAGCTGAAGAGGGGATCAATTTACTTTGGCTTTATTCAAAGGTTACACCGTTTCTGTATCAGTATTTAAACAGGTAGCCCAATTCTGATATTTTTCCCAGTAATTGGTCTTTAGACCAATCAGATCAGCTCTGAAAAAATAGAATTTGATGCGAAAAGAACTAATGTAAATTGGTCAAAAGATCAATTAGTGGGAAAAAGATCAGAATTGTGCTGCTTGTGTAAACGCTACCTAAGAAACCCCTCAACATGTCAGTCTGAAATACAAAGGGAGCTCCTCATGTTGTGAGATGGTGTGACTGCCACCTGTTGGATACTTCTGGGTACTGCTACCAAGTTACTATTTTTGACCAAAAAAAAGGGGGAATAACATCCAACTCAAAAAGCTTCTATTTGTTCCTCCTCAGTGAAAATCACTTACCCAGACATTGATAGACAATCAACTGCTTTCCGTTCAACGAGGCGTTGTTGCTATAACAATGCAGAGTGTCTGTGGTGAAGGGGGGTTCCAGTGTTTGGCATTTAGTAATGTCACGTTGACGTGACGTTGACTGATGGCTTAAATGCAAATTCATCAGATTTAATCGGAGTAATCCATTTAGTCTGTCTCTTAATGACACATTCACTTTAAAAGTTAATATCATCCAGTCGTGGCCAAAAGTTTTGAGAATGACACAAATATTAATTTCCACAAAGTTTGCTGCTTCAGTGTCTTTAGATATCTTTGTCAGATGTTACTATGGAATACTGAAGTATAATTACAAGCATTTCATAAGTGTCAAAGGCTTTTATTGACAATTACATGAAGTTGATGCAAAGAGTCAATATTTGCAGGGTTGACCCTTCTTTTTCAAGACCTCTACAATCCGCCCTGGCATGCTGTCAATTAACTTCTGGGCCACATCCTGACTGATGGCAGCCCATTCTTGCATAATCAGTGCTTGGAGTTTGTCCGAATTTGTGGGGTTTTGTTTGTCCACCCGCCTCTTGAGGATTGACCACAAGTTCTCAATGGGATTAAGGTCTGGAGAGTTTCCTGGCCATGGACCCAAAATATTGGTGTTCTGTTCCCCGAGCCACTTAGTTACCACCTTTGCCTTATGGCAAGGTGCTCCATCATGCTGGAAAAGGCATTGTTCGTCAGCAAACTGTTCCGGGATGGTTGGGAGAAGTTGCTCTCGGTGGATGTGTTGGTACCATTCTTTATTCATGGATGTGTTCTTAAGCAAACTTGTGAGTGAGCCCACTCCCTTGGCTGAGAAGCAACCCCACACATGAATGATCTCCGGATGCTTTACTTTTGGCATGACACAGGACTGATGGTAGTGCTCACCTTGTCTTCTCTGGACAAGCTTTTTTCCGGATGCCCCAAACAATCGGAAAGGGGATTCATCAGAGAAAATGACTTTACCCCAGTCCTCAGTAGTCCAATCCCTGTACCTTTTGCAGAATATCAGTCTGTCCCTGATGTTTTTCCTGGAGAGAAGTGGCTGCCCTTCTTGACACCAGGCCATCCTCCAAAAGTCTTCGCCTCACTGTGCGTGCAGATGCACTCACACCTGCCTGCTGCCATTCCTGAGCAAGCTCTGTACTGGTGATGTCCCGATCCCGCAGCCGATTCAACTTTAGGAGACGGTCCTGGCGCTTGCTGGACTTCCTTGGGCGCCAATTTAAACGCTCTCCTTGAAGTTCTTGATGATCTGATAAATGGTTGATTAGGTGCAATCTTACTGGCAGCAATATCCTTGCTTGTGAAGCCCTTTTTGTGCAAAGCAATGATGACGGTAGGTGTTTCCTTGCAGGTAACCATGGTTGACAGAGGAAGAGCAATGATTCCAAGCACCACCCTCATTTTGAAGCTTCCAGTCTGTTATTCGAACTCAATCAGCATGACAGAGTGATCTCCAGCCTTGTCCTCGCCAACACTCACACCTGTGTTAACGAGAGAATCACTGACAGGATGTCAGCTTTTGTGGCAGGGCTGAAATGCAGTGGAAATGTTTTTTGGGGGATTCAGTTCATTTGCATGGCAAAGAGGGACTTTGCAATTAATTGCAATTAATCTGATCACTCTTCATGACATTGTGGAGTATATTCAAATTGCCGTCATACAAACTGAGGCAGCAGACTTTGTGAAAATTAATATTTGTGTCATTTTTTTAAATGACACAAATTTTATTAAGTGCAGAAAGTTCTCTTTAGTTTGGTGACAGATGTAACCATCCGTGACTAGCGGGTTTGAGTTTTTCCTGAATAGTGACTTAACTTGGAAAAACTCTGGCCCCTTTTTCTGCGGCCTTACAACTGACAACCAATTGTAACTTTCAACCTAAGAAAATGTGGCCTATTGTTGAAAGACAACCTGTGACCTGCCTTGTGACAAGGGTGTAACTGTTTCATAATGTAAATTGTCATTCATGAGAGTTTACCTCTAGTCAAGAATGTTATACAGGTCTTTTAAGTAAATTAGGTTATAATCAATGTGGAAATAAAACATTTATGATTCCAGTAACATGCATGATGAAATGGTGACTTTACCCCTGGCCAAGTTACCATTCTCACTTCCACAGGTTGCTGTCCTCTTCCACGGGTTACTGTCCTCTTCCACGGGTTACTGTCCTCTTCCACGGGTTACTGTCCTCTTCCACGGGTTACTGTACTCTATGTACAACTGGAGGAGCAGTCAGTGTGTTTTCACATGTGCAGTAACTACTAAGACAGTTCAGTAAAAGGTTTAGATATGGTTTTGAGACACCATCACCATAAAAGGATCTTGGCGGTAGTACCATTCATAAACCCTGTACATTTCCTCTATTCAGTCTGACTATCTAAGATCAATAAAGTCCCACTCCACTGCATGCTGGGCCCTGTCCAACATCAATAAAGGAACACTAAACCAACAGTAGATAAGGACACAGCAAGATAACAACCGGACTGAACCCACTGGAGAAGGAAATGCATTCTTGTTATCCTTTGTTCATATCCTGAAGTATGGAATGAAATAGACTCAATTTCCTCAGTGTAAAAAAGAATGTATGTGTGCATGCGAGACCGGTACTGACCGGTCCTGAATGCCACTTCCCTCATGATCTAGATTGTGAAGAAATCAACTACTTAGGATTTCATGATCCAGTGTGTCTGATCAACTACTACATTATCCATCAATGACCACATTTACACGTGCAAAGTATTCCACAAAGTAGCTCACATCCCACTTAAGGTCTTATTCGGGATAAGCTGTTTAAATGCACCTTTGATATCCTGTTCACGAGTATCCTGTATCCATGAATAAAGTGAAAATTCCTAAATTAAGTTCATATGGGTTAAATGGAACAGTAACAGAAATCTGGACACTGACTGTAGGCCTATAACCTCTCACATGTAGAGTAATATTATAGTAACTCCTGCAGAATTAACCATTTTTTGCAGTAGGCCTGAAATTATATATGTTACATTTGTGTTTCGGGAACAAGAGTGGAGAAATATGATTTCTGTCTTTCAGCATCTCAAAAAAATGCAAATACGCTGTAACATATATTTGACACTTACGTAAGCAGACAGTATTTCAACCACATAAAATATGCACTCAAGGCAAACTGAAGTCTTATCAGAAAGGTGTTTCGTTGTTTTCTCAGCTATTCATTTCCTTTAATCCGGTCAAACTGATGACATTTGGGCATTTTGCACAGGAACAAACTTTCACTGAGGTGGAGCTATTACATTTCCACCACGGTCCCTAACCAAACAGACAACTTTACCGGTGTTAACTACATTACTAATTAATTAATTCATTCTACTGATGTAAGACATTATTCTGGTTAGCACTACTTTAGTCAGTCTTCTGGGCAACAAGTTATGACAGAAGAGAAGCTGCATTCATCTAATTATAGTTGACAAATGGCCTACCAAATGCTGGAAATTATATGCAGAAATCTATCTAAATTACGGGTGGAAGTAGCCTAAGCCACTAGGCTATACGGTCCAGAAGGCTACGGTGTATCAGCAAAATTAATTATGGAATTATGGTGGATCGAACTGCGCAGGTATAACCTACTTTTATTTTTATTTATTTTTTAAGTGATTTGTTTGACAATCAGATGAAAACATCATCACACAACACCCATGATATGCAATACTGAGCCTGCGCCGACTGCAAAAAAAACAGGACAAGATGTTTACATGCCACAGTATCCCATCTAAGATCAGCATTGCCCAGGAATCTTATCCGGGTTTCTCACAACCGGGACAAAAGCTTTTTCGGGTTATTATAAATGGGATATGACGTTTATATGAGTCATTTCAAAAACAATACTTGAGTATCCCGAATAATAATTGGATATTGGTAAACATGTAAACATAGTCAATGAGTCATCATATTTCTCTTCCCTTTCTATCTGCCAATGTCTGATCTACTGAGGGGGAGAGGGCGAAACAAGCAGAGGGGAGGACAGGGAGGAGTATAATTGATGGCTGTATTGATTTCCAATGCATCTTTAAAGGGCCTTATGTCACTTTAGCAACACTTGTGTGCAGTATTGATGTTGCACTAACACTGGCACTGAACTAGAGACAGGAGAGGGAGTGAGAGAAAATGTGTGAGTGTCGGAGAGAGATAGAATTGTAAATGCGAGTATGTGTGTCTTTCAATGAGTGCACATTTTTTACGAGTTCGAGTTGGATTGGGCCCGTGTGTTTGTGTGTGCCTATATCTGTATGTGAACAAACGTGTTACAGGTGTGTTTATCTACATAGATTATGCCCAAACTAGTGTGTGTGTGACTGACCGGTCACAGGAGCAGGCCACCATCAGACTGAGGAGGTTGTAGATAATGAAGGTGAAGATGACAGCTGTGATGGTTCCTCGAGGGATAGAGTAGCTAGGGTTCTTTAGGTCACCTGGGACACAGCACAACACCAGGTTAGACACACACAGACTACACACGCACGCAATTACACACTCCTAACCGACCCCTTTGATCAAACATCTATTTATTACCTGACATGTTGGATCCGGCCATGATGCCTGTGCAACCGTTAAACATGACCGCAAACACTGTGGCAAAGGACATCATGGTTCCTGTTGTGTAGTCCACAGCATAGTCAGCTAGGGGAGGGAGAGGGTTAGATATCAATTCAATCAGCTTCATGTCCAAATCCTCCCCAAATTCACATATTTAACAACAACAAAAATTGAATTGATTAACATACATGCCTCTTGCCTTTATTAAGGAGGACTTAGAATTCAAAAAGGACAGAAATGCTTTATCTTGCCATGTCAAGTTCAGATATATGTAACACAAGCTATGAAGCCATTGACTTTTAAACCACTTCCTTCTCATTGGAGGGAAATCTTTACAGTGGCAAACAAAGTGTGTAAGTGTGTCAATGTGTGATTTTGTTGACAACAGGGTCTTTGAAGGTGAAGGTTGATTTCCACACTGAATATAAATCTTTCAGCTCAGTACAGTCAGGTTGGTACGTTACAGTGGGAATGGGGAGCCAAAGGATATTTACGAGACCCGCTAATTACAACTAAATAATCAATTACCTTTTTCACTGCCAGCAACCCTGGTAAACACATTCAGCAAATCAAGAGGCTAAGCCTGTAATTGGTGTGTGTGTGTGAGATAATAAACCAGTAAATTCTGTCACCATAAATTCTGACACTTGGTGAGTAACACACACACACCCTTACTCACCATCCAGGTTGCCCAGCAGTGTGTCCAGTTTAAAGCCGGTAAAGTTGGCCATGTTGGGTGGCTGTGGCCCTGTGTTGTTGTGGACGGGTGGGGCGGCAGGCAGGAGGATGGTGCGCGGGTGCACGGCGAAGAAGCTGATAAAGATGGTGGCCAGCACCAGCATGACCACCAGGAAGATGAGGAAGGAGGCCTTGGCATAGATCTCTGCCCCCCACCAGACACACAAGCAGGCAGAGGAGGAGGATGCCAGTGGCATAGAGCAACGACCACCAATACCCCGCTGGCAACACCTGGAGGGAACCCGCTGGGCTCACCCCATCTGGAGTGGGAAGGGAGGGATGGTGTTGAGTAGGTTAAAAGGTGTAGGGGGTTAATGAGATGAGAAGATGAGGGGAGTGAAGGAATGAGGGTGAAGGGGGACAGCTGAAACAGACCATGAAAGTTCACAAAGGGTGGTAATCCAATTCAGATTTAAATGTATTCAGTTTGATTCAATAAGTTTTAAGATGGGCATGAAATGCATTAGTAGACTTTGTGAAATCAGAGTAGTTTTAGATCAAATACAATATACGAGAAAAGTAGTCTGTCAATGTAAACAGAGCGCAGGTTGGAATTTATTGGGATGGCTCATGTACTGGAGGCAGCTCTGCAGGGTAGTCACTAGATGTCACAGCCAAAAAGTAATACAATCAGATTTTAAACCTAACCACACTTCCAACATTATGCCTAACCTTAAATGAAGACCAAAAAGTACATTTTTATTTTCATACATTTTTACAATATATAGCCAATGTTGACTTTCGCCGTTGGCCCATCTTGTGGAAATTGCACAGCTGTTTCCAGGACAAGATTCACCAAAAAAAACATTGACCTTCAAACAAAGCAAGAAAAGGGAGAGTATGGCTGTATACCTTCTGGAAGCCCGAAGGTTGCTACTATGGCCTCAACCAGACCCAGGATATAGAGGGCACTGCTACATACGTTAGCCAGGAAGAACATAACACCTAGACTGCCCCCAAACTCTGGCCCTAACGCACGACTTATCATGTCTGGGGGAGGAGGGGGGTTAAGGCTGGGACCCACAGGAGTTAAGAGTGAGTGTCAATACATGTGTGAGAGAGAGTGTGTGTTTGTATGTGCACACTATAGTGTAGTGAAGGCACTGAAAGAATAGACGCAGGCACACACACACACACACATCCCCCCTCTCACACACTCACAATGTGTCTTACAGATAAAATGAAAGCAATACCAGCCATTCACTGGCACACACACAAATACCTGGACGAATGCAATGCTACATTAATGAAACTGAAAGAACACTAAGATGGAGTGTGTGTAAAGTATATGGGGTGGTGTGGGAAAGGCATTCATACATTGCCTGAAATAATATGTCTATACATCTGACCATCATATACAGCTCTGTGTGTGTGTATTGCTGAGGAGGATACAGTAGGCCCCTCCTGCGTCCAGAGCTCCATTGGTTGAGATGGCACACACAGACAGCACGGTCATACTGATGATGAAGTAGGCCACTAGGAACATGGCTATGGCCTGATACAGCCCACACTGGCCCACCACGAAACCTGCAGGGAGAGGAGAGAACACAAGGACCACACTATGGTTTAACAACACTACGAATTCAAATAATCTCAAAGTCCCTAACGGGAACTGGGTTTGGTGATTTAACAAGTGGTGGAACAACTTTCCTACAGGAAGTTGAAACTTGGACAGTAATTGTCTATAAAAACACAAAGTGGGGAATTCTCATTGGCTTTCACCTTAACTACACAGTTGAGACAGCAGTTTGACCCACCTCCCTCATACAGAGTCATGTCATTACTAATCAAAACACCATGCCAAGACATTCAGATATGTTTGTTTAAGAAATGTTGTTGAATGTCACACACAAAATCAGTTTAGACTGACCATATTTTTTTTTATTGATAATAGCCTATGGCAAAATACCAAACTTCTACAATGCTACCATTTCCTTGCAACATTCAACAATAGGTCAAAGTGCAGAACAAGTTATTTCATGCTTTTAACCAAAACAGAACTCTTCCAATTCACTGGGAAGCACTCCTATTGCTCCTATGCATTGTTGAAACGGAAGCACTATATTGTTCTAGATAAGGTACAATGCACTGCAGTGCTTATGTTATGTGGAATGGTATTACTGTCTCTCAAACTAGTGGCTGTTCAGCCTGTGCGTGTCTACACCACAGCAGCTGAGGTATCACGAGACAGGGGGCAAAACAGAGGGGGGAGCACATCAAGGCAGGAGAGAGAACACAGACAGACCACTTTACTTACCGTGAGGACTCGGTGATAGAATAAAACACATCTGAACAAAGAAAACAGATGAGAGATATTGATGAATGGTGATTGTATTTGTAAACGTATCTTAGGAATATTTGTGATTACATTAGAGATACTGTTGTCATTATTGCCATCAGATATTGGACTTCGAGCTCTGCATCATGTGAACGTGGTTAATGGCTCGAGACTGAAGTTATGGTGCGAGGCAGTAAAGCCATTTCTTCCAAGAGCTAGAACTATATTTTACTCCAAATTAGTCCACTTCAAAATACTCTATTCCTCCAGTAAGAAAATTGTTGTCTTACATATTATTTCACATTTATTATCATGACTATGACCCCATAACGATCCATTCCCAATGTGTCCTGGGATGCACTCACTCCAGTAGGCCCCATCTGTTAATCTACTTGTTCTCCATACCTCTCAGGAGTTCATACCCTTGTGCTGTAACACATCAAAGGACTTTCCAAGTGGTGCAAGGGTCATTCCACCAAGTGTAACGTGGTAAAAAAGAAAAACATTTGATTTCACCTCATTTCAAGATTGTCATAAAGAGCACTTTCAACATGTTATTCACATCTCAAGAGGTTAAAAACAAACAAATGCCTATAGTAAGTGCCAAATAAAGTTACAGGGTTGAACATTTCACCTTAAATCATCCATAAATCTTCTTGTGACAGGGGAAATTGAAGCATGTTGTGTGCATCAGGGAGTGGCAAATGAACACAAAATTGTTAAAACATTTCAAGCCTGTCTATCTATGGCTAACAGGGTTGACAAGTTCTGCCCGACCCGCTTGGTTTTCCACCAGAAAATGGTCAATGAGTAGAACCAGCTCACCTGCTTTTACACTGTTTAAAAAGGAATAGGTTCACCATAATAAAACAAGAGTTCAGTTCATGTAACAGGGTTGACCTTAAAATGAGGGACAGATGTAAATTAATCACTACCGAATAGAACACACAAGTTAAATGCGAATAAAACAGTTAAATGCGTTTCCATCGCATTTTCAACTTTACTGATGGATTTTTTTTAAAACATTATATAGTGAGTATGCCACATCCCGAATTGGCACGTGTGTTCTAGCCAGGGGCACAACTTTCACTGGGGACAGGGGGGACATGACCCCCCCCCCACACACACACACACACACACACACACACATTCTGAATCAAACGATGAAACTGTGGATATTCTGAAAAAAAATTCAGTGCAATGTTTTTATAAGTCAGAATAGCAATGTAACGTTATTGATTTGTCAGTTTCCCTAGTTAATTTCCTACTTGTTACACTGACACGGTATAAATACGGCGTTACAACGAGGCCTGTACTCTGGAGCGGGATTGATTTGGAGGTGGAGGGTCCGTCATGGTCTGGGGCGGTGTGTCACAGCATCATTGGACTGAGCTTGTTGTCATTGCAGGCAATCAACGCTGTGCGCTACAGGGAAGACATCCTCCTCCCTAATGTGGTACCCTTCCTGCAGGCTCATCCTGACATGACCCTCCAGCATGACAATGCCACCAGCCATACTGCTCGTTCTGTGCGTGATTTCCTGCAAGACAGGAATGTCAGTGTTCTGCCATGGCCAGCGAAGAGCCCGGATCTCAATCCCATTGTGCACGTCTGGGACCTGTTGGATCAGAGAGTGAGGGCTAGGGCCATTCCCCCCAGAAATGTCCGGGAACTTGCAGGTGCCTTGGTGGAAGAGCGGGGTAACATCTCACAGCAAGAACTGGCAAATCTGGTGAAGTCCATGAGGAGGAGATGCACTGCAGCTGGTGGCAACACCAGATACTGACTTCATTTTGATTTTGACCCCCCCTTTGTTCAGGGACACATTATTCAATTTCCACATGTCTGTGGAACTTGTTCAGTTTATGTCTCAGTTGTTAAATCTTATGTTCATACAAATATTTACACGTTAAGTTTGCTGAAAATAAACGCAGTTGACAGTGAGAGGACGTTTCTTTTTTTTCTGAGTTTATTTAATGAAACTGCCAGTTGACGACTTGTGAGGCGTCTTTTTTTCAAACTAGACACTAATGTACTTGTCCTCTTGCTCAGTTGTGCACCAGGGCCTCCCACTCCTTTCTATTCTGGTTAGACAGTTTGAGCTGTTCGGTGAAGGGAGTAGTACACAGCGTTGTACGAGATCTTTAGTTTCTTGGCAATTTCTCACATGGAATAGCCTTTATTTCGCAGAACAAGAATAGACTGACGAGTTTCAGAAAAAAAGTCTGGCCATTTTGAGCCTGTAATCGAACCCACAGATGCTGATGCTCCAGACACTCAACTAATCTAAAGGCGGACAGTTTTATTGCTTCTTTAATTAGCACAACAGTTTTCAGATGTACTAACATAATTGCAAAAGGTTTTTCTAATGATCAATTAGCCTTTTAAAATGATAAACTTAGATTAGCTAACAACGTGCCATTGGAACACAGGAGTGATGGTTGATGATAATGGGCCTCTACACCTATGTAGATATTCAATCTATTTTTTCTTTTTTTTTTTCTTTTTTTATCTGCTGTTTCCAGCTACAATAGTCATTCACAACATTAACAATGTCTACACTGTATTTCTGATCAATTCGATGCTATTTTAATGGACAAAAAATATGCATTACTTTATAAAACAAGGACATTTCCAAGCAACCGCAAACTTTTGAATGGTAGCGTATGTGCGATTTTATTAAACTTATGTTTTCCAAACCTTTCCTCTGAGACATAAAAGACAGATGGGAAGGAAGTTGTGTTGGCGAGAGATTTGAGTTATTGACTAGAGTGATAAGAGTTGGGCGTGCAAGTGGTTCAGGCTGGCTGAAATTTGATATAGATGATGTCGTGATAAAGAATAAAAAATTAAGTCTGTACTTAAGAGTTGTTCATTTGTTAGGCTATTGGTTAAGGGTGCAACAATATTGATTATTTAATTATCATTGATCTAGTTCAGTCTTGTCAATCACTCAGTGGCAATTTAAGAATGTACATCTTGGTGGGTCACTTTTTTTTTTTTTTTTTTAAGTGAGATGCATGCCAGCAAAGCAACTACACAACACATTCATTGCAATATAATGGTGAAAAACGGTGCCCACAAACTGTTAGGGCCTACATAAAGCTGTCCCAACAGCAGAGTCCCAACAGCAGTCCCAACACCTTACCACTGCACACCTGGCTATCAGCGGAGCCTTGTCTGGCAGCGAAACAGTTTATTCAGCCTCATTTACTGCCTTTTAAAAAAACATAGTTGATATGGCTGACTTGCTTAAACAAATGTGCTTTCTACTGACAATTGAGATGTACAAACTATGGCATAAGGGGATGACAAGCGGATAAGAGGCTATCCGTAATTTTGATTAAGACATTAACGAGCAAGCTAGGACGGACGTAGTCAATATAACTATTTGTTCCAGCCTTTTGAAATGAACAGTGACAGAATTCAGAACATGGGCCATTCTTACAGTGTTCTCCCTGTACACCAAGTCAGAACTATAGGATAATAAAGGGGGCATATAAGCAGACAATGAAAGCTCTTACAATATTCAATTATTACATTTATCAAAAACAGATTATAGGCTACATGTGCAACACCAAGTCAGAACAGTAGGCAAAATTAAGAGGTGAAAAATAGACAAATTATTAGGGTGAGGCGCATGGGCTACTAACAGCTTACTATACAACATACACTTAGTATTACTTTCTTAACTACAGTATACATATCTCCCTGGCATATTACATAATTTATGCAGCAGCATACAAGACAGTTTTGGACTCATCTTGTTGTGCTGTGTTCACTTGAACAGGATGGTGGCACTGCGGTCCTTCTTTGGGCAAACTTTGTCATCAAAGTCTGGGATTCTCTGGATTTATGGTGCTTTCAAGACAACTGGGAACTCGAAGATATAAAAAGGTTGACTCATGATGACGTCAGTGAGCTTCAGGTCGTAGCTCTAGAAAGAGGCCGCGTTCCCGATTTACAATTCCGAGTTGGATGAAAGTCCAAAATGTATTTTCCCAGTTGTAGCTCATTTTTCCCGAGTTCCCAGTTGTCTTGAACTCAATAAAATCAGATTTTGAAGTTCCAAGTTAAGTTGTTTTGAGAGCGGCACAAATCATGCTTCATTGACAGCATAGCCAATGTTGAATGTTTATCATTTTAAACTAGGAAAAGAGACCCTTAATCTTAGATTTGGAACCACACAGCCACTCCACTGAATAGCAGGCTAATGAAGGTTGTAGTTAGCCACACTGATTCCTTTCAAAACACTCATTGTTGAATTTGTGATTTCCAACTTGTTGTGTAATGTTTATGTCCAATGGCCTATGAGCACCGATACGTTTTATCTATAATTTATCTTCATTATTTCTCTTCATGTGACAAGGATTAAAAAGGATTTGCCTGTAGATTGTTGACTTGATTCATGATGATGACTGCTAGCTAAGATTTAGAAAGTATGATGTTGACATGATTAGTCCAATCAAAGCTACTGTAGATATAACATGATTTTATCTGTGGCCAATGACCTTGAGCTTTCTTGGATAGGCACTTCTAATATAACTCTATGGCAGCACCCAAGGGGCTTGAATTTGAGAGCTCTACCCTTAGACTTGGTGGTGACATAGTGTCCCCATGAGTGACAGAACACTGAGCCAATCACGGCGCAAAGTTCAGTATTTTCTGTTGGCTTGCCCCACCACCACAGAAAGCACTGAGCTAGGCGGAAATACCTGCATTTTGGAGCTGCCTTACTCAAGAATACAAAAAAAAGACCATGTTTGTATGCAGCTTTATTAACTCATTTATAAAACCATTTTACATTGTTTGCAAACTGATGCAAACTGATGTGACACGTATTAATGCCAAAATAACATCCAAAACAGGCAAGCCACCCCTAAACATTTTTTTTGTTTTATTGGGGGTATGCTAAAAATGTGGGGCTCAAAAGAGATGGGGCTCTGCAAACACTTAAACATATTTAATGATAATAATAATAATCATATCTTACCACTATGACTGTTGGCACTTTTTGTTGTTCTACATAGAGACGGCTAGGAGGGCCATATTAGACTGTGTAGAAGAAATGCAGGAAAATAGCTTTAGATGCCCCCCAAAATTGAGAGCACCCCCAAATTCCCCGACAAATGATGTCAGCACCACTTCTACAACCAGAGTTCCCCCCTGATTCTACACAATGGCCCGCAGGTATCTGCCCGCTTTTGGCTAGAGCGCACATATAGCCTACACAACGAGATTATTATTGACAAAAGAGCGAGATTATTTTGTCAAAGGCAGCCAAACATCGATGATCAGGTCACCAGAATAAGACCCTCGATATTTATAGGAAAGGAGCATTAAACTCATCACCTTGCACTTTCACCACCCTGTGAACTTCATAACTTTCTTCTTCTGTAATCTAATCATTTCATTAATTTTACCGACACAAAATTTGTCTGCCGTATTTTGTTTTGTCGACATTTGGAAAGTTTACCGGAAAAAAATTGTTTCCATCAGGCCTGTATTTTTATTTAAGAATGTTGAATAAAATTATATTTTAACGTCAACATTTTATTTTACATTCTGTCTTGTAGAGGTCGTGAGAGTTAACTTCCCTGATTCAAACTCAAATTTTGGAATTCAAAGTCGGAATTCAGGCAACAACTGGCTCAAATGTACCAACATGGGCCTATAATAAAGCTATGTTGTGGACACTGTCATAAATAACCGTAGGCTATACTCACCAATTCGTAGGAAGACCACCACGCTGAACATAGACAGTAAGGTGGGTATCACCACGCCAAAGAATGTGGAGAGTTTTTTGGACCGGCTGTGGTGCGCCGACTTCAGTCTGGAAAAAGCCAGGGACTGCTCCACAGCCTCCCCAGACAAACATGTCTGATGCTCCCCCGACTGCTCATTGACGCTTGTGGAGAGACGATAGTGCAGGAGCGGTGTCCTCTCCGACATGGCGAAGCTGCTGTTGGCTACTAGGACTAGCCAGAACTTCAGAACAGCCTGGCACGAATTGTGTCGGCTTTATCAACTAAGCTAGTTTCTAGAGTTCACTCCCAACCATAGAAGCAAAAATCAGTTCGCGTGACTTTACTAAGACGTGATTTTCTCAATAATGTAAACAGACGCTGGACAACACTGTCACGGGCCAATCGTTGAAGTCTGAATGCTAATCAATATAGTGATAGAAAATGCCTACCTCGACATTATAAATACATGTTCTCCTCGTGTGGCCTAACTCCACTCGAACTCAGAGAAAGCACTATCTTGTCGTGGGCCTACATTAAAAACCATACATTTTCGTAAAAGTTGTCCGTAGCTATGCAATTTTCCAACAATCCGTGAGCATTGTGAATCTAGCGACATCTAGGTCACCTAATCATAAAGCACATTTTCAAAATAAAAGTTCTCAAGTAACCTAATTTTGCAGGGGTAAAAGAAACGACTGAGCGAAGTTCCCAAGTTTAGTTTTCACGGGAAAGGGAACCTAGGTTGAAAATCGGATGCACCAGGTTGTTTCCAATGCCAGAAAACCGGATGCATCCAATGCCAACGGCGCTAAGGGTGAGTTTAAAATTACTTAAACATACATTTATCGAAAATGCAAACAATATATTATTGAAATCAAATAACAAACATTGAAATCATTTTGTAGAATGGCTGGTTTGGAAAAAGTTGAGCCAAAAGACTGAATAAAAAAGTTAAGTGAGGGAGAAATCATTTTGAAGAGAACATTTTCACATTGGTCCTGTCCAGGGGTAACTTTAAAAAAATCCATAGAAGCAGGAACCTAGGAAGAAACCTAATCACCAGGCTCTGTTTGTGTTTTCAGTAAATGTATGTTTAACTTTAAACAGTTTTTTGTATTATTTTTAAATCAGAGAAACATTCTTTAGCAGTCAAGTAACCTTTAAGGGGGACTTTTTATTAGAAAATTGGCCTTATGATGCTAGCTTGTGTGATGCTGACCTTGTTCAAGCAAATCAAATCACCATGCATCGTGGGTAAATGCTGACTGACCTACAAAGTAGTTATTTATGATGCAAGGTGATTTGTAGATCAGTCAGTCGGCAAAGTCGAACAAGCCATTGTGTTCAAGTAAATGGAGGACTTTTATTTTGAAGCTATTTGGGAAGCTATTACGTTGATGTCGCATATTGGCGCTGATTTCATGGAGCTCACTCGTTGCTTAGATTTATCATGTGACGCCAGTATTATTTGGTTTGTCATCTGCTCATTCGTCCAACTCTCTCCAACTTGTCAAAGCATTTTGGTTTAAAATATTATATTGTAACAATATCCGTGTCTTACTTCCTTATTACCGTAAACTTCGCATCGAAACGAAAGTTGACACTCAACAAGTGACATCGTATCGTTGGAATAAATTAGCCTACACTATGTTGCTGTTGGCTAATCCTTCTATCTACCAGCACTAATACCAAAAGTCCACACTGATTAGATTTAATCTTGTACGGATGTAGTCTATAAATAGAAACCAAGGGTAGGCTACATAACGTCTATATATTGAATTATTTACATAGCCTACACCGTTTAATGGAATGCATTTAATGATTTCAATTCGTTCTAACATTCCATGTAACAGGCTATATCATGCATATTGAAAATACATAAATAATAAGCAAATCATATTTCAATATAAAATATGACATAGCCAAACATGTTTTTTCGACATTATCAATTATATAAAATACAACACACTTTCTCCCTCACTTAACTTTTTTATTCAGTCTTTTGGCTCAACTTTTTCCAAACCAGCCATTCTACAAAAGTATGCATTTGATGAATATTCATCTTCCAGAGGCACTTTAAAGTGAGGCCAACAGTTTTTAGAATTGTCTCATCCAATTAAGAGCATAGGTCCAGTCTCTTTGGAAGCATTTATGTAATCAAAGCAAGCACATAAAGGCATCATAATTCATAAAGGCAGTCTTAACTGATATTATCTTATAGAACAAAACATAAGATCTCCTAAACCTGTGTTAACCCAATTCATTTCCCCTATAGGGATGGCTGAACCAACCAGAGGAAACCCATTTCCAGTTTAGGACTACAAGCTGGCGATCTCTATAGAAGCCAGTTGTAGCCTACTCAGATCCCACCTACTCCTCTACAGGTGCCACACCATGTCATGCTGTAGATCACCAAAAGAGGGCTCTGTAACTCCATCAATAAATTCAGGTGGCAGCAAAACACTGCCGTGTAGTGAAGAGATCTCCACCAGGGAGTGCTAGTGCAGTCTTCTGGTCACCCTAGATTCCTCATCCAGTTCAGTCTTGATAAGGGAGAGAGATAGAAGAAATCCCAGGTTATCATCTCTGGCCCAGGCAGCTGTCTCTGAGGTCCAGGGAGAGCCACTTCAGCTTCCCCTGGGACAGCCTGGGTCTGGATCGGTCAAGTCATCCTGTGGACCAGCAGACAAACAGTCAATTATTTGTGGAGAAATAAAAAAAGAAAGAGATGTGTGTGTGTGCGCTTCTCTGTTGGTATGTGCGTACGTCTTACCGTGATGTCCAGGTTTGTGACTATGTGCAGGTAGTTTGTTATTCCATGCTCCAGTCTCTCCAGCTGAGTTTGGTCTGTGTCCTCACTCTCCAACACCCCCAAACCCCTCACATCAGCATGCTTCTCCTGCAGCTAGGGAGGCACACACACATGCACGCACAATCGATTTGTAACTTTGTTATATTAGAGATTTTCGTTTACATATTTCTGATGCCAGGATGCCTTTAGAATGGTCTGAACCACTACGGCCAACCTGAATGGATAAAATAAACAGTAAATATAAATACAATGTGTCGATTTCTGTGTGATTGACAAGTCCTAAAGGGGTGAATAGTGGAGATTACTTTGACTTTCATGAATACATCCAACTGATATTTGTTCAGCAACCTTATCCCTCAAATCAACGGCAATTAGTTTGTATTTTTTTACTTTGATTTATTTCGAATTTGTATTGACTTTACATAAAACAATGTATTTAAAGCCCCCTGCAAGCATGCAGCTCCCCACAGGACTGCCACACAGAATAAATACCAGTCCGCGCAGAGACGCACAAGATTGAACTTCACCCAACTTGACTAGTTTGCCCTGTTAGTTTACACTATTGTGATCGAATCAACATAATATTAGCCCCTTTCAATTCATTATACCAAAACAAATCTAACTGCAAGAGTCAACACAGTCTGTGATTTTGTTTAATGCAGAGTGCATCAGAGGAGGATTCTATTGCATTGTCAGGCACGAGCGGTTCTGAGTAGATGTGCTGTTTTTTTTAAATCAAAGCATGTAACCGCGTGTGCACATTTGTTCATATTCTTTGCTAGTGAGTTTAGTCCAGTTCTAGCTCATTTCTGGCCAGCAATGGGGGAGTGAAAGAGACCAGCTTTCGCTCCACTGGAAGTTTTAGAGCAGTGTGTGCCCATTTGGCTACCTAAAGTAGGTCATAGTTACCCACCGTTTACCCCACTTCATTTCCTTACTTTGACATGAGTCCCGGCGAAATGGGGCTTGGCTCCTTTGAATATCATCAAATTGCCCATCAATTTAGCCATGTCAGTGTAGTTTTAGTCCTTTTCTGACTTACAGACTGGTTGTGAGTCACCTTATCTAGTTAATGTGCTAGGCATTACTTACCTGGAGTAGAGAGTTCCAAGGACTGACGCTACTACCCAGAGTCCTTCAGCTAGGTTGGGGCAGGAATCATTATTTTCACTGCTTGTCTCTGTCCGGCATTCGGGAACACCTGAGGGCAACAGAAGAGGGATTATTTGGCTGGGAATCGTATGTATGAAGGTGTAAGACTGAGTGTGTGTGTAATTCTTGTTACCATACCGTCTCTGCGCTCCTTACCAAGCATGCATATGTGTGTGAGTATGGGTGGATGCATGTTGTGAGCAACCCGTTTACTATCGTCGGCCTGCAATGTCAGAGTCCCCATTTCACCATGCTCTGACGACCGCCTAAGTTGACTCCCAACTGCGGTCAGGGTTTTCGTTCTATGGAGTAGGGAGAAATAAAGAAATCAAATGTATTTATAAAACCCTTTTTACATTAGCCGATGTCACAAAGTGCTATACAGAAACCCAGCCTAAAACCCCAAACAATGCAGATGTAGAAGCATGGTGGCTAGGAAAAACTTCCTAGAAAGGCCGGAACCTAGGAAGAAACCTAGAGAGGAACCAGGCTGTGAGGGGTGGCCAGTCCTCTTCTGGCTGTGCCGGGTGGATATTATAACAGTACATGGCCAAGATGTTCATAGATGACCAGCAGGGTCAAATAATAATAATCACAAGTGGTTGTAGAGGGTGCAACAGGTCAGCACCTCAGGAGTAAATGTCAGTTGGCTTTTCATAGCGATCATTCAGAGTTAGAGACAGCAGGTGCGGCAGATAGAGTCGAAAACAGCAGGTCCGGGACAAGGTAGCACGTCCTTGTCCGGGACCTGCTGCTTAAACATCTTGGCGCTACATTATCCACTTAGCCTGATGTGGCCCTGGGTTGTTTAAACAGGAATTCTCTCAGCAGATCTATGGAGTAGAACAGGACTCTCCAGCTTTACGAAGGCCGCCCTTCAGGAACGAGATACTCCCATGACTTGCAATACTTGATTGTTACGAGTAGGCCACTTGCCCCCGGGCCCCTACTGGGAAGCAAAAGAAGGTGGCCCTGTCGACTCCCGGCAGCTTGTTTATGATTGATGCAACAGGGAGGTAGTGTGCAATCTTTTCAGATTTAGCCACCTCGAGGGTGTCAAAGGTGACTTCGTATCGCACCGTAACATTAACCACAAAATCTGCACAGTTTTTCACAAATATTAAGTCTGGTTTCCTAAGTCTCCCATTCAGCATGGAGATATGCGTCTCCTTGATAAAATTCCATCTGTTGCTTTCAGCTTCCGTTACTAATAGTTCACATGCCTTGTTGTGCCTATTTATGCGGGCTCCTTGGATCGACATCCATTGACCCATGATGTGTGAGCAAGATTCATACAGTGGGGCAAAAAAGTATTTAGTCAGCCACCAATTGTGCAAGTTCTCCAACTTAAAAAGATGAGAGAGGCCTGTAATTTTCATCATAGGTACAACTATGACAGACGAAATGAGAAAAAGAAATCCAGAAAATCACATTGTAGGATTTTTAATTTATTTATTTGCAAATTATGGTGGAAAATAAGTATTTGGTCAATAACAAAAGTTTATCTCAATACTTTGTTATATACCCTTTGTTGGCAATGACAGAGGTCAAACGTTTTCTGTAAGTCTTCACAAGGTTTTCACACACTGTTGCTGGTATTTTGGCCCATTCCTCCATGCAGATCTCCTCTAGAGCAGTGATTATTTGGGGCTGTCGCTGGGCAACACGGACTTTCAACTCCCTCCAAAGATTTTCTATGGGGTTGAGATCTGGAGACTGGCTAGGCCACTCCAGGACCTTGAAATGCTTCTTACGAAGCCACTCCTTCGTTGCCCGGGCGGTGTGTTTGGGATCATTGTCATGCTGAAAGACCCAGCCACGTTTCATCTTCAATGCCCTTGCTGATGGAAGGAGGTTTTCACTCAAAATCTCACGATACATGGCCCCATTCATTCTTTCCTTTACACGGATCAGTCGTCCTGGTCCCTTTGCAGAAAAACAGCCCCAAAGCATGATGTTTCCACCATTTTCATTCCTCATGATGCCATCTATTTTGTGAAGTACACCAGTCCCTACTGCAGCAAAGCATCCCCACAACATGATGCTGCCACCCCCGTAATGGTTGGGATGGTTGGGATGGTGTTCATCGGCTTGCAAGCATTCCCCTTTTTCCTCCAAACATAACAAGGGTCATTATGGCCAAACAGTTCTATTTTTGCTTCTTCCTTGCTGAGTGGCCTTTCAGGTTATGTCAATATAGAACTAATTTTACTGTGGATATAGATACTTTTGTACCCGTTTCTTCACAAGGTCCTTTGCTGTTGTTCTGGGATTCATTTGCACTTTTCCCACCAAAGCACGTTCAACTCTAGGAGACAGAACGCGCTTCCTTCCTGAGCGGTATGACGGATGCGCGGTCCCATGGTGTTTATACTTGCGTACTATTGTTTGTACAGATGAACATAGTACCTTCAGGCATTTGGAAATTGCTCCCAAGGATGAACCAGACTTTTTTTTCCTGAGGTCTTGGCTGATTTCTTTGATTTTCCCATGATGTCAAGCAAAGAGGCACTGAGTTTGAAGGTAGGCCTTGAAATAAATCCACAGATACACCTCCAATTGACTCAAATTATGTCAGTTAGCCTATCAGAAGCTTCTAAAGCCATGACATAATTTTATGGAATTTTCCAAGCTGTTTAAAGGCACAGTCAACTTATTGTATGTAAACTTCTGACCCACTGGAATTGTGATACAGTGAATTATAAGTGAAATAATCTGTCTGTAAACAATTGTTGGGAAAATGTCTTGTGTCATGCACAAAGTAGATGTCCTAACCGACTTGCCAAAACTATAGTTTGTTAACAAGAAATTTGTGGAGTGGTTGAAAAACGAGTTTTAATGAATCCAACGTAAGTGTATGTAAACTTCCGACTTCAACTGTAGGTATGTGGTGCCAAACTGTACCAGATTTAGAACATCTACTACCTTTCTCAGTCAGACAGGAGACAGCTTCCTGCTGTAGATAATTGGTGGGACAGCCCCACTCCTTAATAACAATAGATTGTGAGCGCACACATCCAACATGATTATAAAGTAAAAATTGGATGTAATAAAGGTATCACCAGCCACTTTAAACAATGCCACTTTATATAATGTTTACATTTCCTACATTACTCATATACTGTACTCTATACCATCTACTGCATCTTGCGTATGCCGTTCGGCCATCACTCATCCATATATTTATATGTACATATTCTTATTCATTCCTTTACACTTGTGTGTATAAGGTAGTTGTGAAATTGTTAGATACTACTGCATGGTTGGACCTAGAAGCACAAGAATTCCGCTACACTCGCACAACATCTGCTAACCATCTGTATGTGACAAATATAATTTGATTTGAATAATACAAGGTAGGGTAAATCGATTCATAGAACATGAACAGACCGAGCAAGCAACAATAGATGCTATCCTAACTGATTACACCACTGAAAGAGAGAGAAAAAAAAAATGGAAATTCTATATACTGAGATTCAAGTTGTAGATTTGGAATGTAAAGGTCAGGACTTTTAAGCCTTGAATACATTGCAAGTTCGCACTTTCATTTTTATAAATGCACTGAATGATTGCAGTTCCACCATCGGATCGTACATTTTTCAATTAATTTAGATGGCCTATAGCCTACATTAGTCCCACAAGTTAATTGCATTTATTTAAATGTTTAAGAAGTAAAACAAATACTCTGATAATTTACACAAAGAAAAGTCTCAGCTCACACAATGAAGGCTTTCAATCAAAAACGACTTCAAATGCTGGCATCAAACTGATAGTGCAGTAGGCCTATGCTACCGTAGCCGGCACATAACAGTTTAGCAATGGAAATCTTACATACTGTAAGGGCCAGCCACACCAAAGATGATAACTATATTGACAAATGATACATAGGCCAACTATAAAACTTGTGTGAGCATCCACACAGGAGGAAAGATTATCGTTCTACAGTAGGCCTACATCTGTCAATCAACTGATGGCCCAAATTAGCTCATCAACTCAACCAGGGAAACAAAGTGTAGCTAGCCTATTATTGTTTTTCACACAATTCACCAGCTGATCTCATTTGCAATAGTTTTTGGTCACCTCCTTACCGGTCCCTAAAAGATGATGTGAGTGTTACCTTAGTCCAGCTTGCAAAGTATTTCAAGATATGTTCACCCTGGTATTATAGTCTGAACAATCTAGTCATTTTTTAAATGACTTACAGTATCTTTTCGACAAGCATTCCATGCAGTTAAAACAGCATTTCCTTATTCACCACAGCAAATCTACGGTGGCAATTTACCTAACAATTTGCATGAATGGCAACTATTGTCCGTGTAGCTCACTTATTTTGTTTCCTATTTATGTTATCCATTAAAATACAACCGTCTTTAAAATAAATAAGTGTCTGGTATGGTAATTTCTTATCAAGATCAGGGGTAAGAAATTCCTGGACTGTCAATATTTGAAATATGTAACTAAATCAACTCAATTGGGAGGGGTTAGTTATTTATGCCAGAAGGGCATTGGACGGAATTTAACCAACGTCAACATCTGCACACTCAAGGCAGCGGCCTTAGTCACTAGACCACCCCAGGCAACTATTGAACTCAATTTTGACAGTTGATTCGTAACCTTAGGTTCACTAGATACCTTAAATGTCCTATTTTTTTTATAATATATACTGTAGATCTAAAAAAACCAAAAAAAAACATGGGCTTTCATGTGCCATTGCACTCGATTCTGTAGGCTACCTCACTATAATATGTGTGATATCCCTCCTAAATAGCTCAGGCTTGTCACGCTCTCCGTGAGGGACAGACCAAGGCGCAGCGAGGCATCCAGTATACATCCTTTATTGAACGAACGTAACTGGGTCAAAACAACAAAACGTGTGACGATCGTAACAATGAACATAACAACAACGAAGCTATGTACAAACAATAACCCACAAACCCCTAATGAAAACTACAAACATATAAATGGTTCCCAATTAGAGGTAACGACACTCAGCTGCCTCTAATTGGGAACCATTACCCCAACATAGAAATATATAACCTAGAACAGAAAAATGGGGTAAGTAAGTAATATTGTCTTTACATCTTATAGGCAAATGTGTGTAATTCATTTTGATTGGCTACAGTTTCGGTGTAGCCTACTGTAAAGCTGAATTTCAGATACACTTGACACTATGTCGTAGCCTAGTGGAGACAAATATATATTGTGTTATTATAAAACGGTTGTTGAGGTGTATGGCTGCATTTCAGATAAATTTTTGTACATCTGAATGTTGCAGTAGTAGGACCTACAGTAGTAGGACCTAGGCATAGCATTTGAAACCACACTACTAAACAAGCACCTGATGGATACCTGCAGCTCCTCCCCAACCTCATGTCTCACTCAAGGCCACTTCCCTCAACCCTGGAAAACAGCAGTTGTCACCATGATCCACAAACCTGGTTAAGACCCACAGAATGGATTAAGATACAGCCTCCTGAGCCATGGAGAAAACTATTTGAAAGGGTACTCACCGCTAGAATAGGCTACCATGTAGAGGATAGGGGCCTCCCTTGAGTACACCAGGCTGGTTTCCGAAGAAACAGATCCAAGACTGACAATATTTTAAGGCTATCAGAGGACATCCTGAGAAATTGCAAAAAAATAAATAAATAATTATATATATATATATATATTTATCATTATTATTTTTTTTTACAGTGAGGGAAAAAAAATATTTGATCCCCTGCTGATTTTGTACGTTTGCTGACTGACAAAGAAATGATCCTTCTATAATTTTAATGGTAGGTTTATTTGAACAGTGAGAGACAGAATAACAACAAACAAATCCAGAAAAACGCATGTGAAAAATGTTATAAATGTAATTGCATTTTAATGAGGGAAATAAGTATTTGACCCCCTCTCAATCAGAAAGATTTCTGGCTCCCAGGTGTCTTTTATACAGGTAACGAGCTGAGATTAGGAGCACAATTTTAAAGGGAGTGCTCCTAATCTCAGTTTGTTACCTGTATAAAAGACACCTGTCCACAGAAGCAATCAATCAATCAGATTCCAAACTCTCCACCATGGCCAAGACCAAAGAGCCTTCCAAGGATGTCAGGGACAAGATTGTAGACCTACACAAGGCTGGAATGGGCTAGTATTTGATCCCCTGCTGATTTTGTACATTTGCCCACAGACAAAGAAATAATCAGTCTATAATTTTAATGGTAGGTTAATTTGAACAATGAGACAGAATAACAACAACAAAATCCAGAAAAACGCATGTGAAAAATTTTATAAATTGATTTGCATTTTAATGAGGGAAATAAGTATTTGACCCTTCTGCAAAACATGACTTAGTACTTGGTGGCAAAACCCTTGTTGGCAATCACAGAGGTCAGACATTTCTTGTAGTTGGCCACCAGGTTTGCACACATCTCGGGAGGGATTTTGTCCCACTCCTCTTTGCAGATCTTCTCCAAGTCATTAAGGTTTCGAGGCTGACGTTTGGCAACTCGAACCTTCAGCTCCCTCCACAGATTTTCTATGGGATTAAGGTCTAGAGACTGGCTAGGCCACTCCAGGACCTTAATGTGCTTCTTCTTGAGCCACTCCTTTGTTGCCTTGGCCGTCTGTTTTGGGTCATTGTCATGCTGGAATACCGAACCATTTTCAATGCCCTGGCTGAGGGAAGGAGGTTCTCACCCAAGATTTGATGGTACATGGCCCCGTCCATCGTCCCTTTGATGCGGTGAAGTTGTCCTGTCCCCTTAGCAGAAAAACACCCCCAAAGCATAATGTTTGATGGTGGGGATGGTGTTCTTGGGGTCATAGGCAGCATTCCTCCTCCTCCTCCAAACACGGCGAGTTGAGTTGATGCCAAAGAGCTCCATTTTGGTCTTATCTGACCACAACACTTTCACCCAGTTGTCCTCTGAATCATTCAGATGTTCATTGGCAAACTTCAGACGGGCATGTATACAGTGGGGCAAAAAAGTATTTAGTCAGCCACCAATTGTGCAAGTTCTCCAACTTAAAAAGATGAGAGAGGCCTGTAATTTTCATCATAGGTACACTTCAACTATGACAGACAAAATGAGGAAAAAAAATCGAGAAACTCACATTGTAGGATTTTTTATGAATTTATTTGCAAATTATGGTGGAAAATAAGTATTTGGTCAATAACAAAAGTTTATCTCAATACTTTGTTATATACCCTTTGTTGGCAATGACAGAGGTCAAATGTTTTCTGTAAGTCTTCACAAGGTTTTCACACACTGTTGCTGGTATTTTGGCCCATTCCTCCATGCAGATCTCCTCTAGAGCAGTGATGTTTTGGGGCTGTCGCTGGGCAACACGGACTTTCAACTCCCTCCAAAGATTTTCTATGGGGTTGAGATCTGGAGACTGGCTAGGCCACTCCAGGACCTTGAAATGCTTCTTACGAAGCCACTCTTTCGTTGCCCGGGCGGTGTGTTTGGGATCATTGTCATGCTGAAAGACCCAGCCACGTTTCATCTTCAATGCCCTTGCTGATGGAAGGAGGTTTTCACTCAAAATCTCACGATACATGGCCCCATTCATTCTTTCCTTTACACGGATCAGTTGTCCTGGTCCCTTTGCAGAAAAACAGCCCCAAAGCATGATGTTTCCACCCCCATCCTTCACAGTAGGTATGGTGTTCTTTGGATGCAACTCAGCATTCTTTGTCCTCTAAACACAACGAGTTGAGTTTTTACCAAAAAGTTATATTTTGGTTTCATCTGACATTCTCCCAATCCTCATCTGGATCATCCAAATGCTCTCTAGCAAACTTTAGACAGGCCTGAACATGTACTGGCTTAAGCAGGGGGACACGTCTGGCACTGCAGGATTTGAGTCCCTGGCGGCGTAGTGTGTTACTGATGGTAGGCTTTGTTACTTTGGTCCCAGCTCTCTGCAGGTCATTCACTAGGTCCCCCCGTGTGGTTCTGGGATTTTTGCTCACCGTTCTTGTGATCATTTTGACCCCACGGGGTGAGATCTTGCGTGGAGCCCCAGATCGAGGAAGATTATCAGTGGTCTTGTATGTCTTCCATTTCCTAATAATTGCTCCCACAGTTGATTTCTTCAAACCAACCTGCTTACCTATTGCAGATTCAGTCTTCCCAACCTGGTGCAGGTCTACAATTTTGTTTCTGGTGTCCTTTGACAGCTCTTTGGTCTTGGCCATAGTGGAGTTTGGAGTGTGACTGTTTGAGGTTGTGGACAGGTGTCTTTTATACTGATAACAAGTTCAAACAGGTGCCATTAATACAGGTAATGAGTGGAGGACATAGGAGCCTCTTAAAGAAGAAGTTACAGGTCTGTGAGAGCCAGAAATCTTGCTTGTTTGTATGTGACCAAATACTTATTTTCCACCATAATTTGCAAATAAATTCATAAAAAATCCTACAATGTGATTTTCTGGACTTTTTTTCCTCATTTTGTCTGTCATAGTTGAAGTGTACCTATGATGAAAATTACAGGCCTCTCTCATCTTTTTAAGTGAGAGAACTTGCACAATTGGTGGCTGACTAAATACTTTTTTTCCCCACTGTATGTGCTTTCTTTAGCAGGGGACCTTGCAGGCGCTGCAGGATTTCAGTCCTTCACGGCGTAGTGTGTTACCAATTGTTTTCTTGGTGACTATGGTCCCAGCTGCCTTGAGATCATTGACAAGATCCTCCTGTGTAGTTCTGGGCGGATTCCTCACCATTCTCATGATCATTGCAACTCCACGAGGTGAGATCTTGCATGGAGCCCCAGGCCGAGGGAGATTGACAGTTATTTTGTGTTTCTTCCATTTGCGAATAATCTCACCAAGTATTGTCACCTTCTCACCAAGCTGCTTGGCGATGGTCTTGTAGCCCATTCCAGCCTTGTGTAGGTCTACAATCTTGTCCCTGACATCCTTGGAGAGCTCTTTGGTCTTGGCCATGGTGGAGAGTTTGGAATCTGATTGATTGATTGCTTCTGTGGACACGTGTCTTTTATACAGGTAACAAGCTGAGATTAGGAGCACTCCCTTTAAGAGTGTGCTCCTAATCTCAGCTCGTTACCTGTATAAAAGACACCTGGGAGCCAGAAATCTTTCTGATTGAGAGGGGGTCAAATACTTATTTCCCTCATTAAAATGCAAATCAATTTATAACATTTTTCACATGCGTTTTTCTGGATTTGTTTGTTGTTATTCTGTCTCTCACTGTTCAAATAAACCTACCATTAAAATTATAGACTGATCATTTCTTTATCAGTGGGTAAACGTACAAAATCAGCAGGGGATCAAATACTTTTTTCCCTCACTGTACAGTATTTCCTTTATAACAATTTTTTTATGATATCACAAACAATATGACATTATTGTTCTATAGATCACCTCTGACCATTCCCCACGTTCTACAGTACCAGTCAAAAGTTTGGACACACCTAATCATTCAAGGGTTTTTCTGTATTTTTACTATTTTCTACATTGTAGAATAATAGTGAAGACATCAAAACTATGAAATAACACATATGGAATCATGTAGTAACCAAAAAAGTGTTAAACAAATCATATTATATTTTAAACTTGAGATTCTTCAAAGTAGCCAACCTTTTTCCTTGATGACAGCTTTGTACACTCTTGGCATTGTCTCAACGAGCTTCATGAGGTAGTCACCTGGAATGCATTTCAATTAACAGGTGTGCCTTGTTAAAAGTTAATTTGTAGAATATCTTAATGCGTTTGATCCAATCAGTTGGGTTGTGACAAGGTAGGGGTGGTATACAGAAGATTGTCCTATTTGGTAAAAGACCAAGTCCATATTATGGCAAGAACAGCTCAAATAAGCAAAGAGAAACGACATGAAGGTCAGTCAATCTGGAAAACTTAAAGAACTTTGAATGTTTCTTCAAGTGCAATCGCAAAAACCATCAAGCGTTATGATGAAACTGGCTCTCATGAGGACCGCGACAGGAAAGGAAGACCCAGAGTTACCTCTGCTGCAGAGGATAAGTTCATTCGAGTTACCAGCCCAAATAAATGCCTCACTGTGTTCAAGTAACAGACACATCTCAACATCAACTTTTTAGAGGAGACTGCGTGAATCAGGCCTTCATGGTTGAATTGCTGCAAAGAAACCACTACTAAAGGACGCAAATGAGAAGAAGAGATTTGCTTGGGCCAAGAAACACGAGCAATGGACATTAGACCGGTGAAAATCTGTCTTTTGGCCTGATGAGTCTAAATTTGAGATTTTTGGATTCCAACCGCCGTGTCTTTGTGAGACACAGAGTAGGTGAACGGATGATCTCTGCATGTGTGGTTCCCACCGTGAAGCAGGGAGGAGAAGGTGTGATGGTATAGGGGGTGCTTTGCTGGGGACACTATCTGTGATTTATTTAGAATTCAAGGCCCACTTAACCAGCATGACTACCACAGCATTCTGCAGCGATACGCAATCTCATCTGGTTTGCGCTTAGTGGGACTATCATCTGTTTTTCAACAGGACAATGACCCAAAACACACCTCCAGGCTGTGTAAGGGCTATTTGATCAAGAAGGAGAGTGATGGAGTGGTGTATCAGATGACCTGGCCTCCATAGTCGCCTGACCTCAACCCAATTGAGATGGTTTGGGATGAGTTAGACCGCAGAGTAAAGGAAAAGCAGCCAACAAGTGCTCAGCATATGAGGGAACTCCTTCAAGACTGTTGGAAAAGCATTCCAGGTGAAGCTGGTTGAGAGAATGCCAAGAGTGTACAAAGCTGTCATCAAGGCAAATGGTGGCTATCACGCTCATAACCTTGCACTTACACCACCCTGTGAAGTTGATCATCATTTATTTAATCTGTAACCAAATAAACTGCATGCTTTCGTAGTAGGAGGAACACACATCATCGCGTGACTCAAAGTTTACTTCGTTATGATGGTGGATTACATCAATATTTGCGCATAACAGCGTTAATTTCCACCAAAAACGTTCACATAATTCATTATACTGACACAAAAAGAACTCTTGTCTAACGTAGTTTGAGTTGTCAACAATTGGAAAGTTTACCGAAAAATGTTCTGTTTTCATCAGGCCTGTCATGGAATTTTTTATCCAACATGTAGGATACTTTACTTGCATTAAAAGGTTGGATGGAAACCTGGTTACAGACACAAGCAATGTAATTAGCAAATTCATCTTATTTTTTTTCATCATAATTTTAAACATTGGCTAAACCTGCGCAGGAGGCAGTCAAGTAGTGTTCTTTTTTCAAGAACTACAATATGGCAGCAACTAAACTCAGCAAAAAAAGAAACATCCTCTCACTGTCAACTGCGTTTGTTTTCAGCAAACTAACATGTGTAAATATTTGTATGAACATAACTCAACAACTGAGACATAAACTGAACAAGTTCCACAGACATGTGACTAACAGAAATTGAATAATGTGTCCCTGAACAAAGGGGGGGTCAAAAAGTAACAGTCAGTATCTGGTGTGGCCACCAGATACATTAAGTACTGCAGTGCATCTCCTCCTCATTGACTGCACCAGATTTGCCAGTTCTTGCTGTGAGATGTTACCCCACTCTTCCACCAAGGCACCTGCAAGTTCCAGGACATTTCTGGGGGGAATGGCACTAACCCTCACCCTCGATCCAACAGGTCCCAGACGTGCTCAATGGGATTGAGATCCGGGCTCTTCGCTAGCCATGGCAGAACACTGACATTCCTGTCTTGCAGGAAATCACGCACAGAACGAGCAGAATGGTTGGTGGCATTGTCATGCTGGAGGGTCATGTCAGGATGAGGTTGCAGGAAGGGTACCACATGAGGGAGGAGGATGTCTTCCCTGTAACACACAGCGTTGAGATTGCCTGCAATGACAACAAGCTCAGTCCGATGATGCTGTGACACACCACCCCAGACCATGATGGACCCTCCAGCTCCAAATCGATCCCGCTCCAGAGTACAGGCCTCAGGATAATGGCCATTCCTTCGACGATAAACGGATATCCGACCATCACCACTGGTGAGACAAAACCACGACTCGCCAGTGAAGAGCACTTTTTGCCAGTCCTATCTGGTCCAGCGACGATGGGTTTGTGGCCATAGGCGACGTTGTTGCCGGTGATGTCTAGTGAGGACCTGCCTTACAACAGGCCTACAAGCCCTCAGTCCAGCCTCTCTCAGCCTATTGCGGACAGTCTGAGCACTGATGGAGGGATTGTGCGTTCCTGGTGTAACTCGGGCAGTTGTTGTTGCCATCCTGTACCTGTCCCGCAGGTGTGATGTTCGGATGTACTGATCCTGTGCATATGTCTCACAGTACGGACATTGCAATTTATTGCCCTGGCCCCATCTGCAGTCCTCATGCCTCATTGCAGCATGCCTGAGGCACGTTCACGCAGATCAGATGAGGAGGGACCCTGGGCATCTTTCATTTGGTGTTTTTCAGAGTCTGTAGAAAAGCCTCTTTTGTGTCCTAAGTTTTCATAACTGTGACCTTAATTGCCTACCGTCTGTAAGCTGTTAGTGTTTTCTCGACCGTTTCAAAGGTGCATGTTCGTTAATTGTTTATGGTTCATTGTTTCCCATGCTTGTTCAGTGGTTAAACCCTTTACAATGAAGATTTGTGAAGTTATTTGGATTTTTACGAATTATCTTTGAAAGACAGGGTCCTGAAAAAGGGACGATTATTTTTTTGCTGAGTCCATAAAGACAGCCTAAATCACCACACAAAATGCTCAACTGTTTTTTTCTCCAAAGTGTAGGGGCTGCATCCTGCTTAAGCAACTGCAATATCTGTTACAGCAGACAGATAAATATGTAGCCTTCATAATATATGTTTCGGGATGTTCGTTTAAATCGCTACACTGTTTTTATTTCAGCTGTTCAGAAATATGAGGCAGAGAGAGAGCCACATCATCATAGTTCAGAAGAGGGTGAGTAAAGAGCGAAACGTGAAGGGGAGCGGGGGTGAAAAGCAGCTACGTTAGAAAAACGAATATGTGCGTAAATAACACATGTGCAGAACGTGATCCGGATCCTTGAAATAGGTTTCTGGAATGGCTGGCGGGGGCAGGGCATGGGCAAGAACTCCGTATCCGTAGCCATGGCCTATTTTTATAGCCTACAGTTTACTCTTTGTTAGTCAGCACACCCAAAGTGAGCGCCAGTTTATGCTTTCACTAGAATACAGTGTACCAACCACAATAGTATACTGACCATTAAGATCTGAAATCGAGGATGAGCAAATAACATTTACATTTATCCTTAGAAACTACAACCAGGAAAATATGTGACACGGAGTTGAGGGTTCATGTTCTTACAATATCTTAAAAACAATATATTTGTTAGCAGAGTAAAAGTAGTGCTTCTGATACAGTGAGTTAAACAAAGAGGAGAAAACAGGTGAGATGCATTTTTTTAAATTTAAAGTTGAAAGTATAGAATAAGAATAATACACGATTTATATAATATTAGACAGTTTAATTCCTCTCAATTCACAGAATAAGAAAATGAAGTATGTTCATATTATGTACATATACATCTATAGCACAGCCATCCTTCAAATTAATTGTTTCCATTCTCCCAATCCATACAGAACGGTAGAGATACATTGTCAAGTAAACACAGTAAATACATAAATGGATGCAGTAAAAGGTACAGTACTTTATAATAATTTAGCTTTGTTTGTTTAAATAATTTACTGTACACTTAAAGTTAATCACCTATAGTCTCTCCCACCACCCTCACATGGGAGGTAGATTCTTAATTTTAACTTAATTAAGGTTTGATTCTATAAATCATTCAACGCAGTTAAATGTGTTTTCCCTTACATTGGAAGTATATTCTTCATTATAACTTGTCTCACAGTAGAAAGTGTTAAAATGCCTCAAGCAAAGTCCCTTCGTGACACCATAGTAAACAGCAGTGGTTGAAAAAGTACCCAAATGCCGTACTTGATTAAAAGTAAAGATACCTTAACAGGAAATGGCTCAAGTGAAAGTGAAAGTCACCCAGTAAAATACCTATTGAGTAAAAGTAAAAAAATATTTGATTTTAAATACACTTAAGTATCAAAAGTAAATGTAATTTAAAAAATATACCTTATGTATCAAAATAAATATTTAAAGTACTTTTTCCAGTGGTGGAAAAAGTACCCAATTGTCATACTTGAGTAAAAGTAAAGATACCTTAACAGAAAAAGACTCAAGTGAAAGTCACCCAGTAAAATACTACTTGAGTAAAAGTCTAAAGTATTTGATTTGAAATATACTTAAGTATCAAAAGTAAATGTAATTAAAATATATACCTTAAGTATCAAAAGTAATATTGCTTTACTACTAAAAGTAGTATTTTTTTATTTACGGATAGACAGGGACACACTCTAACACTGCAGACATAATTTACAAATGAAGCATTTGTGTTTAGTGAGTCCACCAAATCAGAGGCAGTAGGGATGAGCAGGGATACTCTCTTGATGTGTGTGTGAATTGGACCATTTTCCTGTCCTGTTAAGCATTCAAAATGTAACAAGTACTTGTGGTGAATGTAGTGAAATAAAATTTAAAGTTGTCAAAAATATAAATAGTAAAGTACAGATACCCCCCAAAACTACTAAAGTAGTACTTTAAGACCTACATAAGTCATGCACACCTGAAGATGCAATTTCATGGTCTGTATATGTCTATAGACAGCTGATGTGAAATGCAGAAAGATCATCCGGTCAGAAAAGAATGCTGTGTTGAGGTGTGTGTGTGTGTGTGTGTGTGTGTGTGTGTGTGTGTGTGTGTGTGTGTGTGTGTGTGTGTGTGTGTGTGTGTGTGTGTGTGTGTGTGTGTGTGTGTGTGTGTGTGTGTGTGTGTGTGTGTGTGTGTGTGTGTGTGTGTGTGTGTGTGAGAGAGAGAGTGTAGGTACAGTTGAAGTTTACATACACCTAAGCCAAATACATTTAAACTCAGATTTTCACAATTCCTGACACTTAATCCATTTAAAATCCCCTGTCTTAGGTCAGTTAGGATCACCAATTTATTTTAAGAATGTGAAATGTCAGAATAGTAGTAGAGAGAATGATTTATTTCAGCTTTTATTTTGTTTCATCACATTCCCAGTGGGTCAGAAGTTTACATACACTCTATTAGTATTTGGTAGCATTTCCTTAAAATTGTTGAACTTGGGTCAAATGTTTCGGGTAGCCTTCCACAAGCTTCCCACAATAAGTTGGGTGAATTTTGGCTCATTCTTCCTGACAGAGCTGGTGTAACTGAGTCAGATTTGTAGGTCTCCTTGCTCGCACACGCTTTTTCAGTTCTGCCAACACATTTTCTCTGGGATTGAGGTCAGGGCTTTGTGGCCACTCCAATACCTTGACTTTGTTGTCCTTAAGCCATTTTGCCACAACTTTGGAAGTATGCCTGGGGTGATTGTTCATTTGGAAGATCCATTTGCGACCAAGCTTTAACTTCCTGACTGATGTCTTGAGATGTTGCTTCAATATATCCACATAATTTTCCATCATCATGATGCCATCTATTTTGTGAAGTACACCAGTTCCTCCTGCAGCAAAGCACCCCCACAACATGATGCTGCCTCCCCCGTGCTTCACGGTTGGGATGGTGTTCTTCGACTTGCAAGCCTCCCCCTTTTTCCTCCAAACATAACGATGGTCATTATGGCCAAACAGTTCTATTTTTGTTTCATCAGACCAGAGGACATTTCTCCAAAAAGTACAATCTTTGTCCCCATGTGCAGTTGCAAACCATAGTCTGGCTTTTTTATGGTGGTTTTGGAGCAGTGGCTTCTTCCTTTCTGAGCGGCCTTTCAGGTTATGTCGATATAGGACTCGTTTTACTGTGGATATAGATACTTTTGTACCTGTTTCCTCCAGGATCTTCACAAGCTCCTTTGCTGTTGTTCTGGGATTGATTTGCACTTTTTGCACCAAAGTACGTTCATCTCTAGGAGACAGAACGCCTCTCCTTCCTAAGCGGTATGACGGCTGCGTGGTCCAATGGTGTTTATACTTGCGTACTATTGTTTGTACAGATGAACGTGGTACCTTCAGGAGTTTGGAAATTGCTCCCAAGGATGAACCAGACTTGTGGAGGTCTACAATTGGTTTTCTGAGGTCTTGGCTGATTTCTTATGATTTGCCCGTGATGTCAAGCAAAGAGGCACTGAGTTTAGGCCTTGAAATACATCCACAGGTACACCTCCAATTGACTCAAATCATGTCAATTAGCCTATCAGACGCTTCTAAAGCCATGGAAACATTCCAAGCTGTTTAAAGGCACAGTCAACTTAGTGTATGTAAACTTCTGACTCACTGGAATTGTGATACAGTGAATTATAAGTGAAATAATCTGTCTGTAAACAATTGTTGGAAAAACTACTTGTGTCATGCACAAAGTAGATGTCCTAGACGACTTGCCAAAACTATAGTTTGTTAACAAGAAATTTGTGGAGTGGTTGAAAAACTAGTTTTAATGACTCCAACCTAAGTGTACGTAAACTTCCGACTTCAACTGTATGTGTGCACGTCTGTGATGTGTGTGTGTGTGTGTGTTTCACTGCAGCTGTGCCAGTAGAGGAGAGCAGTCCTTCAGTCTGTCCAGTCCCTCTACAGCCTCAATCAGCCCCTCCACCTTTTCCCTGGGTAGGACCGCACCTGCGTTGCTACGGAACTTCTTCCTCAGGCTCTCATTGGTCAGTGGGTTGCGCCAGTGACCATAGAAAGTATCACAGCGTCCCTTCAGCACATCCCCACCCACCAGTGTCACCTGTACCTCGCCATACATGCGGTCGAAGTTAGCCGGGTTGTCATGGGGATGCTCGACGCGGACACGCCCCAGCAAGGCCAGCAGGTCGGGTCGCTGTAGTGCCTCCTGGGAGAATGAGAACACTGTGACCTCCCCGTCCAGCAGGGCAGAGCAGGCATTGAACTGAAAGGAGTGTCTGGCCTGGTGCTCCGACTCCGGGAATGGACGGTTAATGTACTTGGAGTGGGGAACCCTCAGCAAGATGTCCTTGACCTGACCTACGACCTGTGACCCCTGCCCCATCCCCTGTGACTCCATCTCCCCCAGCAGTAGCTTGTGCACTGAGGCAGCAGCGTCGGCCACCCAGTGCATCCCCAGGTGGGCCGGGAACCTCTTGAACCCCATGTCCTGGTCCTCCAGTAGGAACCGCAACCCCTCCTCCTCTGGAGAGGTCAAAAGTTGTGGTGCGTAGTCCTCGTAGAAGGCGCTGAACCCCGCGACCCCGGCAGTGTCATCAAGGACCTTGGGCGAGGCCTCCAGTCCTATTGAGGACAGTAGAGCCGCCTCCATCCCCAGCCGCGCAGCGTTTCCGATGTGGAGGGGTTTAGACTGGGTGGCCGCGTTCGCCATGGGGGCTCCTGATAGGCTGGCAGCAATGGCCAGGGCGTGACTACACTGAGAGCGTTCCAGAGAGAGGAGACGGGCGCAGGCTGCAGCACTACCCAGAGTACCCACGACGGTGGGAGGGTGGAATCTGGAGGGAGTGGAGGGGTGCGGAGGAGGGGAGGGGAGACATAGAGAGAGATCAGATGTTTTGGAAGCACAGCTAAAACTAAAATAAACATGTCTATTTTAGTAGCAGCCTAATTGAGTAATCTTGAGTAAAGTGTCTGTCTCAGCCATTATTAAATCATTGCTGGGCCAGTGAGTACAAGTGTCTGTCTAGCAGGTTGACGTTTATTGTTGTGCGTCTTGTCCTGGAGCACATTCCTCTTAGGTAGGCCAGCTGCAAAGTAAAAATTGCCTATATTCACGAAAACAAATATTAGCTTTTTGGTCTTAATTTAAGGTTAGAGTTAGACAATAGGGATAGCAGTGTGGTTAAGTTTAGGGTTAGGTTTCAAATCTGATTTTATGTGCCTGTGCCAAATAGGGACCACTCTGCAGAGCTGCCTCCAGAACAAGATTCCTGATCAAAAATGCTAGCCTGCATTTGTCTAAAGTGAGGACAGGTGTCTGTCTAGTGCAGAATAGAATACTACTGGACAGGACAGCCATCTGGTCTATACAGTATAGGTCTGCGTAGGGAGGAGAGGCTGAAAGTCTGTGTTAGCGGTATTGAGGGATTTAACAAATAATAAGTCATTTCATCCTTATTCTCACAGTGTAAACACAGTAGAGCAGCTGTAATGGTGTTTAAAGCTTATGTCTGAGGGAATCCACCTGTTAAAGTAAACAAATTAGACTGGCCACTGAGCCTCTCCTATCCCAGAGACAGGCTGGTAGAATACCACACAAACAGACCTGTAGGCATTGAGAATACTTTATGTTACAGCCCCATAGAGAGCACCAGAGTAATGGTCCAGTCCTCACCTCTTGGGGATGTTCTGAGCCTCGTTGGAGAACCTCATCAGGCGTCCCTGGACCTCTATCCCAACGTTGAAGGCCAACAGGAAGTCCCGCCCACTAGGCTTTCTGTTGTTGGGCAGCATATCGCTGACCGCCAGTAGGGCAGGAAGGACCGCCCCCGACGGGTGAGTAGCAGGGTGCCAGGTGTCGTCAAAGTCCATGGAGTGGGTCTGGACAGGACAACCGACACACAACAGGCACACAATAGACACAGTTAGCCGAGACACAACAGACAACAGATACAGTTATCTTGAACAACAGACAGACAATGGAAAGATCACAGTTATTATCAGACTCATTGCTTAAATGATTCAAATGTCATTTTAATTACAAAACCAAGGAAGGTGGGTGTACACAGTTGGTTTACCACATGAGACAATAAATAGTGACAAATACTGACAATTATATGTGAGTTAATGGATGTTTTTATGGGATGCTGGATATTCTGACTTTATGACCTCTCTGTCTGTCTGCCTGTCTGTCTGTGGTAATAGGAGCCCTATAGTGTCCACATATACAGTTGAAGTCGGAAGTTTACATACACTTAAGTTGGAGTCATTAAAACTAGTTTTTCAACCACTCAACAAATTTCCACAAAACAAATATAGTTTTGGCAAGTCGGTTAGGACATATACTTTGTGCATGACACAAGTAATTTTTCAAACAATTGTTTACAGACAGATTATTTCACTTATAATTCACCTGTATCATAATTCCAGTGAGTCAGAAGTTTACATACACTAAGTTGACTGTGCCTTTAAACAGCTTGGAAAATTCCATAAAATTACGTCATGGCTTTAGAAGCTTCTGATAGATTAATTGACATCAATTGAGTCAATTGGAGTTGTACCTGTGGATGTATTTCAAGGCCTAAACTTTGCTTGACATCATGGGAAAATCAAAAGAAATCAGCCAAGACCTCAGAAAAAATGTGTAGACCTCCACAAGTCTGGTTCATCCTTGGGAGCAATTTCCAAACTCCTTAAGGTACCACGGTCATCTGTACAAACAATAGTACGCAAGTATAAACACCATGGGACCACACAGCCGTCATACCACTCAGGAAGGAGAGGCGTTCTGTCTCCTAGAGATGAACGTACTTTGGTGCAAAAAGTGCAAATCAATCCCAGAACAACAGCAAAGGAGCTTGTGAAGATGCTGGAGGAAACAGGTACAAAAGTATCTATATCCACAGTAAAACGAGTTCTATATCGACATAACCTGAAAGGCCGCTCAGCAAGGAAGAAGCCACTGCTCCAAAACCACCATAAAAAAGCCAGACTATGGTTTGCAACTGCACATGGAGACAAAGATCATACTTTTTGGAGAATTGTCCTTTCGTCTGATGAAACAAAAATAGAACTGTTTGGCTATAATGACCGTCGTTATGTTTGGAGGAAAAAGGGGGAGGCTTGCAAGCCAAAGAACACAATCCCAACCGTGAAGCATGGGGTTGGCAGCATGTTGTGAGGGTGCTGTGCTGCAGGAGGGAATGGTGCACTTCACAAAATAGATGGCATCATGAGGATGGAAAATGATGTGCATATATTGAAGCAACATCTCAAGACATCAGTCAGGAAGTTAAAGCTTGGTCGCAAATGGGTCTTCCAAATGGACAATGACCCCAAGCATGCTTCCGAAGTTGTGGCAAAATGGCTTAAGGACAAAAAAAGTCAAGGTATTGGAGTGGCCATCACAAAGTCCTGACCTCAATCCTATAGTAAATTTGTGGTCAGAACTGAAAAAGTGTGTGCGAGCAAGGAGGCCTACAAACCTGACTCAGTTACACCAGCTCTGTCAGAAGGAATGGGCCAAAATTCACCCAACTTATTGTGGGAAGCTTGTGGAAGGCTACCCGAAACGTTTGACTCAAGTTAAACAATTTAAAGGCAATGCCACCAAATACTAATTGAGTGTATGTAAACTTCTGACGCACTGGGAATGTGATGAAAGAAATTAAACCTGAAATAAATCATTCTCTCTACCACTTCTGACATTTCACATTCTTAAAATAAAGTGGTGATCCTAACTGACCTAAGACAGGGAATTTTTACTCTGATTAACTCTTTAGGGCTAGGGTCCCAGATTTCAGTACCTATGGCTTCCGCTAGATGTCAACAGTCTCTAGACAGTGTTTCAAGCGTTTATCATGGAACAGAGCCGAATAGAAGAAGATTTGGTATGACAAGCCAGGAAATCATTTCTGTCTTGTGCGCGAGGGACCCGGGAGCGCACAGCTCGGTATTTACCTTTTCTATCATTTAGGATATTATCAGTGTGAAATATAATTGCTAATATAGATAAAAGGATACCTAAGGATAAATTATAAATGATGTTTGATTTGTTTGGGTTAAATTGATAGGTATAATTTGAACGCTTTCTCTTCACGGTACAACGGGCGAGTAGACTGTGAATGCTTGGGGGATTATCTGAACATTACATGCCAACCAAACAGAGGTTTATGGATATAATAAATTACTTTTTCTAACAAAAGAACCATGGATTGTCTTGCTTGGACACTTCGGATGCCCTCAGCAGAAGATTATCAAAAGGTAAGCGATTTATTTTAGCTCTTATATGTGTTTTATGAGACCTGCACTGGTTATGGAATTATGCTAATGAATAAAATATGAGAGGTGCTATCCTCAAACAATCAAATGTTGTGCTTTCGCCGTAAAGCCTTTTTGAAATCTGACAACGCTGTGATATTAACAAGACTCTAATCTTTGTAACCATATGCAACACTTGTATATCCATGAATGTTAAATATTACGAATTTCTATTTTGAATTTGCCGAAAACGATCCCGCTCACGGGATTGGGTCCCTAAGAGGTTAAATATCAGGAATTGTGAAAAACTGAGTTTAAATGTATTTGTCTAAGGTGTATGTAAACTTTCACTTCAAATGTATTTCTCTGTTCTCTCCCTCTCCCTCTCTGTTAACAATAATATGCTAACCCTAGCCAGTGATGATCTACTGTAAAAACTGTAGCAGACATTGTCCAGCATGCCTAGGCCTCTATCTGTGCACATGCCTGGATCTGCCCATCATCGCTTTATATTTATATTGAGACCTGTCTGTCTGCCTGTTTAACTGAATGACTGTGGTGATGGTGGTGGTGGTAATGTGGTGCAAGACCAAGTCCATATTATGGCAAGAACAGCTCAAATAAGCAAGAGAAACAACATTCCATCACTACTTTAAGACATGAAGGTCTCTGTGGTACATGAGCAATGGACATTAGACCGATGAAAATCTGTACTTTGGTCTGATGAGTCAAAATGTGCGATTTTTGGTTCCAACTGCCGTATCTACTGTCTCTCCGCTACAGTGTCTATGCTCGTCTACCTTACATATATCTACACTCATGTCTATGCAGATCTACTGTAGATGTATCTACTCACGGCCACTCCGTTGACGAAGGCAGCAAGGGTTGGGGAGAGTCTGGTTCCTCTGCGTCCGTAAACAGAACTGGCGTCATCAGGAGCATACATGTGCTGCAGGACACAGGATAGACAGTAGGGAGAGGTAGAGAGAGAAAACAGATGGACAACATAACTGTTAAAACAACCTGTTTTTCTCCTCTTCCTAACAACACTGTGTCCATATCACGCTGTGCTTCCACACAGCTACACTTGAACTCAATCACCATTGGGACTGTGAGTGACCAATCTTTACAGAGTACATTCCTCCATTCCTGTCCTGACTAAGTGATGACAGAGTGTCTGCCTCTAACAGTTATGTAGTCTGTCAACTGTCTCTGTCTAACCTTAACCCTAGCTCCAGTGACTGTGTGTTGTCTGCAGGCTGTCTCTGCCTCTTACACACTGTTACAACACTGGGCTGGATTCATAGAGCTGTCAGTCAGGGAAAAGCCCTTGCCTCATCACGTTGTGTCCTCTCCTTCATCTGCACTGATGTGCCAACTTGGAAGATTGACATTACTACAAAATATCTGCTTTCACATCAGTTAGGGGTAGGGTGAAGGGTGAAGGGAAGGAGACGAGGAGAAAAGGAAGCTGAAAGATGCTGGTTCAAGTCCCGGGCGACACAGAAATGGGAATGGAACTGAACTAGCAGCTGAGAAGCTGCTCGTCTCTGAGCCCATACACCATCCCCTGTCGTTGGGCCCTTGAGCAAGGCACTTAACCCCACACAATTACTCTGCATCCAGGGGCGCTCTGTGCGGCTGACCCTGTGCCTCTTAACGTGTGTGCGTGTGTAAATCTAGCGGTGTTGGAAAGGCAGAAGACAAGTTTCTGTTGTAACCAATGGACAATAAAGTATCCATTCTATTATCTCACCTGACAGTGTTGTAGGGCCAGCTGGAAGACGTGTGTGGTGCTGCCCAGTAGTCCCACTCCGATGGAGTCCAGAACCATTCTCTTGCTACGGTGGAGTAGGGTGGGGGTCAGATGGTGGGGCTGGACACCCTGGATGAACTGTCCAAAACTGTCCGTCACACTGTCTTCTGAGGATGGACGCTGTATCACTAGAAGAAAGGAGGAGAGGGGGATGGGAGGAAATTAAGAGTGATGACGAGGATGACGAGGATGACGAGGAGAGAAGGAGGAGGGGTGAGGGAGGAGAGGTGGAAAGGGGCAGGAAGAAAGGGGAAGAGGATGAGGAGGGAGGAAAAGGGGGAGAGGTGTTGAAGAGGACGAGGAGAGGGGAGAAGAAGGGAGACGAGGACAGGTGGAGACAGGAATGTTTAAAACCTCCCCAGTATGTTCTAAGCTCAGTTTATTCACGTCTGAACTGAGACGGAGAAACAGAGAAGAGTTAGAGAACCAACACAGCCTATGTCAATGTAGGTCTATGTAGCCTAGGTCTATGTACAGTATAGACCTGACCAACACATCCTGTATAAATAGAACAGAACAGACCAATATTTACTACTGTCAAACATCAGCTTTCTCATATCCAAGCCAGAAAGAATCACTTAGCTAACGTGTTTCTCTGTGTGTGTGTGTGTGTTTGGAGACAGCAGAGAGTACCCAGTACAGAGTAGAGTGCTGAGAGCTTACCGTCCAGGGCAGACTGGTGGAGTCCTCTCAGTGTAGCAGACGTGGGTCTGAAGGATCTCTGACAAACACACAAACAGACAGACAGCAGTATGTTAGTAATACAGAATGAACATAAAACAGCAAAAACACAAAACTTTCAGTTGTTTTCAGTAAAAAAAAAAGATCTGTGTGTTATTTGACGCTTCAGATAACGAGACGAGTACTGACCTAAACAGCATTCGATTGGTGAGTGGTGTATAGCCAGGTGTGGCGTGAGTCATTTAAACAGAATACCCCATGACTACATCAAATGATAAAAAAAAAACACCCGATCATATAAGATGAAAAAGCTTGAGTCTTGAAGTATTCACCATACAGATCACAGACAGACATACATACATACAACTTTATTCTCTCTCGGCTTCTAACCTCACACACTGACGGTTAGTGGAATAGAGAGAGAGCCACATATATCAATGTATGATGAATCAGTTAATGCATGGTGTCCATATTGCTCATATTACAGCCACACACATCACCAACAGTCAACAACATCCTTTCTAGGTCTCTAACCATACACACTGACAGGGAATGGGATAGAGAGAGACCCATACTATAAATATAAATAATTTCATAGAATTCTCATATAGGTTATATGCATGGTGAGTGACCATAGTGACTGGTGCTTACCTGTACTTTGAAGAGCATGTCTGTCTGTCTGTTGTCACTCTCTCTGTGGTTAAATTCTTCCCTCGTTGACTGTCTGTCCTCTGTTTTGTCGTTTTGGGCTCTTCTCTCTGTTTGTCCTCCTTCTCTCAATTCTTCTTTCTCTTCCTGGTAGATCTGTTGGTGAGATGGAGGGATAGATGAATGGATGGATGAAGAGTATATGGAGGAGAGGAGGCAGGTTGTCTCTCAGGTGAAGTCTGTCAGTCTTTTATACTCCAGAGGGTCAGGGAGGGAAGAGGGGGAGGGAGGGCGACAGAGAGGGGCAAGGAAGGGCAGGGAGGGGGGACAGATAAGGGTGGGAGGGGCATACAGGGGGACAGACAGGGGCAGGAAATTCCACAAACAAGAACCTCTACTCCAATAACACGCTGGGATTTTCCCTCACCATCATCATCAGCATCAGGAGGAAGGCATTTTCTTCTTAGGTAAGGTGTGATGTTATACTCATGAGAGACAAAGATCCCTGATACAGGACAGAGAGGGTCATTCCACCGATTTGGTGCCTTTTGAGATGTGTAACTTGATGGGGCAAAACAATTATGCCATAAAGAGCACATGTTGAACCTAATAAAAACAAGTTTTTCCATCTCAAGAGGTTAAATAAAATAAATACTATAGTGAGTGCCTATTACGTGTCAAAAAAAAGTAACAGGGTTGATGATTTCACCTTAAATCAGCCATAAATTCCCTTGTGACAGTGGGATGGAAGCTTGTGTGCAACAGGGAGGGGCAATTGAATGCAAGTAAAAAAGAAAAATAGTATTGTTTAAACATGTGTAGCCTGTTTATCTATGAATAACAGGGTTGACGTGTTATTCTCCACCCACCCAGTTTTTTACCAGAAAAGGGTAAAAAAGAGTAGAACCAGTCCACCTGCTTTTACACTATTATTTGACTATTAGATGTTCAATGTCTCTTTTGAAAAAAAAATCAGTTCAGATGACCGGGTTGATCTTAAAATGAGGGCTTGGTTTATTCGATTTTTTTTACCTTTATTTCACTAATCTTCCGAACTTACATTGTCAAAGCAACAAAATAACTAGGGCTTTACAGATGGAAGATGGCGCCGAAAGCCCCTAAGCACATTTTTTTTTTTACAAGAATTTCACTACACCCGCAATAACATCTGCTAAACATGTGTATGTGACCAATACAATTCGATTGTGACAATGATAGTAAAAACTTGGAGAAATGTTGGTGTCAAGTGGGTTAAAAAGTAACAGAGTGCAGAGAGAGACATGTACAATTTGGAATTTGGGCACTTTAGCAAATCTATTAATATAAACAAATCTGATTGATTGAATTCTCCATGTGGTCTATATTAAAGTGCACGTCATTAAATATAAATGGCTTTTAAAATGCAATATTGGTGCACATTTTCTACTTAAAAGATCAGTGCAGTCAAAAACTGGATTTTCCTGTGTTTTATATACACTGAGAGTACAAAGCCCTTTCCATGACATAGACTAACCGGTTTGAGTGTGTCAATAAATGCAGCACTGCTGTGTATTTTAAACTCAACAGTTTCCCGTGTGTATCAAGAATGGTCCACCACCCAAAGGACAACCAACCAACTTGACGCGACTGTGGGAAGCATTGAACACCGTTTAGAGTCCATACCTGACAAATTGAGGCTGTTTTGAGGGCGAAAAAGGGGGTGCAACTGTTTGTAAATAAGAATTTGTTCTTAACTGACTTGCCTAGTTAAATAAAGGTTAAATAAAAAAATAAAAAAATAACTCACTGTTAAGGTGTACCTAATGTTTTGTACACTCAGTGTATATTTTCAGTCTGAGATCGGAATAATACTGTGAAGTTCTGAAAGGTATGATAATGCCCTTTTAGTGAACTGTTTGAAACCTGTTTTGGTGGGATGGAGTTTTGGCCTGCCTGTTGACATCACCAGATGGTAAATTAGTTAATAGACCAATAAGAAAGAGAGTTGCAAACATCTCTGCCAATAGCACAATTTCAGTTTTCCCCTTCCCACTTCCATACAGTCCTAGCAACATTTCTGCTAAAGAAATTTGCTAAGAAGCATTTTTTTTATATTTTTCACAATTTTAATTGAAAACAATCACATAAAAATGGCTGCATTGGATCTTTTAATATCAAAGGGACACAAAAGGCACTCATTTAATGGAACAACCCAGGTAAGGTGTGATGTCACCTCTCAAGGGGTAAAGGGGGTAAGGCCGGAAGAACTCCTCGAGCTCCTCCCACTCTCAGGATGGGATGTTTATGTTGATAAACTTTCCTCCAGAACATCTGGCAAGCAACATCTTCTCTCTCTGTCTGATCAAACTCATCTGAGCATCATCATCATCATCATCATCATCAGCTAGTAGTGGCAGCAGCCTCCTATCCCTCTAGGCAGCAGCCTCCCATCTCTCTAGGCAGCAGCCTCCTATCTCTCTAGGCAGCAGCCTCCTATCTCTCTAGGCAGCAGCCTCCTATCTCTCTAGGCAGCAGCCTCCTATCTCTCTAGGCAGCAGCCTCCTATCTCTCTAGGCATGCTGTACACTGGCTCCATCCAGTCACCCTTACTGTACTGTGGCTCCTGTGTTTGTTATTGGGAGTGGGTGGATATGAGACTCAGCACCTATCTGACACAACAGCAAGAACAAAGAGTAGAGTTAGTCATTGTGATAGTGATCATGATGGATGAATGGATGGATTGGTTAGAGTACCTGCCAGAATGTTTTCCACCCCGAGCGCCTGTACTCCGGTTCTAGTGGTGTTGAAGTTCTGCAGTAGAACCAGGAATGCACTGATCCCATTGGATAACATGCCCAACACCCCCAGCTCACCATAGAAACTGGCATGAAAACCATCAGAGGTTGCCATGGCGTCTGTCGTTTTAGCTACAGCTGTAAAACAACACAGAAAGTAATAATATTATGTGAACATGAGAGAGGACAGCGAAGAAAAAATAAAAGAGAGACGGATGAATGATGAACATACAAGCTATTCAGTACCCTATTATTCCAGCATCAGTCTGGGTTGAAGTGTTTAACTACAAGGCTCTAGGCTGGGGTCCCAAATGGCACCCTATTCCCTATGGGGCCTTGTCAAAAGTAGTTCACTATATAGGGAATAGGGTGCCATTTGGGATGCAACCCTAGACTGGTGTGGTTGGCTGGTCTGTCTGGCAACACTCTCCTCGAACCCACGGCTAAGTCTACCTCTTGCTCTAAATTTAAACCCAATATTGGCTCATTCCTGTCCTGACAGTTTCCTTATTCTGTGGAATGGAAATAAAGTATAAATGTGTTTTAGTATAAATGTGTTTTGGACAATAAACACCCAGGGGATATATTTGCAGAGATGATGATGTCACTGGCCCAGTCATGGAGGATACATGCTATGTTGACTGGGACAGATGAATTGACACAGGTCCTACCCAGACAGAGAAAAACAGGCATCATTGGAGCTTACTGTCTAGAAAGGGCTCAGGTTAAGATTCAGCTCGATACTTCATGTTATCACTGAACATAATGATCACGTCGCCGACTATATGAAAAACAGTAACCTACACTTTTTTTTTAAATCAAAACATTTGTGAATTACCACATCCCTCCATGACTTTCTCTCTCTTACTCACTTTTCCCCTCCCTCTCTCTCCCTCCTCCCCTTCCTTATTCAGCACAGTAATCCCTCTCAGAGAGCCCAGCAGTACCTCTCTACTCCCTGTCCTACCTAGTGTGTTTTAGGTGGTTGTTCAACATCACTAACAGTGGTGTGTGTTTGCAGGTGTTCACCTGATCCTGATAGGTGGAGTGTGCCAGCTGATTTCCCCCAAACCAATCACAACCAACTTGATCCTGTCACATGACCTGATGGGCAGCATGACAATGCCCACTTCTTTCATAACCAATCTATCCCTGTCAGCGGAACTCCCTTACATCCTCCTCTCCTTCCTGTTGGCCTTCTGCGCAGCCACGGTAAATGCCATCGTGTTTGACGCCATCGCGCTGACTCTGCTGTTCAAGGCTGTGGTATTGGGAGTGTCCTCAGCCTGGCCACTGATTGTCTCCGGTATTCTAGAACTCCTCATCCTCCTTTTTGCCGTGTACGGCAGTGCCGCCATGCTGGTGAAAGGCCTGGCACAGCGCTACATCCTGAAAGATTTAGGCACCCCCCTGTTTATCATGCTCTTACTGGGGACCAATCAAATCCCTTTGGCCAGTGCTCAGAGCCTGGGACAGGAAAGAAGAACACGAAGTACACTGAACCGCAGGCGTTCTGTTTTATTTTTTGAGACACCGTGTCTCCTTTCATCCTTCTGTTCTACAGCTTCGGCTACGTCACATCCTTCTCCCAGGGGGCCGTGTGGGTGTCCATCCTCTCTGCTGCTCAGCTCCTCTGCAGCTACTAAGCTCACCTGCGCCATGACGGCTACCTGGTCACCTAGGCTGGACTGCACGCCAACTACTGGCTGACCAAGGCGTGGGAGGAGTTTGTGTTGACGCCCGTGATCGTGTCGGTGCCGGAGGGAAAGGTGGCTGCTGGGATACAGTCGATGGTTGGTGAATGGTTCTTTGTGACCGCGGTGCTGTTCCTCCTAGTGGTGAGTCTGAGTAACAACGCCCTGGAAGTTGCCCACAATGCATTGTTCCTGCTGCTGTCCATCTCCACTGTCCCCCAGATTCCCCTCCAGAGGCACTACATGTTCTTCTGGGTTTCCTGCTCCCTGTCTGCCCGCGCCTTGCTTTATGGGAAGTTCTGCCGCCTCATCAATTCAATTTCTGAGAAGATTCTGATCCCTGTGGGTCCTCAGCTCGTCTCCTCTTACTGCCTCCGCTTCGTCCTGTGATGCTGATGTTCCCCGGGGAAACTTCAGGGGGCGCTGTCATCATCACCACCGACCATTCAGAACACTGACACTCTATTCTACCTGACCAATAGGTTGGTAGCTCTCTCGGCGCTCCACTTGGCCTTGTCCTGTCAGCGGTTGGTGTTACTGCGGCTGAGCATTCCATGGGTGCTGGTGTTGGGAACAGTGGTACAGGGGTTGGTCAGCAGACTGCAGGTCAGGGGAGGACAGAGGTTTGGGTCGGTCATCCCATCCTTCATCCCATCCTTGTCTGGGCTACATGGACATGGTATCACTTCTCGGGTACACAGTTGACTTGTGCTGCCTCCTAAATGACACCCAATTCCCTATATAGGGCTCTCGTCAAATGTAGTGAACTTTAAAGGGAATAGGGTACCATTTGGGACGTACCCTGAAAGATTAGAATACTTTATTATCCATTAGGTTTACACAAAACGAAAATGTATCTTTGGCACTGACATGCACACACATTTCACACATTGACAGATCCTAACAGGAATAATGTGCCTTTAAGTTTAGCCTAAATCATACAATAATGTCAAAAGGAGATTTGCAGCAAAATTTGTCAGTGTTGCTCTTATTGTTGTCATCTCCAGGCTCTGTGACCTGTTTAGTACCCAGTACTCTCTTGTCCCTTTTCAGGCCTCATGCTACAGATCTCTCCAGCAGGGTCCTTAGGGTTCACAGCTGGAGTCATTGTTTTTCTGGTCATGAACGCTTTCCTCATGCTCATCGGTCAGTCGCTACATGAAATGACCAAAATCTACCTCTTCACCTGCTTCAACCGATAAAAAGAGTGAAAACTGAGGTTGTGTTTGACACCCTATTCCTTATACCCCTATAGGCCTCGGTAAAAACGAATGCTTCACCATATAGTGCAGGGACCATCAACTATATTCAGCCGAGGGTTGATTACAAATAATTTGTAGACTGCACAATAATTTGTAGACCGCAGGAAGCCCAAACAGATATAACATTTGACTAAAACATAGTCATTTCTATACGATCACATATATCTCTCTGTTATGCGTGGGAATACTTTGGAACAGATTTCCAAAATTAAAATCACTTGGAGCTGATTTGAGTGTGTTTTTACAGTCTTTTATGTCCAACAAATAATTTTGCTCAAAAATGTTAGGGGCCAAATAAAATCACCTGTGGGCTGCCATTTGGGAACTGCCACTCCCATCACTCTTACGGACTAGGACCACAGGGGAAGCGTATGAGCTAGAGCTCGCTTGATGATCCCTAACCTCTTCGTACTGTGTAGGAGGAATGCGGTGGTAGGGCTGTGTTACTGGTGTGTCTTCAACCAAATTAATATTGTGCTTGACTTTATCAGTGTAACCCAGGTCCTCATCCTGGAATGCAAACACGTCTGAGTAACTGGCCAAAAGACCAGCTAGCGCGGCTTGTTCTTCCTGTGTCCCACCGATATGTACACTGTCCAATATCAACTGAACGTCACTGTCAGATGTTTGACCTTTTCTGTCAACAGTCACTTCTTCTGTCGGCAGAGATACACTCGAACCCCACCTTACATTGATCACTGTCAACACACTCAACTTGAGTCAGAATGCCAAGTCGGGTCCTAGGGTTCTTCCACACATCCTCCTGAGAGAAATGTACAACTTGAACTGGAAAGCAATGACTCTTTGACTCCACAAGTGTGGGAACGACCAGGAGACCACCTGGCAACGGTGTGTTAGCTGGCTACAACAGCATCTTAGTGCTGTCTCCCAAGAGAGTTTGATGTCCCCTTGGATAGACCGTGGCTATGGAAGACACAGGTACATGTATAGTATCCCTACCAGACACACTGCGTCTGAAGACTTTTCAATTACATCACATTTCTGTACTCGCTGAAAGGCTTCTCTCCAATCAGAATCCAACTCACAGCCTAGAGTTGTCTCAAACTCAGCATGGACTAGTTGTCTGCATCTGCTGATGATGTTCATTCCAAGGAGACCTGGTACTGTAGTCTGTGACTGCTGAGGATCTTTGACTACCAGGAAGCCACACCCGGGTAAAGTTGTCCTTATGGTCTCTACGTCTAACTCAAGGTAACCTAGGTAAGGGATGTCCTACCCGTTAGCTGTAGTTACCTTAAGCCATCCTGCTGTAGAAAGCATGCCTTCACCTTCCCCTAATAAGTGTTCTCTGAAGAATGACTCATGGATAGTAATATTGTTGTATGGTGGTATTATACATTTTGTATTGTAGACATGTAGTGGGGTAATAATTCTATATGATGTACTGTTTTATATGTTGTGTATGTAATGTAAGTGCCTTAATGTGTTTGGACCCCAGGAAGAGTAGCTGCTGCCTTGGGGGTCCCTAATAAATACAAATACTCATCTTTAAAACAAAAGCAATTTAGGTCAAAATAGTTAATATTAACAAAAGAATTAGAAGGACAAACAGTGAAAATAGATAGCCGATACCATAGAGGCACAGAATAAGTTAGAGGTAAAACAAAAATGAAGGATCTTATTTAAGAAAGATAAAGTGTAATATATTATAACAATAAAGTGAACTGGATGGAATATGGGGGAAAATGCACCAAATTATTTTTTAATCTTCAACATAGAAATGCTACCAAAAATGTTTTACTGAAACTTGTTACCAATGACAGAGTCACCCATGATTCACCAAACAATATTTTCCGTCTCCTCCATCTCCACTACCAAAGTTCATTCTATGGATTGTTTTAATTTTAATAATGTAAAATTAACAGCTGTACAGAATGAAACTACAGAGGAGGAAAACTGAACAAGTTCCACAGACATGTGACTAACAGAAATTGAATAATTTGTCCCTGAACAAAGGGGAGCTCAAAATCTAAAGTAACAGTCCGTATCTGGTGTGGCCACCAGCTGCATTAAGTACTGCAGTGCATCTCCTCCTCATGGACTGCACCAGATTTGCCAGTTCTTCCTGTGAGATGTTACCCCACTCTTCCACCAAGGCACCTGCAAGTTCCCAGACATTTCTGGGGGGAATGGCCCTGCACTCATCCTCCGATCCAACATGTCCCCGACGTGCTCAATGGGATTGAGATCCGGGCTCTTCGCTAGCCATGGCAGAACGCTGACATTCCTGTCTTGCAGGAAATCACACACAGAACGAGCAGTATGGCTGGTGGCATTGTCATGCTGGAGGGTCATTTCAGGATGAGCATGCAGGAAGGGTACCACATGAGGGAGGAGGATGTCTTCCCTGTAACGCACAGCATTGAGATTGCCTGCAATGACAACAAGCTCAGTCCGATGATGCTGTGACACACCGCCCCAGACCATGACGGACCCTACATCTCGAAATCGATCCTGCTCCAGAGTACAGGCCTCGGTGTAATGCTCATTCCTTCAACGATAAACGCAAATCCGACCATCACCCCTGGTGAGACAAAACCGCAACTTGTCAGTGAAGAGCACTTTTTGCCAGTCCTGTCTGGTCCAGCGACGGTGGGTTTGTGCCCATAGGCGACATTGTTGCCGGTGATGTCTGGTGAGGACCTGCCTTACAACAGGCCTACAAGCCCTCTGTCCATCCTCTCTCAGCCTATTACTGACAGTCTGAGCCCTGATGGAGGGATTGTGCGTTCCTGGTGCAACTTGGGCAGTTGTTGTTGCCATCCTGTACCTGTCCCGCAGGTGTGATGTTCGGATGTACCGATCCTGTGCAGGTGTTGTTACACGTGGTCTGCCACTGCGAGGACGATCAGCTGTCTCCCTGTAGCACTGTTTTAGGCGTCTCACAGTACGTACATTGCAATTTATTGCCCTGGCCACATCTGCAGTCCTCATGCCTCCTTGCAGCATGCCTAAGGCATGTTCACGCAGCTGAGCAGGGACCCTGGGCATCTTTCTTTTGGTGTTTTTCAGAGTCAGTAAAAAGGCCTCTTTAGTGTCCTAAGTTTTCATAACTGTGACCTTAATTGCCTAATGTGGGTAAACTGTTAGTATCTTAACGACCGTTCCACAGGTGCACGTTCATTAATTGTTGATGGTTCATTGAACAAGCATGGGAAACAGTGTTTAAACCCTTTACAATGAAGATCTGTAAAGTTATTTTGATTTTTACGAATTATCTTTGAAAGACAGGGTCCTGAACAAAGGACATTTCTTTTTTTGCTGAGTTTATAAAGATAAAACTTGGAGGCCCTTTACACTTCAGTGTAGTAATGCAAAAATTTGGGAAAAATGCATAGCGCATAGAATGAAAAGGTATCGTTGAATATTATTCATCCTAATCAGACAGGTGTTTAACCTGGACAATACATTGGAAATAAGTACTGGAAACAATAGAACACAATGACAAATCTGGGAAACCAGGCCTGGTATTCATAGCTGACTTTGAAAAGGCTTTTGATAAAGTATGACTGGAATTTATTTATAAATGCCTGGAATATTTCAATTTTGGAGAATCTCTTATACAATGGGTTAAAGTTATGTATACTGTAGTAACCCTATGTCACGCCCTGACCGGTAGGAGCCTTTTATGTCTCCTTTTGGTTTGGTCAGGGTGTGATTTGGGGTGGGCATTCTATGTTATAGTTTTTGTATTTCTTTGTTTTGGCTGAGTGTGGCTCTCAATCAGGGACAGCTGTCTATCGTTGTCTCTGATTGGGAACCACACTTAAGCAGCTATTTTTCCCTCCAGCTTTGTGGGAGGTTGACTCTGTTGAGGTGTGTGTACTGTTGATGCTACACCTGTTTTGATCTTCGTTTGTTTTGTATTTGAGTGAGTTGACGAAATAAAGATGTTTAACTCCACCCGGCACGCTGCGCCTTGGTCCATCTCTGAAGATCGTGACACCCTATGTGTAAAATATTAAGTAATGGGTACTTCTCAGTAAGTATTAAACTGTAAAATAAGGTTGTCCACTGTCGGCGTATCTATTTATTATGACCTTCGAAATGTTAGCTGTTAAAGATCTAACAATAATATCAAGGGTCTAGAAAACCAGCACTTAAAAACATGGTGTCATTGAACGCTGATGATTCATGTTTTCTTTCAAATCCACAATTAGAATCCCTCCACAGCCTCATAGAGGATCTAGATACTTTTTCTAACCTCTCTGGATTACAACCAAATTACGATAAATGTACCATATTACGTATTGGATCACAAAAAATTAAACTTTTACATTGACGTGTAGTTTACCAATAAAACGGTCTGACGGTAATAGGGACATACTCGGTATTCGTACCCAGAAAGAAATAAATTATTTCACTACAATCGATTTTAATAGAAAGTTAGCAAAAATATATAAATCTTGCTACTTTGGAGAGGAAAATATTCATATATTTGTGTAAAAACCACCCTGATTAACTCTTTAGTCATATCCCAGTTTACCTATTTGCTTATGGCCTTGCCTACACCCAGCTATTTGTTTTTTAAATTATATGAGCAAAAAATATTGAATTTTATTTGGAACGGCAAGCCATACAAAATTAAACTGGCCTATTCATATAAATTATTTCTGCTCTTTAATTACTTGGTACTTTTATTTCTTATTCTTATCCATATTTTTTTACAACTGCATTGTTGGTTAGGGGCTCTTTAGTAAGCATTTCACGGTAAGGTCTACACCTGTTGTATTTGGCGCATGTGACTAATACAATTTGATTTGAATTCAGAGGGCAGAAATTATTACATGTTAAGCATTAGACCTCTCACGAAAGATTTCAGTCATACAAAAGTAATACTTAAATCCGAACTGGTTCTCTAACAGATTAGTAAGAATGTCTCACCCCTTGTTCAAGAATGCCCTTTTTCCCTTTATTCAGATTACCACCTCTCACTTTGGTTGTTTGGAAAATAAGTAATGTACAAAATATCACTATTTTTAAAACAAGCCATATAATGTTGGTTTGATTTTCAGTTTAATCCACCAGAAAAGACAAAACAAATGATACAACAAATATTATAGTTAAACTCAAATACACTAATATATGTTTTTTTTCACTATAATCTTTGAAAATTATATCATAAATAGGACTTGTTGAGGAGTTATGTCACACATGCTGCTAACAAAAATATATGGAAATGTCTGCTCTACCAAAACTACAACCAACTAATTGCAGCATTACCTCAAAAATGTGGAAGGGGGAAAAAGTAAGGAACTTGTCTGTCGACCCTGCATTAAAGACCAAAATTGGTTAACGAAAATTGTGAATAATGAATCAAAAAGTACACCAGTTTCATTTAAGGACAAAAAATGTACAGCTGTGCCATCTAGTTTGCAAAATAGTTGGGAAGAGATTTTCGATGTACCAATTCCATGGCACATGGTTTATGAGCTGATACACAAAATGAAGCCGGATTCAAAACTTAGAATTTTCCAATTTAAATTATTATACAAAATTCTTGCAACCAATACAATGTTATATATATGGGGGACACAACCATCCCAGCTCTGTAGATGTTTCTTTGGTACTGTCCATGTGTAGCTTGTTTTTGGTCGCAGGTTCAGGAATGGCTGAAGAATAGAAAAATGTACCTGGAGCTAACTAGCAAATAGCACTGCTGGATGATTTGAAAAGTCATAGTCAGTCGATCAATAATATAATACTTTTAGCAAAAAAGGTTATCTTTAATATAAAATCCGTAGAAACTATGAGAATAGAAAGGTTGTGATATGGAACAAGATCAATCCTACCTGGATGCCTGATAAGCGGAACAAGAGGAGGGTGTTCCTGGAGCAGCTGGGAAAGGCACTTGTAACCCCACACATTCAAAGAAGAGCGCACCTCCCCCGCACAGCAGCCTCTGCAGCGCTTGTGAAAGCTGTTCAGGGGGTTGAATCTTGTCCTGATCCACCTGAGGCTGCAGCTGGGGCAGGCACGTGGAGGAGATGCCAATTCTGCACCCCAAAAAAGGACTGTAAAACAAATACTATGTGCTGCACATGTGAGAAATACATATACAACGTCCATGCACACACACTTGCATACTGTCCTACATGTGCTAATTGGAGTTGATTGATTCATGTTCTTCACGTTTTTGTTTTGCATCTATTATATTATTTTATTATTATTTATTGTTGTTGTTTATACACCTTGTGGGTGGGGGCAATGGTTTTAAAAAATGGGAGAAGACTAGTATTTTTTAGTTGAATTCCTCATTATACAGTATATAAGAATATATCACTATGTTGCCAAAAAAGTTCAAGACTTATTGTTTCCCTTCAATAAAATGCATTCAAACTACTTTCTGCACATTTCTGCTACTTTGTTATACAAGTGCTATCTCTTGCTAAAAAATATGTTTACACCTATGCAGTACCTTTAGCAATAATAATAAACCTCTACTTTAGTAAAGAAAACAATTATCTCAGGTGTGTTGTAATAAAAACGAGTAGTGTCCACTGATTAAAGGCATTCTTTCTGCATTGAGAAGAGAGAGAACCCAGATATTTACAAAGTTTGTGATGAAGGACAGGTTATGTCTTCATGCAAAATAGATTTGGGTTTAAAATTCAATTAAGCTGCTTTATTTTAGGGGTTTAGTGAAGGCGGGTCATTTTTTACCCTTAGGACAAGGGCAGTGAACAGAATGTTGACTACACAAGGGTTAATACATTTGGAAAAATTTCTAAAAACCTGTTTTTTGCTTCGTCATTATGTGGTATTGATGAAAAAAATACATATTTAATACATTTTAGAATAAGGCTGTAACGTAACAAAATGTGGAAAAAGGGGTCTAAATACTTTCCGAAGGTACTGTCATTGTTTAAATCTATTTCACATTAAAACTCAACTATACTTTCTTCTTCTACTTTCCGTCTTAATTATGAATGAACAAGTCTCAAGAATCAGCCTAAAATAAGTTGTATCCACTACAAGACCCAGCATCTGAAGAGATAAAAACCACATTAATAAATAGAACATTATTAAAGGATCTCTATGTATAAAATGATGTAAAGTTTGCAGAACTATGGAGTAGGGTCTAGTTTTAGAGGATGCTGTACATGCTGCTTCATACAACCTGCCTAGTTCGTCAACTGGAAAGCAATTCTCATTTGCAATTACTTCTGGACAAGAGGAAGCACAGATATGATAATTGAAACCTTCACATTCAAAATGGTCTCCAATACAATTGGGTCATTCCAGTAGAGATCTGAGGTGAATTTTGAAATTGGTTTACAAAATCATCAGTATATACATTTATAAATTCTAATAAATTGCAAGGGAAAATAATACAAATCGTGTCATTTCAATTTTGGAGATAAATTGTTTGGAATGTGTATAACTCCCATATCAATCCATGCATTCATTTGGAGGTTCATGTAGGCTGTAAAACGTCACGATAATTTTATTCCATAATAAATCAATAAATAATAATTAATTTACATCCACCACTCAGAATGGTCTCCAACAGAGTTGGGACATTCCAATGGGTCTCTGAGCTGGGGTTCTAATAGCAGCTAGCCAGGACCTAACCTCCTGAAGCTTCCTACCAAGTCACTCCACCCAAAAGCTAGCTATTCGGCAGCGCAAGTAGGGACACTTCAGGCTGAGGAGTGAGTTTCACATATGACCTTCTGCTACAGAAGCACTTCAAAAGAACTCTGACATGCCAAAAGCTCTGAGGTGGGATTCTGAGGTGTGGCTGTAATGTCCTGTCTACAAAACACAAAACAGGATACTTATTCTTAGAATACTTGAGGGTTCTGGGGAAAACTGGGAATTCTATATATACTAACAGTCTCTCTCTCTGTTTTCATAAGAAGCGTATTGAGTTGCAGGGTTTTGATTTACAGGGTTTTTCACAGTAGTGTGGGTGGGGCATTGGAGCACAAATGCAGACAAACGCTGTTCAACTCTCCAACAAAGCCTACTGTTCACCCTCTGAATGGAGAGGTGGTGTTTATGGTGTGTTGAACTAAGCAGAGTAACTCGACCCTGTGGGAGCCCCTAGATATGATATTATTAATGTAGTTCCCCTGATATAGATAGATGGATCTGTCCGTGACCCCTGAATTTTATTATCAACAAATACAACAGACCAAGGACTGACATTAAGGGTCGCCCTATTGCCTGGGGCAAGTGAACTGAGCGGACGTGCAAGTTGAACCTGCTTGGAGGTTACCCCACTGGGCAGGTGGGGTTTTGTTGCAAAGAATTCCAGTTGCCTAAAACAAATATCTGGTTATTTCCCTATTGTTTAAGTGAAAGACAGACAATTTTGCAGTCGGGCAAGTTGAGCCTGCTACATGTGTATGCTGTGTACAGTGCCTACTATTGCACAGGTTGTACATGATGATACCATTGCCAAGAACCTCTTTCACTCCTTAGAACATCTCTCACCCCTTTCTGACCCCTCAGAACCTCTCCCACCCCTCTCTCACCGCCAGAGGAGGCTGGTGGGAGGAGATCTAAGAGGATGGGCTCATTGTAATGGCTGGAATAGAATAAATGGAGCATTTTCAAACACATCAAACATGAAAAACACGTTTGACTCCATTCCATTTATTGCATTCCAGCCATTACAATGAGCCCGTCCTCATATAGCACCTCTCACCAGCCTCCTCTGCTTACTCCTCAGATGGAGACATATTCCACTTTAAAGGATGGAGTGAGAATGAACACTTGATTGCGGGAAATGTCCATGGCTAGGGCCAACAAATAACTCCTGTTTGACCAGTCTTTAAACAGCTATAAGGTGATTAGGTGGTGCAGTTTCTGGAATTAGGTGAAAAGGTGTCAACACAGTTTCATGATGTATGTGATGGTATCTCTCTTCACAGGTACCAGTCTTTCTCACATCAAGATTAGCCTCCCTATCAACACGTTTTAGGTAAGTGAGAAACATAAAATAAGATAACAGCAGTAAGGAAAGTATAGGTACAAAGGAGAGGATCAAATCAAAAATCCAATCAAATTTATATAAAGCCCGTTTCACATCAGCAGATGTCACAAAGTGCTTCTGCAGAAACCCAGCCTAAAACCCCGAAACAGCAAGCAATGCAGATATAGACGTATGGTGGCTAGGAAAAACTCCCTAGAAATGCAGGAACCTAGGAAGAAACCTAGAGAGGAACCAGGCTCTTCGGAGTGGCCAGGCTTCTTCTGGCTGTGTCGGGTGGAGATTATAAAATATTCTATGTTTGTCAAAAGAGATGAGAAGGTTGCTCTGGGGAAATACCCAGCAGGCATAACAAAGGATGGACATACCTCCTTGTAAGATGAATGACAGACACAGTTACTGACATCATTTTTCACTTGTATTTTTAAATATAACCAGGCAAGTCACTTAAGAAGAAATTTTTATTTACAATGACTGCCTACCGTGGAACAATGGGTTATCTGCCATGTTCAGTGGCAGAACGACAGAATTTTACCTCTAAGATTCGATCCAGAAACCTTTCAGTTACTGGCACAACGCTCTAACCACTAGGCTACCTGCCACCCCTTGTGTCATTCATCTTCAACCATCCTGAGCATCAAGAATGGTCATCAAAATTATTTATGTAGGTTTTACTTGATGATGCCATCCTATGAGCCTCTTTCACCCCTCACAAACTATTTCACCCCTCAGAGCGTCTCTCACCCCTCTCTCATGGAGATTCCTTAACGAAGCTTGTGAATGAATGCTCAGAGATTGCCCCATTTGGCAGGTGATTTCTTGCAAAGCACTCCAGTAGCCTAAAACTGATATATCTAGTTCTTCCCCATTGTTTAAGTGAAAGACAGACAATATGATGGCATTTACTGCTGTCAGAAGTCTCTGTGTAGCAGGTAGGCAGAGTCAGGCGCAGGACAACGGAGATGAGTAAATAACGTATCTTTACTCAAATAACAAACTACCAAATTGGCTAGTAAAATCCAAGCTCACAATAAAAAGAACATCTAACATATAACAAACATGCACAAAACCATGAGGGAAACAGAGGGTTTAAATAAGGAACAAATAATTAAGTGATTGGAAACCAGGTGTGTATAATGAAGACAAAAACATAGAAAATTAAAAGTAGATTGGCGGTAGCTAGAAAACCGGGGACATTGACCTCCGAAAGCCGCCCGAACAAGGAGAGGGACCAACTTCGGCTGAAGTCGTGACAACTGCAGTCGGGCAAGTTGAGCCTGCTACCTGTGTATGCTGTGTACAGTGCCTGGTGAAAGTCTACACAACTATTGCATAGGTTCTACATGATTATACCATTAACAAGAACCTCTAACACCCCTCAGAACCTCTCACCCCTTTCTGACACGCCAGAGCCTCTCTCACCCCTTTCTGACCCATCAGAACCTCTCCCATCCCTCTCTCACCATAGGCTTACAAAGATTTGTAGTTGAACAAGGTGTTCAGTGTATATATATTTTCTCTACTTGACATGAAAACTTGTGACTCGGCTTGACTTGCTCTTAGAAAGTCGACTTGGACTTGACTCGAGTCTTGACCCTCTCTACTTGGGACTCAACTTGAGACTCAGACCTTGTAACTTGAGACTTACTTGTGACTCGAATAATAGTGACTTGTTACCACCTCTGCCTCCCTCAACCCTCAGAACCTCTCTCACCCCTCAGAGCCTCTCTTACCCCTCTCTCACCCCTCTGATGAAGATTCCTTAACAGATGCTGCGAAGGAATATAAGGACTGAGTACAGCAGTAAAGAAACAATTAGGAGAGAATGAAAAGTGAATCTGGGGAAATGGCCATGTTCAACAAAGAACTCCTCTTGTGTGTGCTTAACCAGTCTTCACACGGGTAGAGTAGAAGAGGTAGAGTAAAGACAACAAAGGACTGTTGTTTAACCAGCCTTAACTGATACCACAGTTTCATGATGAGTTTACCTGAAAGATGTACTTCCTTATAGCATGAGTGATGTCACTGTTATCACTCTTCACTGGCATCTATCTTCTCCCTCCATTACGTGAAGATACTATTCCCAAGAGCCTCTCTCATTGCCAATAATGTCAATCTTGAAAATGTATTACAGATGCGTGAAAGCAACAAAATATGACTACAATTTCCTGGCTCTTGATAGGCCCGTCTCAGTTTACTGCTTCTGGACCTATCAGTTAGGTAATAACCAGTGAGTCAGTGGCCTGTTTGTTTCTAGATGTAATTGACGGTCAAATGAAATGATTTCAATAAAGCAAATCTAAAACGCAGACAATACAGTTGAAGTCGGAAGTTTACATACACTTAGGTTGGAGTCATTGAAACTAGTTTTTCAACCACTCCACAAATGTCTTGTTAACAAATTATAATGTTGGCAAGTCGGTTAGCACATCTACTTTGTGCATGACACAAGTCATTTTTCAAACAATTGTTTACAGACAGATTATTTCACTTATAATTCACTGTATCACAATTCCAGTGGGTCAGAAGTTTACATACAGTGGGGAAAAAAAGTATTTAGTCAGCAAACAATTGTGCAAGTTCTCTCACTTAAAAAGATGAGAGAGGCCTGTAATTTTCATCATAGGTACACTTCAACTATGACAGACAAAATGAGGAAAAAAAATCCAGACAATCACATTGTAGGATTTTTAATGAATTTATTTGCAAATTATGGTGGAAAATAAGTATTTGGTCACATACACACAAGCAAGATTTCTGGCTCTCACAGACCTGTAACTTCTTCTTTAAGAGGCTCCTATGTCCTCCACTCATTACCTGTATTAATGGCACCTGTTTGAACTTGTTATCAGTATAAAAGACACCCGTCCACAACCTCAAACAGTCACACTCCAAACTCCACTATGGCCAAGACCAAAGAGCTGTCAAAGGACACCAGAAACAAAATTGTAGACCTGCACCAGGTTGGGAAGACTGAATCTGCAATCAACTGTGGGAGCAATTATTAGGAAATGGAAGACATACAAGACCACTGATAATCTTCCTCGATCTGGGGCTCCACGCAAGATCTCACCCCGTGGGGTCAAAATGATCACAAGAACGGTGAGCAAAAATCCCAGAACCACACGGGGGGACCTAGTGAATGACCTGCAGAGAGCTGGGACCAAAGTAACAAAGCCTACCATCAGTAACACACTACGCCGCCAGGGACTCAAATCCTGCAGTGCCAGACGTGTCCCCCTGCTTAAGCCAGTACATGTTCAGGCCCGTCTAAAGTTTGCTAGAGAGCATTTGGATGATCCAGATGAGGATTGGGAGAATGTCAGATGAAACCAAAATATAACTTTTTGGTAAAAACTCAACTCGTCATGTTTGGAGGACAAAGAATGCTGAGCTGCATCCAAAGAACACCATACCTACTGTGAAGCATGGGGTGGAAACATCATGCTTTGGGGCTGTTTTTCTGCAAAGGGACCAGGACGACTGATCCGTGTAAAGGAAAGAATGAATGGGGCCATGTATCGTGAGAATTTGAGTGAAAACCTCCTTCCATCAGCAAGGGCATTGAAGATGAAACGTGGCTGGGTCTTTCAGCATGACAATGATCCCAAACACACCGCCCGGGCAACGAAGGAGTGGCTTCGTAAGAAGCATTTCAAGGTCCTGGAGTGGCCTAGCCAGTCTCCAGATCTCAACCCCATAGAAAATCTTTGAAAGTCCGTGTTGCCCAGCGACAGCCCCAAAACATCACTGCTCTAGAGGAGATCTGCATGGAGGAATGGGCCAAAATACCAGCAACAGTGTGTGAAAACCTTGTGAAGACTTACAGAAAACGTTTGACCTCTGTCATTGCCAACAAAGGGTATATAACAAAGTATTGAGATAAACTTTTGTTATTGACCAAATACTTATTTTCCACCATAATTTGCAAATAAATTCATAAAAAAATCCTACAATGTGATTGTCTGGATTTTTTTTCCTCATTTCGTCTGTCATAGTTGAAGTGTACCTATGATGAAAATTACAGGCCTCTCTCATCTTTTTAAGTGAGAGAACTTGCACAATTGGTGGCTGACTAAATACTTTTTTTCCCCACTGTACAATAAGTTGACTGTGCCTTTAAACAGCTTGGAAAATTCCAGAAAATTATGTCATGGCTTTAGAAGCTTCTGATAGGCTAATTGACATCATTTGAGTCAATTGGAGGTGTACCTGTGGATGTATTTCAAGGCCTACCTTCAAACACAATGCCTTTTTTGCTTGACATCATGGGAAAATCAAAAATAATCAGCCAAGACCTCAGAAAAAATTGTAGACCTCTAGAAGTCTGGTTCATCCTTGGCAGCAATTTCCAGACACCTTAAGGTACCACCCTGATCTGTACAAACAATAGTACGCAAGTATAAACACCATAAGACCACACAGCCTTCATATCGCTCAGGAAGGAGACACGTTCTGTCTCCTGGAGATGAACGTACTTTGGTGCGAAAAGTGAAAATCAATCCCAGAACAACAGCAAAGGACCAAGATATTGGAGGAAACAGGTACAAAAGTATCTATATCCACAGTAAAACGAGTCCTATATCGACATAACCTGAAAGGCCGCTCAGAAAGAGGGAAGCCATTGCTCCAAAACCATCATAAAAAAGCTAGACAACGGTTTGCAACTGCACATGGGGACAAAGATTATACTTTTTGGAGAAAAGTCCTCAGGTCTGATGAAACAAAAATATAACTGTTTGGCAATAATGACCATCGTTATGTTTGGAGGAAAAAGGGGAGGCTTGCAAGCCGAAAAACACCATCCCAACCGTGAAGCACGGTGGTGGCAGCATCATGTTGTGGGGGTGCTTTGCTGCAGGAGGGACTAGTGCACTTCACAAAATAGATGGCATCATGAGGTAGTAAAATTATGTGGATATATTGATGCAACATCATAAGACATCAGTCAGGAAGTTAAAGCTCCGCTCCCGTGCTATAATTTTAGCTTGTAAGCAGGAATTAGGAGGATAGAATTTTGGTCAGATTTGCCAAATGGAGGGCGAGGGAGAGCTTTGTACGCATCTCTGTGTGTTGAGTAAAGGTGGTCTAGAATTTGTTTTCCTCTGGTTGCACATTTAACATGCTGATAGAAATTGGGCAAGACTGATTTAAGTTTCCCTGCATTAAAGTCCCCGGCCCTAGGAGCGCCGCCTCTGGATGAGCGTTTTCCTGTATGCTTATGGCGGCATACACCTTATTGAGCGTGGTTTTAGTGCCAGCATCGGTCTGTGGTGGTATATAGACAGCTACGAAAAATACAGATGAAAGCTCTCTAGGTAGATAGTGTGGTTTACAGCTTATAATGAGATTCTCTACCTCAGGCAAGCAAGACCTCGAGACTTCCTTAGATATCGTGCACCAGCTGTTGTTCACAAATATGCATAGGCTCCAGCCCCGTGTCTTACCAGAGACTGCTCTTCTGTCCTGCCGATGGAGTGTATAACCCATCAGCTGTATGTTCTTAATGTCGTCATTCAGCCATGAGTTTTTAATGTCCCGTTGGTAGGATATACGTGCTTTCAGCTCGTCCCATTTATTTTTCAGCAATTGAACATTAGCTAGCAGGATGGAAGGCAAGGGCAGATTAGCCACTCGTTGCCTGTTCCTTGCAAAACATCAGTTTCCTTCTCCAGCGAATCACGGGGATCTAGGCCTGGTTGGGTGTCTGTAGGAGTATATCCCTCCCGTCCGACTCATTAAAGAAGAATTATTTGACCTGTTTGAGGGGAGCAATCGCAGTTCTGATGTCCAGGAGCTCTTTTTGGTCAAAAGAGACGGTAGTAGCAACATTACGAACGAGTTACGAACACCACGAAAAAACAAACAAAATAGCATGGGCGGTTGAGAACCGATAAGACGGCAGCCCTTTCCTCCGGCGCCATCGTCGCGACCCCTAGTTTGGGAAATCCTGCCATATGACCTACAAATGGTATGTACAATGACCTAGAATTGTACTGAGACGGTATATAATGGCACAGGTGGCAATAGCGATGGATGAATGGAATGTATAGGGATGACACACCAGTGAATTATTAATTGAAGGTTGTGTATTTGTATAAACATAATGAGTAATAAGTGTTTGTTTGCATGATATGTTTGAATTATAGGCCTGTAAGATATTGAGTAAATAATGTAATATAACTGCAAACTGAAAGAGGCACATTAAAATACTCTACAGAAAGTACTTTTATTGGATTAAACTATGGGAACCCCACACAATAACATTTGCTAATGCAATAACTATCATAGCAATCAAATGTGCTTTAATATCTTTGATCATTTATTTTTGTGACCAACTTTATTATTATTATTATTTCAGATCACATACAGGCAATAGCATGCACTGTGAACTGTGGGACCTTCTATAGACAGGTGTATGCCTTTCCAAATCATGTCCAATCAATTGAATTTACCACAGGTGGACTCCAATCAAGTTGTAGAAACATCTCAAGGATGACCAATAGAAACAGGATGCATCTGAACTCAGTTTCGAGTCTCATAGCAAAGGGTCTGAATACTTATGTAAATAAGGTATTTTTTCTGTTATTATTTGTGTACATTTTCTAAAATGTCTAAAAACCTGTTTTCGCTTTGTCATTATGGGTTATTGTGTTTAGATTGATGAGCTTTTTATTTATTTAATCCAATTTAGAATAAGGCTGTAACGAAACAAAATGTGGAAAATGGGAAGAGGTCTGAATATTTTCCAAATGTGCTGTAGGTGTGTTGACTGTGATAAAGGCCCTGGATTATGAGCTGTCTTGTTTGCGGCGAAGTTATCAAAGGAAATAGGCAGTGGCATGGTGCATATAGCCATAGAAGCACAATGACATGTGCCTCAATGCAGTCATAGTGTGGCTTTCAGGTGGTTATTTTTGAAACCCATCCCGCGCAAGAGTGACTGTCATTCAAGTTCCAAGTTTAAACTTTTAATGTCAAGTGCACAAGTACAGTGAAATGCCTTCCTTGCAAGCTCCAAACCCAACAATGCAGTAATCAATATCAACGCAGCACTAAAAATAACATAAGGTGGAACAAAAACACACAAGAAATAAAAACAAGAAATAAGAAGAGCACGAGAAAGAAGGAAGCTACTGTATATACAGGGTCAGTTCCCCTTCCAGGTAATCTGTTCTGTTCAATGATTTACATAAACACTAGATGACTATTTAGAGGGTGCTGTGTTGAAGCCACTGTGCCTCCATCTTGGCACTCCCCACCATTGCAAAAAATATTTAGAAATGCATTTATTAATGTCTACGTTAGTTTTAGCCACATTTATTCTATTATAGACACATTCATGCATACTTTTAAATTATATTATGTGAGCTAAAAATAAAACAAAAAGAATCTCAAATATATACAAACAAGTATAATTTTTTGAGAATACTAATATTACTGTCCCAACTACAACAACAAAAATGTCCTTGAAACATGTAATATAAATACTGTAGAATTCCATTAATTCCTATGGAGGACTGCTCCTACTGGGGAGTGCCAATATGACCAACAGGTTGCTTCAAAGCCTCTCAATGGCCAATTCATACTGTAGCATCAGCAATCCAGGGTTTATATACATTATTGGTTCTGTTATATTTCATAAAATCTGACTAACCCAGTGCACGGACTGCTATGAATCCTATCTGATGGTGTTTGCATCTTTAGGAAAAATCTAAATAATGTTCCATTTGGAACACTGACAAGTAGAGAGCATATCAAATATCAAACTCAAAACAAATTGTGGAGCGGCTTAGTCTTAGTGGTCCACTCAGGCCCTCCCGTGCCTGCTCCCCTGCTGTAGCTACTGTATGTAAACAGGAAGCAGATGAGCGACACATGACAGTGTGGTTTAGTGAGGCGGTGCTTAAGTAAAACATAGATCATGATTCATTCAATTTCAAAAATGGGATATCCAACCAGCGTAGGATGCTGCCTTGAAGTCTGAGGGCACATCCCCTTCATTATCAACGCATCGTGCCAACAACATCAAAAGAACCTTTCCAGACTATGAAGTCTGGAGGTTTTTGAGAGTTAGGTGTTAGCCAGACTAGCTGTAGCTAGGGCAGTCTCATGGTTGTGTTGCTAGTGTAGAGGTGTCTATGTTGGCAGGAGACTGGGTAGGTGGTGGAACAGTTGAGGACTTTGTAGACTCTGTGTTGTCTTCTTCAGTGTTTCTCTGAGGGTCTGTGAGGTTAGGGTTAGGGTCAGGCTCTGTGAGGTCTGATTCAAACCCTGGGTTAATCTGACCGTGAGAATGCCTCTTCTGGACCTCCTCAAAGATCTGGAGCACCTGGCAGAGACAAACACACAGAACATTACAGACATTATACAGACAGACACACACATAAGCGACATGTGCAGTCACCTAGGGCCCCCGGCCGATAGGAGTCCCACGACCCTCAAAAAAATGTGGGGTCTCAATTTAGAATAGTAGAATACACAAGGTGCAATTTCGAAATTTGGTTGTGCATCAGCAGTTTTCTCTTGTTATGACAGTCACTCAATTTACACGTCAGAAAACAATTTTTAGATTGGTAAGTTAGTCTACCCAAATATCTAAACTTGTAGTAATCATGTCCCAATTACAGACCGGGCACAAAGTGCACGTTCCCAGGGGCCCTGACCTCCAGAGGGCCCTCATTGATTTTGTTAGTCACTCTCACTCAGATTTCATATTAACATGGTGTAAGTCATGGCAGAATGTATACAATTACAGGAAAATAGCTGTAAAACTTTGAATTTGTCTCTTCACCCAAAGGCAAAATGTGTAGAATTGCAGGAAATCAACTTAAATGTTTTCTCTCCGCTGACAAGAAGGGGGCCACTAAAATGTTTTGCATGCGAGGGTTTAGCGGCTGCCCCCAACCAAGGGCCGGCCCAGCATGCACGCCCACACACAAACATCCACACACCACAACAATCATTACATACAGGACATGAGATGGTGTTACTGTCATGTCATGTTATGTTAACCGTCGGTGCTTCAGGTTGGTGTCAGTTTTTAGGTTCTTGTCATGTTAGCCGCCTTGTTTTTACCTGAGACTTGGGAATGAGGCCCACTCTGAAGAATCCAATATGGCCGCTGTCTATCTTGGTGCAGTCAACCACAGTGGAGGCGATGTTCTCTGGGGACGGACCGTCACACAACACACCATCCACCTAGACAGACGAATGGACAGACGGACACACAGATTGACAGGCAGAGAGTGAGTGAGCAAATAACAATCGTTTTTTACATTTCCAAATGTAGTTTTGACTCAATTGAACTATGATATGTCTGTGTGTCTATTTCACCTTGTCTCCCAGCTTGGCATACACCTGGTTGTGGTGTGTGGTGTCTGCTTCTCCTGTGGGGTTGGCTGACGTCACAGCAATGGGACCCACCTACAGAACAGAAAATAATATTATCTGGCAACAATCACGCAAGCATCCATTTAGATACTGTATAATGTATGTAGGGGCTCCTGAGTGACGCAGAGGTCTAAGGCACTGCATCTCAGTGCAAGAGGCGTCACTGCAGTCCCTGGTTTGTATCCAGGCTGCATCACATCCAGCCGTGATTGGGAGTCCCATAGGGCAGAGCACAATTGACCCAGCTTTGTCCGGGTTTGCCTGGGGTAGGCCGTCATTATAAATAAGAATTTGTTCTTAACTGACTTGCCTAGTTAAAATAAAGGTTAAATAAAAATAAATTTAATGTAGTATCTACTGTATGTACTACAACCCTGGTCCCAGAAAGCTACAGGCTGTGGAGGCTTTTATAATTCATCCGTGATTGTACCAGGTTAATGAGGTGTGTTGCTACAGCCCAATCAGGGTCAGGGTTAGAGGTCTGGGGTCAGGGTTAGGGATAGAGGTCAGTGGTCATGGTTAGGGTTCGTACCAGGTTGATAAGATGAGTAGCCACAGCACAGTTTGGGTTCCTGATAGCAATGCTCTGAGGGGTTCCGATGTGTTTAGCTGATTCCCCCAGACCAAACATCTCCATCCACGGACCTGGTGAGGGAAGACAGGACATACTCATCATAATAACTAACATACACAAAAAACACACACACACACACACACACACACACACACACACACACACACACACACACACACACACACACACACACACACACACACACACACACACACACAGACCCTCCTTCCCTATATACACACACACACAGTGTTAATAACCCACCCCTGGCTATGACCATGCTGATAGAGGAAGGCCATGCTGCGCTCATGAAGTCCCAGAGCAGGGCAGAAAGCAGGGATCTGACCGGTTCTAACTGGTTTATAGAGGACACCCACAGAGACATGGGCCGGTCCTGAGCCTGCTGCTTACACCTGCACAGGGAGAGACAAGTGTAATATGTTATTAACATGCTGCTTACACCTGCAGCACACAGTTAGAGACGAGTAGAATATGTTATTAACATGCTGCTTACACCTGCAGCACACAGTTAGAGATGAGTAGAATATGTTATTAACATGCTGCTTACACCTGCAGCACACAGTTAGAGGCGTACAGAATATGTTACTTGAGGTGGCAGAACGGAGTACTCAGGTTGGGGTGTAGGGTTGAGCATAGGGTGAAGGTTGGGAGGGGCAGTTCCTCTTGTTGTTCCGTAGGTAAGCACCATGATCTTGTAGTGGATGCGAGCTTCAACTGGAACCCAGTGGAGTGTGCGGAAGAGCGGGGTGACATGAGAGAACTTGGGAAGGTTGAAAACCAGGCTTGCTGCAGCGTTCTGGATAAGTTGCAGGGGTTTGATGGCACAAGCGGGGGGCCCAGCCAACAGCGAGTTGCATTAGTCCAGACGGGATTAGGACCTGCGCCGCTTCCTGTGTGAGGTAAGGTCGTACTCTAAGGATGTTGTAGAGCAAAAAATGTGTTGATGTTTGCAGAGAACGACAGGGTGTTGTCCAGGGTCACGCCAAGGTTCTTTGCACTCTGGGAGGGCGATCCTTGGGAGTTGTCAACCGTGATGGAGAGGTCTTTGAGCGGGCAGGCCTTACCCAGGAGGAAGAGCAGAGTCGTCTTGTCAAGGTTGAGCTTGAGGTGGTGGGCCAACATGCAAGTTGAGATACCTGCCAGGCACGCAGAGATGTATGTCGCCACCTGGGTGTCAGAAGGGGGAAGGAGAAAAGTAGTTGAAGTTCATCCGCAACATGCTGCTTACACCTGCAGCACACAGGGAGAGACAAGGAGAGAATAGTTAGTTTAAATGCAGTATGATAGCCTGGTCCTTGATCTGTTTGAACTGTCTTGGTCGTGACAGAGGAGTTGGCGAGACAACTAAAATAGATCTGGGACCAGTCTACCACTATGAAGCATTGTGAGTACAAAGTTTATTCATTTAATCTAATGAAATTATTTTTTACAATGTATGTATAACAACCTAGTATGCTGTGTAATTTAAACTCACTTGTAGGCCTTTTCCACAGCGTCCGGTCTGTTACAAGCTGCCACCAGCACATAGACCGTGTCAGTGGGCATCCCACATATACCTCCACTCTTCATGATCTCTGGAGACACAGAGGGATAGGGAGAGTTGGGTTGAGACACATCAATAACCCAACTAACTAAAGACCTAAAGAACTTGCAATGAAGTGATCCTGTCAGCCTCAACACACACACAAATATACACACACAGCCTGTTATTTGTAGTGTTTTCATGAGAATGACGCACTAGATGAGGCCAATGGTTGTCATGGTTCTGAAGAGCTACTGGGTGTGCAGATTTGCTGTTTCAGTCCAGCACTGAGACCCTGCATTCTGCTCACCAGGACTTTGAATCAGGTGTGCTAGTACTGGAATGAAGCAAAACCCTGCACCCACAGTATTTCACCAGAAGCAGAGTTGGTGACTAGTTCTTTGTCTCAAATTGCACCCTACGCCCTATAACATAAAGCACTACTTTAAATAAGTGCACTAGATAGAGAAAAGAGTGCCTTTTTGTACTGAGCCCAGGTTAGGTACCCCCATATGTTTCACCTGCTATCTGGTGGACGGCTGTGGCCTTGCGTGCGGGGACATGAAGACAGATGTCCCTCCCTCCTCCTCCTCCTCCTCCTCCTCCCGTCCCACTCAGCCTGACTAACGCCCGTCCCAGGGGCAACTGGGGGGTCAGGAAGGTCAGGCTGAACAGACCAGACAGGAAACAGTAGAATGACATCAGGCCAAACACAATCGACACCCCGATGTCATACCCATAAGGCAGTGCTCTCATGGCGTCCAGGAGGAAGGAGATGATAATGAGGTGAAAGGTCGCGGCATAGACAACCCAGGCTACGTTCAGGAACAGTGCTCCTACCGTCACCAGACTGTTGAACAACAGGAAGCTGATGATGCCCACAGCCAGGTTGAATCCCTGTGTGTCCCCGTAGAGCCCGCCGTACCGCGTCAGCCCCCAGATGGACCACATGACACCGTACAAGACAAACGCCATGCTCTCAAGGGTCTTACCTACCGGAAATGTACACATTTGTATTTGTATTTATTATGGATCCCCATTAGCTGCTTCCAAAGCAGCAGCTACTCTTCCTGGGGTCCAGCTAAATTAAGGCAGTTTATAAAATGTTTAAACATTACAATGCATGGGTGTCCAAGCTGTATGCCAGTAGTTTAGACAGACAGCTCGGTGCATTCAACATGTCAATACCTCTCATAAATAAAAGTAGTGATGAAGTCAATCTCTCCTCCACTTCGAGCCAGGAGAGATTGACATGCATTTACTAATATTAGCTCTCTGTGTACATCCAAGGGCCAGCCGTGCTGCCCTGTTCTGAGCCAATAGCAATTTTCCTAAGTCCTTTTTTGTGGCACCTGACCACACGACTGAACAGTAGTCAAGGTGCAACAAAACTAGGGCCTGTAGGACCTGCCTTGTTTATAGTGTTATTAAGAAGGCAGAGCATCGCTTTATTATAGACAGACTTCTCCCCCATCTTAGCTACTACTGCATCAATATGTTTTGCCATGACAGTTTACAATATAGTGTTATTCCAAGCAGTTTAGTCATCTCAACTTTCTCAATTTCCACATTATTTATTACAAGACTTAGTTGAGGTTTAGGGTTTAGTGAGTGTTTTGTTCCAAATACATTGCTTTTAGTTTTAGAAATATTTAGGGCTAACTTATTCCTTGCCACCCACTCTGAAACTAACTGCAGCTATTTGTTGAGTGTTGCAGTCATTTCAGTCGATGTAGTAGCTGACGTGTATAGTGTTGAGTCATCCGCATACATAGAAACTCTGGCTTTACTCAAAGTCAGTGGCATGTCGTTAGTAAAAATTGAAAAAAGCAAGGGGCCTAAACAGCTACCCTGGAGAATTCCTGATTCTAACTGGATTATATTTGATAGGCTTCCATTAAAGAACACCCTCTGTATTCTGTTAGACAAGTAACTCTTCATCCACATTATAGCAGGGGGTGTAAAGCCATAACGTTTTTCCAGCAGCAGACTATGATCAATAATGTCAAAAGCTGCACTGAAGTCTAACAAGACAGCCCCCACAACCATTTTATCATAAATTTCTCTCAGCCAACCATCAATCATTTGTGTAAGTGCTGTGCTTGTTGAGTGTCCTTCCCTATAAGCATGCTGAAATTCTGTTGTCAATTTGTTTACTGTAAAATAGCATTGCATCTGGTCAAACACAATTTTTTCCAGAAGTTGACTAAGGGTTGGTAACAGGCTGATTGGTTGGCTATTTGAGCCAGTAAAGGGGGCTATACTATTCTTGGGTAGCGGAATGACTTTAGCTTCCCTCCAGGCCTGAGGGCACACGCTCTTAAGTAGGCTTAAATTGAAGATGTGGCAAATAGGAGTGGCAATATTGTCTGCTATTACCCTCAGTAATTTTCCGTATAGATTGTCAGACCCTGGTGGCTTGTCATTGCTGATAAACAACAATCATTTTTTCACCTCTTCCACGCGGACTTTACGGAATTCAAAAGTACAATTCTTGTCTTTCATAATTTGGTCCAATATACTTGGATGTGTAGTGTCAGCGTTTGTTGCTGGCATGTCATCCCTAAGTTTGCTTATCTTGCCAATGAAGAAGTCATTAAAGTAGTTTGCAATATCAGTGGGCTTTGTGATGAATGAGCCATCTGATTCAATAAATGGAGCTGAGTTGGCTTTTTCCCCCAAATTTAATTTAAGGTGCCCCAAAGCTTTTTACTATCATTCTTTATATAATTTATCTTTGTTTCATAGTGTAGTTTCTTTTTATTTAGTTTAGTCACATGATTTCTTAATTTGCAGTACGTTTGCCAATCAGTTGGGCTGCCAGACTTAATTGCCATACCTTTGCCTCATGCTTCTCAACCATACAATTTTTCAATTCCTCATCAATCCACAGGGATTTAACAGTTTTTACAGTCATTTTCTTAATGGGTGTGTGCTTATAAGTAACTGGAATAAGTAGCTTCATAAATGTGTCAAGTGCAGCGTCTGGTTGCTCCTCATGGCACACCACAGAGCAGCAAATATTCTTTACATCGTCAATATATGAATCACTACAAAACTTATTGAATGACCTCTTATACACTATATTAGGTCCAGCATTTGGAACTTTGGTTTTCCTAGATGTGGCTATTATATTGTGATCACAACAGCAGTATACTGCTTTAAAGCAGTATTTGGATACTGCTTTAAAGCAAATATCTGCAGCATTAGTTAAAATGTGATCAATACATGTCGATGATTTAACTCCTGTGCTGTTTGTAACTACCCTGGTAGGTTGACTGCCAACCTGAACCAGGTTGCAGGCATTGGTTAAAGTTTTTTCCTGAGTGGGTAGCTTGATGATAGCCAGTCAATATTCAAATCACCCAGAAAAGATACTTCTCTGTTGACATCACATACATTATCAAGCATTTCACACATATTATCCAGATACTGACTGTTAGCATTTCCCACAAGAATGGGCTTTAGGTGAGGCAGATGGACCTGTAGCCATATTACTTCAACAGTATTTAACATTAGATTGTCTCTAAGCTTTACAGGATTGTGGTTCTGAATATAGACTGTAACACCGCCTCCGTTGGCATTTATGTATTTCGGTTGATGTTATAACCATGTATTGCTACCACTGTATCATCAAAGGTATTATCTGAGTGAGTTTAGAGATATCAGACAATGAATGTCATCTGTTACAAGCAAGTTATTGACTTCATGGACCTTGTTTCTTAGGCTACATATGTTAATATGGGATATTTTTAGCACTTTTCTGGGTTGCTTGATTGTTTTTAATGCTTTACTGGGAAGCTTATCAGAGGTAGACTTACTCATGTTATTTACATTGGAGCTGATAGTGCAGGGTGAGCTGCATAAAGTGGTCTTCCTACTAGTGCACACCGCCTCAGTGCTAACAGTGTAACTCTGGTTTACAGGCTCATGATTACTGATTACAATAGCTGTAGGATAAACAGATGTATTCAGTGCAATTAGGGGTACATAAAATAAATTACTTACATTGTGTTTGCCAATGCCCCTAAGATCATGGTGGTCTTAACTGAGCTGTTCTTACACATTAAATGTTGGATATACAATAATTACAAATTGTAACACGTACAAAATGCATTCTACGACCTCATATTCGCTTTCACAAACACCTGAAAAGCTAGTTTGGATAGAGTGCATTTTTACTAATTCCTAAATACAACATTAGAATTGCAAATGGAATGTGTTAATCTTGTGTGAAACCTCCAGGGTTAAGGTCTTACCACGGGAGAAGGCCACGGAGCCGACCAGCAGCTGGAGGACACCGCCTGCCACCACAGCCCAGGGCAGGACCAGCACGCCAAGCGGGGCCCGGTCCCCCCATGGACGCCGTGATGGAGAAGACAGCGAGGACGGAGCAGGCGTGACCTAACACCTCTGCGTCAGCATACCTGGAGTAGCCAAGGTAGGGAGCTTGGCTGTGTCTGTCGTGGGGGCGGAGAGTTAGGCCGCTGACACGCGTCACCAGGGCCTTGAACACGCCCTCCCCCGTAGGAATCCTATTTGCCGAGACGTTGTTGTAGGAGGTGACCAGTAACATCACGGCTGACACAACAAAGATGGCCGCCTGGACACCCTGTGCCCCAGACTGGAAGGAGAGGGAGGGCTGGGCTGCGAGGGCGATAGTATACGCTACGTAGAACAGCTGGTAGAGACTCTCAGCTAGACTCTTCTGACAGCTGAACAGAGCCAGGATGAAGAATAGAACAGCGAAGACGACGGGAAAGGGGATGGGGGGAGGAGGGGTGGATGGAGAAGGCTGTGAGGAGAGCGCTGTAGCCCTCAGCAAATCGCAGGATGGAGGTGAAGCCATAGAAGGTGGCGGTCAGGGAGTCCATGGATCTGTAGGAGAGGACACACACAACTAGCTGGAATACAGCAGCCGTCCAAAGCCAGGGGACATGACCCGGGGCGAGCTGAGGAACCACAGCCAGTACGGGGCAGGCTATTACACTAGCAGACAGCAGATTCATCACCAGGCCTACAGGCACCACGTCGTTACAGACCCCTGACCCCTGACACCCTGTCCTTCTCCTCAGCCCCGTACCAGGAGCCTCCACCCTTCCCTGGGTGATAAAGGAGAGCAGGCGGCCACAGCCGAAGTAAGCCCCCACCAGGGTGACCAGCAGGTAGCAGGCGGCCGTGGCAGACTGGCCAAACCCCGGGGAGCAGAGGCCGGCGATCTGGTGCCCACAGGCCAGGCTGATAGACAGGGAGATGATTAACATGACCACCTACAATACAACAATACAATACAACTTTATTTTCCATATGTTACAGCAAACAATGGTAAATATGTCTTCTATTCAATTCTCAACCCCATTCAAATTGATAGACAGATAGACAGCTAGCTAGCTAGCTATATACAGTGAGGGAAAAAATTATTTGATCCCCTGGTGATTTTGTACGTTTGCCCACTGACAAAGAAATGATCAGTCTATAATTTTAATGGTAGGTTTATTTGAACAGTGAGAGACAGAATAACAACAAAAAAATCCAGAAAAACGCATGTGAAAAATGTTATAAATTGATTTGCATTTTATTGAGGGAAATAAGTATTTGACCCCCTCTCAATCAGAAAGATTTCTGGCTCCCAGTTGTCTTTTATACAGGTAACGAGCTGAGATTAGGAGCACACTCTTAAAGGGAGTGCTCCTGTATAAAGACACCTGTCCACAGAAGTAATCAATCAATCAGATTCCAAACTCTCCACCATGGCCAAGACCAAAAAGCTCTCCAAGGATGTCAGGGACAAGATTGTAGACCTACACAAGGCTGGAATGGGCTACAAGACCATCGCCAAGCAGCATGGTGAGAAGGTGACAATACTTGGTGCGATTATTCGCAAATGGAAGAAACACAAAATAACTGTCAATCTCCCCTCGGCCTGGGGCTCCATGCAAGATCTCACCTAGTGGAGTTGCAATGATCATGAGAACGGTGAGGAATCAGCCCAGAACTACACGGGAGGATCTTGTCAATGATCTCAAGGCAGCTGGGACCATAGTCACCAAGAAAACAATTGGTAACACACTACGCCGTGAAGGACTGAAATCTTGCAGCGCCCCCGCAAGGTCCCCCTGCTCAAGAAAGCACATATACATGCCCATCTGAAGTTTGCCAATGAACATCTGAATGATTCAGAGGACAACTGGGTGAAAGTGTTGTGGTCAGATGAGACCAAAATGGAGCTCTTTGGCATCAACTCAACTCGCCGTGTTTGGAGGAGGAGGAATGCTGCCTATGACCCCAAGAACACCATCCCCACCGTCAAACATGGAGGTGGAAACATTATGCTTTGAGGGTGTTTTTCTGCTAAGGGGACAGGACAACTTCACCGCATCAAAGGGACGAATGACGGGGCCATGTACAGTCAAATCTTGGGTGAGAACCTCCTTTCCTGAAAATGGGTCGTGGATGGGTATTCCAGCATGACAATGACCCAAAACACACGGCCAAGGCAGTCTCCAGACCTTTACCCATAGAAAATCTGTGGAGGGAGCTGAAGGTTCGAGTTGCCAAACGTCAGCCTCAAAACCTTAATGACTTGGAGAAGATCTGCAAAGAGGAGTGGGACAAAATCCCTCCTGAGATGTGTGCAAACCTGGTGGTCAACTACAAGAAACGTCTGACCTCTGTGATTGCCAACAAGGGTTTTGCCACCAAGTACTAAGTCATGTTTTGCAGAGGGGTCAAATACTTATTTCCCTCATTAAAATGCAAATCAATTTATAACATTTTTCACATGCGTTTTTCTGGATTTCTTTGTTGTTATTCTGTCTCTCACTGTTCAAATAAACCTACCATTAAAATTATAGACTGGTCATTTCTTTGTCAGTGGGCAAACGTACAAAATCAGCAGGGGATCAAATACTTTTTTCCCTCACTGTAGATAGAAAGATACATATGTTGGATCCTAATTTAATCACTCTGTTGTTGCTGCAAATTTTCCTGCACCACAGGATTCACCTAACTTCACTGAAAACCTGCATTAACACTTGGTTATATTACAGTTTTTCTCAATCGCTTTGGCTCAATTCTCGAATTACAATTATTTTTTCAAAACAATAAGTTCAAGTCTCTGAACAATTAGTTTCTTGTTCACACCAGATTTGAATTTCATATTCATTTAAGCAAATTTCACGTGTTTTGGCACGTGTACAAAAGAGTAAGTACAATTGTCTACAATTTGCACAATAACTACATGCACATGGCTGATCAAAACCGATGAGTTGATTCTCAGTGAAATTGTCATACTTTTCACAACTTTTAAACATTATTCCATTGTGTCAGCCATCACATGCAAAATTATCCATTCAATTATCAAAATCTGTCAGGCATACACGTATATTCCATAAATATCTATGACATGCTAAATTGGCAAATTACCTGCCAGCTGACAAAGTAATGAAATAGGAATCACAATCTTACCAATCAACCAATCACGTTTGGAAGCATGTATATGGAGTTTGCCCAAACCACAATCACTACCATTTTTTAACATGGAGGAACATCCCAACCCTGAACAGCAGCTAAATGCTTGTGGAAGAGAAATAATTAAGATATAATAGAGGAAGATGTGTTAGAATGCGTGGTGGTGGTGTTAGGGGAAGATATAATAGAGGAAGATGTGTTAGAATGCGTGGTGGTGGTGTTAGGGGAAGATATAATAGAGGAAGATGTGTTAGAATGCGTGGTGGTGGTGTTAGGGGAAGATATAATAGAGGAAGATGTGTAAATGCGTGGTGGTGGTGTTAGGGGAAGATATAATAGAGGAAGATGTGTTAGAATGCGTGGTGGTGGTGTTAGGGGAAAATATAATAGAGGAAGATGTGTTAGAATGCGTGGTGGTGGTGTTAGGGGAAGATATAATAGAAGAAGATGTGTAAATGCGTGGTGGTGGTGTTAGGGGAAGATATAATAGAGGAAGATGTGTTAGCAGTCAGTGTCAACAAAAAAGTAGAACAAAACTGAAATGTATATATAACAAACATTTCCAGGGTTGACTGCCATGGTGAAAAAACATTGAAACATTTTGACCAATACGGCTCACACAATGACAAAAAAACTTTTCATTATGGTGGCATTGGCCAATTTACTGGCACAATAATTAGGTTTTGAAGCATGAATAAATTGTTTGTGGTGAGTTACTACATTTTTTAGATATGCAATAGAGTTATGATATCCAATAAAACAGTTGTGACATTTGCACTTACAGTTTAGAGAATGTTAAGACTGTTAAGACTGAGCCAAAGCGATTGAGAAAAACAAACAGTATTGCACTTTTCATGCAGCCTAATGTTGGCCAGCTAATAGCCTAACCACCGATAAAGGAACATTACATCTGTGGAACAGTGTAAATGGACTAAATGTTAAAATCCTGTTGCTGCAGGATTATTTTCCTGCAACATAACTGGTCAAATTAAGAATGTACATCTGTAGATAGATATGTAGATAGATACTGTAGATAATTACACACACCTCTTTCTGGAGGACAGATACCGTAGCCAGTATGAGGAAGGCCAGGGTGAAGGCTGCTAGGCCAGGGACCAAAGAGGACCTCAGCTCTGTAGTCCCTACCAACCCCTCCCCAACGAGCAGGTAGACCAGTCCAGACCCACACCACAGGGCTGACACGGTCAGACACACACTGGAGAACAACTGGGACTGGGACAGGCTGCGACGCACCCCTAGTGAGAGGGAGGCAGGGCGAGAGGAAGGGAAAAACATTTGTTTATCTCTAGCTGATACCACGTTCAAACACAGTCAATACAATGAAATCGTGAATGCATGCCATAGTCTACATTAGCATAGTTAATGGTGCTCCACCATTTCCTGGATGCTAAAATTCTAATTGTTTCCCTAATTTTTGTTTATATGACAAAACAAGAAATGGATAGTGTAGAGAATCATTGTACCATCTAAACTGCTGTGAAATATATTTTCATTATATTGCATTTAAAGCAGTTTAAAGCTGGTGTACAAAACCGAAAGAAAAAGACGCAACGAAACTTAAGAAATGGAAGCATAGAAATAGTGCACATAGAAAGGGTTCCAGAGTAGGGTTAGGATTTGTATAAATTAATAAACAGTAGGTAGGCTACCAGAGTACGCCAAAAGGGCAGCGATGATGAGCAGCAGCACCCCCAGTGCAGTATGGGGGATGAAGTCTTTGTCAGGAGAGCTGCCATAGTTATTCACCAACAGCAGCAGAGAACCTGTAGGAGAAACCAACAGAAAAAAACACAAAGTAAAAGCACATCAGTCTTTAGACCAGACCAACTCACAAAAAAGCCAATTGTTTGACAAGAACCCATGAACACAGGTCCAAGTTTCTGTACCGCAATTCTTGTGGGGGGCAGATACCGTAGCCACAATTAGTAGCCTATGGTCGAGTTCCTGTCCGACTAAATGCGCGGGCATTGTATTGCATTAAAACTACGGTTGGCTAGGCTACCTAGGCCTTTTCAATCAAAAATGATTGACTGGAATAATTCAATCAACTAAAAGTGATGACATACAGTACCAGTCAAAAAGTTGTTCTTTATTTTACTATTTTCTACATTGTAGAATAATAGTGAAGACATCAAAACTATGAAATAACACATATGGAATCATGTAGTAACAAAAAAGTGTTACAAACCTGGCAGTAAAATTCAGTATCATATCAAATGTTGTATCATATTGTACAACAGTTGACAATCTCAGCTGTTATTTCCTTATAGTTGCTGGTTGAAAATACAATCAACACAGGATGTCTTAATCAGCAGGTTCAGTATCAGTTAATAGACCAGTTCCAAACCTCTCTGCTAATAACAGCTAGTTTTCAGGTTAGGCTACATTTCCCTCCCATTAGGCTCTTCTTCTCTGGTGGATTGATCACACTGTGGTTAATGCACCACTTTGTTGCCCTTCCACTCCCCACTCAACATTTTTGCATGAGAATAGTTTTTTGCAACAAAAAACTTTTTTTTTTTCTTTTTGATCCCTTTAATGGAAAACTATTACAGTAAGGACCTTAATTGTTGCCCAGAGATTATTTGATATTGAGATAATCTCTTTTTTTACAGCTGCATTGGGCCTTTAAAATTCTGTAAATTCATTTTAAATGCTAAAAATACAATCTAGTGGGATGAGCCGATTTACGCCTCTGCTCCTATTTATTTCAGAGAAACCTGGGCGTGGTTTGCACCCCAGCGTAGCAGGTAAGAAAAGTATAGCTCTTAGTCCTATGTTAGTCTACTGGAATTGTTTGCTGATAAGTTATAGATTTTTTTTTAAATCACCTGCCTAATGCGGCATCCCCCAGAGCAGGCTCATTTTGCCCGGCTGCCAGAAATGCCATAAATTGTCCATCACTTACTTAAACAATGCGGATTAACCAGAAAGCTCAGTTTTAGGTTTACTGGAATTCTTTACAGTTGTGTTGTTTTCAGTCATAAAGAAATCACCTGGGGCAACTTTAGAGCAAGCTCAACTTTCCAAATGCCCAGTTTACTTGCCCCAGGCAATAGGACAACTCTTAAAGTCCCTGATACAACTAGGTTCAGTAGTTTTACCTGCTTACCATCAGAAGAAAAAAAATCGCCCACTCTGGGACCTGTGGTGCCACTTCTACTCATGTCTCTCATTAAGCCATTTTGAGAAAACCAAATAAAATAATATGCGAATTAATGAATCGTCTACATTCATGTATACTATAATACATTTACTATCGTCGCTGTCTGATGAAAACCTCGTATTTCCAAAACAGAAACTTTTCAGGAAATATATTTTTTTTCTCCATATTTTCCCATTAACAAACATATACTTTTTTTACTTCAAGAAACTATTTTGAAGAAATGTTCTTCGTTCTAGAGTCATGAAATGTTCAGAGCACATTGAGTTGAGTTACTTCTTTAAATAAATGTAAAAAAATTAGAATTGCAAAAATGGAGTTCATCAGACAGCGACTAGATAAACCTTCACAAAAAAATGTGTGATCATAATATGAGACATATGAGGATAATCCAAATAAAACGAAAAATAACAACAAATAAAAGTTCCCACTCCTTTTCTTATCGAATATGATTCGATTGTCGATCAATGAAGTATTATGAAGTCGTCAATAGTCGGTTTTCCATGCTAGGTAATGTTTTATGATAAACTTCTCATAGCTCAATAAACTCAATAATATATCGCAATACATGACTACTTCTTTAGACAGTTTAAGGCTATATAAAAAGTATTGGAAATAGAAATTATGAGTCAGAAATCATCATCTTCATCTAGACTTACCGCCGGAGATCCCGATGATGCCCACGGAGAAATGCAGCGACTCCAGCTCAGCCATCACCGGAGCATCTGATGCACGCGCCACGGAGCGCTGAGGTTATAAATAAATTGCCGGTTTCCTTACGTCACTCTCTACCTGTTACAGGACACTACCGGAGGATAGTCGGGAAAGTTACCTCATAAAAAACAACACCGGGACGACAACAGATCACTTTTGTTAGAACTATTCAGGAAATTCTGCCTCGTGAAATGAGTTGTATTTTCCAACGTCGTACACTCATGGATATGCACATCGGTGCACGCCTATCTTGTAGCCTGATGCTGGACATGCATTAAATAAACCGACAGTTCAAAGCTAGTCACATCCTTATTATCTATGAAAATTATGAGCATCTGAAATTGCAGAAATTTCCCCTGGACACCTTTTGTTAATATTGTCTTTTAAAAGGGGCAATCTGCGATTGCTACATCCATTTTTTGACATCTAAATTATATTCTTTAGGAATATAGGCTAATTTATACATTTTTTTTACGTTTTAATTCAGCTGTAACCCCATCAAAACCCAAAATGTACGAATGTTTTTCTCTATTGTTTGTAAACAATCTAATTGAAGAGTTCATTCCCAAACTCTATTTATACATTTTCAGAAATGTTGGTAAATTAGCTTTTATTGTTTGAAGAAATTATGAAAGAGATTGGTGTGTTTTTTCACTATCTATTCATGGCATGGCATATCTGTTCAATGACAGGCATATACTGTATTTGTTTAAAATCTATCACTTGATGTTTTCATTTCAGAGAGACAAATAATTATGTTTTTTACAAAATTGCAAAAGGCGTCACTGCAGTCCCTGGTTTGTATCCAGGCTGTATCACAACCGGCCGTGATCATGAGTCCCATTGGGTGGCGCTCAATTGGCGTCGTCCGGGTTAGGGGAGGGTTTGGCCGGGGTGGCTTTACTTGGCTCTAGCGACTCTTTGTGGTGGGTCGGGCACCTGCAGGCTGACCTCAGTTGTTAATTGAACAGTGTTTCCTCTAACACATTGGAGCAGCTGGCTTCCGGGATAAGCGGGCGGTGATAAGAAGCACGGTTAGGTGGGTCATGTTTTGGAGGACGCATGAATCTTCACCTCCCGAGCCCGTTGGGGAGTTGCAGCAATGAGACAAGATAGAAATTAGTGGGTTAAAAAAAATCTATACGTCTTTATGTAAAACATTTACATTTGACATTTTAGTCATTTAGCAGAAGCAGAGCGACTAACAGTCAGTGCATTCATCTTAAGATAGCTAGGTGAGAAAATCACATATCACAGGACATGAACATTCCATTCCATCTAAACAATGGATATTTAGCGTTTTGCAAAAATCTAAAATCTATGAATAAGACATTCGAAAATAGTAATATTTACACACACATGAGGGTACCCATGAGCAATCATTTCGGATGAAAAAACTCAAATGTGAAAAATGGGTGGATAATGCATTTTGGAAATCAACACTGTAGTCTATAGCCTCAAAACATGGTCAAAACTACACATTTTATATCATGGATGGTCAGTCCTTGCATCAATAGCTCTGTCTATACACTTGAGAGTGGTCCAGCCCCATCCCTCAGCTGTTTACCAAAACAGCAGCAGGGTGATCGCTTTGTTATTGTACAGATCACCCCTTTTAACAGAGAGATGAAACTCATCATGCACCTTGTCTTTGTCATTTCTGTATCACAGTTCCACTTTATGGTTATGGAAAGGTAGTCCATCATGAGACAGATACTACCACATAACATACAGTATCGTAGGCTGCACAGAAGGAAGCCTGACATTGACTCTGTGGGGTTGATGATGTTGTTACAATTAGAAATTCACCTGTGAGAAACTCACACACACACACACACTTTGATATTAAGGCCTGAAAGGCGCTGGCCCATAGGGCAAGACAACAGTATTTTTTGGTTGCCCAAATATTAGTTTCACTTGCCCGAAAATGTGAAACTAGTTGTTTACACGCAGAAATGGCATCATAACTTGTCCGTCACTTAATTAAATAACAGAGAGGAAACATTTACTCGCCTGCTACCTTGTATGCATAACTTGTGTGAGACACAAGTTATTCAAAGAAACCCGGGCGTGAACGAAACCTGGGCGTGGTTTGCATACTGCTCGCCCTGACCAAAAGTTCCGCTTCCAGTGTAGCAGGTAAGACAATTTACTGATTTTACGACTCCCCAATGTATACTGAACAAAAATATAAACGCAACATGTAAAGTGTTGGTTCCATTTTTCATGAGCTGAATAAAAGATCCCGAAATTGTCCATGCATACACAAAAAGCTTATTTCTCTCTAACACTGAACAGAAATATAATTACAACACGTTAAAACTAATTTCCAATTTTACAGTTCATATAAGGAAATCAGTCGATTTAAATAAATTAATTCAGCCCTAATCTATGGATTTCACATGACTGGGAATACAGATATGCATCTGTTGGTCACAGATACCTTTATAAAAAAAAGGTATGGGCGTGGATCAGAAAACCAGTCAGTATCTGGTGGCTTATGTTAGAGAAATTAACATAAAATTCTCTGGTGGACATTCCTGCAGTCAGCATGCCAATTGCACGCTCCCTCAAAACTTGAGACATCTGTAGCATTGTGTTGTGTGACAAAACTGCACATTTTAGAGTGGCATTTTATTGTCCCCAGCACAAAGTGCACCTGTGTAACAATCATACAGTTTAATCATCTTCTTGATATGCCATATCTGTCAAGTGGATGGATTATCTTGGCAAATTATAAATGCTCACTAAAAGGGATGTAAACACATTTGTGCACAACATTTGCGAGGAATAAGCTTTTTGTGCATGTGGAAAATGTCTGGGTCTTTTATTTCAGCTCATGAAACATGAGACCAACACTTTACATGTTGCGTTTGTATTTTTGTTCAGTATACAGTATCTCCATCAGTACTGGCACCATCCATCCAGAGTCTGATTATGAGAGATGTCGAGTGATTTAGCAGATTTTGAACAGAGCAAACAGAGAGGGGGAGAAAGGCAAGTTTCCCTCTTCCCTCCCAGCATTAGTCGATGCTGCCTCCTTGAGCTCACTGCGGTCTCCAGACTCCACTTCCATGGGAGTGGCCACAGCAGGAGGATATAAACACAGTAGAGTTATAGTTAAATTAATCTGGAGTGAACAGGAGGACACAGAACATCTCGCTATTACTGTACTGTTACACGATGAGAATAACGTTGTCTATCAATTAATACTGCATTTATGTAGCCTACGTAAACAGTTTAGCATTAATGTTGTATTTACAGTTGGTAATGTAACTCAGTAGCTGTGTATTTAGTTGTGGTTATGTGATGCCAGGTGAAGACTTTAACGTTAGATTTTTATGGCCAGTTCACGTCAAACAGCCGAGACGACAGTTTTATGCAGTTTTAGAACTAATCTCTGCTGTTGGAGATTCCAAAATTCAACATGTCAATTAGCTAAAGACGGATACGTTTTGCCAAAAAAACATCCGCTTTCTATTACGGTTAGTGGAAACCAAGTCTGTTGTCAGAACAGAGCTGGTTGTAACTTCGAGTCATATCGGACAATTTTAACTAACCTTTTCCTAATCTGCTGCGTAAATTATCCTAACCTGTTGTATGCCTATTTACATTTAGTCATTTAGCAGACGCGCCCCTATCCAGAGCGACTAGTAGTGAGTGCATACAATATCATGCTTTCGTTGTACTGGTCCCCCGTCGGAAATTGAACCCACAACTCTGGCGTTACAAGTGCCATGCTCTACCAACTGAACTACATGGGGACAGCTGAACCGGGCTTTAGTGATGTTTATCACATCATCTCTGTGGATTATGTGCTTTTCTACCCTCCCTCCACACCTGGCTCTCTACCTGTACCAGGTGTTGTTGACTAGAGGCATAAGGAGAGAGAGGCATTGTTGTGTTACATGGACACAGTCCTTTAGAGACTCAGTGGTGTGGTGATACTCAGGAAGCCAGTGTTTGGCATTTGGCACTCGCTAACACCCCTACCCCCTTTGGCACTCGCCCACACCCCTACAGACATTGTCTCAATTGTGCCATTGCACATACTTTTAAAAACTATCATGGCCCAGTTCCAATATCTCTAAATCCTACGGCTACAACTCCGCCTGGAAGGCATTTTCCAGGCAGAGTTGTAGTGCTTACAATATGGACATGCATGTGTATGTATTGCGTGCGACAGTTTTAGAGGATCTTCATGTAGGCCAGAATTTAGTAAGCAATTTATGCATCGTTGATAAATGAGGCCCCAGGCCTTTAAATGTTTAATAGATTCTGCTGCTGGCAAGTCATGCTCACCTTTCTGGGTTGTCCTAAATGGCTCCCTATGTCCTATGTAGTACACTACTATTAAACCAGGGCTCTGATCAAAAGTAGTGCACTATATTGGGAATAGGGTTCCATTTGGGACACAATGTTGTGTACCTAACCTGACATTACCTGATGCACTACCTGACATGCCATGTGATGTGTATTGATGAGAAAACAATAGGTGCTTTGTGACGGGTACAGTCTAGAATTCAGTTTAATCAAACTGCTTGTTGTGCATCACTGACTCCATACTGTAATTCTTGTCTGTCGGTTGCAGGAGCCATGGTGAAGTGTATAGCCGTAGTTCTGTCTGGGTGTGGGGTCTACGATGGGACAGAGATCCACGAGGCGTCTGCTGTGCTGGTCCACCTCAGCAGGGCTGGAGCTAAGGTAAGGACTCTTCAACGTTACATGGGTAGTTCAAACTCTCGCTTCTCACGCTAACCTTCTGACTGTATAAGTCAACTCTATGGTCAGATTCCTGTGACGACTTCAGACTTCCTCTAGTCTAGGAAGTGGTGCACAGTTTGCATTGATTTACATGTTGTCAATATGCCTCTATGACTGCTTCCTTTACTTCTAATCATAGTCTCCCCCTGAGTGTTCAGAGTGCTTGTCGTTGGGAATGCAGGTTCCAATCTCATTAGCATGGACACTACTATGACGATCTCCTCCTGGCCTCTACTGCAGGTGCAGATATACAGTATAGACTGTCTAACCCGTCATCGCCCCAGGTCCAGATGTTTGCCCCCAAAGTGGATCAGATGCATGTAGTGAACCACTGCGAGGGGAAACCCACGGTGGAGAAACGCAACGTCCTGCAGGAGAGCGCTCGCATTGCCCGCGGTGACGTGTCAGACCTTACCATACTGGACATCACCGCTTTCGACGCCCTCGTCATCCCAGGTAAGCGTTAATCCTTCATCATTATGTACCTCCATCACTATCATTTATTCATTATCATCAGCATACAACCACAATCCTTACTCACCCTTTACCTCTCCAGGGCTGGTTTATACTGCTCTACACTGTGCTCAACCCAACTGTTGTGTCCTGCAGGTGGTTTGGTGTGGCTAAGAACCTGTCTGACTGGGCTGTGAAGGGGAAGGAGTACACGGTTCAGCCCCAGGTAAGGAAGCTGATTAAGGGGTTTCACGGAGTATGCAAGCCCCTGGCTATGTGCTGCATCTCTCCTGTCCTAGCTGCTAGGGCCCTGCCAGGGTGTGAGATCACTGTAGGACAGGACAAAGAGTGTGAGAGGTGGGTTACAGTGGTGTGTGTGTGTGTGTGTGTGTGTGTGTGTGTGTGTGTGTGTGTGTGTGTGTGTGTGTCTGAGAGAGAGATGGTGCGTGTGTATATGCCGCTGTTGGAACATAACTCGTGCTGCTCTTCTCCCTTCCACAACTAGATGGCCCTATGCCCAGACGGCGACCACCATGACTGAGCTGGGCTGTAAACACGTGAATAAGAACATGGGGGAGGTCCACATTGACGTAAAGAACAAGCTGGTCACCACCTCCAGCTTCATGTGTAACGCTCCCGTACACGAGGTGTTTGATGGGGTGGGCGTAATGGTTACAGAGCTGCTCAAACTGGCCTAGAAAGTCTGGGAATCAGAATGCTGAATTAGGATGCATCCCAAATGGCACCATATTCCCTTTTATAGTGCTTATGGGCCCTGGTCAAAAGAAGTGCACTATATTACGTTATATCTGGAGTATTTCTTCTCTTATCTGGTGTCCTGTGCGAATTTAAGTATGCTCTCTCTAATTATCTATCTCTCTCTTTTTTCCTTTTTTCTTCTTCTCTCTCTCTCTCTCTCTCTCTCGGAGGACCTGAGCATTAGGACCATTCCTCAAGGCCTACCTGACCTGATGACTCCTTGATGTCCCGAGTCCACCTGGCCGTGCTGCTTCTCCAGTTTCAACTGTTCTGCCTGTTTTATGAACATTTTAAAATCTTGTCCATGTTCTGTTATAATCTGCACCCGGCACAGCCAGAAGAGGACTGGCCACCCCTCACAGCCTGGTTCCTCTCTAGGTTTCTTCCTAAGTTTTGGCCTTTATATGGAGTTTTTCCTAGCCACCGTGCTTTTACACCTGCATTGCTTGCTGTTTGGGGTTTTAGGCTGGGTTTCTGTACAGCACTCTGTGACATCAGCTGATGTAAGAAGGGCTTTATAAATAAATTTGATTTGATGATATAGGGTGTCATATGGGACTCACACTTAGCATCATGTTTGTTGTTTTCCTGGAGACCATCCTGATATGATTTTACTCAAGTGTTACTCACTGTTTATTTAACATGAAACAGACATAAGAAGCTCTGTTTTTCTGATGTACCATCTGTACTGTGATTTGTGCTACTATCAAAATTGTAATAAAAAGGAATGTAAAACAATTCTGGAATTAACTTATCATTAGGGGTTCAAGTGGCGACGCTAGGTGAAACCCGATTTGTATATGTTGTCGTTTATTATTAGGGGTTCTGCAGTGAAGCCAAACCCACCACTTGTGTGGGTGTGGCCGAAGAGCTCTATTTTCATGTCATCCAACAAACGTAAACACCTGGAGTTTTATAAACAGCACTTGGATTGAAACCCATGCTATGGTCAGATTACATGAAAATGGTGCTCTTTGGCCACGCACACCAGTGGACTGTTTGGTGTCGCAATAAGGATGCATAAGCAGAAAATAACCCCATACCTACTGTAAAATATGGTGGATCTTTATGGGGCTATTTTGCCTCCACTGGTCTTAGGGCCCTTAAGGTCAATGGTATCATGAACTTTACCCAGGACAGTTTAGGAGTTTCAGGAGGCTGAAACATGGCTGCAAGTGACTCTTCAAGACAATCTCAAATCAAAATCCACAAATGTTTAATTGACAACAATCAATTTGCAATGGCCATCTCAGTCTCCGGACTTGAATCCCTTTGAAAACCTATTGTTTGAATTGAAGGCATTCCATAAGGGCAGATGAAGGATCTGGAAAGATAACGTATGGAGGAATGGTCTGAAACCTTGCTCACATTGGCAGTTAATAATGTGATTCCTATCCATTTTTTATTTTCATATTTGAATCGGAATAGCCAAACCTTCATAGGTGGTTTGAAGTCCAATACAAATCTGATTCCTGGCCATGTGAATAGTCTGAACGGTCGAAATTACTTATAAATGAACAAACAATGATAACAAAACATTCACCGTGAGGTTTACAAACTCAGAGACTAATGGCCTCTGTTCTATGATCACACCATACACAATCTTATTTCCATCTCTCATAGAACACTGATAATAACATGTCCTGTGGATCTGTTGACTTCTCCCAGTTCAACGTTGTTCTCCTTCTGGTTCCTAAGAGAGTGATAGCACAAAACTTGCAAAGCAACGAGAAACCCAAAACATAACAGTATTAACAATGTGGTAAGCTATGCATAATTATATATGCATGAAAACCAAAGTCTGAGAACATGACAAATCCCACTCTCTCACCTGACTCTATGCCTCCAGGATACTTTTTTTGCTGGATTCCACAGAAATGAAAGCCCTAAAAAGCCTCATGCTTTCGCCCAGTCTTCCCGTTTCTGGCCCCAGGTCCCGAGAGGTGTTCCCAAGCCATGTCATTTTCACTTTGATCTCCATCTACTCCATTGCCACCTGATAGGCATATCACCTAATAGACAAGTGCGTATCCATAATCAACGCTACATCCTCTTGAGGTAACTCAGCACTGTATATGCTTTCACATCAATGTCTTCAAAATGTTCTTTAGAGTACAATTACCCCAACATCTATCCTTTCATATGATGCATTAACCAATAAAGCGACTAACCCAACCCAACTATAATGTTTAAAGTGGCTCCCAGGCCCAACCCTTCTGCATGTCTACAGTGGAATCAAGTCTTTCTCTCTCTCTTTAGCCCTGCTTCCTCTGTTATGACGTCTTCAAGCTCACCCATTATGCAGCTGGACCTCACTTCACGTGAGAACTGTGAACCCACTGAGGAGAGACATGACGATCTTTACCGCTGCAGGTGCTGTAAGGAGTACTGTGTGTAGACCAGACCAACGCTGTCCCAACACCCCCCGCCTGGTGTATCTTAATGTATACTCAGTTTCTAGAATTCATCCCGTGCCCTCTGTTATCTCCTGCTCCTCATGTGCTGCTTTCACCTGAGGATATACACACTGCGACACATGGGTCAGTTCCTGACAACATACATAGACTCCCCCCTTATGGCCAAATCACTAAATTGTGACATTTGAATAACAGCCCCCCGGTACTCCCACCGGTCTGCCAGTTACCAGCTACCAAGCTATGTGACATGAGTCCTCATAAACTGATTTCCCAACAATTCTACTAAAGAAACCCCTGCTACTACTAACATGGCCTGTGACTATAGCCTCCTTCACTTACTGTCCCTACAGCGACTGCTATGAGAATAACTAATAATCTGTCAAATGTTCACCGGCTGTTAGAAATTGGGAAAGATATTTAATGAAGTTGGAAGAATATCCAACCTAACAAAAGGTTTCTTGAAAGTTTACCATAGTCTGAATTGCCCACACTATCTCTGCTACTCTCACCCTGATCTGGGTATGTGTAATGTTCAATTTGACTTCCCTATATTGTGTTAGCTGTCCTCCCTCTCCAACATTGCAAAAATCTGAAACTTTCTGTCCCAAAAGGTAGCAGAAAAATGTATCCAGGCTTTTCCTTTTCTAGATTAGACTATTTTAATGCTCTACTTTCCAGATACCTGGCTGCTAGAATCTTGACTAGAACCCCAAAATTTTGATAATATTACTCCAGTTCTAGCCTCTCTGCACTGGCTTCCTGTTAAGGCTAGGACTGATTTCAAGGTTTTAAAGCTAACCTACAAAGCATTACATGGGCTTGCTCCTACCTATCTTTCCGATTTGGTCCTGCTGTACATACAGTGAGGGAAAAAAGTATTTGATCCCCTGCTGATTTTGTACGTTTGCCCACTGACAAAGAAATGATCAGTCTATAATTGTAATGGTAGGTTTATTTGAACAGTGAGAGACAGAATAACAACAAAAAAATCCAGAAAAACGCATGTGAAAAATGTTATAAATTGCATTTTAATGAGGGAAATAAGTATTTGACCCCCTCTCAATCAGAAAGATTTCTGGCTCCCAGGTGTCTTTTATACAGGTAACGAGCTGAGATTAGGAGCACAATCTTAAAGGGAGTGCTCCTAATCTCAGTTTGTTACCTGTATAAAAGACACCTGTCCACAGAAGTAATCAATCAATCAGATTCCAAACTCTCCACCATGGCTAAGACCAAAGAGCTCTCCAAGGATGTCAGGGACAAGATTGTAGACCTACACAAGGCTGGAATGGGCTACAAGACCATTGCCAAGCAGCTTGGTGAGAGGGTGACAACAGTTGGTGAGATTATTCGCAAATGGAAGAAACACAAAAGAACTGTCAATCTCCCTCAGCCTGGGGCTCCATGCAAGATCTCACCTTGTGGAGTTGCAATGATCATGAGAACGGTGAGGAATCAGCCCAGAACTACACGGGAGGATCTTGTCAATGATCTCAAGGCAGCTGGGACCATAGTCACCAAGAAAACAATTGGTAACACATTACGCTGTGAAGGACTGAAATCCTGCAGCGCCCGCAAGGTCCCCCTGCTCAAGAAAGCACATATACATGCCCGTCTGAAGTTTGCCAATGAACATCTGAATGATTCAGAGGACAACTGGGTGAAAGTGTTGTGGTCAGATGAGACCAAAATGGAGCTCTTTGGCATCAACTCAACTCGCCGTGTTTGGAGGAGGAGGAATGCTGCCTATGACCCCAAGAACACCATCCCCACCGTCAAACATGGAGGTGGAAACATTATGCTTTGGGGGTGTTTTTCTGCTAAGGGACAGGACAACTTCACCGCATCAAAGGGACGATGGACGGGGCCGTGTACTGTCAAATCTTGGGTGAGAACCTCCTTCCCTCAGCCAGGGCATTGAAAATGGGTCGTGGATGGGTATTCCAGCATGACAATGACCCAAAACACACGGCCAAGGCAACAAAGGAGTTGCTCAAGAAGAAGCACATTAAGGTCCTGGAGTGGCCTAGCCAGTCTCCAGACCTTTATCCCATAGAAAATCTGTGAAGGGAGCTGACGGTTCGAAACCTTAATGACTTGGAGAAGATCTGCAAAGAGGAGTGGGACAAAATCCCTCCTGAGATGTGTGCAAACCTGGTGGCCAACTACAAGAAATGTCTGACCTCTGTGATTGCCAACAAGGGTTTTGCCACCAAGTACTAAGTCATGTTTTGCAGAGGGGTCAAATACTTATTTCCCTCATTAAAATGCTAATCAATTCATAATTTATAATTTATTTATTTTTCACTTCCGTTTTTTTGGATTTTTTTGTTATTCTGTCTCTCACTGTTCAAATAAACCTACCATTAAAATTATAGACTGATCATTTCTTTGTCAGTGGGCAAACGTACAAAATCAGCAGTGGATCAAATACTTTTTTCCCTCACTTTGCCTACATGTACGCTGCGGTCACAAGATGCAGGCCTCCTTACTGTCCCTAGATTTTCTAAGCAAACAGCTGGAGGCAGGGCTTTCTCCTATAGAGCTTCATTTTTATGGAATGGTCTGCCTATTCATGTGAGAGACACAGACTCGGTATCGACCTTTAAGTCTTTATTGAAGACTCATCTCTTCAGTAGGTCCTATGATTGAGGTGAACGGAAAGGCACTGCCCTTGCTGTCTCTGCCTGGTTGGTTCCACTCTCGCCACTGGGATTCTCTGCCTCTAACCCTATTACAGGGGCTGAGTCACTGGCTTACTGGTGCTCTTCCATGCCGTCCCTAGGAGGGATGCGTCACTTGAGTGGGTTGAGTCACTGAAGTGATCTTCCTGTCAAGGTTGGTGCCCCCTCGGGTTTGTGTCGTACGGGAGATCTTCGTGGTCTATACTCGGCCTTGTCTCAGGGTAGTAGGTTGAGGGTTGAAGATATCCCACTAGCAATGTGGGGGCTGTGCTTTGGCAAAGTGGGTGGGGTTATATCCTGCCTGTTTGGCCCCTTCCGGGGGAATCGACGGACAGGGCCACAGTGTCTCCCAACCCCTCCTGTCTCAGCCTCCAGTATTCATGCTGCAATAGTTTATGTGTCGTGGGGCTAGGGTCAGTTTGTTATACCTGGAGTGTTTCTCCTGTCTTATCCGGTGTACTGTGTGAATTTAAGTATGCTCCCTCTAATTCTATCTCTCTCTTTATCTCTCTCTCTCCTCTCTCTCTCTCTCTTTATCTCTCTCTCTCTCTCTCTCTCTCTCTCTCTCTCTCTCTCTCTCTCTCTCTCGGAGGACCTGAGCCCTAGGACCATGCCTCAGGACTACCTCGCCTGATGACTCCTTGCTGTCCCCACCTGGTCATGCTGCTGCTCCAGTTTCAACTGTTCTGCCTGCGGCTATGGAACCCTGACCTGTTCACTGGACATGCTACCTTATCCTGCTGTTTTGGACTCTCTCTCTACTGCACCTGCTGTCTCTAACTCTGAATGATCAGCTATGAAAAGCAAAATGGCATTTACTCCTGTGGTGCTGACCTGTTGCACCCTATACAACCACTGTGATTATTATTATCTGACCCTGCTGGTCATCTATGAACGTTTGAACATCTTGACCATGTTCTGTTATAATCTCCACCCGGCACAGCCAGAAGAGGACTGGCCACCCCTCAGAGCCTGGTTCCTCTTTAGGTTTCTTTCTAGGTTCTGGCCTTTCTAGGGAGTTTTTCCTAGCCCCCGTGCTTCTACACCTGCATTGCTTGCTGTTTGCAGTTTTAGGCTGGGTTTCTGTACATTACTTTAAAAAGGGCTTTATAAATACATTTGATCGATTGATATTCATAAAAGTTTTCAGACCCTTTGCTATGAGACTGTAAATTGAGCACAGGTGCATCCTGTTTCCATTGTTCATCCTTGAGAAGATATTTTTACAACTTGATTGGAGTCCACCTGTGGTAAATTCAAGTGATTGGACATGATTTGGAAAGGAACACACCTGTCTATAAAAGGTCCCACAGTTGACAGTGCATGTCAGAGCAAAAACCAAGCCATGAGTTTGAAGGAATTGTCCGTAGAGCTCCGAGACAGGATTGTGTTGAAACACAGATCTGGGGATGGGTACCAAAAAAATTCTGGAGTATTGAAGGTCCCCAAGAACACAGTGGCCTCCAACATTTTTAAATGGAAGACGTTTTGAACCACCAAGACTCTTGATGGACCTGGCCACCTAGCCAAACTGAGCAATCGGGTGAGAAGGGCCTTGGTCAGAGTGATGTTCAAGAACCCGATGGTCACTCTGACAGAGCTCCTCTTTGGAGATGGGAGAACTTTCCAGAAGGACAACCATCTCTGCAGCACTCCACCAATCAGGCCTTTATGGTAGAGTGGCCAGACGGAAGCCACTCCCCAGTAAAAGGCACATGGCAGCCCGCTAGGAGTTTGCCAAAAGGCACCTGAAGGACTCTCAGACCATGAGAAACAAGATTCTCTGGTCTGATGAATCCAAGATTGAACTCTTTGGCCTGAATGCTAAGCGTCACTTCTGGAGGAAACCTGGCACTATCCCTAAGGTTAAGCATGGTGGTGGCAGCATCATGCTGTGGGGATGAAGGTTCACCTTCCAACAGGACAATGACCCTAAGCACACAGCCAAGACAATGCAGGAGTGGTCTCTGAATGCCCTTGGGTGGCCCAGCTAGAGCCCAGACTTGAACCCGATCGAACATCTCTGGAGAGACCTGAAAATAGCTGTGCAGCAAAGCTCCCCATCCAACCTGACAGAGCTTGAGGGGATCTGCAGAGAAGAATAGGACCCCAAATACAGATGTGCCAAGCTTGCAGCATCATACCCCAAAAGACTTGAGGCTGTAATCACTGCCAAAGGTGCTTCAACAAAGTACTGAGTAAAGGGTCTGAAGACTTAGGCAAATGTCATTTTTCAGGTTTTTATTATTAAGAAATTTGCCAAAAAAATCGAAAACTTGTTTTTGCTTTGTCATTATTAGTTTTTGATATTATTTAGCTGGTGTCAAGGCAGCAGCTACTCTTCCTAGGGTCCGGCAAAATTAAGGCAGTTATACCATTTTAAAAACATTACAATACGTTCATAACAGATTTCACAACACACTAAGTGTGTGCTCTCAGGCCCCTACTCCACTACCACATATATGCAACACAAAATCCATGTGTACGTGTGTGTATAGTGCGTATGTTATCATGTGTGTGTATGCATGTGTCTGCGCCTATGTTTGTGTTGCTTCACAGTCCATGCTGTTCCATAAAGTGTATTTTATATGTTTTTTTATCTGGTTCAGTTACCTGATGGGGAATAGAGTTCCATGTACTCACGGCTCTATGTAGTACTGTGCGCCTTCCATAGTCTGTTCTGGACTTGGGGACTGTGAAGAGACCTCTGGTGGTATGTCTTGTGGGGTATGCATGGGTGTCTGAGCTGTGTGCTAGTCGTTTAAACAGACAGTTCTGTTCTTTCAACATGTCAATACCTCTCAAAAATACAAATAGTGATTAAGTTTGAGCCAGGAGAGATTGACACGCATATGATTAATGTTTGCTCTCTGTGTACATCCAAGGGCCAGCCGTGCTGCCCTGTTCTGAGCCAATTGCAATTTTCCTAAGTCCCTCTATGTGGCACCTGACCAGATGACTGAACAGTAGTCCAGGTGCAACAAAACTAGAGCCTGTAGGACCTGCCTTGTTGCTGTTAAGAAGATAGAGCAGTGCTTTATTATGGACAGACTTCTCCCCATCTTAGCTTCTGTTGTATCAATATGTTTTGACCATGATAGTTTACAATCCAGGGTTACTCCAAGCAGTTTAGTCACCTCAACTTGCTCAATGTCCACATTATTTATTACAATATTTAGTTGAGGTTCAGGGTTTAGTGAATGATTTGTCCCAAATACAATGCTTTTAGTTTTAGAAATATTTAGGACTAATGTATTCCTTGCCATCCATTCTGAAACTAACTGCAGATCTTTGTTAAGTGTTGCAGTCATTTCAGCTGCTGTAGTAGCAGACGTGTATAGTGTTGAGTCATCTGCATACATTGACACACTTTACTCAAAGCCAGTGGCATGTTGTTAGTAAAGATTGAAAAAAGTAAGGGGCCTAGACAGCTGCCCTGGGGAATTCCTGATTCTACCTGGATTATGTTGGAGAGGCTTCCATTAAAGAACACCTTCTGTGTTCTGTTAGACAGGTAACTCTTTATCCACAATATAGCAGGTGCTGTGAAGCCATAACACATACATTTTTCCAGCAGCAGACTATGATCGATAATGTCAAAAGCCACACTGAAGTCTAACAAAACAGCACCCACAATCTTTTTATCATCAATTTCTCTCAGCCAATCATCAGTCATTTGTGTAAGTGCTGTGCTTATTGAATGTCCTTCCCTATAAGCGTGCTGAAAGTCAGTTGTCATTTTGTTTACTGTAAAATAGCATTGCATCTGGTCAATCACAATTTTTCCCCAAAACTTTACTAAGGGTTGGTAATAGGCTGATTTGTCGGCTATTTGAGCCAGTAAAGGGGGCTTTACTATTCTTAGGTAGCGGGATGGCTTTTGTTTCCCTCCAGGCCTGGGGGCACACACTTTCTAGTAAGCTTAAATAGAAGACATGGCAAATAGGAGTAGCGATATCGTCCGCTATTATCCTCAGTCATTTTCCATCCAAGTTGTCAGACTCCGGTGAGTTGTCATTGTTGATAAACAACAATATTTTGTTCATGTCTTCCACACTCACTTTACAGAATTCAAAATTGCAGTTCTTGTCTTTCATAATTTGGTCAGATATACTTGCATGTGTAGTGTCAGCGTTTTGTTGCTGGCATGTCATGCCTAAGTTCGCTAATCTTGCCAATGAAAAAATCATTAAAGTAGGTTTTGTGATAAATGAGCCATCTGATTCAATGAATGATGAGTATAACTTTTTCAAAAATGTCATTGAAGGTGCTCCAAAGCTTTTTGCTGTCATTCTTTTTATGTCATTTATCTTTGTCTCATAGTGTAGTTTCTTTTTCTTTTTTCAGTTCATTCACATGAGTTCTCAAATTGCAGTACGTTTGCCAATCGGTTGTGCAGCAAGGTTTATTTACCATTCCCTTTCCCTCATCCCTCTCAACCATAGAATTTTTCAATTCCTCATCAATCCACAAGGATTTAACAGTTTTTACAGTCATTCTCTTAATGGGAGCATGCTATTTAGTTACTGGGATAAGCAATTTCGTAAATGTGTCAAGTGCAACATCTGTTTGCTCCTCATTACACACCATGGACCAACAAATATTATTTACAGCAACAACATATTAATCACTACAAAACGAGTTGTATGACTCTCACGTCTTCTCCCGCTCTACCCACCCCCTGGCGCTTGAGGGCGCCAGGTTACCCTGCATCACACACTCCTGCCATCCATCACTCCCACCTGCCTTCCCTCGTCACGCGCATCAGCGATATTGGACTCACCTGCACTCACTCTTCACCTGTTTATTACCTCCCCTATATTTGTCTGTTCCCTTGCTCTGTTCCCCGCTGCTGCATTAATTGTTTTTGTCTGTGTTATTAGTTTGCTGATGCTGTTCCTGTCTCCTGCCATGTCCGTTCTTTATTAAATGTTTTACTCCCCGTACCTGCTTCATCTCTCCAGCGTCATCCCATGTGACAATGACCTCTTATACACTATATTAGCTCCAGTCTTTCGAACTTTGGTTTTCCTAGATATGGCCACTAAATTGTGATCACAACATCCGATGGATCTGGATAGTGCTTTCAAGCACATTTCTGCAGCATTAGTAAAGATGTGATCAATACGTGTTGATGATTTAATTCCTGTGCTGTTTGTAACTACCCTGGTAGGTTGACTGACAACCTGAACCAGGTTGCAGGCACTGGTTGCAGTTTTAAGCTTTTTCTTGAGTGGGCAGCTTGATGAAAACCAGTCAATATTTAAAGCACCCAGAAATTATACCTCTCTGTTGATATCACATACATTATCAAGCATTACACACATGTTATTCAGATACTGACCGTTAGCACTTGGTGGTCTATAGCAACTTCCCACAAGAATGGGCTTTAGTTGAAGCAGATGAACCTGTAGCCATATTACTACAACAGTATTTAACATGAGATCCTCTCTAATCTTTACAGGAATGTGGTTCTGAATATTAACAGCAAAACCTACACCACTTGCATTTCTGTCTTTTCTCTAAATGTTTTAACCTTGTTTTGCTACCACTGTATAATCAAAGGTATTGTCTAAGTAAGTTTCAGTGATAGTCAAAATATTATTGTCATCCTCAAAAAGTTATACAGCTGCACCATCGAAAGAATTCTGACCGGTTGCATCACAGCCTGGTATAGCTACTGCTCGGCATCTGACCGTAAGGCTCTACAGAGGGTAGTGCGTACGGCCCAGTACATCACTGGGGCCAAGCTATTTTTTACTTAATTTAGTAAATATTTTCTTAACTCTATTTCTTGAACTGCATTGTTGGTTAAGGGCTTGTAAGTAAGCATTTCACGGTAATGTCTACACCTGTTGTATTCGGCGCATATGACAAATACAATTTGATTCGATTTTTCATTACTAGCAAGTTATTCATTTCATGAACCTTGTTTCTTTTAAGCTACATATGTTAACGTGGGCTATTTTGAGCACTTTTCTGGGAAGCTTAGCGAGTGAGCTGCACACAGCGGACTTCCTACTAGGGCACACCGCCTCAGAGCTAACAGCATAAATCAGGTTCATAGGCACATGATTGTTGCATACAATAGCTGTAGGATCAACAGAGGCATTCAGGGCAGTTAGAGGGACATACATTAGGTTACTTACATTGTGTCTACCAATGCCCCTGGTATAATGTACATTTGCTAAAACATTCTGATAACTCATAGACACAATGGTAGGGATTAACTGAGCTGGGCTTAGGTCATTGATAAGTAATTGTCTCAAAGCAGCCTTATAACACTGCGAAAGGATCCTGGAACACAAATTATTTGGGTGGATCCCATCCTCCTTATAAAACGTGTTTTGATTCCAAATGGTATCGAAATTGTCAACAAACGTTACACCCATTGAGGTCCAATAATCCCATAACCAGTTGTAAAGAGAAAGAATCCTGCTAAAGCGTTCAATGCCACGATTCAGAGAGGGCAGAGGGACAGATATGATGGGTATTTTATTAGTGTCTAGCAGAGAGTCAATCAGCTCTTTGAAATCCAGAGATGCCCTTCATAATGTCATTAAAACCCATCTAGACTACTATAGAATCAATGTACATGTCCTGGCGTAGTATATTCGGGAGTAGTTTAGTAATGTCATTTATTCGAGCTCCAGAGGTATTGTGTGCAGATAGATGAGGATTTTTTTTAATATATAGATTTTAGAATAAGGCTAGAACGTAACAAAATGTGGAAAAGTCAAGGGATCTGAATCCTTTCTGAATGCACTGTAGATATGCTGATAGTGGACAACCTTGTTTTACTCTTCTTGACAGTTTAATACTTTCTGAGAAGTAGCCATTATTTACTATTTTACACCTAGGGTTACTATGCAGAACTTTAACCCGTTTTATAAGAGATTGTCCAAAATTGAAATATTCCAGCATTTATACAGTGAGGGAAAAAAGTATTTGATCCCCTGCTGATTTTGTACGTTTGCCCACTGACAAAGAAATGATCAGTCTATAATTGTAATGGTAGATTTATTTGAACAGTGAGAGACAGAATAACAACAAACAAATCCAGAAAAACGCATGTGAAAAATGTTATCAATTGATTAGCATTTTAATGAGGGAAATAAGTATTTGACCCCTCTGCAAAACATGACTTAGTACTTGGTGGCAAAACCCTTGTTGGCAATCACAGAGGTCAGACATTTCTTGTAGTTGGCCACCTAGTTTGCACACATCTCAGGAGGGATTTTGTCCCACTCCTCTTTGCAGATCTTCTCCAAGTCATTAAGGTTTCGAGGCTGACGTTTGGCAACTCGAACCTTCAGCTCCCTCCACAGATTTTCTGTGGGATTAAGGTCTGGAGACTGGCTAGGCCACTCCAGGACCTTAATGTGCTTCTTCTTGAGCCACTTCTTTGTTGCCTTGGCCGTGTGTTTTGGGTCATTGTCATGCTGGAATACCCATCCACGACCCATTTTCAATGCCCTGGCTGAGGGAAGGAGGTTCTCACCCAAGATTTGACAGTACATGGCCCCGTCCATCGTCACTTTGATGCGGTGAAGTTGTCCTGTCCCCTTAGCAGAAAAACACCCCCAAAGCATAATGTTTCCACCTCCATGTTTGATGGTGGAGATGGTGTTCTTGGGGTCATAGGCAGCATTCCTCCTCCTCCAAACACGGCGAGTTGAGTTGATACCAAAGAGCTCCATTTTGGTCTCATCTGACCACAACACTTTCACCCAGTTGTCCTCTGAATCATTCAGATGTTCATTGGCAAACTTCAGACGGGCATGTATATGTGCTTTCTTGAGCAGGGGGACCTTGCGGGCGCTGCAGGATTTCAGTCCTTCATGGCGTAGTGTGTTACCAGTTGTTTTCTTGGTGACTATGGTCCCAGCTGCCTTGAGATCATTGACAAGATCCTCCCGTGTAGTTCTGGGCTGATTCCTCACCGTTCTCATGATCATTGCAACTCCACGAGGTGAGACCTTGCATGGAGCCCCAGGCTGAGGGAGATTGACAGTTCTTTTGTGTTTCTTTCATTTGCGAATAATCGCACCAACTGTTGTCACCTTCTCACCAAGCTGCTTGGCGATGGTTTTGTAGCCCATTCCAGCCTTGTGTAGGTCTACAATCTTGTCCCTGACATCCTTGGAGAGCTCTTTGGTCTTGGCCATGGTGGAGAGTTTCTGATTGATTGATTGCTTCTGTGGACAGGTGTCTTTTATACAGGTAACAAGCTGAGATTAGGAGCACTCCCTTTAAGAGTGTGCTCCTAATCTCAGCTCGTTACCTGTATAAAAGACACCTGGGAGCCAGAAATCTTTCTGATTGAGGGGGTTCAAATACTTATTTCCCTCATTAAAATGCAAATCAATTCATAACAATTTTCACATGCGTTTTTCTGGATTTTTTTGTTGTTATTCTGTCTCTCACTGTTCAAATAAACCTACCATTAAAATTATAGACTGATCATTTCTTTGTCAGTGGGCAAACATGCAAAATCAGCAGGGGATCAAATACTTTTTTCCCTCACTGTATATAAATTCCAGTTGCCTTCTCAAAGTTGGCTATGAATACCAGGCCTGGTTTCCCAGATTATTCATAGTGTTCTATTCTTTCCAGTACTTGTCCATGTAAAAAACCTGTCTGAATAGGATAACTAATATCCCACAATACCTTTTTAATTTTATGCATTTTGCTAGAATTTTTTAAGTGTAAAGGTTCTCCAATTTTTTTTTTTTTTCTGAAAGTATTCAGACCCCTTGACTTTCTCCACATTTTGTTACATTACAGCCTTTTCCCCCCTCATCAGTCTACACACAATACACCATAATGACAAAGCAAAAACAGGTTTTTAGATTTTTCAGCAAATGTATTACAAAAAAAAACTGATATCACATTTAAGTATTCAGACTTCTTAGGTATGATGTTACAAGCTTGGCACACCTGTTTTTGGGGAGTTTCTCCCATTCTTCTCTGCAGGTCCTCTCAAGCTCTGTCAGGTTGGATGGGGAGTGTTGCTGCACAGCTATTTTCAGGTCTCTCCAGAGATGTTCTGTCGGGTTCAAGTCCAGGCCACGTTTCCTCCAGACATGACGCTTGGCATTCAGGCAAAAGAGTTCAACCTTGTTTTCATCAGACCAGAGAATCTTGTAAAGGCCTGTTTGGTGGAGTGCTGCAGAGATGGTTGTCCTTCTGGAAGGTTCTCCCATCTCCACAAAGGAACTCTAGAGCTCTTTCAGAGTTCTAGAGTTCTTGGTCACCTCCCTGACCAAGGCCCTTCTCCCCCGATTGCTCAGTTTGGCCGGTCGGCCAGCTCTAGGAAGAGTCTTGGTGGTTCCAAACTTCTTCCATTTAAGAATGGAGGCCACTGTGTTGTTGGGGACTTTCAATGCTGGAGACATTTCTTGGTACCCTTCCCCAGATCTGTGCCTCGACACAATTCTGTCTCGGAACTCTATGGACAATTCCTTCGACCTAATGGCTTAGTTTTTGCTCTGACACGCACTGTCAACTGTGGAACCTTATATAGAAAGGTGTGTGCCTTTCCAAATCACGAGATCTTCCGTTTCTTGGCAATTTCTCGCATGGAATAGCCTTCATTTCTCAGAATAAGAATAGACTGACGAGCTTCAGAAGAAAGATCTTTGTTTCTGGCCATTTTGAGCCTGTAATCGAACCCACAAATGCTGATGCTCCAGATACTCCACTAGTCTAAAGAAGGCCAGTTTTATTGGTTCTTTAATCAAAACAACAGTTTTCAGCTGTGTTAACATGATTGTAAAAGGGTTTTCTAATGATCAATTAGCCTTTTAAAATTATCAACATGGATTAGCTAACACAACGTGCCATTGGAACACAGGAGTGATGGTTGCTGATAATGGGCCTCTGTACACCTAAAGTCAGTCAAAGTCAAAGTCACCATTATTAGTCAGTTGTACAACCGAATGCCTTCAACTGAAATGTGTCTTCCGCATTTAACCCAACCCCTCTGAATCAGAGGTGCGGGGGGCTGCCTTAATCGACATCCACGTCTTCGGCGCCCGGGGAACAGTGGATTAACTGCCTTGTGATATGTAGATATTCCATTAAAAATCTGCCGTTGCCAGATACAATAGTCATTTACAACATTAACAATGTCTACACTGTATTTCTGATCAATTTGTTGTTATTTTAATGGACACAAAAATTGCTTTTCTTTCAAAAACAAGGATATTTCTAAGTGACCCCAAACTTTTGAACGGTAGTGTACACATTATAAATATATATACAGTGAGGGAAAAAAGTATTTGATCCCCTGCTGATTTTGTACGTTTGCCCACTGGCAAAGAAATGATCAGTCTATAATTGTAATGGTAGGTTGATTTGAACAGTGAGAGACAGAAAAACAAAACAAAAATCCAGAAAAACGCATGTGAATAATGTTATAAAATGATTTGCATTTTAATGAGGGAAATAAGTATTTGACCCCCTCTCAATCAGAAAGATTTCTGGCTCCCAGGTGTCTTTTATACAGGTAACGAGCTGAGATTAGGAGCACAATCTTAAAGGGAGTGCTCCTAATCTCAGCTTGTTACCTGTATAAAAGACACCTGTCCACAGAAGTAATCAATCAATCAGATTCCAAACTCTCCACCATGGCCAAGACCAAAGAGCTCTCCAAGGATGTCAGGGACAAGATTGTAGACCTACACAAGGCTGGAATGGGCTACAAGACCATTGCCAAGCAGCTTGGTGAGAAGGTGACAACAGTTGGTGCGATTATTCGCAAATGGAAGAAACACAAAAGAACTGTCAATCTCCTCGGCCTGGGGCTCCATGCAAGATCTCACCTCGTGGAGTTGCAATGATCATGAGAACGGTGAGGAATCAGCCCAGAACTACACGGGAGGATCTTGTCAATGATCTCAAGGCAGCTGGGACCATAGTCACCAAGAAAACAATTGGTAACACACTACGCCGTGAAGGACTGAAATCCTGCAGCGCCCGCAAGGTCCCCTGCTCAAGAAAGCACATATACATGCCCGTCTGAAGTTGGCCAATGAACATCTGAATAATTCAGAGGACAACTGGGTGAAAGTGTTGTGGTCAGATGAGACCAAAATGGAGCTCTTTGGCATCAACTCAACTCGCCGTGTTTGGAGGAGGAGGAATGCTGCCTATGACCCCAAGAACACCATCCCCATCGTCAAACATGGAGGTGGGAAACATTATACTTTGGGGTGTTTTTCTGCTAAGGGGACAGGACAACTTCACCGCATCAAAGGGACGATGGACGGGGCCATGTACCGTCAAATCTTGGGTGAGAACCTCCTTCCCTCAGCCAGGGCATTGAAAATGGGTCGTGGATGGGTATTCCAGCATGACAATGACCCAAAACACACGGCCAAGGCAACAAAGAAGTGGCTCAAGAAGAAGCACATTAAGGTCCTGGAGTGGCCTAGCCAGTCTCCAGACCTTAATCCCATAGAAAATCTGTGGAGGGAGCTGAAGGTTCAAGTTGCCAAACGTCAGCCTCGAAACCTTAATGACTTGGAGAAGATCTGCAAAGAGGAGTGGGACAAAATCCCTCCTGAGATGTGTGCAAACTAGGTGGCCAACTACAAGAAATGTCTGACCTCTGTGATTGCCAACAAGGGTTTTGCCACCAAGTACTAAGTCATGTTTTGCAGAGGGGTCAAATACTTATTTCCCTCATTAAAATGCAAATCAATTTATAACATTTTTCACATGCGTTCTTCTGGATTTTTTTGTTGTTATTCTGTCTCTCACTGTTCAAATAAACCTACCATTAAAATTATAGACTGGTCATTTCTTTGTCAGTGGGCAAACGTACAAAATCAGCAGGGGATCAAATACTTCTTTTCCCTCACTGTATATGTGTGTGACTAACAGAAATTGAATGATGTGTCCCTGAACAAAGGGGGTTAAATCAAAAGTAACACTCAGTATCTAGTGTGGCCACCAGCTGCATTAAGTACTGCAGTGCATCTCCTCCTCATGGACTGCACCAGATTTGCAAGTTATTGCTGTGAGATGTTACCCCACTCTTCCACCAAGGCACCTGCAAGTTCCCAGACATTTCTGGGGGGAATGGCCCTAGCCTTCACCCTCCGATCCAACAGGTCCCAGACGTGCTCAATGGGATTGAGATCCGGGCTCTTCGCTGGCCATGGCAGAACACTGACATTCCTGTCTTGCAGAACGAGCAGTATGGCTGGTGGCATTGTCATGCTGGAGGCTCATGTCAGGATGAGCCTGCAGGAAGGGTACCACATGAGGGAGGAGGATGTCTTCCCTGTAACGCACAACGTTGAGATTGCCTGCAATGACAACAAGCTCAGTCCGATGATGCAATTTATTGCCCTGGCCACATCTGCAGTCCTCGTGCCTCCTTCCAGCATGCCTAAGGCACGTTCACGCAGATAAGCAGGGAACCTGGGCATCTTTCTTTTGGTGTTTTTCAGTGTCAGTAGAAAGGCCTCTTTAGTGTCCTACGTTTTCATAACTGTGACCTTAATTGCCTACCGTCTGTAAGCTGTTATTGTCTTAACGACCTTTCCACAGGTGTATGTTGATTAATTGTTGATGGTTCACTGAACAAGCATGGGAAACAGTGGTTAAACCCTTCACAATGAAGATCTGTGAAGTTATTTGGATTTTTATGAATTATCTTTGAAAGACAGGGTCCTGAAAAAGGGACGTTTCTTTTTTGCTTAGTTTTTTTCATCTACTGTTCTGGTGTGCCCCCACCTCCTGAATGTTACAGAGTCCTAGCTTAAAAATGTACCAATAGAAGTATAAAGAGGGGTTCCTACAGATGCAAGGATGCCCACATGCAGGAACACCCCAAATTGCTGGCCGCAATTGCACCCTTCTCAAACCTACTGATTAGAAGGTACTGTGTGGATTGTATTTTCAACCAGTAACTATCAGGTAATAATACTGATCACGTTGTGTCACACTTTTACAGTGTTAGTTTCGTCGTCTGTTGTACAATACGATACAAAACACAAGAAAACTGAATTATTACTGCACTGGGCCTTTAATTAAATGCACTTTATCAATGATTTCATTTTGTAATAAAACTTCATAATATAGACCATATTGTGCACATACATAAATATGAGCAAATATTGTTCCAATATAAAATATGACAAAGTCCAAAAAGTTTTGTTGACATGGCCACTTTAATATCACTCATATACCCAGAGAGAGATAGGCTACATATAGAATACAAGACGCACACATTTTCTCCCTCTTGACATTTTCATTGTTTTTTGGCTCAACCTTTTCCAAACCAGTCATTCTTCAAAAGTATGGCTTTGATTAATATTCCTCTTTCAAACAGTGCAGTAATCTATTTTAACCAATCATATTTCCACCATGGATGTTTTTTTTCCTTCCTGACATGGCTGTGGAAATCCATGCATAGTATGGCTACCTTTACTCTGTTGATATTCCCATTTGAGAAAATAATGTAGCAAGCCTTCCAATTTGGCACAGAGGCACTTTAAAGTGAACCCAACAGTCTTTAGAATTGTCATATCTAATAAGAGCATAGGTCCAGTCTCTTTGGTATGGCTATTGGTCTCTGAGAGTGCCTGCTTCTGATAGCAGCCAGTTGTAGCCTACTCAGATCCCACCTACTCCTCAACAGGTGCCACATCATGTCATGCTGTATATCACCAGAAGAGGGCTCTGTAACTCCATCAATAAATCCAGGTTGCAGAAAAACACTGCCATGTAGTACAGTCAGCTCCCACCAGGGAGTGCTAGTGCAGTCTTCTGGTCACCCTAGATTCCTCATTGAGTTCAGCCTTGATAAAAGAAGAAATCCCAGGTTATCCTCTCTGGTCCACATAGGTGTCTCTAATGTCATACAGCTGCAGCACCTGGGTCAGACTCTGGCTCTGCTGGCTGGTACAGCCTGGGCCTGGATCTGGGTCTGTCAAGTCACCCTGTGGACCGACAGACACACAGTCAAGTATTTGTGTGGGGAGAATAGGAGAGAGGACAAGAGAGAGAGGGCTGGCAAGAATTAATGTGTGTGTGCGTGCGCCATCTCACCGTGATGTCCAGGTTGGTGACTATGTGCAGGTAGTTTGTGATTCCATGCTCCAGTCTCTCCAGCAAAGATAACTGACAGCTGAGTTTGGTCTGTGTCCTCATTCTCCCCACACTGTCCAACAATACCCCCAGAGCCCTTCTCACCTCAGCACGCTTCTGCTGTAGCTAGGGAAGCGTACACACACACACACACAAAGACCGAGACAAACGCACAATCAATTTAAAACTGGATTTATCAATTACATTTTGGGATTTCTGATCCCAGGATGCCTTTAGAATCCTGACAAATGGTAGCTGAAGGGAGGAGGGGAGTTGGTCTAAACCACTACAGGCAATCTGGATGGATCAAAGAAATGGTAAAGATACACTGAACCAAAATATAAATGCAACATGTTTCATAAGCTGAAATAAAAGATCCCAGAAAAGTTCCATACGCACAAAAGCTTATTTCTCTCACATTTTGTGCACAAATTTGAGTGAGCATTTCTCCTTTGCCAAAATAATCCATCTACCTGACAGGTGTGGCATATCAAGAAGCTGATTAAACAGCATGATCATTACACAGGTGCACCTTGTGCTGGGGACAATAAAAGGCCACTCTAAAATGTGCAGTTTTGTCACAAAACACAATGCCACAGATGGCTCATGTTTTGAGGGTAAGTGCAATTGGCATGCTGACTGCATGAATGTTCACCAGAGCTATTACCAGAGAATTTAATGTTAATTTCTCTACTATAAGCCGCCTCCAACATCGTTTGGCAGTACGTCCAACTGGCCTCACAACCGCAAACCATGTGTATGGCGTCGTGTGGGCGAGCGGTTTGCTGATGTCAACGTTGTGAACAGAGTAGCCCCATCGTGACAGTGGGGTTATGGTATGGGCAGGCATAAACTACGACAACGAACACAATTTAATTTTATTGATGGCAATTTGAATGTACAAAAATACTGTGACGACATCCTGAGGCCTATTGTGAGGCCTATTTCTTTAAGGTACAGTATCTGTGACCAACAGATGCATATCGGTATTCCCAGTCAAGTGAAATCCACAGATTAGGACCTAATAAATTTAATTCAATTGACTGATTTTCCCATATGAACTATAACTCTGTAAAATCTTTGAAATTGTTGCATGTTGCATTTATATTTGTGTTCAGTATATATAAAACTGATAAGATACACACAATGTGTAAGTCTCTCTCTCACCATGGCAACTTCCAGGTCCTTCATGTTGCTCATGTTTCTCCTGGCGTGTGTGTCTCACACAAAGTTTATTGATCTCGTCTGGACGTTGGGTACCTCAGAAGAAACCACGAGCAACAGCAGGAGCAGAAGTCCTAAAGGAGTGAAGAGCAGAGATTGCTTAGACTCCGGGATTACAATGGTGAATGTGCCCCAGACTAAAACCAATATGGCCTCTGTTTCTCCACCAGTTCAGTGGCTCTAAAAGAAGTAGATTTGACCACATTTACACAATCTGTTTCCGTCTAATGTCTCTTACACGGGGTGTTACTTGGATACTTTTTTGCAACTCTTCCAACCCAGGAGCAAAGCCAAGTGTTATCTCACACTGTATCTTGAGAAAAGGCATCGTTTTATTACCGTCCATAGATTACCCAACACTCTTCTGGTGAACTGAAATGGTCTTCCTTGCTTCAACAAGTTTTGCTCGATAATAAATAGAATGCCAAGTTCCATTCTCTGATATCCCTGTGGTCCAACTAAAGACCATGACAGAGATCTTATCTTCTATATATAAAATCTAAGTTCATAATTCTATTGGGCAAGTCTAAACATGATATTTCTATGTATGATCTTAAAAGGATAGGCCCATGAGACAAAATTGGACAAAAACAATTATACCAAATATAATATTTACTATTAAACTGATGTGTATATTTCTCCTTAAAATTTCTCCTGTTTTGCACAAACAAAAGATCATCAGTCAGATACCTAAAAGATGTATTGGGGTACATTTTAAAAGACACACTATATATATACAAAAGTATGTGGACGCCTCTTCAAATTAGTAGATTTGGCTGTTTCAGCCACTCCCGTTGCTGACAGGTGTATAAAATCAAGCATGCAGCCATGCAATCTCCATAGACAAACGTTGTTAGTAAATAGGCCTTACTGAATAGCTCAGTGACTTTCTACGTGGCAGAGTCATAGGATGCCACCTTTCCAACAAATCTGTTTGTCAAATTTCTGCCTCGCTAGAACTGCCCTGGTCAGCTGTAAGTGCTGTTATTGTTAAGTGGAAATGTCCAGGAGCAACCTGTTCAGCCTTTAAGTGATAGGCCACACAAGCTCACAGAACTGGACCATTGAGTGCTGAAGCGCTTGGCGCATAAAAATCGTCTGTCCTCGGTTGCAACACTCACTACCGAGTTCCAAACTGCCTCTGGAAGCAACGTCAGCACAATAACTGTTCATCAGGAGCTTCATTAAATGGGTTTCCATGTCCAAGCAGCCGCACACAAGCCAAAGATCACCATGCGCAATGCCAAGCGTCAGCTGGAGAGGTGTAAAGCTCACCGCCATTGGACTCTGGAGCAGTGGAAACGCGTTCTCTGGAGCGATGAATCACGCTTCATCATCTGTCAGTCTGAAGGACGAATCTGGGTTTGGCGGATGTCAGGAGAACGCTATCTGCCCGAATGCATAATGCCAACTGTAAAGATTGGTGGAGGAAGAATAATGGTCCAGGGCTGTTGTTCATGGTTCGGGCTAGGCCCCTTAGTTCCAGTGAATGGAAATCTTAACGCTACAGCATACAATGACATTCAGTCATGTTTCAGCATGACAATACCCCCGTGCACAAAGCAAGGTCCATACAGAAAACGGTTTGTCGAGATCGGTGTGGAAGAACTTGACTGGCCTGCACAGAGCCCTAACCTCAACCCTGTGAATACCTTTGGGATGAATTGGAACTCCAACTGCAAGCCAGGCCTAATCGTCCAACATCAGTGCCGACCTCACTAATAGTCTTATGGCTGAATGGAAGCCAGTCCCCGCAGCAATGTTCCAACATCTGGTGGCTATCCTTCCCAGATGAGTGGAGGCTGTTATAGCAGCAAAGGGGGGGGGGACCAACTCCATATTAATGTCCATGATTTTGGAATGAGACGTTCGACCAGCAAGTGTCCACATACTTTTGGTTGTGTAGTGTATTCCAATAACATCTTAAAGAAATGCATGTCAATGAATAATGCACTCAATTCCCCTTTGTGTGTCACATTTTCAGTAAAGGTAACATTTTCACCATGCATATACTTATTCTACTAATATACCATCACTTGAGGGGTCTAATAAACCACGCTGATAACAAAAACATAAATAATTTACATTGCATGTGTACCCACTGCTTAAAGCCATAACTCGCTCCTGTGCGCATGACGGCCCTCAATAGCAGCCTTTTCTTCCATGGTGCTCGTCCCCATGTTCCATTTAATCCAGGAGGGAAATCATAGGAGTTTGCGACACCGTTATAAAGGGTTAAAGTCTATTATACTCCACAGCTGGCCGACCCCCTGTCTACGGTGCGCACATAAGTGGAACAATTGAACGTGTCTTCCTGAGAACTCTCCCAAAAGCGGTATGAAACGGGATACGTGCACAGGAAAACAAATCTGAATAGAACAAGACAAACCAGTTGTCTTTTAGCTCAAAGAAGATAAAATAATATGATTATGTTTGATAATCTCTTATTTCCTACATTGTCATTATCCCTGTGAGTAGGCCTAGGCAAACTCAATTTCCTTTCATGAGATAATAGATCATCTAATCCCTAGGATATGTATAGCGGCTATTGTCTAATCTACCACATTGGGTTTTGCTTGCTAAGAAATGGCCTTTGGACATGCATACTGCGTGCAGGTTTGGTCAGCACTGAGCACTCTCATGCCCCCTATGTTATCCACTCCAACTCCAGCCACACGCTGTGAATTATGCTGATATCAAGATTGGATTAAAAAGCAGTGCTTGGTGTTTAGAGTGAAAGGCCATAGAAAAATGTTCAGTGGAGAGATAAGCCCCTACCTCTCTATCCAGCCGCAGTAAGCCTCCTATAATATACAGTATATATATGATAATATATATCATTTTGCAAACACTTTTATCCAAATAGGTGCATCTATTTCACCCCAGAAGCCCACTTTAGGCTGACCCCAACCTGGCCCTGGTGTTGTGGAGTGGCTCGGGGAACAATGGCCCCACCAGCCCATATGGAGACAGACAGAAAGTGTAACCACGGTGATAGAGCTGGGGCAGATCTTTAAATTCACATCATGTAGCAAAAGCCCTTTCAGATAATCCACATAGTACAGGAGGAAACACGGAGAGAGGGAAACAGAATAGAAAAGGTTTGCATGACAAATTAGTGTCTTGAGTGTCTGCGTGTGACCATTACATTAATCACTAGTGTGTGTGTGTGTGTGTGTGTGTGTGTGTGTGTGTGTGTGTGTGTGTGTGTGTGTGTGTGTGTGTGTGTGTGTGTGTGTGTGTGTGTGTGTGTGTGTGTGTGTGTGTGTGTGTGTTCATTCAGTGGGCCGGCTTTACTGACGTCTTTATGGAAGGCCATCACCATGGCAACGGCAAGCAAATGAGTGTCTAATAAAAGGTTGCTCTCTCTCTCTCTCTCTCTCTCCTATTTGCCTTTCTCTTTCTCTGTTTCATTTCCTTTCTTTTCCTCTGTCTGTCTTGCCAACCTACGTAGCACAGCATGCTCAACATCAGAATAGGGAGATAGATAGAACAGCAAAAGTGAGGCAGAAGAAAAGGACAGAAATATGACTAGCTCTAACATCTCACTCCGTGTGAATGCAGCCTGCTGTGTCATCCATCATCCATCTGTGTGGGGGACATCTTTGATCTGTCAAGGAAGAGAATCTTTGATTTACCAGAGTTGGATATCTTTGTGACCAGTTGAGGAAAAATCGATTTTGATATCTACTAGAAAAGGATATCTTCGTACAGTGGGGGATCTCTCCTCATTGTGTATTTCTAAGGAGGATAGGATAGCGTGTGTCCTTTGTGTTGGCCAAGGCAAGGCTCTCGGAATACTGTAATGGATAAAGACTTGATTCAGTGATGGCCCCCTCGCTATTGAATTGTCGACAGTACATGTCGACTGTAGAGACAGGTTCACTATGCTGACCTTTGCTTTGGTGAAGGCAAAAGAATGATGACAAGTATGATATGATATTGAGCTATAAATGCATTCAACTCAACTTTTCATACGCCAATAATGCGTAAGACACCACCCCGTCTTGACGGAACACAACAGAAGAACGACAACCAGCAGGGTGAGGAAGAGGAGGAGGGAAAAGAGGGTCATCATGATTTGGCTAAATCTTCTCTATGCCCGTCCTGTAGGCGTGGTTTTGACGTTGCCCTTCTCCTACCATGCTCCCATACCCTGTGTGGGCGCTGTGTAGGAGGTGGAGAGGGGGCAGCTCAATGTGTACTGAATGAGGAAGGGGACGGTGTGTGCCATGCTTCCCGTGGTGGCACCTGTTCTGCCCACCACCGCTCTACCAGTACACCTGTGTGTGCCGTGCTGTGCCCTTGCTGTCGCCACCCTGTGGAGCTGCCATGCTGGGAGTGGGCTTCTGCCACCTGCTGCCTGCCCCCCGACCCCACCCTGACCCCTGGGTGGACAGCCAGTAGTGCTGGGGACCAGGTGGAAGGAGGGATGAAGACCTTCTCACAGGTAACTAAGCTTGTTCTTTTCTTTCCATGTAGGATAGGTAGGCTTATTTCATCTTTGTTTTAAACAAGTGAGAGGCACACAAGCCTTATGGATGCGGAATCTTCTCCCATTGCCCTATTCAATCTTCAGATGGATACAGCTCACACTCTCCAAGTGACCCAGTGACTTAAGCCTCCCTAACACACCTTCCCATTCCTTCCCACCTCACCTCCACTAATCCCACATGCAGGGGAATCCATTCGGCAGGGACAAAGAGGATGTCACGGACCAGATCACTGCTGCATGTGGTGAGTGAAATGGCACCTTGGCAGTTAGTCTACGTTAGACACATTCTGTGAGCTCAAGGTTTAAACTGGGAGACATGCCAGGCAGTTGTTATTGTTGTTGCTGTAACTCTTCACGGTGTTGGGCTTCTGGTTTCTCTGAGTACTGGCAGGCCTCATGGGAAAGGGAGAATGAAGAGGGTTAAAGAGAATCTGGCAGGCTTACTTCCCTACATGCTTTACTGAGTAAGGCTTTAAACGGCGCCAACTGTGTTGTGTCTGTTTTAACGGTCTATTTTCTCTCTGTGTATCCATGCATGCAGGCTCTAGACCTACGAGACCTACTATAGACCTACGAGAGGAGGAGATGGAACAGTCTGTCTCAGGTCAGTGAGTCCAATGCGAGACTCTTTATCCAAGGATGTCTTCATATACTGTGTAGAAGAAGAGTAAAAATACACATGTTATTAATTGCAATGCCCCTGATTAGAGGAAATCAGGTTTCACCTGCTATTTTGTCTTCATCTCTCCCTTCCCAGGTCTGACGTTCACCCTGGACCCCTCTTCTGCTGCTCCCTCCCTCCATCTCTCCACCTCCTCTCTCACTGTGACCTTCCACGGACCAAGCCCTCCGCCACTATCCTCTCGCCACCATGGAAACAGGGTCACAGGGTCAGTAACGAGCACTGAATCCCAGGAGTCTGCCCTCCAGCCCCTCCCCCAGGTGTGTGGGAACGTGGTCATCATCAGGGGTCAGTTCTACTGGGAGGTGGACGTGTGCAACAGCACCCTCTATAGGATAGGTGAGGAAGTGCACCCTAATCCACCTTGCCATGATTTACTGGTAGTGGCAGAACAAGTACAAATCCCTGCTCTTAGCCTCTGGCATGCTGATGAATTCCTACTGATGGAGATAAATATGGATTTCCATGGGCTACATTTCTTACACAATCATGTGGCGGTTGTAGCCTACAAATACATACAGGCAGTCTTGTGCAAATGCTCCTGCACACAGGACACAGGCTGTCTGTCCTACATCAAGTTAACTCACATCCTTTAACTCTGCTCTGTGGGGCCACCGAGTGGTGAACAGGATGTCAGCAGGGATATCCCAGCGCTTGGCTGAACCACTAAACAATTGCATTTTTTATTTAACAATTAAATTTTGGCTTACAAGGCATATTGACATCTGCTTTCTGTAAACAACAGAAAATTCTAATAATTTGGCCCAGCAACAAGCCATAAACAATCTGTTGATTTGCATTAAATATGACAGACATGTGCAGCTTCATCATTAACTGTAGGGAGTCAGGCCAAATACCTGTTAGTGGTTGTTGACCATGATGACTGGCACTGTCGACAGAGCTGTACTTAGGGAATAGGGATACTTAGTGAGGTAATATGGGATGGGAACAGCATTGATATTTCACATATTATTGCTCACTCGTATTCATGAAAAAATACTACAGTTTACTATAGAATACTACAGTACTTTCTATAGAATTCTGTAGTGAACTGTACTATACTGTAGAATACTATACTACACACTGTAGTATACCTCTATCATGTGTAGTACTTACTATAGAATGGTGTAGTATACTGTAAAATGCTATAGTAAATACTACAGTATACTACAGACCACAAACATTACTGTAAATACTACAGTAATGTTCGCAAAAACAATACAGTCTGCAAAAACACTACAGTAATTACTATAGTGTATATACTACAGTATTTAATTTGCATATACCCTGCCCATTCCCTTCCCCCATGTCCTAATATGTTCCACCCATAAGTGAGAAACCTACATGCCAAGTATAGATGATATATTGTGTTCCCTACAGAAGCCCTGAACTGTCTGTTCAGATCTTAGTCCTACCTACAGGTTATGGAAAATTTGCTCTTTGAGTATTTTGTCCTTTAGATTTACTCAAGGACAAAGCCCCCACTGCTATGTCAAAGATAATAAAACAAAAACTGGGTTTTACTACAGTATTATCCGCAAAAACACTACAGTGTATGCTACAGTCCACAAAAACACTACAATATTTTAAAAATATATATATTTAACCTTTATTTAAACAGAGAGTCACATTGAGATTAAACATCTATTTTACTAGAGAGCCCTGTATACATTACAATAAAAACAGAATAAAACATACATGTACACTACCGTTCAAAGGATTGGGGTCACTTAGAAATGTCCTTGTTTTTTAAATAAAAGCAAATTGTTTTGTCCATAAAAATAAAATTGATCAGAAATACAGTGTAAACATTGTTAATGTTGGAAATGACTATTGTAGCTGGAAATGGCGGATTTGTGATTTGTAATACATAGGCGTACTGGCAGCTTCATTAAATAGTACCCACAAAACATCAGTCTCAACGTCAACAGTGAAGAGGCGACTGGCCTTCTAGGCAGAGTTCCTCTGTCCAGTATCTGTGTTCTTTTGCCCATCTTAATATTAACTTTTTATTGGCCAGTCTGAGATATGGCTTTTTCTTTGCAACTCTGCCTAGAAGGCCAGCATCCTGGAGTCGCCTCTTCACTGTTGATGTTGAGACTGGTGTTTTGTGGGTACTATTTAATGAAGCTGCCAGTTGAGGATTTGTGAGGCGTCTGTTTCTCAAACTAGACACTCTAATGTACTTGTCCTCTTGCTCAGTTGTGCAGCGGGGCCTCCCACTCCTCTTTGTATTCTGGTTAGAGCCAGTTTGCGCTGTTCTGTGAAGGGAGTAGTACGCAGCGTTGTACGAGATCTTCAGTTTCTTGGACATTTCTAGCCTTCATTTCTCAGAACAAGAATAGACTGATGAGTTTCAGAAGAAAGGTCTTTGTTTCTAGACATTTTGAGCCTGTAATTGAGCCCACAAATGCTCATGCTCCAGATACTCAGCTAGTCTAAAGAAGGCCAGTTTTATTGCTTCTTTAATCAGAACAACAGTTTTCAGCTGTGCTAACATAATTGCAAAAGGTTTTTCTAATGATCAATTAGCCTTTTAAAATTATCAACTTGGATTAGCTAACACAACGTGCCATTGGAACACAGGAGTGATGGTTGCTGATAATGGACCTCTGTACGCCTATGTAGATATTCCATTAAAAATCAGCCGTTTCCAGCTACAATAGTCATTTACAACATTAACAGTGTCTACACTGTATTTCTGATCAATTTGATGTTATTGTAATGGACAAAAAATGTGCTTTTCTTTCAAAAACAAGGACATTTCTAAGTGACCCCAAACCTTTGAATGGTAGCGTATATATAACTATATGAAACATTTTAAAAACTGTGGTGGCCACGCACAGCCGCTGGTAAATACATATAGGGAAAACACTGTGGGTGCATGGGTGCCAGTCTGTTTCTACTCTAATCAACATGTTTTTATTCAGGCAAAATGAGGCAACAAATATGTAGCTTTGTTGAGTGCAGAAACAGTCAGGCATACAGACTATCCTATTTCATGATGACATTGCAAAGTTTCTTGGCACAATATTTGAAGACATAATTTCCCATTATGTCTTTTTTGTGACACAGAAAGCAACCACCTTTCCTATTTTCCATACAGGAGTGAGCTCATTGGACGATGCTTGCGGCTGGTGGCTGGAAAGGCGGGGCTTGTCCTTCTCCACTGTGTATGACAGCCATCGGGAGCCCTTACATGCCGTGCCCCCCCAGATCAAGACCCTAGGGCTGTTCCTCAACATCGGTGGAGGGGCACTGAGCTTCCACAACCCTCTGACCCAGGAGCACCTGGCCACCCTACCCACTCGCTTCAGCCATGCTGGGGTACGTCCCGCTCTGGGGCTGGGCCAGGGCAGGCTGAGGCTCCACTGTGGCCTACCCCCTCCACCCCACATCTTTCTCAGCCGAGCGTCCAACTATAGAGGGCCTACTGGAGCTGGTGGGGGTCGCTGGCGCAGAGACATGACCTTCCGGTCTGTACGGATGGTCATCCAGAAGTTTGAGGAGCTGGCGGTGTCAGATTCTGACTCAGGGCTGGTGTCCAGTTTTGGGTCGTCCTGCTCCACTTTGGCCGAACCAGGCCCAGGCCTCAGCTTCAGCCTTAGCCCAGGAGCAGCTCTCCATTCTGGGAAAGAGGGGAAGGAGGCTGGGGCAGAGTGACATGTGGAGGACAGAGTATATTACCTTGTACATTGAAGGGCCTCTACCCTGCTGGTGATAGGAGCAAACTGCTACCACATCACACTGTCACATCGTCACCTTGCAAATAGGTTTTCATAAGGTTGGTCATGAAATTGTGTGACAAATTTGGGATAAACTTGTGAGATGGAAGGACCATTCTTTTGTTGTATGATGGGAGAAAGTGAATAACACACCAACCCTTTGGGATGAGTTTGATTTTTGGACGACCATTTCCATGGCTAATTTCCCATCTCTGAAGAACTCTCTGTGACTTTCTCTCCAGGATGCTGGGCTTCCTCTCAGCTACAGAACCCCTGGAGGTTTGGGGCTGGGCCAGCGCTGTCTGTGGGGGTGTTAGGAGGATGTCTCACTGGGGGTCCCACACTCTGGTGTGGGGGTTGATGGTAGGACTGTAGGGTTGATACGGATGGTGGTGGTGTGTGTGTGTGAGGATGTGAGGCGTGGGAGTCAGTGGCGGTAACACTACCAGTGTTGACTCAGGGTCACAAAGACAGGTGGTAACGTACGTTTATCCCGCAGGCCGTGTGTGTGTGTGTGTGTGTGTGTGTGTGTGTGTGTGTGTGTGTGTGTGTGTGTGTGTGTGTGTGTGTGCGTGCGTGCGTGCGTGCGTATGTGTGTGGCGTGCATATGCATGGGCTGGGCCCAGATGACCTCTGATGACCACAGGACCCTAACGACTTCAAAAGACAGGCAGGGAAAGAGAGAATGAGAAAGATAAAGGGATAGAGTAGGCCTTTATAGAAATGTAGCAGGTGGAGAGATGGTTAGAGCAGGAATATGTCAGAAATGTTTGATTGTTTGTCCACTTGATTGTGATATTCAATCTTACTGCAACATGATTTGTCTGGTCATCTGAACCAAGAAGTAGTATTAAAGAGGGATTTTCCTCTGTCCCATCCTGTCTCTCCATGATCTCTCTTTTCTCTTTTTCTGCTGTTAGTATGTTCTGGAATGGACACTGGTATCATTTGGTCAGACCACCCAGATTGTAAATCAGCTGATTGTAAAAAAAAAAAAAAAAAACGTTTTTACCACAGGAATTAAAATGTGCAACCAACAAAATGTGTGTACTGCAGGCAGTTATCACTGGGTCCTCGACTTATGAGAACGATCAACTTTCTAAAGCCGCTTAAAATAAAGTGCAGAAGTAATTTCACTCTAATAAACAAAATTAGATGCGGCTGATGCAGAATTCAAAAGCGCTCAGTAATGGTGTTTCTGCCGGATTGGGGGGTGATTCAAGCCTGGTGTTTGCCTATCGAGGGGGGAACAGATCTGTAAGCAACACGGGAACAGCTGTAGAAAAGAACAACCACACATAGACTTTTAGGCTTTTTGGCGCCAAAGTGTAGGCGAGTAGTATAACGGACACACCGGTCTGGTAACATTAAAGAATGAATCCTAGGCTTAAGCTACTGCATCAGCTATAGCCTATACAGTAGGCTGCTACAGTGGCGACTTGGAGTGACGCAATTCTACAAGCATGCAGTGAGAGAAATCACAGTTGGATCCGAGGAGTCAAAGACAAGCTTTGTTGTGGCCCTCTCCTCACCTTACCACGTTTCCAGGCCTACAGTGTTTGGAGATTGCTTCTGGTCGCTAAGTGCATGGAGGACGATAATTAGACTCACACACTCTCTATCTAGGGAACCCTCTGTAATGGATTGTGAGAAAGAATACAACAAGAGCAACAATTAAATTCGCACATCCACTGTCTGCTTTCATTTCGCCGTTTCGGCAGTGTCTGCAAATTGATTCCGTGCGTTCATTATATGAATAAACATGAATAAACATGAATTCTAACCAGACCGACATTTACATTTTGAGTGGGTATTCTCTACTTTCCATTGCTATGAGTAACACAAGAATTAGCCTGACAACACCAAGTCATGTAGGCCTGGTTGGTCTTATTACCATCATTATCTACATCAGCATAACAGTAGCTATAAAGACATCATCCCTTATCGTTTCGTTGTTCTGTCAGTTGCCATTAAGAACCAAATTGGAGGCAGTAAAATGTTCTTCCCCGAGACACATCTTGGTTTAATTGACCTCATAATGAATCAATGTAGATGATTTGTTCTGACCGATTAGTTCTGACGGACTTTATATTTGACCATTTATACAACGTTTAATTTAAAAACACTGGCATGGTTATTCAATCACTAGCATGTTATTTTTTCCATCATTAGGCTAAATAATATCCACCACCTCCAAGAGTCATATTAACGGTTTTATCAAGGGTTAAATAAAATGAGTCATCGTATTTCTGACGAAAAGGCGACGCTCTATAAAAGCGAACTGACTAATCAGTGAGCAACTTCACTTTTTTCTGATCTATTCTTGAGAAACAAAATTCCGTCTCTGCATTTGTTATGGTTTGTTTCACGACATTTACACTTTAGTCACAAATGTAGGTCGAAATGAGGTACATCACGAAAAAGCTCAAACTCTCAGGTGCCACAGGGGGTTAAATGTGCGTGCATAAAAGTAGGACAGATATTGTACCGTGACCTCGTTGTCAACCTCTGCCATGGGATCAGTGTACATAAAACGGTGATGGGGAACAGGTGGTGTCGGGGGCGCCCTGTAACCGGTTGGTACACATCTGCTAGACTATCATAATGAGTCCCCTGCTCCCCCTCCTCGCTGTATATTCACACCTCCAGTATAATCCAGCCAGCAAACAGGATGCGGTCCCGAATGTGTGCCAGTCAGACAGAAAGAGGAGGGTGGGACGGGGTTTCTGGGGTAGTACACAAATGTATTCAAATGTCTGTATTCGACACCAACAGCAAATACACAGAGAAGAGGCATGATTGCGTAATCAAAAGCAACAACATGTTCTCACATAGGCGTATGATTCGTTGATCTGGTCCTATTTTAGGCCTCGAGTGTGTCATATCTTCAGGGAGAACATATTGGACAACACTTTAACTATAAAAAAGAGACATGGCGTCTGGTTTATATTAGGTTTTGTCTGATCATAATTATAAATTTACTCGCTCATAAAACACTGGTCACGGTTAATCGATTTTATTAGAGCTCAATCAATGTTTTTTGACATATTAGAAATGATTTCAGACGCGTGCACTCTCTCTTTCCTTCTCCCTCTAACGTTTTCTCTCTCTTTCCCATCTTCTATAAATGAAAGCACACGTCATGGCTTGGGAGAACGACTGTAAACTCCAGGCTAGGCTACTTTCATTCTTGAAATGAGTGCGAGAGAGATACTATTTTTGAAAGGGGTGGGCTAACTATACTTTTCAACCCTCAACCCTGAATCCTTCTGTTTTAGATATCAAATAATAGGAGGTTTTACAATATACCCAATAATATGGCAACATTAAAGAATGTCTTACAACACACATCCACATATATCCTTTTAGGAGTTCAACAAAGTGCACCTATAGCAAGCAATGGTTGTAGGGCAATACACAAAGCATCCCCTCATTACTCTGTGACTCGTATAATATAAATAAATGTGTTGTGTTAGCTCCAATAGACAATTTGATACCGAGTGTAATGAATCGGTCGGTCCAGCATTAAATAAAAGCGGCGGTTATCACTCCGTGATGAAGTGCAAATAGACCATCATCGATTCCATTCACGGGTGCGCGCCGTGCACGGAGTAGAGGGGAACCCGGGTGTGAATTAATTCACCTCAATGGAAGTCTCTCACAGCCACATAATGTGACATACACCTTGTCCTCACACATACAATACACTCAAAGTCAAATCAAATGTTATTTGTCCCGTACACATATTTTGCAGATGTTATCGCAGGTGCAGTGAAATGCTTATGTTTCTAGCTCCAACAGTGCAGTAATATCTCACAATACAAAACGATACACACCAATCCCAAAATAAATACAAATAAAGAAATTAAGAGATATCAGAACATGCAATGTCAGGGTCCGGAATAAAAACAATACAAATAATAATAATACAAATATGTGTGTGTGTGTATATATATATATATATATATATATATATATATATATATATATATATATATATATATATATATATATATATATATATATAATGTGTAGGTATGTGTGTGTACTTTTTATGTACTTTCAACACGAAACTGGCGTGTCATTTGAAGAACAGATGAGTACTTTTTCAACAATGTTTATTTATTTATTTACGCTACAATGTCTCTCTATATCCTATACACAAGGGGACAATATAAATTAGTTTCTATTCCAATACATTGACAGATATTTAGGGGTTCCCACATTCACTTCTATCTCCACCTACACTGGCTATGGGGAACTAGCCTATAAATACAAACTGATGCAGAAAATAGGATGCAATTTTATTCAAGTAGCCTAAGACTAGTGCTGGCACAATTATCATATAATCATGTAACCGACAATTATGGACAATAACCGTGAACAAAAAATATATATCGACATAATTGTCTTAATAAATTCATTTTAGGAGAAGGGGGATTCAACTTCATATGCAAGTAGATATAGTTTACCCAATAGCAGTTTTTTATTTTTACGTGATGGGTAAGCACGGTTGGGAGGAAAAGCTTTATTTCCAAAAGTTGCAAGCAGTCAAAAGCATTCGTTTTTGAGACAGGGGTGTCACCAAAGCTTTGTTGTATGCATTAGGTATGATGTCACATTTTCAAATATGCATTATGATGCATTAGGCCTACAAAAAAAAATAATCAACAAAAATTAAAAAAAAAACGTTACCCAAAATGCCATAATGTCACAGCACTACCTAAGACTTTAGAAAACTTAATTTTGGATATAGGCTATGTGCTTCGAGACATCGTTTTGTTGTTCCTTCCTTTTCACAGTCCTTGTTTATAGCCCTTGTTTAGAGCCAGGGTCACTCGGGCAGAACAGGAGACGTGCTGGTTTCCTATTGAATGGGTTGAGTTATCGCTGTTGAGCAGATCGTCATGTTTAGCATGTGGATGGATTGGGGAGAGGTTGGAGGCGGAAGCCTTGCGCAGTTTCCGGAAGCGCGACAGACAAAGCTACAATCAGTGATAGATATATGATTCTTCTTTAAACAGCTCGCCTGATTCACAGCCTGGCCCCCAAGCCCCCTTAAATTAGGGCTACTTTATTTTGGTTGTTTTATTATTCGTTGGGGTAGTTTGGAACTTTGGGAAAGAAACGCACACAGAGTGTTCAGTCGGTGACCCTTTAGGCTACAATATGCAAATTAATAAGCAAAGATGTAAATGAGTTATTATGTGCCATTATTATTATTATTATAATTACTGTATTATCACCCTATTCTGTCTAATGGTGGTGGTTGTCCTTTATTTGCACTCACTGAGGGATGATTACTGTTCCTTAGATTGACTGATTGGCGAGACCCTTGCTGTGAACTTCCTCAAATAAATCTCCCTGCGCACTTCACTACAGTAATATAAACTTGACCAGCAGAGTGCTAGCGATGCCTCCCTATGGACCAAGACTGAAGCCTCTTGAAAGCATTCTCCAACACATTCTCGCGCCTATGGAACATGGAAGAGTGGGAAGCATATTGCTCAGTTTACAACAAACCTAAATCAAATGTTGTATATCATTTTCACTTTGATAACAACAAGAGAACGTTTTTATAAACAAAATAGTAAATAATGAGTCAATATTGTCGATGACTTCAGTCATTCTTATTCAATGAGAATCGGATGAAGGGCAGACACTTTGCCTACATAGACGTCTAGAACAGTTGTCATATACTATCCAAAAACAGGATTATATTGAGTTGTGACTTTATAACGACATAGGAGTTCAATCGAACCGTTGGCTTACAAATAGGCTACACAAACGTATGACTGTTCAGGTAGGAATGGTAGGTATTTGAAGCTGAAGTTAAATAAATTGCTAAATAAATAAGCGCATTCTGTGATAGAGGACCAACATACATTGAAACACGTCTCAGGAACTATTCAAACTATGTTCATTTGTTTCTGTTAAGTCACTTAGGTCTGAACTCTAGACGCAGTTGTATAAATAGAGAAAATGCTGCACACAGACACCCAGAAACACATTCCTCCCTCGCCTACTGTAGGCTAAAGCCTTGAAGATTCAAATTTCTTTCACTAGGTGTTTTGACACATTTTCCATGGCATTAGGTTAGCGGTATAGGCTCTAGGTCTAGGGCGTCCATCTAACCCCACCCACTCCTTTATTTCTCAGCCCTCCCTGCCGGTGCCTGCCCCAAGTGTCAGCGAAAGTATAAAGTGGGAAGGGACCCGCACGGACGGGACATACGCTTCTGGGCTGGGTTGAGTCATTGACTCAGCAAACCTCCAAACTCTTTCGTCACTTTCTCTGCTTTTCTCTCTCGCATAACTTGGGAGACTTTATTTCTGAATAGGAATAACTTCAATACCATCAACGAATCGGCTATCTGGTGTCTTGAATGCTAATCTATCCATGTTAATTTAGGGAAGGTTTATTACTGGAGTGACAACTTACCTACACGTGAAAGCTTCGAGAACAAAAAAGAAAAAGAGAAACCGGAGCGAGTTTTGGATGCTGCCTCTCTCCAGTATGCAAACTCGTGGAGCGCTGAGTTCCTTGATGTGCGTGATGATTTGCGCGTGGCTGCACTCTGGACTGGCCTCACGGCTGAAATCTCCCATTCTGCCCATCCAGTCGGAGAGGGAGCCTTTACTATCCAAGGGCATGTCAGGTGAGCCAAGATGCCTCTTTTACTACAGTCAAAGTCACTTATTTTCAGGCTGAATATCTGAATTCAATGAATTACCTATAATGACCCCTGCTGCGTTTTGAATAATGGCAGGGGCATCTCAGCTCTATAGGCTAGCCTAGTGCTCGTTTGCTAATCTGCCAAATATACGTTTGAATGTATAGCCTGATATGTCTATAGCCATTTAAGACCGTCATTAAACTATCATTTTGTATATCCAACTGCACAGCATCAGACCTCTTCTCCTTATTATCGTCCCAATCTTTTCTTTTTTTCCTGCATCTTCCTCAAACTGCCCACTGCCAACAAACTGCAGAAAACATATTAGTCATAACCACTGAGAATGCCATCTGAGATCATGGGAGTGAGAAGTCAAGGCGGTAGTGCAGTGTATTAACAACGGCCACTAATAACGTTTATCCAATCCTGGAAACTGTAATCAATCGACATTCCATTCCATTACTGCAGTTCTTTAGTGGCCTTCTCTGGCTGTGCCAAGCAGTGATTTATAGTGCAGTGAGTTGTGCGGGAAAGCTTGGTGATCTGTCTAACGCGACTGGATTGTTTAAAGTGTAGTCACTTAATGAAAGAATAATGCGAACCAGGTTGTTAGCAGCTACGTCAACCGCACAATATCAAATCGACAGTAGTGAACTTGGAACCCGGGAGCTTCACTTCCAGGCTGCGGTGGTGGGCCTGAGGTGCTAAAGTGACTGCGGTGTACAGCGACTCTTGAAACGGGGGAGGAATGCACCCATCTGGAGCTCAGCAGGGGAGGGTTGTGGCGCAAACACTTGTTCCTGGGGCAATTTTTATGCAGGCTTTTTTTTATAATGCAATACTTTTATTAATAACACTTTTCCAATAATTTGAAATACTCGAAACCAAACACATCAATTCGTTTCCATTACATAGCCCCTGGTAGGCTACCAAAAGCGCATTCCTTGTATTTCTCAAACCAAATGGCTTGGTGTTTGTTGTGTGAATGGTATTTTTTAATTTAAGGCCCCCCTGCACTGTTTAAATGAAACAGGATGCGCTGGTGAGCTCTGGAACACAATTGGCATCCAGTCCATCCACCCAACATGTCCCAGCGCAGAATTAATTATCTGTCAAACATCCACAGTCTGTCTGGACAGAATACTTTTTTTGTCGTTCTATCTGAGGCCAATGTGGGAATATGCAGTCTTTCACTTTGCAGTGAACTGTCCAGTACACATCCCATTGTCAAGTGCATAGGCCTGGCTATCACATTACTCACCAGTTTTACATTTAGGACTGTAGCACCTGCTAGTGTATTGTTGTCTAAATGGGTTCTTCTGGTCTGATTGCAGGATGTTCATTTGGAGGAAGATTTTATTCGCTGGAGGACACTTGGCACCCTGACCTCGGGGAGCCGTTTGGGGTCATGCACTGTGTCAAATGTTACTGTGAGACAGTAAGTAACACCCTTCATAACAACAAGCCTAGTAGAGTACATGTCAATCTTGGATAGTGGATCCATTATGTAGGCCTAGGCAGTGGTGTAAAGTACTTAAGAACAAATACTTTAAAGTACTACTTAAGTAGTTTTTGGGGTATCTGTATTTTACTATTTATATTTTTTACTACTTTTACTTCACTTCGTTTGTACTTTTTACTCAGTACATTTTCATTGACACCCAAAAGTACTCATTACAAGAAAGCTAAGGTAACTGAGCTAAACGACTATCGCCACGTAGCACTCACTTCCGTCATCATGAAGTGCTTTGAGAGACTAGTCAAGGATCATATCACCTCCACCCTACCTGACACCCTAGATCCACTCCAATTTGCTTACCGCCCCAATAGGTCCACAGACGACGCAATCGCAATCATACTGCACACTGCCCTAACCCATCTGGACAAAAGAAATACCTATGTAAGAATGCTATTCATCGATTACAGCTCAGCATTTAACACCATAGTACCCTCCAAACTCGTCATTAAGCTCGAGACCCTGGGTCTCGACCCCGCCCTGTGCAACTGTGTCCTGGACTTTCTGGCGGGCCGCACCCAGGTGGCGAGTGTAGGAAACAACATCTCCACCCCGCTGATCCTCAACTCTGGGGCCCCACAAGGGTGCGTTCTCAGCCCTCTCCTGTATTCCCTGTTCACCCATGACTGCGTGGCCATGCACGCCTCCAACTCAATCATCAAGTTTGCAGACAACACTACAGTGATAGGCTTGATTACCAACAACGACGAGACGGCCTACAGGGAGGAAGTGAGGGCCCTCGGAGTGTGGTGTCAGGAAAATAACCTCACACTCAACGTCAACAAAACAAAGGAGATGATTGTGGACTTCAGGAAACAGCAGAGGGAGCACCCCCCTATCCACATCGACGGGACAGTAGTGGAGAAGGTGGAAAGTTTTAAGTTCCTCGGCGTACACATCACGGACAAACTGAAATGGTCCACTCACACAGACAGTGTGGTGAAGAAGGCACAACAGCGCCTCTTCAACCTCAGGAGGCTGAAGAAATTCGGCTTGTCACCAAAAACACTCACAAACGTTTACAGATGCACAATCGAGAGCATCCTGTCAGGCTGTATCACCGCCTGGTACGGCAACTGCTCCACCCACAACCGTAAGGCTCTCCAGAAGGTAGTGAGGTCTGCACAACGCATCACCGGGGGCAAACTACCTGCCCTCCAGGACACCTACACCACCCGTAGTCACAGGAAGGCCAAAAATATAATCTAGGTCAACAATCACCTGAGCCACTGCCTGTTCACCCCGCTATCATCCAGAAGGCGAGGTCAGTACAGGTGCATCAAAGCTGGGACCGAGAGACTGAAAAAACAGCTTCTACCTCAAGGCCATCAGACTGTTAAACAAGCCATCACTAACATTGAGTGGCTGCTGCCAACATACAGACTCAATCTCTAGCCACTTTAATAATGAATAATTGGATGAAATAAATGTATCACTAGTCACTTAAACAATGCCACTTTATATAATGTTTACATACCCTACATTACTCATCTCATATGTATATACTGTACTCTATACCATCTACTGCGTCTTGCCTATGCCGTTCGGGCCATCGCTCATCTATATATTTATGTACATATTCTTAATCATTCCTTTACACTTGTGTGTATAAGGTAGTTGTTGTGAAATTGTTAGATTACTTGTTAGATATTACTGCATGGTCGGAACTAGAAGCACAAGCATTTCGCTACACTCGCATTAACATCTGCTAACCATGTGTATGTGACAAATAACATTTGATTTGATTTGATTACTTTTTGAATGCTCAGCTGGACAGGAAAAAGGTCAAATTCATGCACTTCATGCACTGGTGGACTCATTGAACACACATCCTTCATTTGTAAATTATGTCTAAATGTTGGAGTGTGTCCCTGGCTATCCGTAAAGTAAAAAAACAAGAAAATGGTGCTGTCTGGTTTGCTTAATATAAATAATTTGAAATTATTTATAGTTTTACTTTTACTTTTACTTTTGATACTTAAGTATATTTTAGTAATTACATTTACTTTTGATAATTAAGCATATTTTAGCAATTACATTTACTTTTGATACTTAAGTATATTTTAAACCAAATACTTTTAGACTTTTACTATAGTAGAATTTTACTGGGTGAATTTCACTTTTACTTGAGTCATTTTCTATTAAGGTCTCTTTAATTTAAATAAAGTATGACAATTGGGTACTTTTCCACAACTGGGCCTAGTACTATCAATGGACAGAAATTGGACATCAAATAATTAACTCATTAATTATAAACAAATCAATTACCAAAATCATCTCCTTATCTTAGTGCCCCCAAAATGCCACATTTAACAAATATCATCAGGCCTGTGTGATACCGTGTTGAGGTCAGTGTGGATGAAGAGTTATTGTTTTCTTTCCATTCTTTTCAGCAAAGGGGTCGTAAGGGTAAGGTGTTGGGAAAGGTAAGCTGTAAGAACATCAAGCAGGACTGTCCTGAGCCTAGCTGTGATGACCCAGTGCAGCTACCTGGACAATGCTGCAAGACCTGCCCCAAAGGTAACCCCTACAAGCCTATTAGCTCTCTCTCTCTCTCTCTCTCTCTCTCTCTCTCTCTCTCTCTCTCTCTCTCTCTCTCTCTCTCTCTCTCTCTCTCTCTCTCTCTCTCTCTGTCTCTGTCTCCATCTTTACATACAAAAGTATGTGGACACCCCTTCGAGGTCAGTTAGTTTCATTATGTTGTTCTCTAGAGAGGCTGATTGGTAATCAGTAGCAGGTCTGGGCTAGGTTGTCTTGCCTACTCTCAACATTTTCATGAATGTGTGTGTCATTGTGGTGAAAATGGATGCTTGTGTGTGTGAGTGTCTATCTGCACGTTTGTGCATGTGTGTGTGTGTGTGTGTGTGTATTCACTGGTGCACCTGAGGATACAGTATTGTGGAATGCAGGGAGGTGAGACTGACACTACACAGAATCCCTAGAGCATGCCCTATGGAGGGAGAGAGAGAGGACTGGGGAAATAAAGCCATGAAAGAAAGAGCCAGAAAGAGAGAAAGAAAGAGAGGATATGAGAGGGACAAGAGAAGTAAAGCAGATAGTCAAGGAGTAAAGTGGAGAAATACGTCTGGACTCTTTGATGATGATGTGTGTGTGACTAAGAGCCTGTCTCTGTCTCGTAGTGTGTGTGTGTGTTTCTCAGTATGCTTTTCAGTGTGTCTGTACTTCAGTGTGTGTGAGTCGTCTGTCAGATTGTGTGTTAGTGTGTGAGGCGCTGAAATGTGCTCTTGACATCAGGACACATAGTGGTGTGGAAGAGCAGGTCATTGTTGGGATTGCACGAGAGTGTCACTGCCAACCCTCCTCCGCTCCTCGGACTAAGAAACAAACCTTGTTACCGTGGCACCCAGATGAGCCAGCAGTGCTCCAACGAGGGATTGGAGTAGACGCCTGGAGAGAGGAAGATGGAGAGAGAAATAAGAGAGGGAGAGAATTAGGAATGACTGAAAGAACACGTGTCTGAATTTTGAATCAGCATTTTAGAATTATTCCTCTCCTTTTTCACTCTGTAACTCTCACTCTTTCTAGCTGTTTCACTCATTCAACAATTTATGTTATTCTCCTTACTTCATGTTAAAGTAATGCCAACCCGTTGTGCCCCTGGGTGTTGTGCTTGTACAGGTGAGGTGGACAGGAAGCAAGTGGAGGCAATGTTTGACGGCTTCGAGTACTTCCAGGAGAAGGAGAAAGAGGATGACCTGCACAAGACCTACAATGACCGCTCATACCTCAGCTCTGAGGACATTTCCTCTGGGGAGAGCCGCACTGGTGAGCATGCACACTCGCCCGCACGACCCAACTGCATACAAACACACATACTGTACATTCATGCATGGACGTACATCATTGACATTTAGCCATTTAGCAGAGAGACTTACAGGAGCAATTAAGTGCCTTGCTCAACGGCACATCAACAGATTTGGTCACCTAGTCGGCTCTGGGATTCAAACCAGCAATCTTTCAGTTACTGACCCAATGCTTTTAACCGCTAGGCTACCTGCAATGGAAATACACACACACATATTTTACATGCAGTACATGGATATACAGCACATGGATATACAGTACAAGGATATGCAGTACATAGATATACAGTACATGGATATACAGTACATGGATGTACATTATTCATATAAGGACACACATACTCTCACTGCCCTCGTAACAAGAAAATCATTCCTCCATTCAGTCATTCTGATTTACATCTTTACTTTACTGTGTGTGTCCAGACTTTGTAGCAGTATTGACGGGAGTGACAGACTCCTGGTTACCCAGCTCCAGTGGTGTGGCCCGGGCACGCTTCTCTCTCACTAGAACCAGCCTGACCTTCTCCATCACCTACCAGAGGTAACACACACACAGACAGACAAAAAAACAAATGATAAGCGTGTAATAATCATTAGTAATAACTAGTCTCTAAAATGGTATCTTTCCCTTTCTCCCTCTCTCTTGTCCTCACTATCCCTCTCTCCTCTTCTAGGATCGGGCAACCAAGCAGGGTTGTCTTCCTTGATTCAGATGGAAACACTGCGTTTGAGTACAAGACCCCTAAGAGAGACTCAGACATGGTAAGAGGCTGAAACGCTCTCTGTTCCTAGGTAGACATTTCAGCTATTTATGTTTTTGTTGTGTGCCTATGTGTGTGTGTGTGTGTGTGTGTGTGTGTGTGCTTGCCTGCGTGTGTGTGTGTGAATGTGTGTGTGTGTGTGTGTGTGTGTGTGTGTGTGTGTGTGTGTGTGTGTGTGTGTGTGTGTGTGTGCGTGTGTGTGTGTGTGTGAAAGTGAATGTGAGAAAGATAGGGAGAGAAAGAGAAAGTGTTTGTCTGTGAATGTGTGTGGGTGTATGTCTGCGTGCAAGTGTGTGTATGTATGTGTGTGTGTGTGTGTGTGTGTGTGTGTGTGTGTGTGTATGTGTGTGTGTGTATGTGTGTGTGTGTGTATGTGTGTGTGTACCCAAGAGAGAAAGATTAAGTAGCTCCATGATAAACGCTCTCTCTCTGTGACTCTACGGTCAAACTCTCACTGGCCCCGACATAATTCACCCTGCAGTAATAAACACACACGCACACACTCACAGCGTTGTCACAGCTTTGTCTTATCGTTCTCAGAACATTGCTTGGGTAATCAGGTCTTAATTACTGTAAATAACGCATGGGGCTGTTCTCACAATCAACTTTCACACAGAAAAAAAAACACTCATGATTGCGCTCACTTACACACTCACACACACATGCATGGCCAACTTGCAAAAGTTTAGCTCAGTGCAATAACCAGTTGATTTTATTGGGTCAAATGAAATGGTGTAACTGTTGGACTGAGAGGGACAAGGAACTACCACAGTCACCTAACTTTACACAGAGTAAACACAGGAACTGCCACAGTCACCTAACTTTACACAGAGAAAACACAGGAACTGCCACAGTCACCTAACTTTACACAGAGTAAACACAGGAACTGCCACAGTCACCTAACTTTACACAGAGTAAACACAGGAACTGCCACAGTCACCTAACTTTACACAGAGAAAACACAGGAACTGCCACAGTCCCTTAACTTTACACAGAGCAAACACAGAGAAAGACAACGAGAAAGGAGGGTACAGTTTTCTTAAGAGGGGAGCAGTGTGTGTGCGTGTGTGTGTGACAGAGGCCTACAACAACTGTGCAACATTTCCCGCTTAAAGCCAAATTACACACGTGACATCATCACATTCTGTAACAACTTAATTCAGGACCCCTAAATATAGGCCTATAAAAATGGGGGGGGTTAGTGTGTGACCCGTGTGAAGGAAACGGAGCACATTTATAATTAAAAGAGGAGATTATCCTGGACTGTGAGTTATAAGGTGTGTGTCCGTCGACACATTTCTTCCCCCTCTAAGGCAAATATTATTTTTCTGTTGTTTGTGGCCTGGGGCTGAGATAGAGTCCAGAGTCTCAACGGGCTGATCTTTTCCACAGATGGAACTGTGTGTGTGTGTTGGAGAGAAATAAAACAGCACATGCAGACTGTTTTGAGTCAATTTGTAAACTGTAGCTATGGCAGAGCACCACACACACTCACTCCAACCCCAGCCTTGGCTAAGAACACCACAAACACTCACTCCAACCCCAGCCTTGGCTAAGAACACCACAAACACTCAGTCAAACCCCAGCCTTGGCTAAGAACACCACAAACACTCACTCCAACCCCAGCCTTGGCTAAGAACACCACAAACACTCAGTCAAACCCCAGCCTTGGCTAAGAACAAGACTGCAACTGTGGTCACCTGTGTGTTTATGTGTTTCAGATCTGCGGAGTGTGGAAGAATCTTCCCCAATCCCACGTACGACAGCTACAGGCAGAACAACTTCGGGTTACTATGACAACAGCCACCGGTAGACGGGAGGTGATCGAAGGAAAGATCATCAAACACAGAGCACTGTTCGCAGGTGAGTGGGTGTGTGTGGGTGTGTGTTTGTGTGTGTGTGGGTGTGTGTTTGTGTGTGTGTGTGTGTGGGGGGGTGTATTTGTGGGTGCATGAAAGTGTGTTTGTGTATCTGTTTAAATGTGGGTAGAAGTAGTCTCAATATTTCCATGAGGTAGGATTTATGTAAATATGTGTACAGGTAACTGCCAAAATAAAGAACCCACTTGAGTAAAGGAGGGATACAAAGTACAATACATTTGTGTACTTTTCAACAAGGACAAACGTTCAGGAACCGACTGCAGTGAGAAGAAGGTAGTGTGTGTGTATATATTATGTGTGTTTATAATGTGAGTGTGATATCTGTGTGACCCCGCAGAGACGTTCAGCTCCACTCTGACCTCAGAAGAGGAGCATTCTGGGATGGGAGGCATCGCCATGCTGACTCTGAGTGACGCAGAGAACAACCTTCACTTCGTTCTCATACTGCAGGGACTGATACAACATAGAGAGAGAGGTGAGAGAGGGAGAGAGGGAGAGAGGGAGAGAGAGGGGGGAGGACTGATACAACATATAGAGAGAGGAGAGGGAGAGAGAGAGAGAGGGCGGAGAACTGATACAGCATAGAGAGAGAGGTGAGGGAGGGAGAGAGAGAGGGAGAGAGAGAGGGAGAGAGAGGGGGGAGGACTGATACAACATATAGAGAGAGGAGAGGGAGAGAGAGGGCGGAGAACTGATACAGCATAGAGAGAGAGGTGAGATAGGGAGAGATATGGAGAGAGAGGGGAGGACTGATACAACATAGAGATAGGGAGAAGGAGAAAAAGAGAGAGGGGTGAGAGAGGGAGGGAGAGAGGGAGAGAGAGAGAGGGAGGGAGGACTGATACAACATAGAGAGAGAGGTGAGGGAGGGAGAGAGAGAGGGAGAGAGAGATGGAGGACTGATACAACAAAGAGAGAGAGGTGAGAGAGAAAAAAGGGAGGACTGACACAACACAAAGAGAGAGAGAAAGAGAGAGGTGAGAGAAGGAGGGAGAGAGAGAGGGAGGGAGGACTGACGCAACATAGAGAGAGAGGTGAGAGAGGGAGGGATGGAAGGAGGGAGGACTTATACAACACAGAGAGGTGAGAGAGGGGGGAGGGAGGACTGATACAACACAGAGAGGTGAGAGAGGGGGGAGGGAGGACTGATACAACACAGAAAAAAGTAAGAGAGGGAGGGAGAGGGGATGGAGGAGATACAACATAGATAGGGAGGGATAGAGGGAGGTGTAGGGGAACATCTCATCACTTAAAACCTTTTAGGGCGGCAGGTAGCCCAGTGGTTAGAGCATTGAGCCAGTAACCAAAAGGTTGCTGGATCAAATACCTGTCGTTCTGCCCCTGAACAAGGCAGTTAACCCACTGTTCCCTGGTAGGCCGTCATTGTAAATAAGGATTTGTTCTTAACTGACTTGCCTAGTTAAATAAAGGTTAAATATACATATTTATTATTATCTTACTTTCAGTTTAATGGAGCTTCTGCTGTGTTGCCTCTATCCTGTTCCTTCACTGGGAGTAATTTAGGGGCTAAGAGACTAGAGGTTGTTTTGGGACTGGTGACCAGGGAGTAATTTAGGGGCTAAGAGAAGAGACTAGAGGTTGTTTTGGGACTGGTGACCAGGGAGTAATTTAGGGGCTAAGAGAAGAGACTAGAGGTTGTTTTGGGACTGGTAACCAGGGAGTAATTTAGGGGCTAAGAGACAAGACTAGAGGTTGTTTTGAGACTGGGGTCTAGGGAGTAATTTAGGGGCTAAGAGACGAGACTAGAGATTGTTTTGGGACTGGGGTCTAGGGAGACATTTAGGGGCTAAGAGACGAGACTAGAGGCTGTTTTGGGACTGGGGACTAGGGAGTGCTGTGAGGCAGTGTGATGTGGTTCTAAGTTTGTTCTGTGCTCTCTCTCTCGGCCCTGTAGACTCCCCCTTGGTGCCCATCCAGGTACGACTGCAGTACCGCCAACACGTCCTGAGAGAGATCCATGCCAACGTCACCGCCTATGTATGTTATATAAACTGCACACACCCACACACACACACACACACACACACACACACACACACACACACACACACACACACACACACACACACACACACACACACACACACACACACACACACACACACAGATCTAGGATCAGCTTGTCCTCACCAAACCCAATCCTAACCTGAACCATTAGGGGGAAACACACATTGGGGACAAGCCAAGAGGTGGGAGGAAACGGGGGAAACAGATGACATCGTGACACACTGTCCCGCTGAGTTGGATGTGGTTCCTTCCCCACATCCTACTGCTGTTGTCGGTACTGAAGATCACTGTTAAACCTCCATAGAGACACGGGATGGACAGAGAAAAAGAAAGAGAGAGAGTGGAGAGGGGTTGTAAGAGACATGTAGTGAGGAAGAGATGGAGGGATGAGAGACAGAAAGGAGAAAGTAAGAGAGGATGAAAAGACATGCACACTCCTCACACATGTCAGTGGTTAGTTGTCTGTGGGATCAGAAAGAGGGAGGGAGGGGGGAGGAAGAGAGGAAGGGATAGAGGGAGGAGGAGGGATGAAAGAGGAGTCTGTTTTTAATCTGGTGGGAATTATGTGAATCTGAGAGTTGATGTGCCCCTCTTTCTGTTTTACACACACACACACACACACACACACACACACACACACACACACACACACACACACACACACACACACACACACACACACACACACACACACACACACACACACACACACACACACACACACACACACACACACCAAATATTTATTTATAAATTCTCCTGCCTTTCCTGCTCTTAATATATTACTGTGTTTTTACTTTCCTTTCGTCTCCAATCATGCTTTTTACTCTACACATGTCTCAATCACTCCTTCCTCTATCCTTTCTTTCCTTCCCTCTCTCCCTTCATCCCTCCATCCCTCTCTCCCTCTCTCTCTCTTTTGGCTCAACCCTGTCCATCGATTTATAGTACACGGATATGTGTATTGAATTAGGGCCATAAAAGTAATGTTTATTCACCACGGTCATACATCTGTCATATTAATACAATCTCTGTCTATCTCAAACTCTGGCGGTTGAAAGGATATGAAAGTGGATCCAATGTGTGAGATATTACAGTTTTTTCCAACTGCTTACACACCTTTTCAAAACTGTCTCCTTTTTTCAAAACTCTACACATAATTCCCAAAACTGCACACACAAAATGCAAAATGCCTCACATCTCCTTCAAAATGTAACACTGCATTCAAAATGCCATAAACACATGCCAGAATGAAGCATTTGCATCAAATGGCCAACACTGCTTTCATAATAGTACATTTTTGGATATACCATGTAAACACTGTTGTTTTAAATTTAAAGCTCTTTGGTCTTTCATAGGCTTATATCTACATTTCAATACAATGTTCTACAGTGAAAGTAATCTGCTGAGAGGGGTAACAAGTACACTGTAAACACCAATGCAATGTAGAAACAGAAAATATTTATTAGGCCAAACATTACTGTTGTATACAGTAGCATACAACAAAACCATAAACGTATGTAAACCAAAAGTATATTCTTTAGAATACAGTAAAGAACACAATTGTGTGTGTGGGGTCCCGGGGGCAGTCCAGGAATTGGTAGGGGGCAGTCACCAGTGCTAAGCTACGCTTCATCTCTTCTCCGGCCTGGGTCTGGTCACAATACTGGCCCACATCACAAGATACGCTTTCTCTTGCCAAACATCGAGGGAAGTATCTCCTAGCATGGCGTATCCAACCTTGGACAGAGGCAACCTCTATGTCCCCACATGCGTCCTCCAATGCCTGGAGAAGCGGCATTCGGGCATGCGATCATACACTTTCCAACGCCAGGCTGAGAAGAATTCCTCTATGGGATTTAGAAAAGGTTGTACGGACACAGTGTGGCATTGTGATGGAGGACCCCGTTTTGAGTGATGGCAGCACACATAGTTATATTACCCCCACGCTGTCCAGGGACATTGGTAATTGCCCTCTGTCCTATTACATTTCTTCCGCGGCGCCTGGTTTTGGTGAGGTTGAAGCCAACCTCATCCACATAAATAAATACATGGCGAATTACATGGGCATCCAGCTCCAATACTCTCTGTAACAGACAAAAGGATATACAGATGAGTAAATATGGTATGTCTGAAGTACTGGAAGTAGTGTTGCATACATACCTCTACAAAGTCATGTCGCGTATTCTTGACTCTGTCAGAGTTTCTCTCAAATGGCACCTTGTATAGTTGTTTCATCGTCACTCGGTGCCGTTGGAGGATGCGTTGTATGGTCGACAGGCTTACAGCATTGATGTTGTTAAATATGGTGTCATTATTCAAGATATGCTCTCTTATCTCTCGAATCCTAATTGCATTGCTGGCCAAAATCATATTTATAATTGCAGTCTCTTGTACATCTGTAAACAAGCATCCTCGTCCTCCATGATGTCTTTGCATTTCCACTCTGTACAGAATTCAAACACAGTATGTGTTCAGCATAGGAACTGTAAACAATGTACAAAAAAATGTAGTACAGCATGATAACCAACCTCATTCATTCAATGCAGTGCAGTAAATGGATGGCTTAGAGTTACAAATGTTTATGCAATACTATGCAGTCATACGTATTTTACAGTACATTACTGTAATGCTAAAATAGTAATTAGATAGTTGCATACCTGTTCGAATTATGGACGCCACTGTAAATCGACTCAAGTTGGGCTGGACTCTCAGTCCAGCCTCTCTCATGGTTAAACCGTGGTTGATCACATGATCAACAAGTGTTGCCCTAATCTCATCAGAGATGGCTCTCCTTCCTTCTCTTCTTTGCCCTCGTCCTCTTCTTCCTCTTCCTCTCCCTCCTACTCCTCTTGCTCTCTGTCCATTGTTGACATCCATTGTTCAAAACAGGTAATCTGACCTTTGACCTATTTATAGGCCTATACTACAGTAAAGCAGTGATTGGTTAGTGATCAGTTAAGCTATTAATGTTTGCACATGTGAGGAGTGTGTGTGTGACCTGGTGAATAAGTGTAGCATTTTGATTGGTTGTGTTTGGAAAAGGAAAGCAAGTCACTTCCGGTTAGATTTTTGTGTTTTAGGTAGAGAATTGTGTGTAGTGTTTTGAAAAAAGTGTTTTATGCAATTGACAACTGAGTCAAAGGCTGAGAAATAGCCTATGGGTTTTGGATATTTGGTGTGTAGTTTTGCACTTTGAGTGAGAGGTTTCAAAAATCGTGTGACATGAAAAGATTTTGTGTGTAAGCAGTTGGAAAAAACTGTAACCCCAATGCAAGCCATATTGTCAGTGTGTTGAGTTTATGTGAGCCTGTGGGTGTGTATGTGTGTGTGGTGGGGTTTCTTGAGAGAGACATAATTAGTGTGTTTCAGTGTCTGTATGTGTGTTTGTGAGTTTATCTATTATCTGTTATCTATTATCACCTTTCTGTGTTTGTTTGTGATAAGTCTAGTAAGAGATTTGGGTTTGGTTGTTCTGACGTTGCATCACCATTTCTCCAACTCTCTACCTTCAGGACACAGACTTTGCTGAGGTGCTGACAGACCTGAGTAGTCGGGAGCTCTTCTGGTTGTCAAGGGGCCAGCTGGTGATCACCGTGGAAACTGAGGGCCAGGATCGCCGACACATCTCCGGCTTCATCACCGGCAGGAAGTCATGTGACAGTAAGCGCCACACCCCTTTATGTACAACAATCAGCGAACAGTCAGCCACTCAGACAGGTGACGGGTTGAATCCATTTGTTTGGAAGTTACTCGAGTTGTTCAACATCACACAAACAACCTTCATTCCTCTTTTTATGAGTTCTATCCATCATTCTGTCATCTAGTCACACCTGAACCGAGGCCAGTCAGAGACCTACTGTATGAGGAATGTGTTTTGTCTTTCAGTTCACTTGTTCTCCTTCTTTTCCTCCATGGTTGTTTTTAGCGATTTTCTCTCTTCTATAAATACTCCCTCCTTCCTTCTATCTCTTCATTCTTTCAAGTCTTGTCACTGGAGTAAAACCATGTTTATAGCTCCACTTTTTGACTTGGTGGTCCACCAAGACGGGGAGCGCTGGTGTGTGTCGTAGACAAAGTCTGAGAATATTCAGCACGCACATGTTCCATTCAAGCGACTCTAACGCAAACATACTTATATACTTAGATCACACTCACACACACGTTGTCTTTTTCATACGCACACACACACACACACACACACACAAACACACACAAACACACACACTGGGCGCTGCCAAGGTCACATTCTGCTGGACTTCCCTCTCCATACTGGTGTTCCAGCTCCATGATTAACAGCTTGACGTTATGTGTGAAGAATTCAACCCAACACACTTGTTTCACTCTCTCCTTACATCTCTCTCTCTATCTCTCTCTTTCTCTACATTCTTCTCAACATCTCTTATCTGTCTAACGCTCTTTCTGCCTGTCTCTCCATCTTGTTCTGTTCTTTCTCTGTCTTGAACTGCTTCCTCCTCTATCACTCCCGTTCTGCCTTTCTTTGTGTAGCTTTCTCCCTGCTTTTATTTTCCTTCTCTATTTGTCTTTCCCTGTCTGTCTTCTAAGCCCCTCCGTGTTCAACAAGGGTTACCTCATCCCAAGGTTATGGGTTAGCAGGTGGGGGTACACCACTTAAGCTACAATTCTCTCTTTTGAGATGACACACACATACCCTCACCCCAAAGTTATTTTATGGACGGGTTGTGCTGTATTTATTCCCCGTGATTGTCCCACTGGTGAGGGATGACATGGTGTGTGTGTGTGTGTGTGTGCACGTCTTTCTACAGGGGAGACGTGAGAGAATGTGTTCTGGCCCTCTCTCGGCTCACCCCTGTCTGGCTCTCCAGACTAACATGGTGAATTATAACACGACAGAGAGCATTGCCTCATCTGGCATGCAAGAGTTGCCTCATCATCACACTCAGATTAGTCTGTAGTCGTCTGGGTGTGAAATGGAAAGGGGACAATGTTTTGAGATCAGAGTCAGGGAGACCATACTCACTCTCTCATCATCCTCTCTACTCCCTCTCTTTCTCTCTCCAGCCATCCAGAGTGTCATGTCCAGTGGTGATGCATTGACACCAGGGAAGACAGGCGGCGTGGGATCGGCGTTCTTTAATCTCCATGATAACGGCACCCTGGACTACCAGGTATGGATCTGAACTGAATTGAATTGATTTGAACTTTAAAGAACTGAATCAAATTGAATTGTACTGTCACTATTTACATAACTGAACAAAACCACACTGAACTGAACTGAACCACCAAACCAACCCATATCCTGCTCCGTCCACAGGTCCAGATAGCGGGGTTATCCAGTGAGGTGGTGGGTTTGACCATCGAGCTAAAGCCTCGGCGGCGCAGCAAGCGGTCCGTGCTGTATGACCTAACTCCAGAGTTCGACAGGCCCAGCGGGCGGGCGGGTGGGAGCTGGAGTCGTCTAGAGGCGCGTCACATCCACATGCTGCTGCAGAATGAACTGTTCATCAACGTGGCTACCGCACACAGCCAGGAGGGGGAGCTACGCGGACAGATCAGAGGCCTGCTCTACAGCGGCCTGGAGGCACCCAGACACGGTGAGACACTGACCTCAGACCAGAGCACTAGGGCTGAATCCTAAAGCACCCCCTTCCCCCTCGCCCCTCCAGTTGTGCATCACACGCGCCTCCACCATATGCACAAAGCTGACGGAGTCAAAATTATGGAAGGTGTAGGCACTAATTAGCCCTCCGAAAGCCAGCTACGCTGACACCGCATTATTTTTGAGTTTGCGGAATTTCACTGAATGAATGGATGGAGAGGCGCACATAATTATTAGCCACCTGTCTTAAATTGGGAGGTATTTCATACGTTACATGTGTCAAGACTCGAAATCAATGTTTAACAGTTACTGAGGTTTACATCTTGTAAAACAAAAGGGACATTTTTATCATTTGAATTTCATGCCCGTTTTATTATATAAATGTGTAACATGAATCGCATCATTCAAGTTATGGCGAACTCCAGTCCTCTAGAGTAGAGTCACAGTGTTCACAGAATCGTCTTTATAAAGTATCTGAAAGACAACTCCAGTCCATGTTTGGGTAAAAAACATTGATCCCAATTTGATATTATTCTCTTTAACTCTAGTCTTTTGCTTTTCATATTTAACCTTCTCCTTCGCCAGAGATCCCTGTCCCTCTTGCAGGCCAGTTTGTGGCTCCTCCAGTCCTGACCAGTGCTGGGGGCCATGCCTGGGTGTCTGTGGACGAGCGCTGTCACCTCCACTATGAGATCGTGGTGGCAGGCCTGAGCAAAGCTGATGACCTCACAGTCAACGCCCACCTCCACGGATTGGCTGAAATCGGAGAACTAGACGAGCGCAGCACCAATCATAAGAGACTGCTGACAGGGTTCTACGGTTCTCAGGTAGGCAGAGGAAGACACATGAAAAATCACAAACAAACACACATGAACAACTTTGTCATGACAGTGTGATATAGAGAATGTCTACAATAGACTCTTATTCTCTCTCTCTCTCTCTCTCTCTCTCTCTCTCTGCCTGTCTTTCTGTCTCTCTCTCTGTGTCTCTCTTTCAGGCCCAGGGTGTGTTGAAGGACATCAGTGTAGAGTTGTTGCGTCACTTGGACAGAGGGACAGCCTTCATCCAGGTCAGCACCAAGGTCAACACCAGAGGAGAGATACGCGGACGGGTGAGTAGGATCACAGCCGTAACACAATCCCTCCACAACCATAACTCAACCACTTAACAACCGTTGCTCAACCACTATAAACCATACCTCACTCGTAATGTCAACCCACACCCTTCAGTTTGATCATGCATTATTGGAATATATTGAGGATTATAGAGATGGAGCGATGACAGGTGGAAGAGAGGAGGGAGGGAGGTGAGGCTCCTCAGTGCCCTAGCCAGCTGAGTGTTTATGTGTGTGTGTGTTGATTGCTCACTTAGCCAGTGTGAGGCCACACAGACACTCCTTCTCTCTCACTGGCAGGTGGTCTTGTGTTTTCAGAGACGTTTTGATGGAAAATAAGGACAAACACCCTCAAACAAACACATTGTTACACGCTAACATATTTGCAAGTGGCCTGGTTGATGATTTTGTCTTAGCTACCAGGGATTAGAATGAGAGAAAGAAACGTGTAAGAACACACACAGTAAGGTCCGGCAGTTTTAATAGCAAACAGGTGTGACACATAAACAGCAATCTGCCGTGGAGCCGTGGAGCCATAGGCGGAAAGCCGGCTGAGCGCTCCATTTAGGACTAATTAACAAGTACAAGAACACTTTACAACAAGCCACAAGGCAGGTATGTCCAACCAATCATTAGCATCCTAACCTCTGTCTTCCCCCTCTCTCCCTCCTTCCTTCCTCCTCCTTGCTCTCTTTCTCTCTGTCCCTCCACTTATTTTCCCTTTCTCATGCTCACCCTTTTCTGCCTCTCTCTCTCACTCTCAAGTCAATTTCAATTTAAGGGGCTTTATTGGCATGGGAAACATATGTTTGCATTGCCAAAGCAAGTTAAATAAATAATCTAAAAAAGTGAAATAAACAATAAAAAAAATTAAGATACGGGAGTTTAACAAAACTAGGTTTGTTTTTTTGTTCTTTGTGGATCTGAGGGACATATGTGTCTTTAATATGGTCATACATTTGGCAGGAGGTTAGGAAGTGCAGCTCAGTTTCCACCTAATTTTGTGGGCAGTGTGCACATAGCCTGTCTTCTCTTGAGAGTCAGGCTTGCCTACGGCAGCCTTTCTCAATAGCAAGGCTATGCTCACTGAGTCTGTACATAGTCAAAGCTTTCCTTAAGTTTGGGTCAGTCACAGTGGTCAGGTATTCTGTACTCTCCGTTTAGGGCCAAATAGCGTTCTAGTTTGCTCCGTTTTTTTGTTCATTTATATTTTGAATTTCTCATGATTTGGTTGGGTCTAATTGTGTTGCTGTCCTGGGGCTCTGTGGGGTCTGTGTTTGTGAACAGAGCCCCAGGAGCAGCTTGCTTAGGGTACTTTTCTCCAGGCTTCTCTGTAGGTGATGGATTTGTTATGGAAGGTTTGGGAATTGCTTCCTTTTAGGTGGTTGTATAATTTATTGTCTCTTATGAATTTTGATAATTAGCGGGTATCGGCCTAATTATGCTCTGCATGCATTATTTGTTTTTTTACGTTGTACATGGATGATATTTTTGCAGAATTCTGCACGCAGAGTCTCAATTTGGTGTTTGTCCCATTTTGTGAATTCTTGGTTGGTGAGCGGACCCCAGACCTCACAACCATAAATGGCAATGGGTTCTATAACTGATTCAAGTATTTTTAGCAAGACCCTAATTGGTATGTCGAATCGCTCTCTCATGCTCGCCCCGTCTTTCTTTCTCCTCCCTGCTTCTCTCCCTCCTTTCTTTTCTCTCCCTACAGGTCCATGTGCCTAATAACTGTGAGTTTGGGACAAGGGGTGAGGTGGAGTTGGCGGAGTTTGATGACCTGTTTGTGCGTGATCCTGAGGAACTAAAGAAAGACCCCCACACCTGTTTCTTCGAGAGTCAACACCACCCCCACGGCTCCCTCTGGACCCCCAACTACAACCACTGTTTCACCTGCAGCTGTCAGGTAGGACTGTCCCAACTACAACCACTGTTTCACCTGCAGCTGTCAGGTAGGACTGTCCCAACTACAACCACTGTTTCACCTGCAGCTGTCAGGTAGGACTGTCCCAACTACAACCACTGTTTCACCTGCAGCTGTCAGGTAGGACTGTCCCAACTACAACCACTGTTTCACCTGCAGCTGTCAGGTAGGACTGTCCCAACTACAACCACTGTTTCACCTGCAGCTGTCAGGTAGGACTGTCCCAACTACAACCACTGTTTCACCTGCAGCTGTCAGGTAGGACTGTCCCAACTACAACCACTGTTTCACCTGCAGCTGTCAGGTAGGACTGTCCCAACTACAACCACTGTTTCACCTGCAGCTGTCAGGTAGGACTGTCCCAACTACAACCACTGTTTCACCTGCAGCTGTCAGGTAGGACTGTCCCAACCACGAGGCAGCGCTATAGTTACACATTAAATTGGTGCTCGTTTCCCAGACACATGTCTAGTCCTGGACTAAGAAGCCCTTTCCATGAAGAATCTCGAAGTCTTGAGAATCTAGAAGTAAAGTTTCTACTTCTATATTGAATGACTTTGTGTCTAACCACTCTCTCTCTTCTTCTGTCCATTTTTCTCCTCCCTCATCCCTCCATCTCTCTGTCCTCCCTGTAGAAGCGCACAGTGATCTGTGACCCGGTCATCTGTCCAGTCCTCACCTGCTCCCGCACCATCCAGCCTGACGACAAGTGCTGCCCCATGTGTGTTGGTGAGTGTATGTATGTGTGTGTGTGTGTGTGTGTGTGTTACTATGTTTTTCTTATTCTTGACAGGGCACCCCATTATGGTCGCAAAGCTGTGAAATAATACTTTCCTGTGTCCGTTTCCCCTGTCTGTCCTTTAGAGAGGAAAAATCCCAAGGACATGAAGGCTCCAGAGAGGCTAGATGAGCATCCAGAAGGTTCTGAACCATCTCTCTGTCTGACTGTCACTCCTCCTCTTTCTCGCTTTATCCATCTGTCTGGTCCTCTGTCTCCCTCCCAGGAGGCACTCATTCTGTCTCTCTCCACCACCCTCCCTCCTCTCCATCTGTCTGGTCCTCTATCTCTCTCTCCCAGGAGGCACTCATTCTGTCTCTCTCCACCATCCTCTCTCCTGTCCATCTGAATGGTCCTCTGTCTCACCCTCCCAGGAGGCACTCATTCTGTCTCTCTCCACCACACTCTCTCCTGTATATCTGACTGGTCTTCTGTCTCACCCTCCCAGGAGGCACTCATTCTGTCTCTCTCCACCACCCTCCCTCCTGTCCATCTGTCTGGTTTCCTCTATCTCTACCTCCCAGGAGGCACTCTTTCTGTCTCTCTCTGTCACCCTCCCTCCTGTCCATCTGGCTGGTTTTGTCTGTCTCTTTGTGCCAACAGATACGTTTTACCTCTGAGATTGATATGCATTTCCAATGCTAAGTGTGTCCTCTATTTCTCTCATCCCTCTGCCCCACCCTCTCTCTCTCTCTCTCTCTCTCTCTCTCTCTCTCTCTCTCTCTCTCTCTCTCTCTCTCTCTCTCAGGTTGTTACTTTGAGGGGGACCAGAAGATGCATGCTCCTGGGTCTACCTGGCATCCATTCGTCCCTCCGTTTGGCTACATCAAGTGTGCCCTCTGCACCTGCAAGGTAGGCCTCTAGGTTATTCCTTCACAGCTAGCATGATGTAAGTCGATAAGTGATGCTAACATAATTAGAAACATGACTATTAATCTTTCTTCAGATTCCTAGAATTTCATGTAAATTCAGCTAATTTCCCATTGTGTCCTTCCTCCTCCACTCCTGTAGGGCGCGACAGGCGAGGTGCACTGTGAGAAGGTGACGTGTCCAGCCCTGACGTGCAGTCGTCCGGTACGCCGTAGCCCCTCAGACTGCTGTAAGGAGTGTCCGGAGGAAGACAAACACCCCCTGGAGCACGCTGACATGATGCAGGCAGACGGGACGAGTCACTGCAAGTTTGGGAAGAACTTCTACCAGAACAGTGACAACTGGCACCCTCGTGTACCCCTGATGGGAGAGATGAAGTGCATCACCTGCTGGTGTGACGTGAGTATTACAGAGAGTCAGGGACCATTCAGGAACAAGTCTCTTACAAAATACAGCCACTTAGAGTGGGTTTGGACCTGTTTCCAAGCAACACAATTCAAGACAAAAAAAGCTTCTGACTGTTGGGCCTAAACCCCAAAGAGCAAAAGAGAAAAAAGCACTGGAGAACTCTGTTTCAGTAAACCCTTAGAAAAACCCAGACTCAAGGTTTCTTCTGACTGAAGGAGTTTTTCCATGCCACTGTGATACATGTTTTTGTGGATAGAGTAGGGATGTTTCAGACTTGGTTGAGCTTCATAGCTGTAGGGATGGGGGGACTTGGGTGGCCCTTACCCTTTGGGGAAAATTCCAATGTCAGTGGGGGTGGGGGTGGGGGGGTAACTCTAGGATTTGGAGTTGAGAAGCATGGAGTATTTTCTGGTTTCTCAGCATTGTGAGGTGCATTCCTAATGTACCTCCCTCTGTCTCTCTCTCCCTCCTCTCTCTCTTTCTTTCTCCCTCTCTCTCTCCAGCATGGTGTGACTAAGTGTCAGAGGAAGCAGTGTCCAGTCCTGACCTGTAGTAACTTCACCCGCCGGGAGGGCATGTGCTGTCCTGAGTGCCAAGGTGAGACAAACACACACACACACATACACACACACACACACCACGCTCCCTAGTCAGAGCATCTGAGGACACATGCTTGAAATAGCGAGACATGCTCTCAATCCTGATGACATGCTTTCAAACAGTGATGATTCATGTAGTAATCATAGATTCATTCAAATTGGTTTGTCTCTTTTGTTTAGATTCCACAGAGGAAGAGGAGGAGCTGATGAAAGTTCCGGAAAAGAAGAACAGCTGGAGACACTGAGCTGAGACCGCCTCTCCACCCGCATCCCCCTTCTACCTTCTCCTCACCCCCACCATGACCCCCCTCCCCTCCTCTCTCTACCCAACCCCTCATGGGGAGACCTAGACCTGCACACTGGGTCAGCTAACACCCCCTAAAGCCAAGACCCCTATGACCCTCCAGCCCCGACCCACAACCCCCCGTCCACTCCCATCCCCTAGTCAACCTCTGGATTGTAACAAAGGAAGGAAAGACAAGCAGAGAAAAAAAAGGAGAAAGAGGAGCACCGAGGTGTCATGGAAGGGACTGAGGACGTACAGTCCACAGAGACTAACTGAAAGAATGGAAAGAAAGGACCAAAAAGAGATATGAAATGGACCAACATAACTGCTGCAGCTGTGTCTTTTAACTGGTATCTTTTTGTTGTTGTTTTTGCTTCTAGTTTTTTTGCTTCCTCTTGATGAATATTACCCTTTCAAAAATCACATACAATTACCCTTCATATTCGAATACCGGTACACAAGGTGACACCTTTTGTTGTTTAGTTGTTAAAATGTATGTATTGGTAGTCTTGATTAGGACTTCTTTCTGTGTGTGTGTGTTTGTGTGTGTGTGTGCGTGTGTTTACCAGTGGTAAAAAGGCTTGCTAAACAGTGCCACAAACATTCAAGGCAGATAACTTACTGGGTGGCTAGATGGAAACACACACACAAAACAGACTGAGCATCACTGACTATCTCATAAACCAGCACCACACATATGTTCTCTTATCCCATCCAGTCAGCACCAATAGAACACTTCCCTTGGAAAAGCATAACACACCCAAGAATCTATTCTAATTGCTTACTGAAGAGATTAGAATATACAGTAACTTTACATGATCATCTGTTTTAGATTTATTTGCAGTCTGGAGTCTGGTACCATTGACCTGTATTGCACCTCTTCATGTGCTCGTCCAGGATGTTGTCTGTTTCTCATTTCAGTAATATGTGTAATTATTTTATAATACTTTGTATTAGTATTGTTATTTTGATGAATCTTGCTTGTATTTATTGAACGTGTGAAGGAAAAAATTAAAGTTGTTCGTAAGAAATTGTCTTTTGACAATTTAGTTGAAATCCATAACTTTTTCCGCTATCCTTCTCTTCTCTCTTTATCTTAATCTCTATCTCTCTTTCATTTCTTCTCTTCACTCTTCCATTTCCTGTTTCAACTGGTTCAACTGGTTACTCCTAACTTTATTTGGCTCCTCTCTGTCTCTCTGTCTCTCTCTCTGTCTCTCTGTCTGTCTCTCTGTCTCTCTGTCTCTCTCTCCACATACATGTATGACCACTTACCTATGGAGATGACAGGCCATTTTGACCTGACTTGCTCTCTCTGTCCTTCTCTCTCCCTTTTCTTGCTCTCTTCCCCTCTGATCTGTCTGCTTTCCTTCCTTCTCCCTCTCTCCTCCTCCCTTGTTCTTTCCAGCTGGATTTGAGGAATGGGGAAATGTGACAAACAGACGTAGCTCCCCTACTCTCTCTCTCTTCTCTCTCTCCCTCTCCACCCTTCATCAGATGGCACTCTCTCTTTCTTTTCCTCTCCTTCGTTCCATAGACACACACCACATGTGTTCTATAGCACCTACAATGCACTTTGCCCCTGAAGGAACACTCTCTCTCACACATACAGACACACACACACACAATCACAATGACTCAGCCAAAGGACAGACAGACTGGAACATAAACACACATGCACAGATGTACACAGGTACACACTCTGCCCCTGAAGAATGAACACACACATAGGTTAGCGTTTTTCCATCATGAATCTTGTTCTGGAGGCAGCTCTGCATAGTTGTCTTAAAATCTGTTTTTAAATGTAACCTTAACCTTAACCTTAACCACACTGCAAATCCTACTGCCTAACCCTAACCTTAAATTAAGACCAAAAATCACATTTTTGTTTTCAGTAGTTTTTACAATATAGCCAATTTTTTCTTTGCAGCTGGCCTATTTAAGGGAAAATTGCTCAGTTCTGCCTCCAGGATAAGACTCATGACAACAAACGTCAACCTGCCACATGCACACTGATTCAGCCAAAGGACACAGACTGAACGTCTACCGCTCCCCCTATGGGCAGGTAAAAAGTACTGACATAAATCACTTCCTATGGTAAAGCCAGCTGGTTGTGAGCATGCCCAGTTGCACCTGCTGACCTTCCCTTAGCAGAGAGAGATGTTGTAAAGCCGCCAGCCGTCTAACCAGCCAGCAGCCCCGCAGCTGGAGGCTTGGGTCAAAGGTCAACAATGCTGAGCTATGGCTCTGTTCCGACAGCCTGGATCAGAGGCATGTCTACTGACTGGCTGGAGAGGGAGGGAGGGAGGGACGGAAGTATGTGGGTCTGCATCTGCATGCCATGGTGTGGGTGCATTTTCATGGCACATTCCTGTCTCTCTGTGGGTAAGTGTTCAATCCTTCTCTCTTACCTCCCCCCTCTCCTTTTTCTCCCTCCATCTCCCCCTGTCTCTCCCTCTCTCTCTCGCTACGTGGCTTTGTGGGCCACAGGGCCTTTGAAAAGCCTCTCAAATCTCTGGGCCTGAGCTGAGCCACGGGCAGGCAGCACAGGGCTCAACTCCACAATAACCCGATATAGCCCCTCCCAGACTGGGCTAGGAGAAAGTTACAGGGGAACTCTGTCTGAAAAGACAAGACGCAGTGCTTCAGAAGGTCGAAAGTTACAGTGCCCTTTGAGGCAGCACATGATAAAGGACAGGAGTTGAATGAGGAGAGACGAAAACAGTAGTCGAAGAGTGTGGGGTTATAAAAAGAGGAGCGAATGGGAAATAAAAGAAGATAGGAGCCGAGAGCAGATAGAGAGCGGTAGTGGGGAGCGAGAAATAGAGGAGAGAACAGGAGGATGAGGAGGAGGAGAGACCTGCTATTGTCCTAGTGTGACCCAGGGCTGTTTAACGTTCTCCAGGAGTAGTTACACAAAGGGGGAGACGAGTAAACAAGGCTCCTGCATCATCAAACCCAGAGAGAAAGAGAGAGAGGGGAGGGAGAGTTAAAGAATCAAAGAGGAAGAGGGGTAGAGAGACATAGACAGTAAGGGTTTTCCACTGGATTAATTACTAACACTGTACCCCCTCTCTTATAATGACAACAGCAGGATAGTGATAACAGCTGTTCAAATTACCAGGAATTAGCGACTCTGCAAACAAACATGCTACTAACACTCACTGTTCATGCATGCACACACACACACACACTACGTTAATCCATTCAGTCCTTTCTGTTGTTCCCCTACAGTCTACTGTGACCTCTAGTGGTCGCTGGCGGAAACTGCAGTGAATTCTTGAACGAGTTAGATCAAGGACTCTGGAAACTAGACATCCAAGCATCAATTTGTCTATGGGTGCCACAGTTCCTGGGACATGAAAAAGCCAAGGGCCATTTTATTTATTTATTTGACCTTTATTTAACCAGGTAGGCTAGTTGAGAACAGGTTCTCATTTACAACTGCGACCTGGCCAAGATAAAGCAAAGCAGTGCGACACAAACAACAACACAGAGTTACACATGGAATAAACAAGCGTACATTCAATAACACAATAGAAAAAAAAGAAAGTCTATATACAGTGTGTGCAAGAGGCGTGAGGAGGTAAGGCAATATAGGTAGGACATTCCTGCAGAGTAATGAGGAAAAGGGGACCCTTTCCTGAGCAGTCATTCAGATTATATATTCATTATAATTTTAATATTGTTTTAATATTATTATTTTATTATTGTTATATTTATTATTGACACTATTGTTAAAATATTATTGTTTTAATGCCATCTGCTGGACTGAGTAAGTATTACAGGAGACTGGAGAGAAAACAAGAGAGCAGACTGGCTGATATTTGATTAAACATGACCTGGGTATGACGTACATAAAATGTCTGATCTGTCATTGTTGAATAGATCCTATGTATGCTGTGGCTCACATAGTGATTCGCTTGCCTTGGACATGACACTTCATGCAGGGCTTGGGCAAGGAGTGGGGTTTAAGGGCTGTATAGAGGGAGGAGAGAAGAGAAGAGGACGGGGAGAGGAGAGGATTTAGAGGACTGGATATAAAGACAGGAGGAAGTGGGGAAGGAAAGGAGAGCGTTTAGAGGGCTGTATAGAGGAAGATGAGAGGAAGAAAGGAATTAAGGGAGAGGAGAGCAGAGGAGAGGAGACTTTAAGTGGGACTTTGAGTCTCCAGTGCTCTTTACAAGTAGCCTAATAACTATAAACTAAGGAATATTTCTAACAAAGTAACCAACCAATAGAAATCCCTAGAGCACTTCCAGTACACAGCTTCCATGTGTATTGGATTCTTCTGCATCCCATTACCGTGACAAATCTTCCATTCCCAAACTTGTCCCAGTAGCCTAGTTCCACTGTAGGATGAATCTCAGGTGGTATCCAGGCTTTGAGCCTGTCCGGTCACGCACTAGTTGAAAGAGAGCGGAGTGTAATTTAACGATGCAGTGGGGCAAAACGAGGTCCCAAAACAATTAACGTCGATATGAATGTGCCAGGTAGGGCACATTTGAGTGTAATTTGTCTAATTTGGGTATTTTCTCTTCGTTTTAAACCCAAATGATTTTTTATCTGCTTTATTTTCGCCAAGGGGGTTCTATATGTCCCTGTCAGGTGACTTATGGCCATAATTAATGGGCCTATATTTTGTTTCGTTCATTAATTAACTATCTGTCTGTGAGGGGAAAACCTGGAGGATTCCTTCCCGGTCCGAAATCAGTAATGGCTCCGGAGCTGAGACAGAAATTATAGCCATAGCCACTTTACCTCCAGAATACAGATCCATCTTCAGACCCGGCGTTTTCCAAACTGAGATGTATATGGCAACGTTGGCACGTTACTGCTTACTGTGCAGACTACTAGGCTTCTGTGTCGGACTGGGCTGGAAAAAACGATAGCCTAGACATAAGGCTGAATACATGAATTTTGAACCGAACCTACCGCTTTCCCGTGAGACGCCATGGGCTCGCGCAATACCACAGCTCCCCAAGGCTCGAGAAACAGACGAGCCCAGTCAACCCAGCATAGACGAAGCATGAATAAACATGCATCTCACGCAGTACGTTTCACTCTCAAAGCCTCTGTGTTTTAATTGCCGTTCGTCAAGCAGAGCTCATCTAAAAACAAATAACCCAAGTTAACTGCACTCGTGTGCAGCACAGAGAACGAATCAACGATACATTCAAAGCAAAGGGGGTATTCACTATTTTACTCATATTTTAATTAAACCCTATGGTGTCATTTTGAATTAGACTACCGGCATTAAATTATTATAGGCTACTCCTTACGAAACGGATACGTGAAGCCTATCAATCCCTATCTTACTCTGATCAACACATGTGGAGGCGCGAGTGGACCAGAAAGAGCTGGGCAGTAACAGCTGCTGCGGCAGCACCCGCATTGCAACACAAAATCGATGTTCCGCTGTACCAGCATGGGCAAGACTAGCTGTTGCATGCATGGGTTTCGTTTCTATCCCCCCTCCAAAATAACGAGACAGGTCCCCATTGACGTCACGTTCTCTGATACCTATAGCTATCTGTATGTGTATTCCCTCGCAACTTGATAGGTTGAACAGGGAATGCGGCTTGAGAAATTCCGGTTGGAAGTTGGGCTGAACAGCACGAATTCTCATAATGAGCAAAGCGGCAAACCTGGCAGCGGTGGCAGTTTCGAAGGAGGCTGTGAAGCAACAGGAATACGGATTAGAATTCCTGGACATCGGTTGTAGCCTGTAGCCCACTATAGCAGCAAACCGACCATCTCCAGTGCCAGATAGTGATGAAAAAACAAATCTTAACTTTCCTTAAGAAGACCACCTTCTCTTGTGGTCGAATTTTCCCGTCTTGCCTCCACTCTTTCCCCACCCCTCCACCCCAATGCTCAGGGGAGATATGGAGTATCACAGGTGACTGGAGCCCAACAGGGACATTTTAGGATTGTGAACTGGAGATATCGCATTGAGGAAAGGATGGTGAGTATGGGGAAATGTTCATCCTGCTCTCATCTCCCATTAACCAGCTATTGCCCCCATTCCCTCGCCTCACCCTCACCCCGTCTCTCAGACCCCCGGTTCCGTTCAGATGGAAGTCCCGCGGTGCCGACATGGTCACATTCAACCGTGAACATCACCCTCATCATTACAAGACATGCCCGCACACCCCGAGGCGACAGACTGACACACACACACATACACACACAACCACACACACACAGTGCAGCAAACAGTTGACAGATGAAAATGATGTTTGCTGGTGTATTCTCTACTCTCATGCCTACCATTAAACCTGTTGACTGATTAAAGTTGTTACTTTTTCCAGCCCATAATATTGAGTGCTGGTTCAGCTATTCTGGTTGGCCAATAAATGTTGACTTTCTATGGTTATTTGCAGTACAACTTTATAAAGTGATCACGTGACACTGACGCATCAAGTGAGAGTGAGTGACGCATCAGATTACTTTCATTTCAGATATTGATCTTCAATATTGCAATCTTTCCCTCTTGTGGTTTAAGAGTGAGCAGACTAAGTAAGTGTGATGAAAATGGATTAAGTGTGAATATTATATATATTTTTTTAAATAAGGAATGGAGGGCAATAAATGGAGAAGATGCTCTAGGGAAGTGGTTCCCAGACTTTCTATAGTCCCGTACCCCTTCAAACATTCAACCTCCAGCTGCGTAGCCCCTCTAGCACCAGAGTCAGCGCACTCTCAAATGTTGTTTTTTGCCATCATTGTAAGCCTGCCACACAAACACTATACGATACATTTAGTAAACATGAGTGTGAGTTTGTCACAACCCGGCTCGTGGGAAGTGACAAAGAGCTCTTATAGGATCAGGGCACAAATAATAATATAATAATAATCAATCATTTTGCTCTTTATTTGACCATCTTACATATAAAACCTTATTTGTTCATTGAAAATTGTGAATAACTCACCACAGGTTAATGAGAAGGGTGTGCTTGAAAGGATGCACATAACTCTGCAATGTTGGGTTGTATTGGAGAGAGTCTCAGTCTTAAATAATTTTCCACACACAGTCTGTGCCTGTATTTAGTTTTATTGCTAGTGAGGGCTGAGAATCCACTCTCAAATAGGTACAGTTGAAGTTGTAAGTTTACGTACACCTTAGCGAAATACATTTAAACTCAGTTTTTCACAATTCCTGACATTTAATCCTAGTAAAAATTCCCTGATTTAGGTCAGTTAAGATCACCACTTTATTTTAAGAATGTGAAATGTCAGAATAATAGTAGAGAGAATGATTTATTTCAGCTTTTATTTCTTTCATCACATTCCCAGTGGGTCAGAAGTTTACATCCACTCAATTAGTATTTGGTAGCATTGCCTTTAAATTGTTTAACTTGGGTCAAATGTTTCGGGTAGCCTTCCACAAGCTTCCAAGAATAAGTTGGGTGAATTTTGGCCCATTCCTCCTGACAGATCTGATGTAACTGAGTCAGGTTTGTCGGCCTCCTTGCTTGCACATACTACTTCAGTTCTGCCCACAAATGTTCTATAGGATTGAGGTCAGAGCTTTGTGATGGCTACTCCAATACCTTGACTTTGTTGGCCTTAAGCCATTTTGCCACAACTTTGGAAGTATGCTTGGGGTCAATATAGCCACATAATTTTCCTACCTCATGATGCCATCTATTTTGTGAAGTGCACCAGTCCCTCCTGCAGCAAAGCACCCCCACAACATGATGCTGCCACCCCCGTGCTTCACTGTTGGGATGGTGTTCTTCGACTTGAAGCCTCCCCCTTTTTCCTTCAAACATAACGATGGTCATTATGGCCAAACAGTTCTATTTTTGTTTCATCAGACCAGAGGACATTTCTCCAAAAAGTACGATCTTTGTCCCCATGTGCAGTTTCTTATGGCGGTTTTGGAGGAGTGGCTTCTTCCTTGCTGAGCAGTCTTTCAGGTTATGTCGATATAGGACTCGTTTTACTGTTTCTTCCAGCATCTTCACAAGGTCCTTTGCTTTTGTTCTGGGATTAATTTGCACTTTTCGCGCCAGTATGTTTATCTCAAGGAGACAGAACGCATCTACTTCCTGAGCGGTATGAAGGCTGTGTGGTCCCATGGTGTTTATAGCTGCGTACTATTGTTTGTACAGATGAATGGGGTACCTTCAGGCGTTTGGAAATTGCTCCCAAGGATGAACCAGACTTGTGGAGGTCTCCACATTTTTTTCTGAGGTCTTGGCTGATTTCTTTTGATTTTCCCATGAAGTCAAGCAAAGAGGCACCGAGTTTGAAGGTAGGCCTTGAAATACATCCACAGGTACACTTCCAATTGACTCAAATTATGTAAATTAGCCTATCAGAAGCTTCTAAAGCCATAACATAATTTTCTGGAATTTTCCAAGCTGTTTAAAGGCATAGTCAACTTAGTGTATGTAAACTTCTGACCCACTGGAATTGTGATACAGTGAATTATAAGTGAAATAATCTGTCTGTAAACAATTGTTGGAAACATTACTTGTGTCATGCACAAAGTAGATGTCCTAACTGACTTGTCCAAACTATAGTTTGTTAACAAGAAATTTGTGGAGTGGTTGAAAAATGAGTTTTAATGACTCCAACCTACATGGTTGTACGTGGTTGCAAAGGGTATCAGTGTCTTAACAGCCGATTTGCCAAGGCAGGATACTCTGAACGCAGCCCTATCCAGAAATCTGGCAGTGGCTTCTGATTAAATTACATTTTCACAGAACCGCTTGTTGCAATTTCGATGAGGCTCTCTTGTTCAGATATCGGTAAGTGGACTGGAGGCAGGGCATGAAAGGGATAACGAATCCAGTTGTTTGTGTCATCCGTTTCAGGAAAGTACCTGCGTAATTGCGCACCCAACTCACTCAGGTGCTTCGCTATATCACATTTGACATTGTCCATAAGCTTGAGTTCATTTGCACACAAAATATCATATAATGATGGAAAGACCTGTGTGTTGTCCTTGTTAATACAGACAGAGAAGAGCTCCAACTTCTTAATCATAGCCTAATTTTTTTCCCGCACATTGAATATAGTTGTAGTCCCTGTAATCCTAGATTCAGATCATTCAGGCGAGAAAAAACATCACTCGTCGTCATGCAAGCAGTCAGACAAGTGAAAATTATGGTCAGGAAAGAAAACTTTAAGCTCGCCTCTTGATAACCAGCGTACTTCTGTATGTTGTAAAAGCGTTACATGGTCGCTGCCCATATCATTGCATAGTGCAGAAAATACACAAGCGTTTAGGGGCCTTGCTTTAACAAAGTTAACCATTTTCACTGTAGTGTCCAAAACGTCTTTCAAGCTGTCAGGCATTCCCTTGGCAGCAAGAGCCTCTCGGTGGATGCTGCAGTGTACCCAAATGGCTTTTGACCCATCAGTACAGATACCAACACATCTTGACCACCAAAGTCCATTTGATGTCACAAATCTGTCCAGTACTTTAAAAATATCCTCTTCTGTTGTTCTGGTTTCCAGTGGTTTGCAAAAGAGGATATCTTCCTTAATTGACCCCCCAAAAATGTAATGGACATATACCAGGAGCTAGGCCAGGCCCGCCACATCTGTTGACTCATCCAGCTGTAACGCATAGAATTCACTGGCTTGTATGCGAAGCAGTAATTGTTCCAAAACATCTCCTACCATGTCATTGATGCGTCGTGAAACAGTGTTGTTTGATGAAGGAATTGTCTGTATAGATTTTTGGGCCTTTTCCCTCAGCATTGTCCCAGCCATATCCACGGCAGGAGGAAGAATTAAGTCCTCCACAATAGTATGGGGCTTGCCTGTCCTAGACACTCGGTAACTCACCATATAAGATGCTTCTAGTCCCTTCTTATTAATGGTATCTGTTGCTTTTATACGTCTTACTACTCTCAAGTCGTCTTAATTCTTGCTCTAAAAACTCCTGTGGCTTATTTTTCAAATGGTCATATTTTGTTTCTAAATATCTGCGCAAGAGTGAAGGTTTCATCGAGTTGTGAGATAGTACTTTTGCACATATAACACACTGTGGCTGAGGAAAGGCACAATGTAAGTGAAACGAGGCAGTGAAACGAGGCTACTCAGGTGAGAAAAAAACCTCACCCAAATGTATAGCCCTGTTGGAAAATATAAATGGACTGTTTGAAAAAGTGAAGAAGAAAAAAAACACAGATTTAAAAAAATATATATAATAATAATATATATAAGTAAAAAAAGTATTGCGCGTACCCCAGTTTGGGAGTACCTGCTCTAGGGTAACCTCCCTCCGTCTTTTTCTCTCTTTCTCGCTCTGTTTGTTTTCAATACTGCCCAAACACTTGTTATAGTGAAATGACTCGTATAAAAGGAACATTAGGTTTTAATGAAATGTTTTCACTTATATCCATCAGTCGTCAGTGTGTATGTGGAGGGTGTTTAAAAGGTCAGTGAGTATCCCTTAACCATGCTGTTTTCTGAATAGTCCTGTCTGCTGAATTCCTTGTTCAAGTCCACTAATCCATCCGGTGTGTGTGTGTGGTTGTCACGTTGTAGAAATTATTGGAGACAGGCTCAGGAATTTGTAATATGGGGGTTTAATACTCAAAATATACAACATGTCATAAAAGGCACAGGGACGAAGCCCAAAACAAACACGTATACAAAAACACAGGGATGTAGCCCAAACAAAAGAGCGAGGTTAAACCTCTAATAAATACACAGGATGAGACCCATAATAACAATGCACAGAACGAGACCCATAAACAATGCACGGGACGAGACCCGTAATAACAGGTACACAATACACGCAGCACGAAAGCCCCCCAAAAAAGCACAGGTACTCACAAGACTAACGGACATGGGAACAATAACCGACCAGGACAATGGTGAACAGAGGGCACAAATATACAATTACTAATCAGGGGAATTGGAATCAGGTGTGAGTAATGAGACAGTTCAGTGACGCCTAAAGGCTGGTGACATAGACCTCCGGAACTGGTACTGGTGCACGGAATGAGCAGCAGTACTGGGGAAATCCGTGACAGTGGTGTGTGTGTGTGCGCACATGTGTGCATGTGTGCATGTGTGAGTGAATTACCTCACTCCATTAGTGATTTCTAATACCTCATTGTTGTACACACAACAGCAGCACCAGGAAGATGGATACGGCTATTTGTAGTTGTGCTGCTTTACATGTAGGAATCACTAGAGAAATAGCTGCATTAGCTGCTTTACATGTAGGAATCACTATCCAATAGCCTCTTTAGAAGTGTATGTCTGTCTGTTCCATTTGTAGAGATGACCATCTGAGAAGAACAGAGAGGTCTCTTCTTATTCTGCACTGCGCTTCACAGAGCTGGAGGGATTTGAAAAAGAGAGAGAAAAAGTGAGAGAGAGAGAGCATTGAAAGACTAGATAACAAATGACACTGGCGGCTGCTACATTTACGAGGCTTCTTTAATTTTTAAACACCCTGTCTTGATAACTGGTGACTTCACTCTCCAAGACCTCTTCACTTTTATGGCTCTGGACTTCCTAGCCCTCATACTACTGACTGGGGTAATTTTGACCCCAGAGGCATATTTATCATAGCCCAAAGGTGGTTTATATAATTCTTTAAATTTCCATGGCTTTGCCAATCAACTTAATACATCTAAATAATTGTTTAGTGTTTCTGTATCAATATGGACTTACTTTTTTTTTAAGTCATTCATGGTCATTTTGACCCTAGCCAAAAACACCTAATTCTGCTTAAAGTAATTTGATAGATTGGACGTTTATTTGAATCCTGGTTTCTCTGGAGACATAATGACAAGTTATCCATACCACCAGAGTCTGGAGGGGGACCTGTATAGGATAGACAGATCATCTGGAGAGATATAACTCCCCATGTACTCACCTACTACGTATCATATGGCTTTGTACAAAACCAGAATAACCTTATTTATGTGCATATAAAAATCTGCCTATGGTGTATAAAGCCTGCCAATGGTATAAATACCTGATATAACTGCAATATAGAACTCAGATACACTCTGAATCTACACCCACAGCTGTATTCTCTAAAAGGTAATAATTCTAGGGCAAATCTAAGAACAATATTTGAATCCAGGTTTCTTTGGAGACATAACATTAAGTTATCCATATTACCAGAGGTTGGAGGGGGACCTGTATCAGGGATTCTGACCAGATAGACAGATCACCTGCAGAGATGGTGCACTGTATGTATTTGCCTATGGTTATAACTGGTTATAAAAGTTTGTCAGTGGTATGAATACTTGGTAGAACTGTAATACAGAAACCAGCTACTCTCTGAATGGACAGATAGTACTGTATTGGTATGTATTCTCCAAATAATTGTATTTATTTTACAGAAATGTTATATAAATACCAGAATTACTATAATATCCTCCAATATTCTATATGTGCAACTTGTTATGGTATTTGGGTTGCTAAACCATTTGGTTTGAAGTGACTTTGAGGATTTGGGCATACCTTTTGAAGCATCCTAGCAATGCTAATGCTGGCTGTGGGGTAAGTAAATAAAGAAAACTAAGCCATATTTTTGGTAATGGATGAATCACTTTTTGTCAATACAATTACATATATTTCCAGTTTTGGTGTACCGCCCCTTTAAATGGTAGTCGTTTTCACCACATACATTTGTAAAAAAAATACCATCATCCCGGAGTCGCCTCTTCACTGTTCACGTTGAGACTGGTGTTTTGCGGGTACTATTTATTGAAGCTGCCAGTTGAGGACTTGTGAGGTGTCTGTTTCTCAAACTAGACACTCTAATGTACATGTCCTCTTGCTCAGTTGTGAACCGGGGCCTCCCACACCTCTTTCTATTCTGGTTAGAGCCAGTTTGCGCTGTTCTGTGAAGGGAGTAGTACACAGCGTTGTATGAGATCTTCCGTTTCTTGGAATAGCAGGAATATACTGATGAGTTTCAGAAGAAAGTTCTTTGTTTCTAGCCATTTTGAGCCAGTAATCGAACCGACAAATGCTGATGCTCCAGATACTCAACTAGTCTAAATAAGTCCAGTTTTATTGCTTCTTTAATCAGAACAACAGTTTTCAGCTGTGCCAACATAATTGCAAAAGGGTTTTCTAATGATCAATTAGCCTTTTAAAATTATAAACTTGGATTAGCTAACACAACATGCCATTGGAACACAGAAGTGATGGTTGCTGATAATGGGCCTCTGTATGCCTATGTAGATATTCCATAAAAAATCTGCCGTTTCCAGCAACAATAGTCATTTACAACATTAACAATGTCTACACTGTATTTCTGATCAATTTGATGTTATTTTAATAGCAAAAAAATTGCTTTTCTTTCAAAACAAGGACATTTCTAAGTGACCCCAAACTTTTGAACGGTAGTGTAAATGATACTAAAATCAAATGATGGTAAATCAGCTTTTTAGTACTAATGTGGATTGTACTTTGGGAAAACGCTGTACATTATTTAAGGTAAAAATGTATATTTGCGTTTGACAGTAATTGTGCCAAAATAACAGTCTCTTTTGGTTATTTTCTGTTTCAGATAACATTATTTACATACACAAAAATTTCTTGTAAACAAACTGTAGTTTTGGCAAGTCAGTTAGGACTTCTACTTTGTGCATGACACAAGTCATTTTTCCAACAATTGTTTACAGACAGATTATGTCACTTATAATTCACCTTACAAAATAGATGGCATCATGAGGTAGGAAAATTATGTGCATATATTGAAGCAACTTCTCAAGACATCAGTCAGGAATTTAAAGCTTGGTCGCAAATGGGTCTTCCAAATGGACAATGACCCCAAGCATACTTCCAAAGTTGTGGCAAAATGGCTTAAGGACAACAAGGTATTGGAGTGGCCATCACAAAGACCTGACCTCAATCCTATAGAACATTTGTGGGCAGAACTGAAAAAGCGTGTGCGAGCAAGGAGGCCGACAACCCTGACTCAGTTACACCAGCTCTGTCAGGAGGAATGGGCCAAAATTCACCCAACTTATTGTGGGAAGCTTGTGGAAGGCCACCCGAAACGTTTTACCCAAGTTAAACAATTTAAAGGCAATGCTACCAAATACTAATTGAGTGTATGTAAACTTCTGACCCACTGGGAATGAGATGAATGAAATAAAAGCTGAAATAAATCATTCTCTCTACTATTATTATGACATTTCACATTCTTAAAATAAAGTGGTGATCCTAATATGAGTGTTAAGTGTATTTGGGAAGCGATTGTCACTATAGATCAGTTTGTTTAAGGCCTAAAACTTTGTGTTCTGTTTGGTTTGGTTTCCAATATGCTCCATCATGTTGGTTTGTTTCTGCAAAGGTATGTTGGAGACCATCAGTAGCCACAGTCATTTCTCAGAAGGATTTATGAGTGAAAAGGATGCCTACCTGCCTCCAGGAATATGAATGAGCTTCCTGTAAAGTATGCAGGAGTTTGTGGTAAATAATACTGGAGTTTACAAGTTTGGACACCAAGACTCACTCACTCACTCTCCCTCCCTCCCTCGCACACGCACGCACGCACGCACACACACACACACACACACACACACACACACACACACACACACACACACACACACACACACACACACACACACACGCAAGCCTTAAATACCAGAGAAGCGTGCTCATTGTTAGTAATGAAATCAACGCAGGTTGTTAATCCTAGCAGAGAGAGCAGGCAGCACGTACACCTAGCTAAGGTCACTCCAACACACACACACTGGAAACGGGCAGAGTATGCACGTGCACGCACACACAGACACACCGAGCCGCAGGTGCGCAGAAGTTGTTCCAGCCTAACACTAACTGTTGAATCAGCTATTCAATCAGGAATTCAACAAATTTGTTGTGTTAGTGCTGGGCTGAAACAAATGCTTGCAAACATGTGACTCTCCAGGAGGATCAAAAGTGAAGAACATTAAAATGCATAGAGTAAAATCCTTGTATGTTTCTGTTGCTAGACTGGTGGATGGTCCAGAGGTGTGGGTTAAGACCATACTGTGTCTGGGCTACTCTGGAGCCTCCAAAATGACTGGTTGGAAGTGGAGCATATTTTATTGTTGCAGCTTGAGGTCTAAAGATATCTGACCTTGATCACATATATTTTTTTTTAAATGCTAAATAACAATCTCAAGCTGTTACTGTGTCTCTCTGTGTGTGTGTTTGTATGTGTGTATGTGAAACCATGGCCTCTGATTATAGTGTGTGCCTGGCAGAATAGTACAGAGGCCGTTGGCAACAACACCTGACAACAGGAGGGAACAACCTGTGATGTGTATGTATGGGAGTGTGTGAGAGAGAACGAGAGAGTCAGTGTGTGTGAAAGAGAGGGTGGGGGAGAGAGAGAGGGGTGCTGGTCAGAATTCACAGTCTCTTTCATCTCATTTCCCCATACACACATTCCAATGGCCAACCCCTTAAAGCCCCCAGTCATGCTTTTGGCCAACCAGCAGCTTCGTCTTCGTCTCCTGAGACTTTCCAGCGTTCCAATGTCAGTCTTCAGGCTGCAATACCCTGGAGGTTGGTGCAGCACTCACACATGCATAAACACACATGCTCTCTCTTTCTCTCTCTCATGCTTTCCTTTATTATTGATAGAAGAAAAAGGCTGTTTGATTAACCATTCTACCATGTATTAGCATGTATCTGTTAGATCTGGACTGACTGTCATAGATTAATGAGCTGCTTGTAGGATAATGATTGAGCTCAACAATAAAGACTTCAGTTGTTGATTGAACGATGTTCCAGAAGAGAGAAATACTTTGTTAAGCAGAGGTGTGTGTGTGTGAGAGAGAGAGAGAGAGAGAGAGAGAGAGAGAGAGAGAGAGAGAGAGAGAGAGAGAGAGAGAGAGAGAGAGAGAGAGAGAGAGAGAGAGAGAGAGAGAGAGTGAGAGTGAGTCTTGGTGTCCAAACTTGTAAACTCCAGTATTATTTACCACAAACTCCTGCATGCTTTACAGGAAGCTCATTCATATTTCTGGAGGCAGGTAGGCATGTGCGTGTGTGCCAGGGCATCTGCATAAAATAAACAACAGGGGGCAGTGTTGTATTCACTCAAGTGGTGCTGTGTCTATCTGCATGTGTCTGTTTTACTGTATGTGTGTGCATAAGCACTGTGTACAGAATGCCTAAGTGGCATGGAATTATATAACCTAAGTGGTATGTGGTATTGTATGCAGCCAGTCACCTGTGATACAAGTCTGTATTAAATACCCATCCATGTCTGAGCACATCTGGAGATGATGTGGAAACTGGCCACTAGGGGTAACAGTGAGCCATGGTACCTTCAAGTAAGTTTGGGTTTTGCTGGGGTGTTGTGGACGGGATGGTGGATAGGTATAAGGATTTGCCTCTGGTGCCAACGGCATGTTTGAATCCAGAGATGAGCCTATCCCAAACCTTAACCCTCACCTTAACCCTTTGGAGTTAATGCCTAACTGTAAGAATTTGAAGTTAATGCCTACACTTGACCTTAAACACTTCACAATGTGACATTTGGAACAATTTCGAGAAACATGGATGAACGTCTCATTTTGACGTGAGGCTGTGAGAGCTGGTAGATTATATGTGAATGAATACCACTTTTTGCTAGTGAATATATGTGCGAATTAAGCTTAGATTTTCAATTAAATAGAGTCCACATTATTCTCCATCCCAGCATACCACACACACACACACACACACACACACACACACACACACACACACACACACACACACACACACACACACACACACACACACACACACACACACACACAAATTACGCTGATTCACAAGAGACCGAAAGAGAGAGACAGAGAGCTGAGGAGAAGGAGAGAAGAGAGAGACAGAGAGCTGAGGAGAAGGAGAGAAGAGAGAGAGAATGCCACAAGAGATCAGACTGGAGAACTATACTGGATAGCAGAGATAGGACACACAAAAGCAAAGAGATGGAGGGAATGGGTCAGGGAGAGAAGGAAGTAGGTCTAATGGATAAAATAGGGATGGAGAGAGTGAGCAGTGTTTAGTGTTGGTGGGTGTGTGGTTATTGTTGGAGCCACAACGTGAAATTAGTCTGCCACCTGTCTGGCACTCTTTAGAGGAAAACTAATGAATCAGGGGGGACACGGCCAGCACAGGCACCGTCACAACCGAGCACGCTCAAAAACACTGTTTCTACAGAGTTCTCTAATTGGCAAACATTTCCCAGAAATCATGGTGAAAGAGTGTGTGTTGACCTTATTTGCAGATCTAGGATCAGCTTACCATCCCCAAATCAGACCCTTAACTAATAAGGAGGAAATCAGAAAACCAACCTTTGATCAATATCCCACAGGGTTGGGGATATTCCATTTCAATTCCAGTCAATTTGCAAAGAAAACCAAATTACAATTACAATTACAAATGTTCCATATTGAAGAGAATTGGAATTTCAGTGTACCGGAATTGACTAGAATTTAAATGGGATTGACCCCAACCCTGGTATCCAAGGGCATCTCCTCAGAAAGGGAAAATTGAGAGAAGTTTAAACTTTTACACAAGTTTGTTTTACTTTGAAGAAGAGGAAGTTCAGTGAGTTTAGGAAAGAGGCAGACAGACCCATTAGTTCGAGGACATAAATGATCTTACATGTCAAAGTTACAAAAACATTCAACAAAGACCCACTGTGTACTCAACTGGATCATTCATTCATTTATTTTTTATAACACACTGTAGAGAATACTGTTAATTCTGTCTCAGACTTAAGACAAAGCTTTGTTTTATATATTTTCTGTTGCTATCTTTATCTTGCAGCTTTGGGTATCCTGTGATGGGTACATTCTGTCTCACAACAGACAAACTCCCTCATGCCCTTTGTGCAAAATAATCCATAGAGCAGCAACACACATTTTTATCTCTCCAATATCCATCTCATATATGTTTTATAAATATAGTATGTGTGATTTGGATTTCTGTGACAATTTACTTTTGAAATTAAAGATTGTTTGTCATTGTACCGCCCTCTCCTCATTGAACGCCATTATCTATGGGCGAACCCCATTCTCTCTCCATAGATCCATCAAGAGCTTTGTGATTTATGTCTTTAAATGAAAAGCACTCAACAAACGCAATTTATTATTATTATTATATATATATATATATTTTTATTTTTTTATTTTCACCTTTATTTAGTTGAGAACAACATTTACAACTGCGACCTGGCCAAGATAAAGCAAAGCAGTGTGACACAAACAACAACACAGAGTTACACATGGAATAAACAAGCGTACAGTCAATAACACAATAGAAAAAAAAAATAAAGTCTATATACAGTGTGTGCAAATGGCGTGAGGAGGTAAGGCAATAAATAGGCCATAGTAGCAAAGTAATTACAATTTAGCAAATTAACACTGGAGTGATAGATGTGCAGATGATGATGTGCAAGTAGAAATACTGGGGTGCAAAAGAGCAGAAAAGTAAATAAAAACAATATGGGGATGAGGTAGGTAGATTGGATGGGCTATTTACAGATGGGCTATGTACAGCTGCAGCGATTGGTAAGCTGCTCAGATAGCTGATGTTTAAAGTTAGTGAGGGAAATATAAGTCTCCAGCTTCAGCGATTTTTGCAATTCGTTCCAGTCATTGGCAGCAGAGAACTGGAAGAAAAGGCGGCCAAAGGAGGTGTTGGCTTTTGGGATGACCAGTGAAATATACCTGCTGGAGCGCGCGTGCTACAGGTGGGTGTTGTTATCGTGACCAGTGAGCTGAGATAAGGCGGAGCTTTACCTAGCAAAGACATAGATGACCTGGAGCCAGTGGGTCTGGCGATGAATATGTAGCGAGGGCCAGCTAGAGCATATAGGTCGTAGTGGTGGGTGGTATATGGGGCTTTGGTGACAAAACGGATGGCACTGTGATAGACTGGATCCAGTTTGCTGAGTAGAGTGTTGGAGGCTATTTTGTAAATTACATTGCCAAAGTCGAGGATCGGTAGGATAGTCAGTTTTATGAGGGTATGTTTGGCGGCGTGAGTGAAGGAGGCTTTGTTGCGAAATAGGAAGCTGATTCTCGATTTAATTTTGGATTGTAGATGTTTAATATGAGTCTGGAAGGAGAGTTTACAGTCTAGCCAGACACCTAAGTATTTGTAGTTGTCCACATATTCTAAGTCAGAACCGTCCAGAGTAGTGATGCTAGTCGGGCGGGCGGGTGCGGGCAGTGAACGGTTGAAAAGCATGCATTTAGTTTTACTAGCATTTAAGAGCAGTTAGAGGCCACGGAAAGAGTGTTGTATGGCATTGAAGCTCGTTTGGAGGTTTGTTAACACAGTGTCCAAAGAAGGGCCAGATGTATAGTATATAGAATGGTGTCGTCTGCGTAGAGGTGGATCAGGGAATCACCCGCAGCAAGTGCGACATCTTTGATATATACAGAGAAAAGAGTCGGCCCGAGAATTGAACCCTGTGGTACCCCCATAGACTGCCAGAGGTCCGGACAACAGGCCCTCCAATTTGACACACTGAACTCTGTCTGTCTACTCTATGAATCACTCTGTGTTTGGTTTAGCTTTCACCTATACAGAATATTGACCATAGGGTATTGAACCATTCATTTGACCATTTTGCTTTAGTCTATCTTTGTAAGTGGAGTGAATGAGTCATTGGAAATAAACATTAAATGATTCAGTTAAACACACACACACACACACAATTTACACCCCATACACATTCCCTCACATCCTAAGTAGAAAAGAGAAATTAACCATCAACAAGAACCCATTTCTAGGTAATAGCAGTGTAATGCTTTAGTTTAGTTAATGTAACATTCTGCAGGCGTGTCCTCTCCTGGCTCAAAGCCATATCTCCTCAACACTCACTCTCTGCTGAAGGCTACAGACAACTAATCAAATCAAATGTTATTTGTTACATGCTCCGCTAACAACAGGTGTAGACTAAAAGTGAAATGCTTACTTAAGGGTCCATTTTCAACAATGCAGAGTTAAATAAAAAATTGAAATAGTGACACGAGGAATAAATACACAGTGATTAACAAATAACATTGGCGAGTAAAAATAACGGCTATATACAGGGAGTACCAGTACCGAGTCGATGTGCAGGGGTACGACTTAACTGAGGTAGCTAAGGTACTGCCTTCAGAAAGTATTCACAACCCTTGACTTTTTCGATATTTTGTTGTGTTACAAAGTGGGATTAAAATGTATTTAATTGTGGTATTAAAATGTATTTAATTGTAATCTTTGTCAATGATCTACAATGATCTAAAGAAAAGTATGAAAAATAAAACACTAATACAGTATATCTTGATTACATAAATATTCAACCCCCTGAGTCAATACATGTTCACCTTTGGCAGAAGTCTTTCTGGGTAAGTCTCTAAGAGCTTTGCACAACTGGATTATACAATATTTGCACATTTTTGGAAGAGATGGAGACCCGCACACTGGTGAAAAAAGCAATAAGTCCAAAACTGAGGCTTGAACGCAGAATAAAGATGTTTATTAAAACATCATGGTGCCCAAAAAATCATAATGCAAGAAAGTGCATAAATGAAAGGTGAAAACAAAACACAAATGTTTCGGCCTCAGGCCATCATCAGTGTAAATCGTCGGCACACACAAGTGACTTTTATTTCAAGGATAATTGCTTGTCACATTATTTTTCAAACTCTGTCAAGTTGGTTGTTGATTATTGCTAGACAGCCATTTTCAAGTCTTATCATAGGTTTTTAAGACGATTTAAGTCAAACTGTAACTAGGCCACTCAGTAACATTCAATCTTGTCTTGGTAAGCAACTCCAGTGTGTAATTAGCCTTGTGTTTTAGGTTATTGTCCTGCTGAAAGAGGAATTTGTCTCCCAGTGTCTGTTAGAAAGCAGACCGAACCAGGTTTTCCACTAGGATTTTGCTTGTGCTTAGCACTATTCTGTTTCTTTTTATCCTATAAAACTCCCTAGACCTTGCCGATGAAAAGCATACCTATAACATGATGCAGCCACCACCATGCTTGAAAATATGCAGAGTAGTACTCAGTGATGTGTTGTGTTGGATTTACCCCAAACATAACGCTTTGTATTCAGGACATACACTGAGTATACAAAACATTTCCATGACATGGACTGACCAGGTGAATCCAGGTGAAAGCTATAATCCCTTATTGATGTCACTTGTTAAATCCACTTCAATTAGTGCAGATGAAGGGGGGAGACAGGTTAAAGAATGATTTTCAAGCCTTGAGACAATTGAGACTTGGATTGTGTATGTGTGCCATTTAGAAGGTGAATGGGCAAGTCAAAATATTTAAGTGCCTTTGAATAGGGTATGGTAGTAGGTAGCAGGCGCACCAGTTTGTGTCAAGAACTGCAATGCTGCTGGGTTTTTCATGCTCAACAGTTTCCCATGTGTATCAAGAAAGGTCCACCACCCAAAGGACATCCAGCCAACTTGACACAACTATTCGAAGCATTGGAGTCAACATGGGCCAGCATCCCTGTGGAATGCTTTCGACACCTTGTAAAGTCCATGCCGATTAATTGAGGCTGTTCTGAGGGCAAAGGGGGGTGCATCTCAAAATTAGGAAGGTGTTCCTAATGTTTGGTATACTCAGTGAAAACTTCATTTCTTTGCAGTTCTACTTTAGTGCCTTATTGCAAACAGGATGCATGTTTTGGAATATTTATATTCTGTGCAGGCTTTCTTCTTTTCACTCTGTCATTTAGGTTGTTATTGTGGAGTAACTACAATGTTGTTGATCGATCCTCAGTTTCTCTTATCACAGCCATTATACTCTTTAACTGTTTTAAAGTCACCATTGGCTTCATGGTGAAATCCCCTGAGCGGTTTCCTTCCTCTCCGGCAACTGAGTTAGGAAGGAAGCCTGTATCTTTGTAGTGACTGTGTGTATTGATACATTATCCAAAGTGTAATTACTAACTTCACCATGCTCAAAGTGATATTCAATGTCTGCTTTTTCCCCATCTATCAGTAGGTGCCCTTCTTTGCGAGCCATTGGAAAACCTTGCTGGTCTTTGTGGTTGAATCTGTGTTTGAAATGTACTGCTCAACAGATAATTGTTTGTGTGGAGTACAGAGATGAGTCATTCAAAAATCATGTTAAACACTATTATTGCACACAGAGTGACTCCATGCAATTTATGTGACTTGTTAAACTTCTTAGGGATGGGTGGTGCGCTAGCGCCCCCAATCCCGACACTACCCGGTGAAATGCAAGACAAAATCCAAAAGTTGAATTATTAAAAATGCACCAATATACAAGTGTTTCATACTCATCAAAAGCTCTGCTTCTTGGCAATATCACAGCGTTGTCGGATTTCAAAAAGGCTTTACGGCGAAAGCACTACATTTGATTGTTTGAGGGTAGCACCTTCAATATTTTCCATAACCATGAAATCTTTAGCCAGCGCGGTCGATAGAAAATGCATTTCACAGGGAAAACCTGTGCCTTACCTTTTGTAGAACTTCTGCAGAGGGCTTCCTAACTGTCCAACGAAGTGTCCAACCTTTACCTCCTATCCAATAGTACTAATTATGTGCATATCCTATTTTCTGAGCCTGAGTGGAAAGCATTTTACTTTAGGCACGCCAGACTCTCCAAAACCGACCCCCTCAGCTGCTCATCACCAAAGCAAATTTTTACTCCTGAACTTATTTAGTATTGGCATAACAAAGGGGTTGAATACTTACTGACTCAAGACATTACAGCTTTTCATTTTTCATTAATTTGTAAACATTTCTAAAAACATAATTCCACTTTGACATTATGGGATTTTGTGTAACAGGCCAGTGACACAACATCTCAATTCAGGCTGTAACACAACAAAATGTGGAAAAATTCAAGGGGTGTGAATACTTTCTGAAGGCAAGTGGGGCAAAAAAGTATTTAGTCAGCCACCAATTGTGCAAGTTCTCTCACTTAAAAAGATGAGAGAGGCCTGTAATTTTCATCATAGGTACACTTCAACTATGACAGACAAAACGAGGAAGAAAAATCCAGAAAATCACATTGTAGGATTTTTTTATGAATTTATTTGCAAATTATGGTGGAAAATAAGTATTTGGTCACATACAAACAAGCAAGATTTCTGGCTCTCACAGACCTGTAACTTCTTCTTTAAGAGGCTCCTCTGTCCTCCACTCATTACCTGTATTAATGGCACCTGTTTGAACTTGTTATCAGTATAAAAGACACCTGTCCACAACCTCAAACAGTCACACTCCAAACTCCACTATGGCCAAGACCAAAGAGCTGTCAAAGGACACCAGAAACAAAATTGTAGACCTGCGCCAGGTTGGGAAGACTGAATCTGCAATAGGTAAGCAGCTTGGTTTGAAGAAATCAACTGTGGGAGCAATTATTAGGAAATGGAAGACATACAAGACCACTGATAATCTTCCTCGATCTGGGGCTCCACGCAAGATCTCACCCGTGGGGTCAAAATGATCACAAGAACGGTGAGCAATAAATCCCAGAACCACACGGGGACCTAGTGAATGACCTGCAGAGAGCTGGGACCAAAGTAACAAAGCCTACCATCAGTAACACACTACGCCGCCAGGGACTCAAATCCTGCAGTGCCAGACGTGTCCCCTGCTTAAGCCAGTACATGTTCAGGCCCGTCTGAAGTTTGCTAGAGAGCATTTGGATGATCCAGATGAGGATTGGGAGAATGTCATATGGTCAGATGAAACCAAAATATAACTTTTTGGTAAAAACTCAACTCGTCGTGTTTGGAGGACAAAGAATGCTGAGTTGCATCCAAAGAACACCATACCTACTGTGAATGGGGGTGGAAACATCATGCTTTGGGGCTGTTTTTCTGCAAAGGGACCAGGACGACTGATCCGTGTAAAGGAAAGAATGAATGGGGCCATGTATCGTGAGATTTTGAGTGAAAACCTCCTTCCATCAGCAAGGGCATTGAAGATGAAACGTGGCTGGGTTATTCAGCATGACAATGATCCCAAACACACCGCCCACAAGAACGAAGGAGTGGCTTCAGAAGAAGCATTTCAAGGACCTGGAGTGGCCTAGCCAGTCTCCAAATCTCAACCCCATAGAAAATCTTTGGAGGAGTTGAAAGTCCGTGTTGCCCAGCGACAGCCCCAAAACATCACTGCTCTAGAGGAGATCTGCATGGAGGAATGGGCCAAAATACCAGCAACAGTGTGTGAAAACCTTGTGAAGACTTACAGAAAACGTTTGACCTCTGTCATTGCCAACAAAGGGTATATAACAAAGTATTGAGATAAACTTTTGTTATTGACCAAATACTTATTTTCCACCATAATTTGCAAGTAAATAAATTAAAAATCCTACAATGTGATTTTCTGGATTTCTTTTTCTCATTTCGTCTGTCATAGTTGAAGTGTACCTATGATGAAAATTACAGGCCTCTCTCATCTTTTTAAGTTGGAGAACTTGCACAATTGGTGGCTGACTAAATACTTTTTTGCCCCACTGTACATATAAGTAGGGTTAAAGTGATTAGGCAACAGAATAGATAATAAACAGCAGCAGCAGTGGGTAACCATTTGAGTAGCTATTTAGTAGTCTTCTTTAGCAGTCTTATGGCTTGGGGGTAGAAGCTGTTCAGGGTCCTGTTGGTTCCAGACATTGTGCACTAATACTGCTTGCCATGTGGTAGCAGAGAGAACAGTCTATGGCTTAGGTTGCTGGAGTCCTTGACAATTTGTTGGGCCTTCCTATGACATCGCCTTGTATAGAGGTCCTGGACGGCAGGGATCTCAGCCCCAGTGATGTACTGGGTCGTACTCATCACCCTCTGTAGCGCCTTGCGGTCGGGTGTCTTGCAGTTGCCGTACCAAGCGGTGATGCAGCCAGTCAAGATGCTCTCAATTGTGCAGCTGTAGACCTTTTTGAGGATCTGAGGACCATGCCAAATCTTTTCATGCTCCTGAAGTGGAAGAGGCGCTGTTGTGCCCTCTTCACAACTGTGTGGGTGTGTGTGGTCCATGTTAATTCCTTAGTGATGTGGGCACAGAGGAACTTGAAGCTCTCAACCCGTTTCACTGTGGCCACGCAGTCGTGGGTGAACAGGAAGTACAGGAGGGACTAAGCACACATCTCTGAGGGCCACCCGTTTTGATGATCAGCGTGGCGGATGTGTTGTTACCTACCCTCACCACCTGGGGGGCGGCCCGTCAGGAAGTCCAGGATCCAGTTGCAGATGAAGTTAGAGGGGATTATGGTGTTGAATGCTGAGCTGTAGTCAATGAACAGGATTCTTTCATATGTATTCCTTTTGTCCAGCTGGGTGAGGGTAGTGTGGAATGCAATAGAGATTGCGTCATCTGTTGATCTGTTGGGGCAGTATGCGAATTGAAGTGTGCTCAGGGTGTCTGGGATGCTAGTGTTGACGTGAGCTATGACCAGCCTTTCAAAACATGTAATGGCTATAGATGTGAGTGGGCCGGGCGCCTGCAGGCTGACTTCGGTCATCAGTTGAACAGTGCTTGCTCTGACACATTGGTGAAGCTGTCTTCCGGGTTAAGCAGGCGGGTGTTAAGAAGTGAGGTTTGGCAGGTCATGTTTCAGAGGATGCATGACTCGACCTTTGCCTCTCCCGAGCCCGTTGGGGAGTTGCAGCGATGAGACAAAATCGTAATTGGATTGCAATTGGGGAGAAAAAGTGGTTAAAATACAAAAAAAACATTATAAATGAAATCGTAACATATCATACGTTTGCAAATTCGTAACAGATACTATGGTGTGCAAATTTCTAAAATATTGTACGTTTTGCAAATTTATAACATATAGTACCAGTCAAAAGTTTGGAAATACCTACTCATTCAAGGGTTTTTTCTTTATTTTTACTGTTTTCAACATTGTAGTATAATAGTGAAGACATCAAAACTATGAAATAACACATATTGAATAATCTAGTAACCAAAAAAGAGTTTTAAAAAATCAAAATATATTGTAGATTTTAGATTCTTCAAAGTAGCCTTGATGAAAACTTTTCCTTTGTAGCAGAGGTAACTCTGGGTCTTCCTTTCCTGTGGCGGTCCTAATGAGAGCCAGTTTCATCATAGCACTTTATTGTTTTTGTGACTGCACTTGAAGAAAGTTTCAAAGTTCTTTAAATTGTCTTTTACCAAATAGGGCTATCTTCTGTATACCACCCTTACCGTGTCACAACACAACTGATTGGCTCAAACACATTAAGAAGGAAAGAAATTCCACACTTTTAACAAGGCACACCTGTTAATTGAAATGCATTCCAGGAGAATACCTCATGAAGCTGGTTGAGAGAATGCCAAGAGTATGCAAAGCTGTCATCAAGGCAAAGGGTGGCTACTTTGAAGAATTTCAAATATTAAATATATTTTGATTTGTTTAACACTTTTTTGGTTACTACATGATTCCATATGTGTTATTTAATTGTTTTGATGTCTTCACTATTATTTTACAATGTAGAAAATAGTACAAATAAAAAAATACCCTGGAATGAGTAGGTGTGTGCAAACTTTTGACTGGTACTGTATAATACAAATTGTAATTTGTAACATATCATATCATATCATATGAAATTAACACATACCATACAAAACATAACATATCATATCAAATGGAGTGTCTCGAATTAACGTACAGAATAATACGAAATGCTATGAGACCAGGTTGGATATATATTATGGTCTGCAGCTCATCATAAGGTATTCTAAAGCAAAAACTTCAGACTTCCTTAACAACAGAGATCGTGCACCAGCTGACACACTCCACTAACCAGGACAATAGACTGGATCCCAGCTGGCAACCCAAAACAACGGCGTCGCAGGAGAAGGGGTAGACGGGGCAGTCTTCTGGTCAGGCTATGTAGACGGGCACATCGCGCACCGCTCCCGAGTATACTACTTGCCAATGTCCAGTCTCTGGACAACAAAGTAGATGAAATCCGAGCAAGGATTGCCTTCCAGAGAGACATCAGCGACTGCAACGTTCTTCGCTTCACTGAAACATGGCTCACTCAGGACATGTTATCAGAGTCGGTACAGCCACCTGGTTTCTCCACGCATCCCGCAGACAGGAACAAACATCTATCTGGTAAGAAGAAGGGCGGGGGTGTATGCCTTATGATTAACGAGACGTGGTGTGATCATAACTACATACAGGAACTCAAGTCCTTTTGTTCACCTGACATAGAATTCCTTACAATCAAATGCCGACCGCATTATCTACCAAGAGAATTATCTTCGATTATAATCACATCCGTGTATATCCCCCCTCAAGCTGACACATCGACGGCACTGAAAGAAATTCATTGGACTCTATGTAAACTGGAAACCACATATCCTGCAGCTGCATTTATTGTGGCTGGGGATTTTAACAAGGCTAATCTGAAAACAAGGCTCTCTAAATTTGATCAGCATATCGAATGTGCGACCCGGGCCGGGAAAATCATGGATCATTGTTATTCTAACTTCCGCAACGCATACAAGGCCATTCTCCGCCCTCCTTTCGGCAAGTCTGACCATGACTTCATTTTGTTGCTCCCAGCCTACAGACAGAAACTAAAACAGGAAACGCCCGTGCTCAGGTCAGTTCAACGCTGGTCCGACCAATCTGGATCCACGCTTCAAGATTGAATTGAGCACGTGGACTGGGATATGTTCCGGACAGCATCAGACAACAACATTGATGTATACGCTGATTCGGTGAGCGAGTTTATTAGCAAGTGCATCGGTGATGTTGTACCAATAGCAACTATTAAAACCTTCCACAACCAGAAACCGTGGATTGATGGCAGCATTCGCGCAAAACTGAAAGCGCGAACCACTGCTTTTAAGCAGGGTAAGGCGACCGGAAACATGACTGAATACAAACAGTGTAGCTATTCCCTCCGCAAGGCAATCAAACTAGCTAACCGTCAGTATAGAGTCAAAGTAGAGTCACAATTCAATGGCTCAGACACGAGAGGAATGTGGCTGTCACGATCTTCTGAACGGACAGACCAAGACGCAGCGATGCTTCCTGTATACATTTTAATAAATTACGTAACTGGGGGAAAATAACAAACAGAATGAATGAAGATCGTAACGAAACATAACACGTGAAAACCACTAAAGCTATGTACAAACAATAACCCACAAAACCTAAATGAAAACCCCAAACATATATATGGTTCCCAATTAGAGACAACGACACACAGCTGCCTCTAATTGGGAACCATTACCCCAACATAGATATATATCACCTAGAACATAAAAACCCTACACCCAAAACCAAAACAAAACACGCCAGCCTGTCTTTCCAGGCCTGGACGTGACAGTACCCCCCCCCAAAGGCGCGGACTCCGACCACGCCAAAAAGTCCATGGGGGGGTCTTCGGGTGGGTTTCTTAGTCCCAGGTGGTGGCTCCGGTGCCGGCCGTGCTGGTCCGAGGTGGCGGCCCCGGGCTGGGGACCCTCTCTGGCGGCGCCGGACTGGGGACCCTCACTGGCGGCGCCGGACTGGGGACCCTCACTGGCGGCTCAGGACTGGGGACCCTCACTGGCGGCTCAGGACTGGGGACCCTCACTGGCGGCTCAGGACTGGGGAACCTCACTGGCGGCGCCGGACTGGGGACCCTCACTGGCGGCTCAGGACTGGGGACCCTCACTGGCGGCTCAGGACTGGGGACCCTCACTGGCCCTCTGGTGCGGGGAGCAGGAACCGGCTGTACTGGGCTCGTGACGCGCCCTCTGGTGCGGGGAGCAGGAACCGTCCGTACTGGGCTCGTGGACGCACACTCTGGTGCGGGAGCAGGAACCGCCGCATTGGGCTCAGAACGCCGCACTCTGGTGCGGGAGCAGGAACCGCCGAACTGGGCTCGTAACGCCGCACTCTGGTGCGGGAGCAGGAACCGCCGCATTGGGCTCGTAGAACGCACACTCTGGTGCGGGACCAGGAACCGGCCGCATTGGGCTCGTAACGCCGCGACTCTGGTGCGGGAGCAGGAACCGCCGCATTGGGCTCGTAACGCGCACTCTGGTGCGGGAGCAGGAACCGGCCGCATTGGGCTCGTAACGCCGCACTCTGGTGCGGGAGCAGGAACCGGCCGCATTGCTCGTAACGCCGCACTCTGGTGCGGGGAGCAGGAACCGGCCATACTGGGCTCATAACACGCACTCTGGTGCGGGGAGCAGGAACAGGACGTACTGGGTTCCCGACGGGTAAAGGAATCCTGGAGCGTGGAGCAGGGACAGGACGTGCTGAGTCCACGCCGGGCACAGGGATCCTGGAGCGTGGAACAGGGATCCTGGAGTGTGGAGCAGGGACAGGACGTACTGGGCTGTGGATGCGAACCGGAGATTCTGCCGGTAGGACCGGTGCAGGATATCTTGGTCCTAGGCACTGGAGACCTGGCGCGCTGAGCTGGCACCACTCTACCAGGCTGCACACTGACCTTGGCATGACAGACGAGTGGCACTGGGATCTCTCGCACTGGGCTGTGGACACGTACCGGAGACACTGCACGCAGAACCGGTGCAGGATATCCTGGTCCAAGGAGGCGCACCGGAGACCGGAGACCAGGACCACTCTACTAGGCTGCACACTCATCGTAGCCTGACAGACGAGTGGCGCTGGAATCTCTCGCACCGGGCTGTGAACGCGCACAGGAGAAACCGTGCGCAAAACTGCATAGCACGGTGTCCTTTCCGTGCGACGCTCTCCCCAACGCTCTCTCCACAAAGCACGAGGAGTTGGCTCAGGAGTCCCTCCTGAACCGGCCAACCTCCTCGTGTGCCCCCCCAAAAAGGTTTTTTGGGGCTGCCTTTCGGGCTTCCGTGCCAGGCGAGTTCCAATGTATCTCTCCCTCTCCGGGTTCCACGCTCCATATATATCCTCGTAGCTCCCTCGCTCAGTCTTCGCCGCTTCCATCCTCCTCTTGGGGTAACGGTGCTCTGTCTTCTTCCCCCAAGGCCCCTTCCCAGCTAATATTCCTTCCTCCTATGTCCAGGACTCCTTTACACATCGCTGCTTGGTCCTTTTGTGGTGGGTTATTCTGTCACGATCTTCTGAACGGACAGACCAAGACGCAGCGATGCTTCCAGTATACATTTTAAAAATTACGTAACTGGGGGAAAATAACAAACAGAATGAATGAAGATCGTAACGAAACATAACACGTGAAAACCACTAAAGCTATGTACAAACAATAACCCACAAAACCTAAATGAAAACCCCAAACATATATATGGTTCCCAATTAGAGACAACGACACACAGCTGCCTCTAATTGGGAACCATTACCCCAACATAGATATATATCACCTAGAACATAAAAACCCTACACCCAAAACCAAAACAAAACACGCCAGCCTGTCTTTCCAGGCCTGGACGTGACAGTGGCAAGGTCTACAGTCAATCACGGACTACAAAAAGAAAACCAGCCCCATCACGGACCACGATGTCCTGCTCCCAGACAAACTAAAAAACTTATTTGCTTGCTTTGAGGACAATACAGTGCCACCGACACGGCCCACTACCAAAACCTGCGAGCTCACCTTCACCGCAGCCAACGTGAGTAAAACATTTAAGCGTGTTAACCCTCGCAAGGCTGCCGGCCCAGATGGCATCCCTGGCCGTGTCCTCAGGGCATGCGCAGAAAAGCTGGCTGGTGTGTTTAAGGACATATTCAATCAATCCTTATCCCAGTCTGCTGTTCCCACATGCTTCAAGAGGGCCACCATTGTTCCTGTTCCCAAGAAAGCTAAGGACTGGGGACCCTCACTGGCGGCTCAGGACTGGGGACCCTCACTGGCGGCTCAGGACTGGGGACTCAACGTCAACAAAACTAAGGAGATGATCGTGGACATCAGGAAACAGCAGAGGGAGCACCCCCCTATCCACATCGACGGGATAGTAGTGGAGAAGGTGGAAAGTTTTAAGTTCCTCGGCGTACACATCACGGACAAACTGAAATGGTCCACCCACACAGACAGCGTGGTGAAGAAGGCGCAACAGCACCTCTTCAACCTCAGGAGGCTGAAGAAATTCGGCTTGTCACCAAAAACACTCACAAACTTCTACAGATGCACAATCGAGAGCATCCTGTTGGGCTGTATCACCGCCTGGTACGGCAACTGCTCTTCCCACAACCGTAAGGCTCTCCAGAGGGTAGTGAAGACTGCACAACGCATCACCGGGGGTAAACTACCTGCCCTCCAGGACACCTACACCACCCGCTGTCACAGGAAGGCCAAAAAGATCATCAAGGACAACAACCACCCGAGCCACTGCCTGTTCACCCCGCTATCATCCAGAAGGCGAGGTCAGTACAGGTGCATCAAAGCTGGGACCGAGAGACTGAAAAACAGCTTCTATCTCAAGACCATCAGACTGTTAAACAGCCATCGCTAACATTGAGTGGCTGCTGCCAACATACTGACTTAAATCTCTAGCCACTTTAAATAATAGAAAATTGGATGTAACAAATGTATCACTAGCCACTTTAAACAATTTTGTACATAATGTTTACATATCCGACATTACTCATATCAAATGTATACACTGTACTCTATACCATCTACTGAATCTTGCCTATGCCGTTCGGCCATCGACTCAATCTCTAGCCATTTTAATAATTAAAAAGTGGATGTAATAAATGTATCACTGGCCACTTTAAACGATGCCATTTATATAATGTTTACATATCCTACATTACTCATCTCATATGTATATACTGTACTCTCTACCATCTACTGCATCTTGCCTATGCCGGTCAGCCATCGCTCATCCATATATTTATATGTACATACTCGTATTCATTCCTTTACACTTGTGTGTGTAAGGTAGTTGTTGTGTAATTGTTAGATTACTTGTTAGATACTACTGCATGGTCGGAACTAGAAGCACAAGCATTTCGCTACACTCGCATTAACATCTGCTAACCATGTGTATGTGACAAATAAAATTTGATTTGATTTGATTTATCTTACCCGAGTCTGCCATCCGGTCTTGACGATGCATAGAAAAACGAATGAGATGTATATTTATGTCCTAGTTCAGCCACGACTCTGAGAAACATAGGCAAGCCAGCCTGGCAGAGACACTGTTGTCATTTCACCTGTGGCCTTTGTTTGAAGGACCCAGTTTGTTGTGTAATGGTCACTTGAAAAGGTGTTGCATGGATTTCCACCTCTGCTTAAAATTCCTGACATTCAGTGGATGAAAAGCTTTCCCTGTTTGTTAAAACATCGCAGCCAATCAATCAGTCATGCTGAAAGGACATCAAACAACAGTCCAATGAAAAACACACATTCTGCTAGTAAAATTCCTTTACAGACGTAAGTGGAGTATAGCCTTGGTTATTACATTTAAGAAAATAACAGGCATACTTCTATACTGGTTTATTGTATAAGTAATTCTGTGACAATGCCATTTAGTGTGTTAAATTATGAATGGAATAGTGGTCGTACAATATCATATGAATTATAGGACATACAGGATGTATGGTATCATATATATACCCGGTTGTGGAATAGCATACAATTGGATGACATCATTTATCATACATCTTGGAGGATGTATAGTATTATGCGTCTTTCTCTCAGACCAGGTTGCATGTTGCGCCACCACAACAAAGGAGAATTACAGGGAGAATTTAAGTGTGCAGTTAGGGGAACTAACGACAAAGGTTAGGAGAATTTATGTAGCAGGTTAGGTTAATTGGGTTAAGTTTAGAATAAAGGCCGTCATTGTAAATAAGAATTTGCTCTTAACTTGCCTGGTTAGATAAAGGTTACACATAAGGGTTAGCTAAAATGCTAAGGATTACACCCACCCATCCTCTACTTTCCTTTCTGTCTAAAGTAACTAGACCATTAGTAGGTTTCACACAGTCCATTCGGAAAGTATTCAGACCCCTTCCCTCTTTCCACATTTTGTTACATTACAGCCTTGTTCTAAAATTGATTAAATAAAATGTTTGCTTCACCAATCTACACACAATACCCCATAATGGCAAGGCGAATACAGTTTTGTAGAATTGTTTTCAAATTTCAAACAGAAATACCTTATTTACATAAGTATTCAGACCCTTTGCTTCGAGACTCGAAATTGATCTCAGGTGCATCCTGTTTCCATTTATATGTTTCTACAACTTGATTGGAGTCCATCTGTGGTACATTTTATTGATTGGACATGATTTGGAAAGGCACACACCTGTCTATATAAGGTCCCACAGTTGACAGTGCATGTCAGAGCAAAGACCAAGCAATAAGGTCGTAGGAATTGTCCATAGAGCTCAGTGACAGGATTGTGTCGAGGTACAGATCTGTGGAAGAGCCCCAAAACATTATGCAGCATTGACAGTCCCCAAGAACACAGTGGCCTCCATCATTCTTAAATGGAAGAAGTTTGAAACCACCAAGACTCTTCCAAGAGCTGGCCCGCCTGGCCAAACTGAGCAATCGAGGGAGAAGAGCCTTGGTCAGGGAGGGAGCTCTGACAGAGCTCCAGAGTTCCTCTGTGGAGATAGGAGAACCTTCCAGATGGTTAACCATCTCTGCAGCACTCCACAAATCAGGCCTTTATGGTAGAGTGGCCAGACGGAAGCCACTCCTCAGTAAAAGGCACATGACAGCCCGCTTGGAGTTTGCCAAAAGGCACCTAAAGCACTCTCAGACCATGAGAAACAAGATTTTTTATTCATTTTATTTAACCTTTACTTAACTAGGCAAGTCAGTTAAGAACAAATTCGTATTTACAATTACGGCCTACCCGGCCAAACCCTAACCCAGACAACGCAAGGTAAATTGTGTGCCGCCCTATTGGACTCCCAATCAAGGCCGGTTGTGATACAGCCTGGAATCAAACCAGGTCTGTAGTGAAGCCCCTATTACTGAGATGCAGTGCCTTAGAGCGCTGCACCACTTCATCTGGTCTGATGAAACCAAGATTGAAATCTTTGGCCTGAATGCCAAGTGTCACATCTGGAGGAACCTGGCACCACCTCTACGGTGAAGCATGGTGGAGGCAGCATCATGCTGTGGGGATGTTTTTCAGCGGCAGGGACTGGGAGACTAGTTAGGATCGAGGGAAAGATGAACGGAGCAAAGTACAGAGAGATCCTTGATGAAAACCTGCTCCAGAGCGCTCAGGACCTAAGACTGGGGCGAAGGTTCACCTTCTAAGAGGACAACGACCCTAAGCACACAGCCAAGACAACGCAGGAGTGGCTTTGGGACAAGTCTCTGAATGTCTTTGAGTGGCCCAGTCAGAGCCTGAACTTGAACCCGATCAAACATTTCTGGAGAGACCTGAAAATAACTGTGCAGCGACGCTCCCCATCCAACCTGACAGAGCTTAGGAGGATCTGCAGAGAACAATGGCAGAAACCCCCCAAATACAGGTGTGCCAAGCTTGTAGCGTCATACCCAAGAAGACTTGAGTGTAAAGTCCTGGACACAGATAGCCTTCTGGCTCATCTAGGGTGTTTTGGTCAGGACGTGATCAGGGGGGTTTTGGTCTATGTTTTATTTTCTATGTTTGGTTTTTTGATGGTTCCCAATTAGAGGCAGCTGTTTGTCGTTACTTCTAATTGGGGACCATATTTAAATTAGTTCATTTCCCCACTTGCTTGGTGGGTCATTGTTTTGTATTGTGTATGTGCTGCTGCGCTACACAGTTGATGTCAGAGCTTTGCTATTGTTTTTGTCAGTTTCGCCTATTAAAAGATGTGGACCTCAGTCCGTGCTGCACCTTGGTCCGTTATTCAAAAAGATCGTGACATCGAGGCTGTAATCGCTGCCAAAGGTGCTTTAACAAATTACTGAGTTAAGTGTCTGAATACTTACGTAAATGTGATATTTCTGTTCAAAAAAAAAATATACATTTGCAAAATGTCTAAACCTATTTTTCCTTTGTCATTATGGGGTATTGTGTGTAGATTGTGGGGGGGAACAATTTAATCAATTTTAGAATAAGGCAGTAACAAAATGTTAGTCAAGGGTTCTGAATGCTTTCCAAATGCATTGTATGTCTTGAAGGTGCTCAGAAATACATAAAGTAGGTTTCGTAAAGCTCTGAGGCCAGGCTGCACTGGTACATGCTGGAACTATCATGTGTTCTGAGTGTTTCTCCATAATCTCCACCTTCAATTGATACCATGCCTATGTATACCCATCTCACATTTGCTATGATCTTAGCATTTACATTTGTGTCCTTATAGGTAAAAAGTCTGGGAGGCTTTGAATGGATTTAGGATTATGGTGTCAGTAACATTTGAGGCAGCTCTCACCAGAACATTGGATTCCTGAGAAAACTGAGTCAAATTCCAGGGTGTGGATTATTGTCCCTCTGGTTTGTGTTCCCAATTTAAATGTTATAAGCATTTGAATGGAATCACCTGGCCATGCAATCCAATGACACATTATAAACGCAAAAAATAATGCTTACATAACATATTCGTTTTTTAAAAACAATAAATTATTGGTGGGGTTATTGAGCTATAAAAGAAGAAACGAATGAGCTTTAAACAGACTGATTTGCTCTGCAATAAATAGTACATTAGGACACCCCTAGAACGGTATCTTCAGACACTCCCCTCGGAAGTTACCTGACCACTCAATCTAGTAATCTGCCCAAATAGCTGATTCGCTTTCCATACATCCACTTCTGTTGATCCTTCTACTTCTTTTGCCAAGTCCACTTTCAGACAGTCCATGTATGACTCCACTGAATTGACATTCACGATACCTGGAAAATAGAACAGCTTTCAACAGACACACCAGTATGTAAACAATTCAGAACAGCGTAGCAGAACAGAACAACAAAGTCTCTTTCAATGTTATATTTGAATGACAAAACGTCAAGGTGCAAGATTTAGCTACATTTAAGCGGAACCTTGAACTTTCGCTGTTCATAAAACTTCAGAGGACAAACTGTACCATTTGAACGCGCTAGAGGGGCGTGTCGTACAGCTCCAAGCCACACAAGTCCCGCCTCTGTGTGGATCCTGGAAGAGATTTGGGATATAAAATGAAGGAACTCTGGTATGCAGCACTTTTGAGTTCATATCGTGAACGTCATCAGCTTCATGACACATTAATTAGACTCATACTGTATTCTAATCACTCGAAAACAAGAGAGAGCGTTTGTCTCACTGCAACCTCAAAATAATTCCTCACCGGTCTCTCTGGCACTTCTGCCTGTAGCGCGAGCCTCACAGCGCAGCCATGGCCGGCGACGATCAGCGGGCGCTACAGTATGAACAAACTTTGGTAAGTTGTTGCCACTTCAACTTCACTTCGTTACAAAGCGACAGTGGTGTGTGTTGTCTGTGGTGCCTGTTTGAGCCAATGTCGTTCACTGATTTTACATCTAGAACGGGTTCAAAGTCTTGGGCTCGCACCTAGGGTAGCTGAGAAGCGCTCAACCATGTTCTCTTTAGAGGAGTTGAGCGTTCCTCACAACGCCTGGGCTGGGTAGACTGTTTGGTAAAATGAGAGGTCACGACATGCTTATGACAGGTTTATTATTTCACTCTCACAGTTGGTCAAAGAAATTGTATTTTAAAACTGCTTGTACATACAGTAAAGACCGTTCTTATCAGGCGCTATTTTGAAAACACATCTGGATTTGGCCAGAACAATTCTCTCGCTCTCTCCAACGCTTAATGCATAGGCTAAACTCGGTACTTAGTAGGAGTAGTAGCGATCTATTCCGTGCACGAGTAACTGTTGTTCTCATCTGCAAACAAACAATACAGCAGTCAGTGCAGCTATGTGCCTAGTGCGATTGTGTGCGTGTGTTGCATCGACATGTTCGACCCAACAATGGGTGCCTTTATTGTTTCGTGGTGGTGGTGGATGGATAGGCATAATGCAAGGAGATTAACACGTGGAATATGAATATATTAATTAATGATGACCTGTTCTAGGGAAGTGAGTGTCGATATAGTTTCGAATAGGTTATTTGACACGTTCTCTTCTGGGCATGGTAGGGGCTCAACGGGTGGTCCGCACCAGCACACCTGAGGCGAAATGTTTATTAATGGTTGCCGCACATATCTGAGCCCTTTCTCCATTTGGTTTAAGCTATATAACCAGTGGAGTGCTTTGCCTGAGTGTACTGCTTTGAATAGAAATCAAATGCGTCCTTTGCTGCTGATTGGTATGGAAACCAACACCCCCCATATGCACTGTGGTCGACCTAGGCCTATTATATGGCCCCCGGATTGAATGAGTGAAGTGGATAGAGGGCACAAGTGGTTGTTAGCAATGCTTGATGATGTTTCCCGTGAAATTTAACCATAACAGCGCTAACATATTTTTTTGCATAAAAGCACTGACAGGGGTCATTTTTGACCCCATAATGATTGTAAACAGTCAGTCAAGCTGTAACACTTTGTTTTATTAACCGTTTGTAACACGGGTAAATGGTTTATTTGAAAATGTGCGCACTTTTATAGGCAACGTGTTGTGTTTCTGTGATACTCAAAAGCTGAGAAATGGTCAGTTAAACTAATCTGACATACCGATATTTAGGCGCTGGTGCCATCAGACTTTTAGCTCCAACTTTGGAATGCAATGGGGTATCAACTCGTCAATTTAATTGAGCATTTTTACAGACACATATGCAGTGGGTGCGAAACCTAATTAGGGCGTCCACTCATGGTGCTCAGAATGACAGAAATCACATTTAAATTATGGTTATTCATCTTAACAGAACATGCAACTCGAGGATGCGACGCATGCGTCCTTCTTACCGAATTCCAATGCGCACTTTGAAGACGTTAGAGCAACTGCCACATTTAGTTTTCCTCAGCCAATAAGACCAGTAACGAACAGCAAAATCACTAGCCTATGTCAATCTAATATCCCCCCATAGTAAAGTTGACCTATTCTATTGATCATCTTGTTCTTTGCGAGAAAGAAACAGCCTATTCTAAACAGACTCTGGGACAGTTGTGGGATGATACATGCCAAAGTCATACAACAATTAGGCCTAGGCTACATAAAAAAAGTTTTTTAAAAGCAATAAGGCTGAAACAGATCAGAACGTTTAGCTTAAAATATTGATAAACTATTATTTCTTCACATTATAAGCGCAGCAATGCGCACAAGGCAGTAGGCTAAGCACAAATGTTTTCGTTACAAATGCAATTAGGGGGAAACGCTGTTGTCAAAGGCGCACATGCTAGCGGTTTCATGTGATAGAGATGAAAATATTCATTAGACATTTTGAAATAGGGGGAGATCTAAAGATGCACCAACTAGCATGGGTTGCTAATATGACTAGGATTGTGGCTTTGGCTACTAGACAATGAAACGAAGTTGATTTAAAAACCAATGAGAGAAATAGGCTACTGATTATGTTTCTGTGGTCGGATTTGACTTCGAAGCATGGCAAAACATGCATCATAATATGAAGTAAAATGTTCAGGTTTAAAACAATTATGTTTTCAAAATGCATACTGCCCCCAGTAGCCTCCAGAAGCCTAACTACCGTTGCCTATATGCACTTGAATGTTGAATGGGAATGCTTCAATTACCAGTTGAGAAATAAAAATAGAAGCACTTTTTAATCGTGGTGATCAAAACTGTTTTTAATACCCGATCGCATTTATAATTGTTATGCAGTGACTGGGCTTATAAATGAATGTTTCACAATGGGCTATTTGAGAAGCTGTAGCTCTATCTGGCAGATTTTTCGCTCATAGGCTCTGTGTTTGTATGCTGTGTGCGTGTGTATTTTCGTTAGTCGTTATGTTTATCACACGCACACAGCATACAAACACAGAGCCTATGACCAATTTAATTCCAGTAATTATGCAAATTAGTGTATAGACCAACAAGCATGACCGGTCAAATATTTTCATTGTCTGGTTTGTCTAGGCTAAAAAGCATTATTTTGCAATAGGATTTATTTTCCTGGACAATTGGCCGGCGCCATTTTTATTTATCGGCTTAAAGAAAATAATCTGTCAAAAGCCAGCTATTACCGGGCTAACGGAAACGCTGCAACTCAGTTCCAATTGCATTTGAAAGATGCGACTCTTGACTTGGTATGAAGACATCGACTGGAAGCTAAATGTGACCGACCGGCTCGATTCGGTCTTTTGTAGCAAAATGTGAAATTCTGTTTTGTACATTGGATAAAAGTAGAGACTCAGAGCTAGAAAATTGTATATCATACACTACAGTTGAGGATCAATTGGAAAGTAATTCTGCTTTTAAAGTTGCTAAACTTGTAACCTCACTTTTGAGAAAATGGTCTTTGAATGTTTCGGTACACCTACTGGAGAGCTCTTCTTTGTCTACACCCATTCAGCATCGGTCACACCCTCTTAAGCTTTAGCCCCACCCATCTCTTTAAGTATTCGTATGTGAGGCTGAGGAGTAGGGTTGTTCCGAGCATTCTGTCCTAACAGCAGTCAAGCACCCAAGCTAACGTTGGCTAGCTTGCTAGCTACTTCCAGACACAAATGAGAGAACAGCTCACTCTGACCATTTTACTTGCCCTAGCAGAGCTGGTAAGGCTGCTTTTATGTTATCCAGAGCGTTGGTGACTGCAACTGTGCCGCTGGCAACAATTTAATTAAGCTTTTTTGCCAATGTTTACTGACACCGGCCATATTCAACAGGTGTTGAGCGTTCATAAATTTGTCAGTTATTCTGCGCTCTTTTACCCGCTACATCTATCAACAGTTGCTGCAGTGACATCATGAACATTCTATTGAAATGGTTACTTGCATAAGTGGAGTCTTTTGATAAGACATGTAGCTAGCGAGCTAAACAATAATTCATAATCCCAACTCATGCCGTTACTACCCTGCATGAATAGCCAACCGGGTTCAATGTTAGCAAGCTAACATTAATCTATAACTAGCAAAGCAAATGGCTCTGAGATTCTAATCCAAGATGGCGTAGCAGTGCAGACGTGTTTTTGTTCGTCCCCTCGTGTACTTTTTTTGTATATATTTCAAATTTATTTTCAATCTCTTTTCCATTTTTTATATCAAATATACCTTCCGGTAACCTGCCTCACCCATTGTGTTACCTAACCGCTATTTTTTAGACCTTTTTAAGACTGAATTCCATTGGGAGCTAGCGAGATAACCAGCTACTAGCTATTCAGTCACTGTTAGCCACCGCTTGCGGCCTTTAACCTACTGCACAGACACCAGCCTTTTTTAGCCCGGATAATACTTGCCAGCCTACCACCATCGGACTGTTTCTCCACTACAACGCCGGATCCCTGCCGTAAACCCTGGACCACTACACCTGATCTCCACAGCTAGCTAGCTGCTCCAGTTAGCCGCGAGCCAGGCGCATCTCCCGGCTAGCAACAACAATGCCTCTCTCGCAATCTGTCTTGGATCCCTCCCGACACGACGCCCCGTCGTACCACTTCGACTGCCTCTGTCGGACGTCGGAGCAGACGGTTCTACCAACTCTGGCCTGCTAACTCTTAACTTTAAACGCTGTGTCTCCTGCGTGCCGGCATAGTAACGACTACCTCGCGGCTTCCCTGCCCCATCTCCAACCCTCTGCCCATTCATCGCCAGTTTTTACCTGTTGTTGTTGTCTTAGCTGACTAGCCGTTGCAGTCTTACCCGTTGTTGTCCTAGCTAGCTCTCCCACCAACACCTGTGTTTGCTTTATGCCTTGCTTTATGTCTCTGTCAAGTGTCAATATGCCCTGTTTACTGTTGTTTAGGATAGTTATCATTGTTTTAGTTTACAGTGGAGCCCCTAGGCCCACTCTACCTGCCTCAGATTCCTCCTTTGTCCCACCTCCCACACATGCGGTGACCTCACCCAGTATTACCAGCACCTCCAGAGATGCAACCACACTTATTATCACTCGGTGCCTGGGCCTACCTCCACTGTACTCTCACCCCACCATACCCCTGTCTGCACATTATGCCCTGAATCTATTCTACCACGCCCAGAAATCTGCTCCTTTAATTCTCTGTTCCCAACGCACTAGACGTCCTGTTCTGATAGCCTTTAGCCGTACCCTCATCCTGCTCCACCTCTGTTCCTCGGGTGATGTGGAGGTAAACCCAGGCCCTGTAGCCCCCAGCACCACACCTATTCCCAGGCCCCAGGCACTCTCGTTTGTTGACTTCTGTAACCGTAAAAGCCTCGGTTTCATGCATGTTAACATCAGAAGCCTCCTCCCTAAGTTTGTTTTACTCACTGCTTTAGCACACTCCGCCAACCCTGATGTCCTGGCAGTGTCTGAATCCTGGCTTAGGAAGGCCAGCAAAAATTCAGAGATTTCCATACCCAACTACAACATTTTCCGCCAAGATAGAACTGCCAAATGGGGAGGAGTTAGCCTGCAAAGTTCTGTCATACTTTCCAGATCTATGCCCAAACAGTTCGAACTTCTAATTCTAAAAATTAATCTCTCCAGAAATAAGTCTCTCACTGTTGTCGCCTGCTATAGACCCCCCTCAGCTCCCAGCTGTGCCCTGGACACCATATGTGAATTGATTGCCCCCCATCTGTCTTCAGAGTTCGTTCTGTTAGGTGACCTAAACTGGGATATGCTTAACACCCCCCGGCAGTCCTACAATCTAAGCTAGATGCCCTCAATCTCACACAAATCATCAAGGAACCCACCAGGTACAATCCTAAATCTGTAAACATGGGCACCCTCATAGACATTATCCTGACCAACTTGCCCCCCAAATACACCTCTGCTGTTTTCAATAAGGATCTCAGCGACCACTGCCTCATTGCCTGCATCTGCTATGGGCCCGCGGTCAAACGACCACCCCTTATCACTGTCAAACGTTCCCTAAAACACTTCTGCGAGCAGGCCTTTCTAATCGACCTGGCCCGGGTATCCTGACAGGATTTTGACCTCATTCCGTCAGTCGAGGATGCCTGGTCGTTCTTTAAAAGCAACTTCCTCACCATCTTAAATAAGCATGCCCCTTTCAAAAGATGTAGGACTAAGAACAGATACAGCCCTTGGTTCACTCCAGACCTGTCTGCCCTTGACCAGCACAAGAACATCCTGTGGCAGACTGCTATTGCATCGAATAGTCCCCGCGATATGCAACTGTTCAGGGAAGTCAGGAACCAATACACGCAATCAGTCAGGAAAGCAAAGGCTAGCTTTTTCAAACAGAAATTTGCATCCTGTAGCTCTAACTCCAAAACGTTTTGGGACACTGTCAAGTCCATGGAGAACAATAGCACCTCCTCCCAGCTGCCCACTGCACTGAGGCTAGGTAACACGGTCACCACTGACAAATCCATGATAATCGAAGATTTCAACAAGCATTTCTCTACGGCTGGCCATGCTTTCCTCCTGGCTAGCCCAACCCCGGCCAACAGCTCTGCCCCCGCAGCTACTTGTCCAAGCCTTCCCAGCTTCTCCTTCACCAAAATCCAGATAGCAGATGTTCTGAAAGAGCTGCAAAATCTGGACCTGTACAAATCAGCTGGACTAGATAATCTGGACCCTCTCTTTTTAAAACTATCTGCTGCCATTGTTGCAACTCCTATTACCAGTCTGCTCAACCTCTCTTTGGTGTCATCCGAGATCCCAAAAGATTGGAAAGCTGCCGCGGTCATCCCTTTCTTCAAAGGGAGTGACACCCTTGACCCAAATTGCTATAGACCTATATCAATCCTGCCCTGCCTCTCTAAAGTCTTTGAAAGCCTAGTTAATAAACAGATCATTGACCACTTCGAATCCCACCGTACCTTCTCCGCTGTGCAATCCGGTTTCCGAGCTGGTCACGGGTGCACCTCAGCCACGCTCAAAGTACTAAACGATATCATAACCGCCATCGATAAGAGACATTACTGTGCAGCCGTATTCATTGACCTGGCCAAGGCTTTCGACTCTGTCAATCACCAAATCCTTATCGGCAGACTCAACAGCCTTGGTTTCTCTAATGAATGCCTCGCCTGGTTCACCAACTACTTGGGCCGACTCTCTTCTCTGTATACATCAATGATGTCGCTCTTGCTGCTGGTGATTCTCTGATCCACCTCTACGCAGACAACACCATTCTGTATACTTCTGGCCCTTCTTTGGACACTGTGTTAACTAACCTCCAAATGAGCTTCAATGCCATACAACACTCCTTCCGTGGCCTCCAACTGCTCTTAAACGCTAGTAAAACCAAATGCATGCTTTTCAACCGTTCGCTGACTGCACCCGCCCGACTAGGATCACTACCCTGGACGGCTCTGACCTAGAATACGTGGACAACTACAAATACCTAGGTGTCTGGCTAGACTGTAATCTCTCCTTCCAGACTCACATTAAACATCTCCAATCCAAAATTAAATCTAGAATCGGATTTCTATTACGCAACAAAGCCTCCTTCACTTATGCTGCCAAACTTGCACTAGTAAAACTGACTATCCTACCGATCCTCGACTTTGGCGATGTCATCTACAAAACAGATTCCAATACTCTACTCAGCAAACTGGATGCAGTCTATCACAGTGTCATCCGCTTTGTCACCAAAGCCCCTTATACCACCCACCACTGCGACCTGTATGCTCTAGTCGGCTGGCCCTCGCTACATACTCGTCGCCAGACCCACTGGCTCCAGGTCATCTACAAGTCCCTGCTAGGTAAAGCCCGCCTTATCTCAGCTCGCTGGTAACCATAGCAGCACCCACCCATAGCACGCACTCCAGCAGGTATATCTCACTGGTCACCCCCAAAGCCAATTCCTCTCTTGGCCGCCTTTCCTTCCAGTTCTCTGTTGCCAATGACTGGAACGAACTACAAAAATCGTTGAAACTGGAGACACTTATCTCCCTCACTAGTTTTACTAGCACCAGCTGTCAGAGCAGCTCACAGATCACTGCACCTGTACATAGCCCAACCAACTACCTCCTCCGCTACCGTAGTCATTTATTTATCTAGCTCCTTTGCACCCCAGTATTTTTACTTTGCACATTCATCTACTGCACATTTACCATTCCAATGTTAAATTGCTATACTAGTTATACTGCCATGGGGCGGCAGATAGCCTAGTGGTTAGAGCGTTGGACTTGTAACCGGAGGGTTGCAAGTTCAAATCCTCGAGCTGACAAGGAAAAAATCTGTCGTTCTGCCCCTGAACAAGGCAGTTAACCCACTGTTCCCCGGGCGCTGAAGACGTGGATGTCGATTAAGGCAGCCCCCCGCACCTCTCTGATTCAGAGGGGTTGGGTTAAATGCGGAAGACATTTTGGTTGAAGGCATTCGGTTGTACAACTGACTAATAATGGTGACTTTGACTTTTGACTTTGACTTTAGTTACTTTGCCACCATGGCCTATTTATTGCCTTATGTTCCTTACCCTACCTCATTTGCACAAATTGTGTATATAGATTTGTTTTTTTCCCCTACTGTATTATTGTGTTTGTTTACTCCAATGTGTAACTATGTGTTGAACTGCTTTGCTTTATCTTGGCCAGGTCGCAGTTGTAAATGAGAACTTGTTCTCAACTTGCCTACCTGGTGAAATAAAATAAAAATACGAAAAATATTACTGCACAGATCATACATGTAATGCTAGCTAGCGAGCCAGACAGCTAACGATAGCTAGCTAGCTAACAGTACACTTTAACTTGAAATTAAAACAACTTTCTGACCAAATTAGAAATGTGTAATATCTGACAATTTAGCTAGCTAGACTATCTTACCTGTATACATGGATAGCTGCTTCTCCCTCTCTGTCACGGATGCCATGGTTTCCCTTAGTTTGAAGATGTAATCCGGAGACAGGTGTTTTCTCCATTCCCTTAACTATCATACTCTAAATCCACTGATTTCAAAACTTGGTCCTCCAGAAAGTGGAGAGCAACACTTATGCAGTTATATTATGTGATATCTTTTTTTTTAAAGCAGCGTTAGAAAGGATTACTTACATATACTGACCAGCTCAAATAGACAGAAGCGCGCTACATGGCAGACCAATCCAAACTCATCTCTCTGCATGTCCAGCCCATTCATTATCTCAGCCAATCATGGCCAGCGGGTAGGTTGCTGACTTTTTCTGTGGCTTAACCAACTAGGCTTGTAATTTAACAATTTCATTCGTATTTACAGATGGCAAACAAGTTTGTTATTAAGGCACATGAAAGTTCACATGTTCCAGAAGGCATTTATGCCCAAAAACGCAAGAAGTTTACACTCAAATGGCTTTCCTGTGAAGTAGTGAAGTAGCGACATATGCCTAGTTTCCTGAAACGAATCACAAATATGTATTTACATTTGTATAGTGGCTGCCACGCCCCACAGGCGCCACATCTGGGGTTCATATCTACCTCTGTGCCAAATGTGGTGCTTTTTATCACAGTTTACTATTGAGTCCAGATTTTCAGTTTAGCCATGTACCACTAGTATTCAAAATAAATACTTTTTTATTCCTCCATATTAACACAGAAATCAGGGCGAATTGTTTGTTCTTGTTCTTGTCGGTAACTAGTTGCATGACAGTCCTAACATTTCAGAAGGAATTTTTGTTGTTGTTGAAATTGACATTTTTGACCCCTTGGGATAAAAATGTACCTCTGTCCGCGCTTTTAGGGTTAAAGTATCTCCGCTTAACTTTAAAGTATCTCGCTAATGTGTAGCCCAGGACAGATTGTAGCTAGCTAACTAAATCAGTAGCTAGCTAACTTGCTTTGGCTAACGTTAGCTATTAGCCTTGTACAAAGCCAGGGGATTGTTTGAAAGAGAAACTTACATATACTACTATGAGATAGTGCTCCCTTATTTCTGCTTATCATCGTTATAAAATGACAACAATGCCTTGCTAGCTGACTTACTTTTCCACTGTCGAAGCACTGTTTCCTGAAGCATTCTTCCCTGCTCTGAAAGAATTCCCTGGGTATACCGCCATGCTGTGGATGTTTGGTCAGGACGTGTCGTTATATGAATTTGCTCGATTTGATTGACTCATTACTAAGCACTTCCCCGCACAAAACACATTGAGGGAGCTCCTCATGAATTCTCAAAGTTTATATGAAAGAGAGAAACTCATCGGTGTATTGGCTTTTTATGACGATTGAGCTCAGTCAGAACTTGTTGCTAGCATGAGTCCATTTGGCGAGTGGGAATGACAAGTCAGTGGCTGACAGCGCATCAGCTGCTGTTGAATGACAGCGCTGCAGCATGTGTCACGGAGTGATCTTCAAGATAACTCCAGAAAAAATCTGGTAAACCGCGAAGCACACGGGCATCTCCCTCTCCCACTTGCGCAGCTGCCAAACTGAGCAGAGAGCGCACTGAACAGAGACCGTAGTTGCACTTGGCCAAATCAATTCATTAAATAATTATACATTTACTCTGACACGTCGCGACCCACCATTAACAGGTCCGCAACCCACTTTGGGTCACGACCCATACTTTAAGAAAGGCTGCTTTAAATGTAAAGGCCCATTGAAGCGTGCAACTGTAACTTCCGAAAAGAACAGTTGGGCCTGTTTTTCTTTTTTTTTTTACTGAGACCTCCCCCTCGCTGTTAAGCTGTGTGTGTGTGTGAATGTGAGGGAGATTACACAATGAGCTGCCCTCTGATTCAGCGCTGGGCACTCTGTCACCCTTGCGGGGTCTGCAACAGGCTCTCTGTGAGCTCCAATCTCTGAGGAGTCACTGAACCGATTCATTTTCCAGTCTCTCTCTCTTTTCTCTCTGACTTCCTCTCTATTCCCCTCGTCTTTAGCTACACCGTGACACTGTTCCTTTGTGCCACATTGGCAGTGGCGGTGGTTGTGTGGGCATCGTATGTGGGGTAGAACTGAAAGAGACTACTGTAGCTATATCAGAAAGACTAGTTCCACACCACCACACCACAACAAACAGCTATAAGAAACAAACCAGCTGTCCCACTTACAGTACCAGTCAAAAGTCTGGGCACACCTACTCATTCATTTTCTTTATTTTTACTATTTTCTACATTGTAGAATAATAGTGAAGACATCAAAAGTATGAAATAACACATTAAATCATGTAGCAACCAACAGTGTTAAACAAATCAAAATATGTTTTTGATTCTTCAAAGTAGCCACCCTTTGCCTAGCTAACAGCTTTGCCCACTCTTGGCATTCTCTCAACCAGTTTATTGAGGAATGCTTTTCCAACAGTCTTGAAGGAGTTCCCACATATGCTGAGCACTTGTTGGCTGCTTTTTTTCACTGCGGTCCAACTGATCCCAAACCATCTGAATTGGGTTGAGGTTGGATGATTGTGGAGGCCAGGTCATTTGATGCAGCACTCTTCTTCTTGGTCAAATAGCCCTTAAACTGCCTGGAGGTGTGTTGGGTCATTGTCCTGTTGAAAAACAAATGATAGTCCCACTAAGCGCAAACCATATGGGATGGAGAGTGAATGCTGTAGTAGCCATGCTGGTTAAGTGTGCCTTGAATTCTAAATAAATCACTGACAGCAGAGATCTTTTTAAATGCAGAGATCTTTTACGACCGTCAGGATAAATGGACCATGCATTGCATTGCATTGAGTTCCACATACTTTATTCACAGTGAAACGTCAAAAACAATAAAGAGAAAACAACTGATCGTAGCAATCGTAGCGCTCCAAGGCACTAACAAGAAAACAATATCCCACAAAAGCAGGTGGGAAACAGAATACACTAAGTATGATCCCCAATTAGAGGTAACGACAATCAGCTGCCTCTAATTGGGAACCATACTCAAAACCAACATAGATATACAACAACTAGAAAAAAGAAAAACGAATCACGTCCTGACCTAAATCACCATAGAGAACCCAGAGGGCTCTCTATGGCCAGGACGTGACAAGATCATCTGTTGACCTACTCTGCGTCTCACAAAGACACGTCGTTTGGAACCAAAAATCTCAAATTTGGAAAAAAATGTACAGATTTCCACCAGTCTAATGCCCATTACTCATGTTTCTTGGCCCAAGCAATTCTCTTAGTCTTATTGGTGTCCTTTAGTAGTGGTTTCTTTGCAGCAATTTGACCATGAAGTTCTGATTCACCTTTGTCTTAATGATGGACTGTCGGGTAAAAGTAGGGTAAAAGTATACCAACCCTACCTTGTCACAACACAACTGATTGGCTCAAACTTATTAAGAATTCCACAAATGAACTTTTAACAACGCACACTTGTTAATTTAAGTACATTCCAGGTGACTATCTCATGAAGTTGGTTTAGGGAATGCCAAGCGTGTGCAAAGCTGTCATCAAGGCAAACGGTGGCTACTTTTAAGAATCTCTTTATATAAAATATATTTTGATTTGTTTAACACTTTTTTGGTTACTACGTGATTTCATATGTGTTATTTCATAGTTTTGATATCTTCACTATTATTATACAATGTAGAAAATAGTAAAAATAAAGAAAAATACTGTAATGAGTAGGTATGTCAACTTTTGACTGGTACTGTACATTGGGCGTTGTAGGTCACCCTTTATGCAGTAAGACTTTGCTTATAAATGATTGTGAAGCAGCTATGATATAGATTCTTATGCTTGTTCTATATACGTTTTGGTTCATTTAAAGTGGGACCATCACCGACAGAAGAAAATGGTGATAAACAGCAAAGGGTGGCCCTCAGCTGTCTACCCCTTCATTTAGTGCATGGCATTCTGCCACACTTTTCTGCTCCATCCCCCCTTTATCACCTTGTCTCTTTGGATTCCAGGTACCATCCCTCTCTATCCTCTTGTGGCTTCTTACACAGTCCACGCTCAGTCCTCAGTCTTCCTGTCTCCTCTCAGTCATACAAATGCGCGTGCGTACACACACGCACACATGCACACACACACACACACACACACACACTCTCCTCTCTGTCTTGCTCTCACACTTTCACTATCACAGCAGTTTTTATGATTATTTGGCCCACTTTGACCTGCATCTTTTAAAGTGACTATTGGCTAGCTCCAGCTCAGGGCCTATCCATAAAGAATAAGTGTAAGTCCAAGCGCTCCACCGTTCGGATGAACGGGACAAATGGGTCATTAGTGGGTTTAGCCCGCAGGAGACGCAATGTCCCTGGACAACATCCCTAAATGTCTGTTGTCCCTCTCCACCCCCTGTCTGTTTTTCCACTGTATTCTTCGGAAGTTCGCTATTCCGAAGTAGGACACGGGACTACAGCGCTAGTGTTCTGAGGCCTGTGATTATTCTTTTTTGGAACGCTGTTACATTCTGCTCGTGTCATTACCCCTGCAACGCCCCCTCGTTCCCAGGAGTCTTAATTCATTGATTTTCCTGTTCTTTATTTCTCTCCTCCCTCACTCCCTTCCTCTGTGTCCCTCGTTTACAGACAGCAGATTGTCAGGGCTTGTTCTCTCTGGCTGGGTTTAATGGCTTGTTGTTATTGTGGGGCTCATGGCTCGACCTGGCTAATGGGCCGTGGTTGGGAGTGTGTGTGTGTGGGTTAGTGAGAGAGTAAACTCGTGTTTGTGTGTGTGTGTTCGTTCAGGTAATGAATTGTCACACAACCCTGATAGAGGCTTAGAGCCTGATGGCTCATAGCTTGTGATGAGGTGTCTTTTTTTTGTGTGCGTGTAGAGGAAATTGTTCAGTGGGTCAGATAAGAGCTCTTAGAGCTGTCGTATAGCTGTTGTATAACTGTCATAGCTATCACAAACTGAAAGGCCACTTTGGAACTTTGCATGGCTGCAGATGTGGAGGAGGCGGGAGAGAGGTCATTGTGATTTGTACATTACATGAATTCCATTAATTCCATGAAATAACTTCTATGCACGCTTCGAGGCAAGCAACACTGAAGCATGCATGAGAGCATCAGCTGTTCCGGACGACTGTGTGATCACGCTCTCCGTAGCCGATGTGAGTAAGACCTTTAAACAGGTCAACATTCACAAGGCCGCAGGGCCAGACGCATTACCACGGCGTGTACTCCGACTATGCGCTGACCAACTGGCAAGTGTCTTCACTGGCATTTTCAACCTGTCCCTGACTGAGTCTGTAACACCAACATGTTTCATTCTCATCGAAAGGGCTGTTGTGGAGCAGGTTGAGAGCTTCAAGTTCCTTGGTGTCCACATCACCAACAAAAAATCATGGTCCAAACACACCAAGACAGTCGTGAAGAGGGCACCACAAAGCCTATTCCCCCTCAGGATACTGAAAAGATTTGGCATGGGTCCTCAGATCCTCAAACTTCTACAGCTGCACCATCGAGAGCATCCTGACTGGTTGCATCACTGCCTGGTATGGCAACTGTTAGGCCTCTGACCGCAAGGCACTACAGAGGGTAGTGTGTATGGCCCAGTACATCACTGGGGCCAAGCTTCCTGCCATCCAGGACCTCTATACCAGGCAGTGTCAGGAGAAGGCCCTAAAAATTGTCAGACTCCAGCCACCCTAGTCATAGACTGTTCTTTGCTACCGCACGGCAAGCGGTACCAGAGCACCAAGTCTAGGTCCAAAAGGCTTCTTAACAACTTCTACCCCCCCAAGCCATAAGACTCCTGAACAGATAATCAAATGGCTACCCAGACTATTTGCATTGTCGCAGCTGCTACTCTGTTTATTATTTATGCATATTACCTCAATTACCTCGACTAACCTGTTTTCCCGCACATTTACATGTACCGGTACCCCCTGTATATAGCCTTGCTCCTGTTATTTTACTGCGTCTCTTTAATTATTTGTTATACTTATCTATTTTTTACTCAACACTTAATTTTCTTAACTGAATTGTTGGTTAGGGCTTGAAAGTAAGCATTTCACAGTAAGGTCTACACCTGTTTTATTCGGTGCATGTGACAAATAAAATGTGATTTGATTTATGTCTGGTGACAACCAAGGTCTATTTACATTCAGAATAAGTCAAGGGATTGTTGATGTTTGTGTAAATATTATAATGATGACCCAAGGCTTTATAGGAAGTGAGCGGAACAAAGTGTCGAATTCTAGTGTGTGGGTGTGTCTGGCTGTGGTACAAGGTAATTTGTAACCGAGTGTTCTTTGCCTGCTGGTCCTTTCTGTCGTAGTCTGGCTTTATGTAGCCACCAGCTCGTTTGATGTCAGCTCCTATAGCCATAACGGAGTTTTACCTCTGTTAGTCCCAAACACTGCATCCCTTTTCTTTTGTCACTCTTCCCCTCTCTTTAACTATCACTCATTCTCATTAAATGATGGTTGTTTTGTCTTGTTGTCAACAGCGCACGCATGTGTGTTTACTGACAGGAGAAAGGGAACCTTGCATAAATTTATTAATAAGGCAATAGGGGATTCCAGATAACATCAAAAGCCAATCCAGCTTTACAAAACGTGACCCTGTTTACAAATGAGCAGGGCACCCATAAGCACCAACGTGAATTTCATAGGAGCATGTCAAATGAAAGAAGTCTATTTTTGAGAAATTAAGGTGCATATATGTATATTCTTTAACCATTTCTAGGGTTGCACATTTTGGGGAATATTCAGCGGTGGAAACTTTCTATGGGAATTAACGGGATATATGGGAATTAACAGGAATATATGGGAATTAACGGAAATATATGCATATTAATACCATTTAAATGTAGATGTTTTTTTGCATTGGATATATTTACCACATCATATGGAGACAGAAACATAAATCTTTTACCTTATCATAAGTAGACATTGCAAATGATTAAATCCTTCCAATAGAAATAAAAATAACAATTTAGTTACGAAGTGAACTTTAATTAAATGAGTTGACTCTTCACATGGGATGATTTCACTGAAAAACAAAAGAAAGGGAATATTGAATGATCCCTTGCATCTCCCAAAAACAATTTCAACCTACATCTGTAAAATGCTAGTCTAGAAACTAAAGCTTTGGTTGTCTTCCTCTCAGGCTTCCATGTCTTTTCCCTGGACCTCTTCAATGTCCACCTGTTGAACATCAGACTCTGAGGCCTTATCTTCACTGTCACTTTCCAACCTGGTTGAGGATGGCTCGTTGTCAGGCTCAAAAAGCCTCAAATTTGCCTGGATGGCCACCAATGTTTCAACCCTTGTATTGGTCAGCCTGTTGCGTGCTTTGGTGTGTGTGTTCCCAAACAAGGACCAGTTGTGCTCTTAGCGGCTGATGTTGGTGGGATTTGGAGGATGATGGAGGCAACAGGGGAAAGAGCCTCAGATCCACAAAGTCCCTTCCACAAGGTGGCTGATGAGATATGTTGGCACGACTGCCATATTGCATCTCCATCCCAAAGCCCTTGCTTGGAAGTGTACTTCGCCAGGCTGCCAAGAACCTTGCCCTCATCCAGGCCAAGGTGGCGAGACACAGTAGTGATGACACCATAGACCTTGTTGATCTCTGCACCAGACAGGATGCTCTTGCCAGCATACTTGGGGTCCAACATGTATGCTGTAGAAGGAATGGGCTTCAGGCAGAAGTCTTCACACTTTTTTATGTATTTCAGAACTGCAGTTTCCTCTGCTTGGAGCAACAGTGAAGTGGGCAGGGCAGTACGGATTTCTTCTCTTACATCTGCAAGCAGAGTCTGAGCATCAGACAGGATGGCATTATCTCCCTCAATCCGTGCAATGGCTGCTGCTATAGGTTTCGGGCTGCTTACCACTCTCTCCCAAAATATATCATCCAGGAGGATCCTCTTGATGGGTCTGTCCATCTTGGCAGACTGTGATATGGCCATTTCTTGGAGAGACACCTTGCCCTCCAGGAGACTGTCAAACATGATGACAACACCACCCCAACGGGTGTTGCTGGGCAGCTTCAATGTGGTGCTCTTATTCTTCTCACTTTGCTTGGTGAGGTAGATTGCTGCTATAAGTTGACTCTTCACATACCTAACCATTTCCTTGGCTCTCTTGTAGAGTGTATCCATTGTTTTCAGTGTCATGATGTCCTTGAGGAGCAGATTCCCAATGCATGAGCAGCACAGCCCAATGGGTGTGATGTGAAGGTAGGATTCCTGCACTTTAGGCCAAGCAGCCTTCATGTTCGCAGCATTGTCTGTCACCAGTGCAAATACCTTTTGTGGTCCAAGGTCATTGATGACTGCCTTCAGCTCATCTGCAATGTAGAGACTGATGTGTCTGTTGTCCCTTGTGGTCTGTGCTCTTGTAGAATACTGGTTGAGCGGTGGAGATGATGCAGTTAATTATTCCTTGCCCACGAACATTCAACCACTCATCAGAGATGATTGCAATGCAGTCTGCTTTCTCTATGATTTGCTTGACCTTCACTTGAACCTTCATTTGAACTTGAACATTCAGAAATCTCTTCCAATACACATTGCCTGTGAGCGTCAGAGGTGAACGAGTTGCATACAGTGGTTGCTCCGCTAAAAGTTTTGTGATTATGCTGCTGTACTTAAAGGTAATTTGTGACCCGATTCAGGAAACTAGGCATATGTCGCAAGTCATGACTTCACATGAGAGCCTTTTGAACGTAAATAAATGTATTTTATTTATATTTTTCAAAATGCGTTTTTTGGCAGAAATGCCTTCTCGAACTTGTGAACGTTCATGTGCCTTAATATTAAACTTGTATGTCATCTGTAAATACGGATAAAATTGTTAAATTACGAGCCTAGTTGGTTTAGCTACAGAAAAAGTAAGCAACCTTCCCGTTAGCCATGATTGGCTGCGATGATGAGTGGGCTGGACTGGATTGGTCTGCGGTGTTGCATCTTGTGTCTATAAAATAAGCTGCTCTTAATGTGTAAATTATCCATTCTACTGCAGTTTTTTCAAAATATGTTATGTTAGCCATGGAGAACTGCAAATATTCTGCAACTGCTCTCAATAACATTGCTGCCCTGAATTTATCAGGCGCTATGATGGACTACTTTCTGGACGACGATCGATGCAATGCTGACTCTCTCTCATTTCATAACATGTTTTGAAATCAGTGGAACACAACGGGCCAAACAAGCTGTGCAAACTAAACGGAAACACAGGATGTCTTAGACAAGGGGTTGCAGTCTGCCGTGAAGCTTTCATCCATGTATACAGGTAAGAATCTAGCTACAGATTCAGATATTATGCGTTTCTAATTTTGTCAAATTTATTTTCATTGCAAGCTAAAGCTTGCTAGCCAGCTGGAGTTCGATGGCTGGCTTGCTAATTAACAATGAACCCAACGTTATTTGGTTAACTTTAACTTGCAGTGACAATCGGTTGATGTTACTAGCAATACTAATCTATGGATTGGTATTATAGTTCATTTTTAAGCTAGCTAGCTAACGTTAACGTCTAGTTAAAACTAGCTGTTAGCTAGTTAACGTTAGCTGAGGTTAGGTGGCTGGCTTGCTAGCTAACATTAACTTATGTGTATGAAGTGGGTGTAACGTTAGTGATGTTTTCTCAGAATGCCAATTCGCATTGCTAGTTATAACCTAATGTTAGCTAGCTAACATTGAACTTATTGGTTAACTTTATCTAGCTATGACAATCTGTTTGTAATGCTAGTTAAAGCTTGCTGTTAGCTAGCCAGCTGACGTTAGATGGCTGGCTAGCTACACTAGCTAACATTGCCTGTATGAACTGCGTGTAGTGATGTTATCTCAGAATGCCATTTCGCATCTATTGTATAATAATGCAAAAATATTTGTATCTGGAATTTGTCTTTCAGCATTAATCAGTAGAACACGCCTGACTCTAATCCACAAGTCATACAGTCATCAAAAAGAGAGCTGGCCCAAGCAAGCAAAGGCAGCAGAGGCAAAAAGCACCATTTCTTCACCAACTGCAGAGTGGGGAAAACATGTGTGGACCTGAATTGCGATAACTGCAGTGGCCAAAACCAAGAACAATCATCACATGCCCTGCACCAAAGTCAAGGGCAGGACAGAAACAGGCTCTCCGACTATAGATTCCCTTGTTCATGCGTGGTTTGGACGGACCAGTCATCAGCACTATCTGCAGTGCCTCTATTCACATGACTCTCTCCTAACACACACGCCATATGTTGCTGCTACTATTTTTTTATCCTGCTGCTCAGCCACTTTACCCCTGATTGTATGCATATACAGTGGGGCAAAAAAGTATTTAGTCAGCCACCAATTGTGCAAGTTCTCTCACTTAAAAAGATGAGAGAGGCCTGTCATTTTCATCATAGGTACACTTCAACTATGACAGACAAAATGAGGAAGAAAAATCCAGAAAATCACATTGTAGGATTTTTAATGAATTTATTTGCAAATTATGGTGGAAAATAAGTATTTGGTCACATACAAACAAGCAAGATTTCTGGCTCTCACAGACCTGTAACTTCTTCTTTAAGAGGCTCCTCTGTCCTCCACTCGTTACCTGTATTAATGGCACCTGTTTGAACTTGTTATCAGTATAAAAGACACCTGTCCACAACCTCAAACAGTCACACTCCAAACTCCACTATGGCCAAGACCAAAGAGCTGTCAAAGGACACCAGAAACAAAATTGTAGACCTGCACCAGGTTGGGAAGACTGAATCTGCAATAGGTAAGCAGCTTGGTTTGAAGAAATCAACTGTGGGAGCAATTATTAGGAAATGGAAGACATACAAGACCACTGATAATCTTCCTCGATCTGGGGCTCCACGCAAGATCTCACCCCGTGGGGTCAAAAAGATCACAAGAACGGTGAGCAATAAATCCCAGAACCACACGGGGGGACCTAGTGAATGACCTGCAGAGAGCTGGGACCAAAGTAACAAAGCCTACCATCAGTAACACACTACGCCGCCAGGGACTCAAATCCTGCAGTGCCAGACGTGTCGCCCTGCTTAAGCCAGTACATGTTCAGGCCCGTCTAGAGAGCATTTGGATGATCCAGATGAGGATTGGGAGAATGTCATATGGTCAGATGAAACCAAAATATAACTTTTTGGTAAAAACTCAACTCGTTGTGTTTGGAGGACAAAGAATGCTGAGTTGCATCCAAAGAACACCATACCTACTGTGAAGCATGGGGGTGGAAACATCATGCTTTGGGGCTGTTTTTCTGCAAAGGGACCAGGACGACTGATCCGTGTAAAGGAAAGAATGAATGGGGCCATGTATCGTGAGATTTTGAGTGAAAACCTCCTTCCATCAGCAAGGGCATTGAAGATGAAACGTGGCTGGGTCTTTCAGCATGACAATGATCCCAAACACACCGCCCGAACAACGAAGGAGTGGCTTCGTAAGAGGCATTTCAAGGTCCTGGAGTGGCCTAGCCAGTCTCCAGATCTCAACCCCATAGAAAATCTTTGGAGGGAGTTGAAAGTCCGTGTTGCCCAGCGACAGCCCCAAAACATCACTGCTCTAGAGGAGATCTGCATGGAGGAATGGGCCAAAATACCAGCAACAGTGTGTGAAAACCTTGTGAAGACTTACAGAAAACGTTTGACCTCTGTCATTGCCAAAAGGGTATATAACAAAGTATTGAGAAACTTTTGTTATTGACCAAATACTTATTTTCCACCATAATTTGCAAATAAATAAATTAAAAATCCTACAATGTGATTTTCTGGATTTCTTTTTCTCATTTCGTCTGTCATAGTTGAAGTGTACCTATGATGAAAATTACAGGCCTCTCTCATCTTTTTAAGTTGGAGAACTTGCACAATTGGTGGCTGACTAAATACTTTTTTGCCCCACTGTAACTACCTCGTCTATCACTGGTATCGTTATTGATATTGTTCTTGTGCATACAGTACATGTTTTTTATATTGACACTACCTATTGCTACTATGCAAGTAACCATTTGGCTGTACTTTTTACACCTTCTGTAGAGACCATCCACTTAGCATGACTTAGCAAAATATTGATATATAAAATGAACATTGATATGTGTGGTTGAAACATGATTTTGTGACATACCACAACAATATCATGTGACCGTATCAAGTGTCCACCACTTAAATATATGGTGCATGCATCTGTTTATGTACTGTACATGTGCACCTCAATCAGGTTTCAACTCAGGTTGCATGGCCTTAACTTATGTATGGAATTCTATGTGATAAGTGCATGTGTAAAAGTATATAAAGTATGCTAATGTACTGGTGTGAAGACATTGGGGCAGTGGTGTAAAAAATACTTTAAAGTACTACTTAAGTAATTTTTTGTGGCGTCTGTACATTACTTTACAATTTATATTTTTGGCAACTTTTACTTCACTACATTCGTAAAGAAAATAATGTACTTTTTACTCCATACATTTTCCTTGACACCCAAAGGTACTTTTTGACAAGAAAATTGTCCAATTCAAGCACTTATCAAGAGAACATCCCTGGTCATCCCTACTGCCTCTGATCTGGAGGACTCACTAAACACAAATGCTTTGTTTGTAAATGCTGTTGGACTGTGCCCCTGGCTATCCATCAATAAAGAATTATAAAATTGTGCCGTCTGGTTTACTTAACATAAGGAAGTTGAAATGGTTTATATTTTTACTTTTACTTTTGATATTTAAGTGCTTTAAGTGCTATCTGTCAATAAATTATTATATATATATTTTTTTATACAATTTTGCTGTCTGGTTTATATAAGGAATGTGAAAATATTTATACTTGTACTCAAGTATGACAATTTAGTACTTTTTCCACCACTGGATATGGCTGGGGGTTATAGCATTTCTTTCACATGACCCATAAATTTAGACAAGTGTATCTGGGTAAGCATCATCTAATATTTATAAAATATTTTTATCTGGACGCTTTCTGTTTAGCTGGAATTTTTCCTTATTGTAGGCTACTACCACTTTTAGTCTTTAGCATATCACCTCATGTGAATCCTTAAAGAGATGGGTGGTGCTGGCTTATATAAGAGGGTGTGAACAATGCTGAATGGGTGTAGACAAATGGGAAGCTCTCTAGTAGGTACCAAAACATTAAAAGGCATTTTTCTCAAAAGTGAGTTTACAAGTGTATCAACTTTCAAAGTATAATTACTTTCCCATTGTTCCACAAATGCTGTGTATTATATACCATTTTGTAGCTGATCTTCAAAACGTTCTACAGCTGCACCATCGAGAGCATCCTGACCGGTTGCATCACCGTCTGGTATGGCAACTGCTCGGCATCTGACTGCAAGGAGCTATGGCACAGTACATCCGTCTCAATTGGGTTGAGGCTGGGTCATCTGATGCAGCACTCCATCACTCTCTTTGTCAAATAGCCCTTAAACAGCCTGGAGGTGTGTTGGGTCATTGTCATGTTGAAAAACAAATGATGGTCCCACTAAGTGCAAACCAGATGGGATGGTGTCACGTCCACTCCCGCTCCCCCTCTCTGGCACTCATTGTCGCCAGTTTACTTATTATTACGCATACCTGCCACCATCGTTATGCGCACCTGTGCCTCATGAGACTCACCTGGACCCCATCACTTCTATGATTACCTCACCTATATCTGTCACTCCCTTTGGTTCATTCCCCATGCAGTATTAGTTATTTTTCTCATGTCCAGACGCTACTCTTGTTTTGTATTGGTCCATGTTTTTTGTATTATTAAATTCACCCCCTGTACTTGCTTCCTGATTCCAAGCGTCTACATTTGGACTAATCAGACCAGACAGATTTCCACTGGTCTAATGTCCATTGCTCATTTTTCTTGGCCCAAACAAGTCTCTTCTTCTTATTGGTGTCCTTTAGTAGTGGTTTCTTTCCAGCAATTTGACCATGAAGGCCTGATTCACGCAGTCTCCTCTGAACAGTTGATGTTGTGTCTGTTACTTGAACGCTGAATCATTTATTTGGGCTGCAATTTCTGAGGCTGGTAACTCTAATGAACTTATCCTCTGCAGCAAAAGTAACTCTAGGTCTTCCATTCCTGTAGCGGTCCTCATGAGAGCCAGTTTCATCATAGCACTTGATGTTTTTTGCGACTTCACTTGAAATTTTCCGGATTGACTGACCTTCATGTCCTAAAGTAATGATGGACTGTCGTTTGTCTTTGCTTATTTGAGCTGTTCTTGCCATAATATGGACTTGGTATTTTACCAAACAGGGCTATCTTCTGTATACCCCCACCTTGAACACAACTGATTGGCTCAAACGCGTTAAGATATTCCACAAATTAACTTTTAACAAGGCACACCTCTTAATTGAAATGCATTCCAGGTGACTACCTCATGAAGCTGGTTGAGAGAATGTGCAAAGCTGTCATCAAGGCAAAGGGTGGATAGAATATAAAATCAAAAATATATTTTGGTTTGTTTAACACTTTTTTGTTTACTACATGATTCCCAATGGGTTATTTCGTAGTTTTGATGTCTTCACTATTATTCTACAATGTAGAAAATAGTAAAAAATTTGAAAAACCCTTGAATGAGTAGGTGTGTCCAAACGTTTGACTGGTACTGTATATACTAGGCAGTGTCAGAGGAAGGCCCAATTTTTTCGAAGACTCCAGTCACCCAAGTCATAGATTGTTCTCTCTGCTACCGCACAACCATTTTCTAAATTCATATTCTTTTCACTTTCTGCCTTCTGCCAGTCACCTTGAGTGGAATATATAGCATACCAAGGCAACTCATGCCAAGTTGACTAATCAAAATATGTTTGCTTCCATTATCGTTTGTGTGTTTGTGTTCACTCCTGCTATCTATCTGACAGATTTTTGATAAAGCCGTTTTTTTTTTACATATCAACTGGCTCTCACAAGACAAAGGGCCTACAGAGAATCACATACACACACACACACACACCTAAATTACGTTGCCACCTCACGCTTGCCCTCAGTCACTAACAACCCCACCATTTCTCCATGGCCAAGAAATGTGTCCTTTGATTGCAATCTGTCATTTTATCACCATTTAAATGTCTCTGCTGTTTGTCTGTCTTCCTGCTCTAAATGGAAACCATTTAATTGAGTGCTAAAGTAATCATTCTTTCTAGTGGGGTAGATGTGCTTAAAGTTAGAGAATGACCAATATGGATAATTTTAAGAGAGATACCGATTATTATTTTTTAATTTGGGGGGGTCAAGGAGGCAGATGACCGATATTTTAGGCCAATATTCAATATCATAAAATTTGAACATTTTATAAAATTTCCTAGAGAAATTTTAAATTTCCATCAATTTTAAAATAGATCTGACTTTTTTTTACCAATCTAACTATATAACATAATGTTAATGTTATTTGAATGGTAAGTCTCTTGACTCACAATACAGGTGAATGCATATTTAGTAGGAGTGTGTGCATGCATTGAGGTATTTAGCTTGTTTTGGCTGTTCAGTGGCTGAATTACAGAAGCATCACTCCAGCATGTCATGCCTCTATGGAAGGATATCATATAGGCATCACTGTTGGATTGAGAATATAAAATAACATCTATTCAATGAGAATAGGTCCAACATAATGTCATAATTTGTGATCACGGATGCTTATGAAACTTGTATTTTAAGGACTTTTTGTGATCTGGAAATTATCATTTTCTTCAGCTGTCAGGACGCATCGTTAAACAATATCGCTGCCAGGACGAAATTCGAAACAACTCAGTTACCTTGTTCAGCCATCTGTCAAGAAATGGGTGTGTTTTAACTTGATCCTACTGCTACGATTGGATAGAGCGAGGCTGTAACTCCGCTCCCTTTCACATCTCCTCACATCTCTCTCCCTCGCTCATATCACTTGGTGCTGTTTACTGCTACTATGAGAAATGGCTCAATGGCGATGACATTTGCTAACAAGTCATAAATGTGCATAATATCTAACGAGGAGACAGAGTGTAGGAAAAAATATTAAACGACAATGCACGTTCTGTCTGAATGACTCAAATCTACTCATAATTTGAGATATGAGAACACGCGCTGATCTACAGCTTTCTTGGTCCATAAACATGCAGGAAGATTCTTAGGTAGCTTAACCTATTGCCAAACTTTATTTAGGCATTTTAAAACGCTTCCTCCTTTCCCTATTATGACAATCATCTAATCCGACTATCAACTGTCAATTTATGGATTTGATTGTGGCCGGTCAGATCCGCACACCAGTAAATAACAAATGTTACACCGCAGGTCAGATGGCTCGTTGCCAAATATTGTGCATGTTCAAAATGATAACACGCTAAAGTTAGCTAGCTACATTGGCTATTAGCTCCTAGCTGATGTCTCTTGCGCCATGTTTATCTAGCCAGCTAGCTAGCATAGTTGCTAATATACAGGAACTAGCTAGCTAACATCACAGATGAAAGGGTTATTGTAATCATTGCTAAAAGGTCACATAACCATCTGCTTACCTAGCTTGTTTATTGCATGCATGTCTGGGCACGTCCACACCACACAAGACTTAGTAGTGAATTAACTAAACAAATATTTGCAACAGGAGTTTGATTTTGGTCACTGTCAATTAATCAATTTCTCAATACTGAACATTTCTGTTCTAGATAGAGCTAGCTTGCTGCTGCTGATTTTCCCAGCTTGACATTCTTCTGCATTGTGCAGTGCTCGTGGCTCAGGTGGTGATTGGAGGCTGGCATAGCAGCAGCTTTGCTCTCGGCAAAGCCGATAAAGAAGGGTCGATAGACTAGAAAAGGCCAATATCGGCCCGATATATCGGCACAGACGATTATCGGTCATTCTCTACTTAAAGGGCCTGCAGAATGGTTCGTAATTGTTGACAAGGCTGTGTGCATATACCTCACATTTGTTTAATAAGTAGAGCACTCTAACATACTCTCACAAAGATCAAAATAGAGACAGTGGTGGGGTGGGTGGTAGCAGAAATAAGAATCCGTGTGTCGTGGAAGTTTGTCAATTGGAGAGGGCATTGTGTGAGGCTGGCCCTTCCTCTTCTTGTCCCAGTGACACCACAGTGTCAACTATCCTGTTATCTATCTTTGGGCAAGTGTCACCCAAGTGTGTCACCAAGTCACCCCAGAAACACACACGCACGCACACACACAAGCACATGCACACACACACACACACACACACACACACACACACACACACACACACACACACACATACATACATACATACATACACAGCGTTGGATACACACACAGCTTTGAGGATGGGACCCATCATCTCTATCTCCCACCAGTCCTGTGACCAAACAAATAAAAAGTAACCACATCATATTATAGAAATCTAGTGCCCGAAGGCACAACCATTGGTTGATACATGCAACGTCTGAGAAAAGGAACGCAACCAAACTTTTCAGTGAACATTTGTGACATGTTCACAGATGTCTTACTATGACATCATCATGGGATCCATGCAAGACATCACATATCTCTTGTTATGACATCTTCACCCTCTGCCCCCAGCTGTGCTCTGGACACCATATGTGAATTGATTGCCCCCCATCTATCTTCAGAGTTCGTGCTGCTAGGTGACCTAAACTGGGACATGCTTAACACCCCCCGGCAGTCCTACAATCTAAGCTAGATGCCCTCAACCTCACACAAATCATCAATGAACCTACTAGGTACAACCCCAAAGCCATAAACACGGGCACCCTCATAGATGTCATCCTAACTAACTTGCCCTCCAAATACACCTCTGCTGTTTTCAACCAAGATCTCAGCGATCACTGCCTCATTGCCTGCATCCGTAATGGTAGTGCGGTCTAACGACCTCCCCTCATTACTGTTAAACGTTCCCTAAAACACTTCAGCGAGCAGGCCTTTATAATTGACCTGGCCCGGGTATCCTGGAAGGATATTGACCTCATCCCGTCAGTAGAGGATGCCTGGTTATTCTTTAAAAGGGCCTTCCTCACCATCTTAACCTGTTACAGCTAGGGTCCCATTTTCCGAATTTTCGCCTGTCTGACGTGTCCAAAGTTAAATGCCCGCCACTCAAGGCCAGAAACTAGGATATTCACATAATTTCTTTTGCCCTCCACTCACTTTGAAGGCCTGGTAATAGAAGTCAATGGGGAATATGACATAGGTTGCAGTACCTATGGCTTCCACTGGATGTCAACAGTCTCTGGAAAGTGTCTGGAGGAAATAGCCCTGAGGAGATCCTTATAGAAGAAGAAAGACTACAGGAAGGGAAAAATGTAAACAACCGTGCACGTTCACGAGAACGTGAGCGCGCCCAGCTTTCTTTTCCTTTTATAACGTTTCAGTTACCATCCTTGTAAAATATGATCGCTGTTATTCATAAAAGAATACATAAGGATGCATTATTAATGATAGTTGATTTGTTTGTAAAAAGATGAGAGGTATAACTTGAACGTGTTTTCTTCACTGTACAACGGGGGAGTAGACTGACAATGCTTGGTGGAGTAGCTGAACATAACGTGCCAACCAAACAGAGATTTATGGATATAATGAATTACTTTTTCTAACAAAAGAACCATGGATTCTCTTGTTTGGACACTTGGGAAGCCCTCAGCAGAAGTTATTTGAAAGGTAAGTGATTTATATTAGCTGTGATATGGACATTTTGAGAACCGAGCTGGATATGAATTTATGCTAATGTAGAAAATATGTGAGGTACTAGCCTCAAACAATCAAATGTGGTGCTTTCGCCGTAAAGCCTTTCTGAAATCTGACAACGCAGTGATATTGCCAAGAAGCAGAGCTTTTGATGGCTATGCAACACTTGTATATCGAAGAATGTTAATAATTACAAATTTTTATTTTGAATTTGCCGCGTTATGTTTGCTCTGAAAACGATCCCGCTAGCGGGATCCGTGCGCAGAGAGGTTAAATAAGCATGCCCCATTCAATAAATTTAGAACCAGGAACAGATATAGCCCTTGGTTCTTTCCAGACCTGACTGCCCTTGACCAGCACAAAAACATCCTGTGGCGTTCTGCATTAGAATCGAACAGCCCCCGTGATATGCAACTTTTCAGGGAAGTCAGGAACCAATATACACAGGCAGTTAGGAAAGCCAAGGCTAGCTTTTTCAAGCAGAAATTTGCTTCCTGTAACACAAACTCAAAAAAGTTCTGGGACACTGTAAAGTCCATGGAGAATAAGAGCACCTCCTCCCAGCTGCCCACTAAACTGAGGCTAGGAAACACTGTCACCACCGATAAATCCACAATAATTGAGAATTTCAATAAGCATTTTTCTACGGCTGGCCATGCTTTCCACCTGACTACCCCTACCCCGGTCAACAGCCCTGCACCCCCTCAGCAACTCGCCCAAGCCTCCCACATTTCTCCTTCTCCCAAATCCAGTTAGCTGATGTTCTGAAAGAGCTGCAAAATCTGGACCCCTACAAATCAGCCAGGCTAGACAATCTGGACCCTTTCTTTCTAAAAGTATCTGCCAAGATTGTTGCAACCCCTATTACTAGCCTGTTCAACCTCTCTTTCGTGTCATCTGAGATTCCCAAAGACTGGAAAGCAGCTGTGGTCATCCCCCTCTTCAAAGGGGGAGACACTCTTGACCCAAACTGCTACAGACCTATATCTATCCTACCCTGCCTTTCTAAGGTCTTTGAAAGCCAAGTTAACAAACAGATTACCTACCATTTAGAATCCCACCGTACCTTCTCCGCTATGCAATCTGGTTTCAGAGCTGGTCATGGGTGCACCTCAGCCACGCTCAAGCCACGCCTCAGCCACGCTCGATAAGAGACATTACTGTGCAGCTGTATTCATTGATCTGGCCAAGGCTTTCGACTCTGTCAATCACCACATCCTTATCGGCAGACTCGACAGCCTTGGTTTCTCAAATGATTGCCTCGCATGGTTCAACAACTACTTCTCCGATAGAGTTCAGTGTGTCAAATCGGAGGGCCTGTTGTCCGGGCCTCTGGCAGTCTCTATGGGGGTGCCACAGGGTTCAATTCTTGGGTCGACTCTCTTCTCTGTATACATCAATGATGTCGCTCTTGCTGCTGGTGAGTCTCTGATCCACCTCTACGCAGACGACACCATTCTTCTGGCCCTTCTTTGGACACTGTGTTAACTACTTACGGAGTGGTGGGGCGCTAGTGGGGCGCCACTCCCGACACTACCCCGTGAAATGTGAGGCGCCAAATTCAAAATCCAAAAGTTGAATTATTAAACATTCATCAATATACAAGTGTTGCATAGTCATCAAAAGCTCTGATTCTTGGCAATATCACAGTGTTGTCAGATTTCAAAAAGGCTTTATGGCGAAAGCACAACATTTGATTGTTTGAGGGTAGCACCTCTAATATACATTAGCATAAATCCATAACCCAACACGGGTCTCACAAAACGCATAAAATCGCTAATATAAAATCGCTTATCTTTGATGAACTTCGGCTGAGGGCTTCCCAAGTGTCCAACGAAGACAATCCATGCTTCTTTTGTTAGAAAAAGTCATTTATTATATCCATAAATCTCCGTTTGGTTGGCGCGTTATGATCATAAAATCCACCGTTGAGTCGCCCATTGAACCGTGAAGAGAACACGTTCAAATTATACCTATACACTTTGTACAAACAAATCAAACAGAATTTTTAATGTATCCTTAGGTATCCTTTTGGGTATATTTGCTATAATATTTCAACCAGACGATAACGTGAACGATAGGAAAGGAAAAATAAAGTTGTGCGCGTTCACAATCTCGCGCGTGTCAAATCTTGTTTACAAAAGTGGTCGCCTGACAATTTCCTGTTCCTATCTCTTCTGGTCACTCCTAGAATTCCCAGACTTTGTATATAGACTGTTGACATCTAGTGGAAGCCATAGGTACTGCAGTCTCAGTCCTACATAAAGTTGTATGCAATAGGCACAATGGAGAAGATGCTCATTTACAAAAAAAACGGCAAATCCGGATGGATTTTCCTCTGGTTTTCGCCTGCTATATCAATTCTGTTATACTCACATACATTATTTTAACACTCTTAGAAACTTCAGAGTATCCTATTTTCTGGGCCTGAGTGGCATACATTTTACTTTGGGCACCCTCCAACTCTCCTTCCGTGGCCTCCAACTGCTCTTAAACGCAAGTAAAACTAAACGCATGCTCTTCAACCGATCGTTGCCCGCACCTGCCCGCCCGTCCAGCATCACTACTCTGGACGGTTCTGTGGACTTGTGGACAACTACAAATACCTAGGTGTCTGGTTAGACTGTAAACTCTCCTTCGAGACTCACATCAAACATCTCCAATCCAAAATTAAATCTAGAATTGGCTTCCTATTTCGCAACAAAGCATCCTTCACTCATTCTGCCAAACATACCCTCGTAAAACTGACCATCCTACCGATCCTCAACTTTGGTGATGTCATTTACAAATCGGCCTCCAATACTCTACTCAACAAATTGGATGCAGTCTATCACAGTGCCATCCGTTTTGTCACCAAAGCCCCATATACCACCCACCACTGCGACCTGTACGCTCTCGTTGGCTGGCCCTCGCTTTACACTCATCGCCATACCCACTGGCTCCAGGTCATCTACAAGTCCCTGCTAGGTAAAGCCCCCGCCTTATCTCAGCTCGCTGGTCACCATAGCAGCACCCACCTGTTAGCACGCGCTCCAGCAGGTATATCTCACTGGTCACCCCCAAAGCCAATTCCTCCTTTGGCCGACTCTCCTTCCAGTTCTCTGCTGCCATTGACTGGTGCGAACTACAAAAATCTCTGAAACTGGAGACACTTATCTCCCTCACCAGCTCTAAGCACCAGCTGTCAGAGCAGCTCACAGACCCCTGCACCTGTATATAGCCCATCTGTAAATAGCCCAACCAACTACCTCATCCCCTACCGTATTTATTTATTTATTTTGCTCCTTTGCACCCCAGTTTTTCTACATTGCACATTCATCTACTGCACATCTACCATTCCAGTGTTTAAATGCTATATTGTAATTACTTTGCCACCATGTCCTATTTATTGCCTTACCTTCCTTATCTTACCTCATTTGAACTCCATATGAAGCTCTGTGTTGTTGTATGTGTCGAACTGCTTTCTGACTACAATGCTTGTATCGGTGTCAACCCCAATACATGTTGATGTCATTATTAGTTAACTTAGTTAACTAGCTTGCATTATTTATTTATATTTTGATGTGTGTATTTTCTGTCATTTATGTCATTCAAGCCTCATCTGTAAAATAGACCTTGGTCTCAGTATGACTCCCTGATAAAATAAAGGTTAAATAAAAATGGTCACCAATCAACTGCATTACAGTTAAAAAGACTTGGACTACCACCACAGATTTCTCTATGCTAGCTATGCTACCAGCTTACTGTATATACGAGCGGGAGTTAGCATTTAGCAGTCACTTCTTCTAAACCTGAAAAGGGACAACTTCTAAATATTATGCAGCCAAATAAATCAAAATCAGACACTTGTAACCACATCGTGGGCCTGTTTACAATACATAAATCATGACGTATTTCCAATTTGTTCGATCAGATTTGTTGAATGTGCGCCAAGCCGACATCCTTCTATGCATTTTTTACATTTGAATAATTTAGCATACACTCCAGAGCGACTTACAGTAGCAAATGCATACATTTTCATTCTGGTCACCGGTGGGAGTCAAACCCACAACCTTGGCGTTGCAGGTGCCATGGTCTACCAACTGAGCCACACAGGAAAACGTTAATGCAGGGAACACAAATTATTAGAATCATTAGAGGAGTAGAGAACGCACTCTCAACTCTAATGTAAGGATGTTCTCTCATGTTGGATTTGTAATTAAAGGATTCTAACTGCTGTTAGATTCCAGGCTCAGGGTACCAGGTTAGAGTAGAGCAGGGCTGTAGTGCAGCCGGAGTGCGGAGGAGCGGTGCTCCCTCACTTTTTCAGTTTGAGAATACACAGAGATGGAAAAACTACAGAATTGCTGGAATTAAAATTAAGTCTAATAAATTCCAACCAGATTATATTTAATTACCACAAAAATTCTATGAAAAATGATAGAATGACAACCAAATAAATGTGTATAGTACCCTAAAGGGAGCTAAATGTTGGTTTCTTCCCTGTCTTCTCTCTTGGCAGTGGCGAGAATGATGAACTATAGGCTACGTGTGTGCACTGCAGAGGCCCGTCGGATGCTTGACCACTTTGGCCAATAAGAACGTTGAACAAAAATCCAAATTCAAATTCACTGTTGAATTCACTGTTGAAGTTCATAAAACTCCATGGACCCCCTCTTGCGCAGTGGAACCCAGAATTGTTTGTGACCATTTGGTTCCAGCGACATCGCTCTCCCGGAGGACACTCAAACCAGAGTGGCCACTGCAAAGCCCAATGAGCCTGATCCTCTCTGGAAGTTGCTGTAGCCCTGCTTGGGGTATTTAACTTTCGTTGGTTGAGACCACACCAAAATCTTGATTTTATGGCTGTTTTAAAAATGAATTTCCTGAAATTCTACATAGTAATGATTTATGTTCACTACTTGGTCAACTGATTTGATAGAATGTTTAATCTACAGTCGTGGCCAAAAGTTTTGAGAATGACACAAATATTAATTTCCACAAAGTTTGCTGCTTCAGTGTCTTTAGATATTTTTGTCAGATGCTACTATGGAATACTGAAGTATAATTACAAGCATTTCATAAGTGTCAAAGGCTTTTATTGACAATTACATGAAGTTGATGCAAAGAGTCAATATTTGCAGTGTTGACCCTTCTTTTTCAAGACCTCTAAAATCCGCCCTGGCATGCTGTCAATTAACTTCTGGGCCACATCCTGACAATGGCAGCCCATTCTTGCATAATCAACGCTTGGAGTTTGTCAGAATTTGTGGGTTTTTGTTTGTCCACCTGCCTCTTGAGGATTGACCACAAGTTCTCAACGGGATTAAGGTCTGGGGAGTTTCCTGGCCTTTGACCCAAAATATCGATGTTTTGTTCCCCGAGCCACTCAGTTATCACTTTTGCCTTATGGCAAGGTGCTCCATCATGCTGGAGAAGGAATTGTTCGGCACCAAACTGTTCCTGGATGGTTGGAAGAAGTTGCTCTCGGAGGATGTGTTGGTATCATTCTTTATTCATGGCTGTGTTCTTAGGCAAAATTGTGAGTGAGCCCACTCCCTTGGCTGAGAAGCAACCCCACACATGAATGGTCTCAGGATGCTTTACTGTTGGCATGACACAGGACTGATGGTAGCGTTCACCTTGTCTTCTCCGGACAAGCAATTTTCCGGATGCCCCAAACAATAGGAAAGGGGATTCATCAGAGAAAATGACTTTACCCCAGTCCTCAGCAGTCCAATCCCTGTACCTTTTGCAGAATATCAGTCTGTCCCTGATGATTTCCTGGAGAGAAGTGTCTTCTTTGCTACCCTTCTTGATACCAGGCCATCCTCCAAAAGTCTTTGCCTCACTGTGCGTGCAGATGCACTCACACCTGCCTGCTGCCATTCCTGAGCAAGCTTTGTACTGGTGGTGCCCCGATCCCACAGCTGAATCAACTTTAGGAGACGGTCCTGGCGCTTGCTGGACTTTCTTGGGCGCCCTGAAGCCTTCTTCACAACAATTGAACCGCTCTCCTTGAAGTTCTTGATGATCCGATAAATGGTTGATTTAGGTGAAATCTTACTGGCAGCAATATCCTTGCCTGTGAAGCCCTTTTTGAGCAAAGCAATGATGACGGCACGTGTTTCCTTGCAGGTAACCATGTTTGACAGAGTGAGAACAATGATTCCAAGCACCACCCTTCTTTCTGAATCTTCCAGTCTGTTATTCGAACTCAATCAGCATGACAGAGTGATCTCCAGCCTTGTCCTCGTCAACACTCACACCTGTGTTAATGAGAGAATCACTGACATGATGTCAGCTGGTCCTTTTGTGGCAGGGCTGAAATGCAGTGGAAATGTTTTTGGGGGGATTCAGTTCATTTGCATGGCAAAGGACTTTGCAATTAATTGCAATTCATCTGATCACTCTTCATGACATTCTGGAGTATATGCAAATTGCCATCATACAAACTGAGGTAGCAGACTTTGTGAAAATTTATATTTGTGTCATTCTCAGAACTTTTGGCCACGACGGTATGCAAATATATTCAATTAATTGATAGTTCGCCTCTCTTTTATTTTATTCTGTAAAAGGGTGTATTGTAGCCATGTGTTAAAGCTAATCAAATCAAACTATGATACAGCGTGTATTCGAATACTAACTTCCGTTTGGATATTTAAATTTTCGAATGACTGTGCACATCCTTAGAATGGACATCTGTTAACAGATTGCTTTGTGGTGTTTAAATGGATAGGCTGTGAGCATAGGGCCGGCAGAACAGAGAGCGTTTAACAGGATGTGACAGGTGGGGAAAGAGATTACGTTGGAGCGTTTGGCTGTGAGTTAAAATGGGCCGGCAGCTGTACTACAGAGAACTACATGCACTCAGGCACGCACGCACATGCACACACACAGCACACTCTTCTTTCATAAAACACAGTGTTTATTTGAAACCACAGTTGTGTGTGTGTGTGTGTGTGTGTGTTTTTGGGGTAACCAGTGAGTTTTCAGAATATTCCGGGGAGTGATGAGGTGTCCTGGTCAGGTCGGGACGTGGTCAAGAAAAACTTGTGACCCCAATTTTCATTGTTGCTTTTTACCTTAGTTGTTATACTTCCCACCACATGTACTGGAATTAGGCATCTCCCTTTTTCTTCGTCTGTTTTCCAATTTGAGTTTGTTTTCTCCTGTAGTTTTTCTTTTCTTTTTTTTCTCTGTGGATGAAAACAAATTCAACATTCCACTGCTTGGAGAACAGACTGTGTGGCTTTGAATGCCCCCTCTCTTTCCGACCACAACATACGATTACATGCATGCACACATGCACTCACGCAAACACAGACACACGCAAACACACATTCACACACAAGATTGCTCACATGCTCACACACACACAATTGCTCACACACATGTGCATGCACACGCGCACACGCATGCGCTAACACACATTCACACACATAGGATTGCTCACGTGCTCAGACATAAGCCGAGGTCTACCCACACAGTGCTAGTTACAGTGGAGTGTGTGTGTGACTGGAGTGCTAACTGGTCTACTCTGGATTTGATCCAGTACTGACCCAACAATCACAAACTGGCCCCTCTCTCTCTCTCTCTCTCTCTCTCTCCTCCCCCACCCCACCCCACCCCTCTCCACCCCAGGCATGTGTGGGCCAGTAGGATGTCTTGGTAACTGCCTTTGGACTTTGTGCTATGATCCTGCTACTGAGGACTGCTCTGTACTGGGGACACTGTAAATGTGTGTGTGTGGGTCAAATCAAATCACCTACTAACATACCCTGTTCAAAGGCACTTACATTTTTTGTCTTGTCCATTCACCCTCTGAATGACACAAATAAAATAAAATTGTATTTGTCACATACACATGGTTAGCAGATGTTAATGCGAGTGTAGCGAAATGCTTGTGCTTCTAGTTCCGACCATGCAGTAGTATCTAACAAGTAATCTAACAATTTCACAACAACTACCTTGTACACACAAGTGTAAAGGAATGAATACGAGTATGTACATATAAATATATATGGATGAGCGATGGCCGAACGGCATAGGCAAGATGCAGTAGATGGTATAGAGTACAGTATATACATATGAGATGAGTAATGTAGGATATGTAAACATTATATAAGTGGCATTGTTTTAAGTGGCTAGTGATACATTTATTACATCCAATTTTTAATTATTAAAGTGGCTAGAGATTTGAGTCAGTATGATGGCAGCAGCCACTCAGTGTTAGTGATGGCTGTTTAACAGTCTGATGGCCTTGAGATAGAAGCTGTTTTTCAGCTTCCCGGTCCCAGCTTTGATGCACCTGTACTGACCTCGCCTTCTGGATGATAGCGGGGTGAACAGGCAGTGGCTCGGGTGGTTGTTGTCCTTGATGATCTTTTTGGCCTTCCTGTGACATCGGGTGGTGTAGGTGTCCTGGAGGGCAGGTAGTTTGTCCCCGGTGATGCGTTGTGCGGACCTCACTACCCTCTGGAGAGCCTTACAGCTGTGGGCAGAGCAGTTGCTGTACCAGGTGGTGATACAGCCTGACAGGATGCTCTCGATTGTGCATCTGTAGAAGTTGGTGAATGTTTTTGGTGACAAGCCAAATTTCTTCAGCCTCCTGAGGTTGAAGAGGCACTGTTGCGCCTTCTTCACCACGCTGTCTGTGTGGGTGGACCATTTCAGTTTGTCCGTGATGTGTATGTCGAGGAACTTAAAACTTTCCACCTTCTCCACTACTGTCCTGTCGATGTGGATAGGGGGGTGCTCCCTCTGCTGTTTCCTGAAGTCCACGATCATCTCCTTTGTTTTGTTGACGTTGAGTGAGAGGTTATTTTCCTGACACCACACTCCGAGGGCCCTCACCTCCTCCCTGTAGGCCGTCTCGTTGTTGTTGGTAATCAAGCCTATCACTGTAGTGTCGTCAGCAAACTTGATGATTGAGTTGGAGGCGTGCTTGGACCCACACAGTCATGGGTGAACAGGGAGTACAGGAGAGGGCTGAGAACGCACCCTTGTGGGGCCCCAGTGTTGAGGATCAGCGGGGTGGAGATGTTGTTTCCTACCCTCACCACCTGGGGGCGGCCCGTCAGGAAGTCCAGGACCCAGCTGCACAGGGCAGGGTTGAGACCTAGGGTCTCGAGCTTGATGTCGAGTTTGGAGGGTACTATGGTGTTAAATGCTGAGCTGTAGTCGATGAATAGCATTCTTACATAGGTATTCCTCTTAACTAGATGGGTTAGGGCAGTGTGCAGTGTGATTGCAATTGCGTCGTCTGTGGACCTATTGGGACGGTAAGCAAATTGGAGTGGGTCTAGGGTGTCAGGTAGGATGGAGGTGATATGATTCTTGACTAGTCTCTCAAAGCACTTCATGATAACGGAAGTGAGTGCTACGGGGTGATAGTCATTTAGCTCAGTTACCTTAGCTTTCTTGGGAACAGGAACAATTGGTGCCCTCTTGAAGCATGTGGGAACAGCAGATTGGGATAAGGATTGATTGAATATGTCCGTAAACACACCAGCCAGCTGGTCTGCGCATGCTCTAAGGACGCGGCTAGGGATGCCATCTGGGCCGGCAGCCTTGCGAGGGTTAACACATTTAAATGTTTTACTCACGTTGGCTGCGGTGAAGGAGAGCCCACAGGTTTTGGTAGCGGGCCGTGTCGAAGGCACTCTATTGTCCTCAAAGCGAGCAAAGAAGCTGTTTAGTTTGTCTGGGAGCAAGACATCGTGGTCTGTGACGGGGCTGGTTTTCTTTTTGTATTCCGTGATTGACTGTAGACCCTGCCACATACCTCACATACCACATACCTCTGAGCCGTTGAATTGCGACTTTACTTTGTTTCTATACTGACACTTAGCTTGTTTGATTGCCTTGCGGAGGGAAAAGCTACACTGTTTGTATTCAGTCATGTTTCCAGTCGCCTTACCCTGATTAAAAGCAGTGGTTCGTGCTTTCAGTTTTGCGCAAATGTTGCCATCAATTCACTGTTTCTGGTTGGGGAAGGTTTTAATAGTCGCTGTGGAAACAACCTCGATGCACTTGCTGATGAACTCGCTCACCGAATCAGCGTATTCATCAATGTTATTGTCCGACGCTATGCGGAACATATCCCAGTCCATGTGATTGAAGCAATCTTGAAGCATGGAATCAGATTGGTCGGACCAGCGTTGAACAGATCTGAGCACAGGCGTTTCCTTTTTTAGTTTCTGTCTATAGGCTGCGAGCAAAAAAATGGAGTCGTGGTCAGATTTGACGAAAGGGGGGCGGGGAATGGCTTTGTGTGCGTTGCGGAAGTTAGAATAACAATGATCCAGGATTTTCCCAGCCCGGGTCGCACATTCAATATGCTGATCAAATTTAGGGAGCCTTGTTTTCAGATTAGCCTTGTTAAAATCCCCAGCTACAATAAATGCAGCCTCAGGATATGTGGTTTCCAATGAGTCCAATGAAGTTCTTTCAGGGCCGTCGATGTGTCAGCTTGAGGGGGGGATATACGCGACTGTGATTGTAATCTAAGAGAATTCTCTTGGTAGATAATGCGGTCAGCATTTGATTGTAAGGAATTCTAGGTCAGGTGAACAAAAGGACTTCCTGTTCCTGTATGTTGTTATGATCACACCACGTCTCGTTAATCATAAGGCATACACCCCCGCCCTTCTTCTTACCAGAGAGATGTTTGTTTCTGTCGGCGCGATGCGTGAAGAAACCAGGTATCTGTACCGACTCTGATGACGTATCCCGAGTGAGCCATGTTTCCGTGAAGCAAAGAACGTTGCAATCTCTGATGTCTCTCTGGAAGCCAACCCTTGCTCGGATTTCGTCTACCTTGTTGTCAAGAGACGGGACATTGGCAAGTAGTATACTCGGGAGCGGTGCTCGATGTGCCCGTCTACGTAGCCTGACCAGAAGACCGCCCCGTCTTCCCCTTCTCCTGCGGTGGCGTTGTTTTGGGTCACCGGCTGGGATCCGGTCTATTGTCCTGGTTGGTGGACCAAACAGAGGATCCGCTTCGGGAAAGTTGTATTCCTAGTCGTAATGTTGGTAAGTTGACGTTGCTCTTATATCCAATAGTTCCTCCCGGCTGTATGTAATAAAACTTAAGATTTCCTGGGGTAACAATGTAAGAAATAATACATAAAAAAACGAAATACTGCATAGCTACTTAAGAACGCGAAGCGAAGTGGCCATCTCTGTCGGCGCCGGATACATGGGACATACACGGCTAAAGTGATGTCATCCTATGTGTGGGGGCACTGAAGGGCCTTCTGGTAACGATTGGCATGGAGGGTGAGGGGATGGTGGGTAGTGGGGGGGCAGGGTTGGCACTTGTTGCTTGTAGTGCTTTGAGAGCACCATTCACCCAATCCAATACTTTCTTTATTTGTGGCTAGACACTGACCAGTCCCTTTCATAGCAGATTGCTGATAATAGCCACCCTTGGCATTTGCCAATTAAGTGTTTGTGTGAATGGGACAGACAGGTTATCCATTTATCCAGTCGTCCTTTCATTTCCCTCCCTCCCTCATCACTCATTTTCCAAGGACAGCATGTGTGTGTGTGGCGCCATAACTCTTTCCCACAAATATAGGGAAGTACAGTCCAAATGGCTAAACATTCTCCCTGGAGTTGGAGTCACTTGTTGGCCCCACAGATGGCCCTGTCTTTGTATGACGTAGCCCCATAGAGACCCATGAAAGAATTTTGCTAATGGCTAATGGTACTCATTTCAATGATTACGATGGTGGTGTTGACAGTCATTCTACCCCCACTGACAGACACATTGGCATAGGGTCACAGAATGAGCATAAAGAGTTTGGCTGGGTGACGTGGGCATAACCCTCAGTCTCCTGTTTCCAGTGGTATTGTCATGCTAACAGTGTTATCCTGTAGAGATCTGTGTTCTGTCTGTCCCTGACTCACTGTCACTAACTGATGACACGGCTAAAGTGATGTCATCCTATGTGTGGGGGCACTGAAGGGCCTTCTGGTAACGATTGGCATGGAGGGTGAGGGGATGGTGGGTAGTGGGGGGGGCAGGGTTGGCACTGGTTGCTTGTAGTGCTTTGAGAGCACCATTCACCCAATCCAATACTTTCTTTATTTGTGGCTAGCCACTGACCAGTCCCTTTCATAGTAGATTGCTGATAATAGCCACCCTTGGCATTCGCCAATTAAGTGTTTGTGTGAATGGGACAGACAGGTTATCCATTTATCCAGTCATCCTTTAATTTCCCTCCCTCCCTCATCACTCATTTTCCAAGGACAGCATGTGAAGGGTCTTGGAGGGCAGAGGCTTGGGCACTGATGGCGTCACTGTGCCACCTGTAGACTGGCGGGCACGTCAACTCAGTGTGTGTTTCACACAGGAGTGTGTATCTGAGGAGAATCGGTGGCATTGTGTTCCAGGACAGTGGGTACTACCTGATGCCACTCCACCCTCTTGCCTGCACTGACAAAGGGGGTAATGACAGGGGACAGTGGGTACACTGATACTAGGTACTGGTACTGTCCCCTTATTTTGACCCCATAGTGTGGCCACTCACGCCACTGCAGTCCCTCTGTTCTGTCACTCTCTTTTTTGCTCCCTCTCTAGTTCTCTCTCTCTCTAGTTCTCTCTCTCTCTCTAGTTCTCTCTCTCTCTAGTTCTCTCTCTCTCTAGTTCTCTCCCTCTCTAGTTCTCTCTCTCTCTAGTTCTCTCTCTCTCTAGTTCTCTCCCTCTCTAGTTCTCTCTCTCTCTAGTTCTCTCTCTCTAGTTCTCTCTCTCTCTAGTTCTCTCTCTCTCTCTAGTTCTCTCTCTCTAGTTCTCTCTCTCTCTAGTTATCTCCCTCTAGTTCTCTCTCTCTCTAGTTCTCTCTCTCTCTAGTTCTCTCTCTCTCTCTCTCTCTCTCTCTCTCTCTCTCTCTCTCTCTCTCTCTCTCTCTCTCTCTCTCTCTAGTTCTCTCTCTCTCTAGTTCTCTCTCTCTCACTCTCTAGTTCTCTCTCTCTCTAGTTCTCTCTCTCTCTAGTTCTCTCTCTCACTCTCTAGTTCTCTCTGTCTAGTTCTCTCTCGTTCTCATTCTCTCTCTCATTCTCTCTCTCTCTCTAGTTCTCTCTCTCTCGTTCTCTCTCTCTCTCTAGTTCTCTCTCGTTCTCTCGTTCTCTCTCGTTCTCTCTCTTTCGTTCTCATTCCCTCATATTCAGTCTGTTTGCAGCAGAAATTGTGCAGGGTTTTATAGCAGCAGGTGGGTGTATGTTGGTCTCTTGCTTTAGCACTGACAAAGGGGGTAATGACAGGGGACAGTGGGTACACTGATACTAGGTACTGGTACTGTCCCCTTATTTTGGCCCCATAGTGTGGCCACTCACGCCACTGCAGTCCCTCTGTTCTGTCACTCTCTTTTTTGCTCCCTCTCTAGTTCTCTCTCTCTCTAGTTCTCTCTCTCTCTCTAGTTCTCTCTCTCTCTAGTTCTCTCTCTCTCTAGTTCTCTCCCTCTCTAGTTCTCTCTCTCTCTAGTTCTCTCTCTCTCTAGTTCTCTCCCTCTCTAGTTCTCTCTCTCTCTAGTTCTCTCTCTCTAGTTCTCTCTCTCTCTAGTTCTCTCTCTCTCTCTAGTTCTCTCTCTCTAGTTCTCTCTCTCTCTAGTTATCTCCCTCTAGTTCTCTCTCTCTCTAGTTCTCTCTCTCTCTCTCTCTCTCTCTCTCTCTCTCTCTCTCTCTCTCTCTCTCTCTCTCTCTCTCTCTCTCTAGTTCTCTCTCTCTCTAGTTCTCTCTCTCTCACTCTCTAGTTCTCTCTCTCTCTAGTTCTCTCTCTCTCTAGTTCTCTCTCTCACTCTCTAGTTCTCTCTGTCTAGTTCTCTCTCGTTCTCATTCTCTCTCTAGTTCTCTCTCTCTCTCTAGTTCTCTCTCGTTCTCTCTCTCTCTCTAGTTCTCTCTCGTTCTCTCGTTCTCTCTCGTTCTCTCTCTTTCGTTCTCATTCCCTCATATTCAGTCTGTTTGCAGCAGAAATTGTGCAGGGTTTTATAGCAGCAGGTGGGTGTATGTTGGTCTCTTGCTTTAGCACTGACAAAGGGGGTAATGACAGGGGACAGTGGGTACACTGATACTAGGTACTGGTACTGTCCCCTTATTTTGGCCCCATAGTGTGGCCACTCACGCCACTGCAGTCCCTCTGTTCTGTCACTCTCTTTTTTGCTCCCTCTCTAGTTCTCTCTCTCTCTAGTTCTCTCTCTCTCTAGTTCTCTCTCTCTCTAGTTCTCTCTCTCTCTAGTTCTCTCTCTCTCTAGTTCTCTCTCTCTCTAGTTCTCTCTCTCTCTCTCTCTCTAGTTCTCTCCCTCTAGTTCTCTCCCTCTCTAGTTCTCTCTCTCTCTCTCTCTCTCTCTCTCTCTCTCTCTCTAGTTCTCTCTCTCTCTCTAGTTCTCTCTCTCTAGTTCTCTCTCTCTCTAGTTATCTCCCTCTAGTTCTCTCTCTCTCTAGTTCTCTCTCTCTCTCTCTCTCTCTCTCTCTCTCTCTCTAGTTCTCTCTCTCTCTCTCTCTAGTTCTCTCTCTCTCTAGTTCTCTCTCTCTCACTCTCTAGTTCTCTCTCTCTCTAGTTCTCTCTCTCACTCTCTAGTTCTCTCTGTCTAGTTCTCTCTCGTTCTCATTCTCTCTCTCATTCTCTCTCTCTCTCTAGTTCTCTCTCTCTCGTTCTCTCTCTCTCTCTAGTTCTCTCTCGTTCTCTCTCTCACGTTCTCTCTCTTTCGTTCTCATTCCCTCATATTCAGTCTGTTTGCAGCAGAAATTGTGCAGGGTTTTATAGCAGCAGGTGGGTGTATGTTGGTCTCTTGCTTTAGTGTGTGGTGTCAAATGCACTGGCGCTGTCAGAGGCTAGATACAGTATGAGCACGTAGGAGGCATCTAAATCCCCTCTCCTCTCTCTCCTCCAACCTTTTTCTGCACCTCTGTTCTGTCTCTGTCTCTGCCAGTGTGTTTGTGAGCCAATACTAACGGACTCCCCAGGTGACATGACCAACCCAATAAACCAGAACAATCTGTCTGCAAACAATCTCCAGTTATCCATCAGGGGGGGCAGAGACAAGTGTGTGTGTGCATGTGGTTGTTGCTGAACGTTTTTTGCGTGTGTTTTTTGTTTTGGTCTGTGTGTGATCTCTGATTTCACGTTTGAATGAGTTGAAAACAGATGGTGCTGCAGCATTTTTTACTCTATTCTAGTTCAAGTCGGATCAATACGGACTATTTTAAGCCTCCTACTGGCCTCTGTCCCTCCCTCCCTCGCTCCCTCTCCCTTCCTTGCTCGCTCCTGCTGTCCCTCTATCCCTCGCTCCCTCACTCCCTCTATCCTTCCCTCACTCCCTCCCTCTCTAAACACATGCTGGCCTGCCTGTCCTCCCACTCCCTGTGCACATGGAGCCCTCCCACATCGATCTCTCTCTAATAAGTTCTCCACTGCCTCAGCACTTCTGCACCTTCTGCAAGGGTGAAATAGATGGCGGGAGGGAGAATGAAGGCAAGAGATGTAGGGAGAGAGACACGTTTTGGTGTTAGCTGTTGCTTGCTTGCTTGTCTTTGTTTGGTGCATAACACAGAGCTTATGGTTGATATTAGTTATTGGACGCACAAGTACACATGCGCTCACACACACTTTACCAAGCACATGTTTGACCTTGAAAACCACCATCTTGCTTCTTCAGTGTAGGCTTTACTCTGATGTGTGTTTTAAGTGGGGAGAGGGATTGACAAAGTGCTCTCTCTCTCTCTCTCTTTCAATTCGAAGGGCTTTATTGGCATGGGAAACATGTTTACATTGCCAAAGCAAGTGAAATAATCAATCAAAAATTAACAGTAAGCATTACACTCACAGGTTTCAATGGACTAGACACCTTTCAGGTGTCATATTATGGCTATATACAGTGTTATACTGATGTGCAAATAGTTAAAGTACAAAGGGAAAAATAAATAAACATAAATATGGGTTGTCTTTACAATTATATTTGTTCTTCATTGGTTGTTCTTTTTTTGTGGCAACAGGTCACAAATCTTGCTGCTGTGATTGCACACTGTGGTATTTCACCCAATAGATATGGGAGTTTATCAAAATTGTATTCGTTTTCTAATCTTTAAGTCTGTGTAATCTGAGGGAAATGTGGGTCTCTAGTAATATGGTCATACATTTGGCAGGAGGTTAGGAAGTGCAGCTCAGTTTCCACCTCATTTGGGCAGTGTGCACAAAGCCTGTCTTCTCTTGAGAGGCAGGTCGGCCTCTCTCAATAGCAAGGCTATGCTCACTGAGTCTGTACATATTCAAAGCTTTCCTTCATTTTGGGTCAGTCACAGTGGTCAGGTATTCTGCCACTGTGTACTTTCTGTTTAGGGCCAAATAGCAATCCAGTTTGCTCAGTTTTTGATAAATTCTTTCCAATGTGTCAAGTAATTCTCTTTTTGTTTTCTCATGATTTAGTTGGGTCTAATTGTGTTGCTGTCCTGGGGCTTTGTGGGGTTTGTTTGTATTTGTGAACAGAGCCCCAGGACCAGCTTGCTTAGGGGATGCTTCTCTAGGTTAATCTCTCTGTAGGTGATGGCTTTGTTTTGGAAGGTTTGAGAATCTCTTCCATTTAGGTGGTTGTAGAATTTAGTCTCTTTTATGGATTTTGATAATTAGCTGGTATTCTGCTTTGCATGCATTATTTGGTGTTTTACATTGTACACGGACTATATTTTTGCAGAATTCTGCATGCAGAGTCTCAATTTGATGTTTGTCCCATTTTGTGAATTCTTGGTTGGTGAGCAGACCCCAGACCTCACAACCATAAAGGGCAATGGGTTCTATAACTGATTCAAGTATTTTTTGCCAGATCCAAATTGGGATGTCGAATTTTATGCTTCTTTTGATGGCATAGAAGGCCCTTCTTGCCTTGTCTCTCAGATCGTTCACAGCTTTGTGGAAGTTACCTGTGGCGCTGATGTTTAGGCCGAGGTATGTATAGTTTTTGTGTGTACTCTAGGGCAACAGTGTCTAGATGGAGTTTGTACTTGTGGTCCTGGCGACTGGACCTTTTTTGTAACACCGTTATTTTTTGTCTTACTGAGATTCACTGTCAGGGCCCAGGTCTGACAGAATGTGCAGAAGATCTAGGTGCTGCTGTAGGCCCTCCTTGGTTGGGGACAGAAGCACCAGATCATCAGCAAACAGTAGACATTTGACTTCAGATTTTAGTCGGTGAGGCCGGGTGCTGCAGACTGTTCTAGTGCCCCCGCCAATTCGTTGATATATATGTTGAAGAGGGTGGGACTCAAGCTGCATCCATCTCACTCCACAGCCCTGTGGAAAGAAATGTGGGGTTTTGCCTATTTTAACCGCACACTTGTTGTTTGTGTACATGGATTTTATAATGTCGTATGTTTTCCCCCCAACACCACTTTCCATCAATTTGTATAGCAAACCCTCATGCCAAATTGAGTTAAAAGCTTTTTTGAAATCAACAAAGCATTAGAAGACTTTACCTTTGTTTTGGTTTGTTTGTTTGTTTGTCAATTGGAGAATGCAGGGTGAACACATGGTCTGTTGTACAGGAATTTGGTAACAAGCCAATTTGACTTTTGCTCAGTACATTGTTTTCACAAATGTACGTGTCTGCTGTTAATCATAATGCAGAGGATTTTCTCAAGGTTGCTGTTGACGCTTATCAACCTTGACGCAACTCTCGCTCTCTGTCTATGTCTGTGTGTGTGTGTGTGTGTGTGTTTGTCTCTCTGTTTCTCTCTCTATCACACTCACACATGCGCCCCACACACACTGATATGGACATTGGTCACAGTATTACATTCTTCTTGTAGAGGGCATCGACTAATATAGAGAAGACATCACTAATATCAGTGTTGCACACTTTCTCTCAGGGGAGGAGAAACAACATCCATTGTTTTGAATGTTGTAAACAATAAGCAATTCTGTTACATTTATCTGGTGGAGGTGATGTTAGAATTCTTTTTTCCTTAAGCTGGGAGATCATTATATTGGCTGGTTAGATGGTGTCTGAACACACATGCTCTCTGCTCTGCTGAATACAGCCACATTCCTTCACTGCTTCCTTCTTACTCACTTTAGAGAGAATTTCATGGAGAAAGAGCGAGATGGAGACAGTTTAGTTTATTAATTAGATCATTAAAAAAAACAAGAACACAGAAAACTTAAAGCCATACATGCACATGAGTAACATCATGGAGCATAACACAGGGACTTCTTTCCATTACGGTCCTCTTGAGACAAGATGGCTGGGCAAGATCCAACACGGTTGAACACAGTAAGGCAGCGAGATAGTAAAGTCTAAAAGCCAAGAAGAACAACATCCTTCTCATCAGTTACATCGTAGGGGACATTCATATGGGAACAGAAGATATCAAACAGTTTTACTTTATTTTTAAAGCTCTCCAGAGAAGGTAGAGGGAGAGGGGGGAGATGGAGCTGGGGAGAGGGAAGCGTAGCTGATTGTGATAGTAGGGTGATTGATTAGCACGGTCCCTGGTGTTGATGATGTTGTTGATCACCATCCCTGCTAATGACCCCACGCCTTCTTCTCTGCTACCCGTGTCCCCGCACAGTTAACATGACGAAGAGATTACGACATACGCACACAAATGGGGAGGGAGAGAGCGTTAGTTAATGAAGGAAAGCTACAGGGGTGGAGAGAAAAGGATGGAGGGAGGAATAGATCATTTGGGAGGGATGGGGTAGTGAGAGAGGGAGTAGGGAGGGAACGGTGTAGAGAGAGGGATAGAAGGAAGTAAAGGGGTAGAGAAAAAGAGAGAAAGGAAGAGTGAGTTAATAGAGTGGAGGAGGAGTTAGTAGTTCGTTTTATTGGGTTCAAAGACTGCTGTCCTGTGTGTTAAACATATAGAATATAATGTTATCTCTCCCTGTCTAGAATTACCTCACAATCAATATTGGACCTCGTAATATGTGAAACATTCACTCCCAGCCGAGGTGTATCTGTGTGTGTGTGTGTGTGTGCTGCTCCAGTCCTCTGAGGTTAAGTGAGCTCCATTGATCTCCTGCTGTCCTCATTAGACGTGTATTAATCCTCTGAGCCAGTAGAGATAGTCTCTGCAGACCACAAAACAACTCCATTACCACAGATAGGCATGGCAAATGAGTTGGAAATTAGTTTAGTCCTATTCTTTGAAGCCAGTCTCATTTATGTAATTTGTGTATATGAAATATCAAACTGTCGCTCCAACAAAACACTGGGTTAGTTAACTTTTTTGGTGACATAACCCAGGAGGGATCTTATAATGTGTTGTATTTGAGAGTGGTCAAGCGGCTGCTGGAACCAGACACCCTTTGACCAGTATCAGCCAGTATTAGTTACCAGAACCATGTAGGCTACTGTATTATCACACGTTTTTACGAGTCGAGTCAGTTATGAACGGTACAGAAGTAAGTGTGTGTGTGGAACATGTCAGAAGACTGGGTTTATGGCAGACAGCATGAGGTAGTCTGTTCTCGTGTTCAGCATTAAGGTTGCGTGGTCAGATTTAGATTAGGTCTCTGACATTACGCTCATCTCTGAAACTGATCTCTGGAAGTGTTTGTAAAGTCTAGTATCCAGCAGTGAGTTGTCTCTCTTACGTAACGTGTGTGTGTGTGTGTGCGCGTACGCGTGCGCTTGACTGTGCAGAGTTACCATGCTGCTGGAGTCAAATGTCATGTTATCGTTAGCTGCATGAGTGACCACAGCTGGTGAACTCTGACCCCCAGGCCAACCCCTACAGTTGCCCTTTAGAACAGCTCCAGCTCTGATCTAAACCTTCACCATTATAAGTGGCCCCAGGTCAATGTCTAGGTAACTTCATCCTTCTCCAGACCCCACTGCCTGCAGCTGAAGGTGCATCCTCTTGTCTCTGTAGTAATCACTGATCTGATTGGATATGTGAAACCTGTGTTGTTGAACCTTTACTACCACCTACTGTTTTCCATTGTGTTAGATCAGGTAGGAGTTCAAGGACGAGAAGGGTGGAAGGGATTTTTACAGTATAGGAACGGAACAGAGCCCAGCCACAGGAGGGTTGCCAGATCAGCTGATGATTTGGGTTGCCAGGTGTGTTAGTGTAGATTGTCTGGGTCGCCAGGTGTAGATCCCCCTGGCTTTGGTGTGCGGTCCTGAGAGGATATGAGACGAGAGCTGATCTTATTGACCACCTGCAGAGAGGTTTGGTCAGCTGCACTTCCCTGTGGACACACACACACACACACACACACAGTTGAACCGTCAGATCCCTTCCCAGGCTCTGTGTATCTCAGCGATGTGCCAGTGTAATAAACAACAGCTTTCTCTGAGCTGAAGTTTTCATCCTCGTCACACACTCCAACACACTGAGTGATTTAGCCTGCTTTAGGAGATTACATTTCTCAGCTTTATCACGAGAGATGAGATTTGAGTATTCATCCACATCATGAATGTGAACTTCGTCATACCTTGTACCATTATCACCATCATCATTGTCTTTTCCTCATTCAGACTTCCTCTATCACAACTCTTCTTTTCCAATCCAAACATCCTCCCTTCATTTTACATCTCTCTCTTTCCCAATCCCCTTCCCTCTCTCTAATCTGTATCCAGTGGCTGCAGACTGCAGTGTGTTTGAGTTGTAAACTTTATTGAGTTAATCTAATTTCTCGTGATAAAGCTGAGAAAGTTAATCTCCTAAAACAGCCTAAAAGTCCCTCACAGTGTGTGTGGACGTGTGGCTAGAGCTTCCGCGGCAGGCTGTGTGTGGTTGAGAGGGAGTGGGACCGCAGGCCTTGTGACTGTGCATCTCTGTGTTAGAGGCTTCAGATTGTACACACACACATTATTTGAGTCTTTGTTAGAGGACAATATTGTCAATAGCAGTGAAGTGAGGCACACATTTGTCTCTGCTGCATATCTTTTACTCAGCTAAATTGTGAGAGAAGCCAGCTCTCTAATCCAGTAGAAAAACTCCTCATTCATTTCCTCATAGGCATCAGTTCAGATCTTAGACAACAGCTTTATCTCCCCTAGCCACATACCTCAGCCCTGTGTCTGCTCTATAGTAAGGTTAGAGGGCCTTTATTAAGATAATTGCCAAATTGGGTGTCGGGGAGGTGGTGGTGGGGGGGGGGCTAGCTAATGGCTGCAAGTTTAGACACACACACACTCGCTACAGTTAATTGGATATTGTCCCAGCCTTTATTCCATTACAGATATTGATACAGGCCTTTCTGGCACCTTCTCCTCCTCCTCCCCTCTCTCTCTTCTATCCCTCCTTCTGTTCCCTCGCTCTCTCTCGCTCTCTCCCCGTGTCTGTTCTTTCTCATGCCGCCCCTACTCGTCCCCTGTCCTCTTCCCCCTCTCTCAGTAGGTATTGTCACAGCTGTAGGCTCAGTGAGTCACAGATGTCAGTGTAGAGGCTGCTGTGGACAGACTGTCCTGTCCCGTTCTCTACTGCACTGCAATCCCTGGAATGCTGACACTCAGCTTTGTGTGTGTGTAATTCCCTGCTGGTACAGAGTGGTGCCGTGCTGATGCCTTGCCACCCTGCTACAGAGAGCATGTGTGTTAGAGGGGAACAGTGTAGTCCTCTGTGCCCACTGCCCACACCCTCTCAGAGTTCCCAGCTCCAAGGACAGGCCCTTACTTTGTCATATCATTCCTACTTTGTCTAAGTTCAACATTAGGTTGACATTGTTTCTGGCAGGTCAGATTTGACGGCTTGAAAGAACCCCTATTCTGTCCTTTTGTGTAGATGTGGAGAGGGAGAGGGAGCAAAAGAAGACTGGGTTAGATAAAAGCCCAGTGGGGTGGACAGAGTGAGGGGAGAGTGTGCCAGAAGTAAAGAACTTGCCCAGGCAAATATGGGTTTTCCTAATGAGGCAGAGAGAGGGGGGCACCTGCTGCTAATTCCATTGCTGTCACACACACACCTCCACAGGTTTCCCTGCATCAGTTCCTCTCAGACAGACAGGCATTGATGGCATGTTCCTCCTCTTCTCTTTCTCTCCTTCCATCTCTCGCTCTCTCGTTCCAGTAATCAGGCAGTGCCAAGCTGCCAGCTGCACATTGGCACGAGTGTCACGTTCAAACCAGTGGCTTCAGTGCCAGGGGGAGAAGCCAGGACAGGGCAGAGCACTGAGCGCGACCACACTCACCTGGTGTGTGTGTGTGTTTGTAGTGTAGGTAAAGGATCTATTTTCCTTGGTGTATTGCAGTGCGGTTGACAGTGGTGATGCAGCAGGGCTGTACAGGGAGGGAACGGTACGACGGTTCTGTCTGTGGGACTAGTGTTGCACGGTATACCAAAACTTCGTTACTTTTGAAAAACTATTCGGTACTAGAATTTGTTACTTTCAGTATTTATTTCAAATGTGTCTCACGCCATCTAAGGATTGAGAGGATCGAGTCTGTCTAGTAATTTGTCTGAATCTTCTCAAAGGGGCAGTAATAAGCTAGCCAGCTGACACCGCGCAAGCCATTATTTAAGAAGCAAGCGAGAAGAGGGAGAAAATGCAGACAGCATGGCTTCTTCAAAAGAAAACATCATACCTCCACGCCCACAGCTCATTGACAAAACTGGCTGCAGGGGTGAACTATGGGAATACTTAGCTTGCAGAGCAGATGATGTGGGCAAGCCTACCGAAACATCTAAGAAAAAGGTGTTTCAAAACAGTACAGTGCAAGGGAGGTTTAGTTCCAAAACAACTATTTTGCGTGTGACATTTGCATTGTAATGTTATTCTACTAGCCTACATGAACATACAGTGCCTTCGGGAAGTATTCAGAACCCTTGACTTTTTCCACATTTTGTAACATTACAGCCTTATTCTAAAATGGATTAAATCATTTTTTCCCTCCTCAATCTACACACAATACTCCATAATGACAAAGCAAAAACAATTAAAAAAAACTAAAAAACAAATGGAAATATCACATTTCTAGAAGTATTCAGACCCTTTACTCAGTACTTTGTGGAAGCACCTTTGGCAGCGATTACAGCCTCAAGTCTTCTTGGGTATGATGCTACAAGCTTGGCTCACCTGTATTTGGGGAGTTTCTCCCATTCTTCTCTGCAGATCCTCTCAAGCTCTGTTAGGTTGGCTGGGGAACTTTGCTGCTCAGCTATTTTCAGGTCTCTCCAGAGATGTTAGATCGGGTTCAAGTACAGGCCCTGGCCTGTACTTTGAGACTTGTCCCGAAGCCACTCCAGTGTTATCTTGGCTGTGTGCTTAGGGTTGTTGTCCTGTTGGAAGGTGAACCTTCGCCCCAGTCGGAGGTCCTGAGCTCTCTGGGGCAGATTTTCATCAAGGATCTCTCTTTACTTTGCTACTTTCGTCTTTCCCTTGATCCTGACTAGTCTCCCAGTCCCTGCCGCTGAAAAACATCCCTACAGCATGATGCTGCCACCACCATGCTTCACCGTAGGGATAGTGCCAGGTTTCCTCCAGACGTGACGCTAGGCATTCAGGCCAAAGAGTTCAATCTTGGTTTCATCAGACCAGAGAATCTTGTTTCTCATGGTCTGAGAGTCTTTAGGTGCCTTTTGGCAAACTCCAAGCGGGCAGTCATGTGCCTTTTACTGAAGAGGGGGCTTCCGTCTGGCCACTCTACCATAAAGGCCTGATTGGTGGGATCTGCAGAGATGGTTGTCCTTCTGGAAGGTTCTCCCATCTCCAAAGAGGAACTCTGGAGCTCTGTCACCATCGAGTTCTTAGTCACCTCCTTGACCAAGGCCCTTCTCCCCTGATTGCTAGTTTGGCCAGGCGGCCAGTTCTAGGAGTCTTGGTGTTTCCAAACTTCTTCCATTTAAGAATGATGGAGGCCACTGTGTTATTGGGGACCTTCAATGCTGCATAATTATTTTGGTACCCTTCCCCAGATCTGTGCCTCGACACAATCCTGTCTCGGAGCTCTATGGACAATTCCTTCGACCTCATGGCTTAGTTTCTGCTCTGACATGCACTGTCAACTGTGGGACCTTATATAGACAGGTGTGTGCTTTTCCAAATCTTGTTCAATCAATTGAATTTACCATAGGTGGACGGCAATAAAGTTGTAGAAACATCTCAAGCATGGTCAATGGAAACAGGATGCACGTGAGGTCAATTTTGAGTCTCATAGCAAAGGGTCTGAATACTTAATTTAACTAAGGTATTTAAAAAAAATATGTTTTTATACATTTGCAAATATTTCTAAACCAGTTTTTGCTTTGTCATTATGGGGTAGTGAATGTGTAGATTGAAGAAGAAAAAAAATCATACATTTTAGTAAAGGCAGTAACGTAAGAAAATGTGGAAAAGGTGATGGTGTCTGAATACTTTCCGAATGCACTGTATATTTAGCATGATTCTTCAGTGTTTTTTTCATGTCTTTTTGGAACTAATCTGATCGTTTAATATATTCAATTATTTAGTTGTAATGAATCATAGGTCTAATTAATGTCATTTGACCCAATATTCTGTCCAAATTAATCCTGATATGTTTAAAACTGTTTAACCTCTTAACCTCTTCCAGCTAGGGTCCCATTTTCCGAATTTTCGCCTGTCTGACGTGCCCAAAGTTAAATGCCTACCACTCATGGCCAGAAACTAGGATATTTACATATTTAGTACTATTGGATAGGAAACACTCTGAAGTTTATAAAACCATTAAGATATAGTCTGTGGCTATTCCAGAACAGATTTAGCAGGCAAAAACCAGAGAAATTTCTGTCCGGAATTTATTTTTCTTTGGCTCTCCTCTCATTTTGAAGCCCATGTAATATTTTTCTATGGGGAATAGGACCGAGGTTGCAGTACTTATGGCTTCCACTAGATGTCAACAGTCTCTGGAAAGGGTATGGAGGAAAAAGCTCTGACCAGATCCTTAGAGAGAGAGAATTACTACGGGTAGGGAAAATAGGTAAACAGGCGTGCGTTCACGAGAACGTGAGCAGCCAGCGCGACCAACTTTCTTTTAGTCTTTTAACGTTTCACTTACCGTTCTTGTAAAATATGATCGCTATTATTCATAAAAGAATACATAAGGATGCATTATTAATGATATTTGATTTGTTTGTGAAAAGATGAGAGGTATAATTTGAACGCGATCCCTTCACTGTAAACGGGCGAGTAGACTGACAATGCTTGGTGGAGTAGCTGAGCGTAACGTGCCAAAAACAACGGATATTTATGGATATAATTATTTACTTTTTCTAACAAAAGAACCATGGATTATCTTGTTTGGACACTTGGGGAAGACCTCAGAAGAAGTTATTTGAAAGGTAAGCGATTTATATTAGCTGTGATATGGATATTTTGAGAACCGAGCTGGATATGAATTTATGCTAATGTGGAAAATATGTGAGGTACTAGCCTCAAACAATCAAATGTAGTGCTTTCGCCGTAAAGCCTTTTTAAAATCTGACAACGCAGTGATATTGCCAAGAAGCAGAGCTTTTGATGGCTATGCAACACTATGCAACACTTGTATATCGAAGTTAAATATTACGAATATGTATTACGAATATGTATTTTGAATTTGGCGCGTTATGTTTGCTCTGAAAACGATCCCGCTAAAGGGATCGGCGCGCTAAGAGGTTAAGGCTAGCCCCCCCTTCTTCTCAATTTCCGCCTGAAGACATACCCTAATCTAACTGCCTGTAGCTCAGGCCCAGAAGCAAGGATATGCATATTCTTGGTACCATTTGAAAGGAAATACTCTGACGTTTGTGGAAATTTGAATTGAATGTAGGAGAATATAACACAATAGATCTGGTAGAAGATAATACAAACAAAAAACATATGTTTTTTGTTTTAATTGTTGTTGTATCATCTTTGAAATGAACAAGAAAAGACAAATTCAGATAGGATGCTGGGGATCATTTCAATGAAGAACATAAGAGGGCAACAGTACTTGTGCAAAGTTTCAGAATGATAACTTCCGGAATGAGCGAGCTACATGACATTTCGCATGAAGTCACCCAGGTGTCCCACACAAGTTACCCAAATGTACCCAAGTGGCCAAATTGGTGAAGTGATACATTTTGAAGACAATAACTATATACAAATGCCAAAATGCTATTTGAACACACCCAAAATAAACAATAAATTACACAATAAAAAATAACAAGGGTAACTATTTACACACTTTCAATATTTGGAAGACCCTCAGTCCTCTACACAATATTGTGCTGCTGATGCCATGTCCCATAGCAGTCTCTTTCTGCTGTGAAGCAGAGGGTCACCGAACAAGTTGTGCAGGTGATGGGGGACTTCATTTTACAAAGAACACAACGACGCCTCCATTCTGTGCCCTTTTTGCCCTGAGGCACATCCATGCCTGCAGAAATGAACTTGGTTAGGTGAACACCACTTGTGGCAGGAGCAGAAGGGACAGGGGTAGAGGGGACAGAAGGTGGTGCAGTGGACTTGCTGTAGGCAGCTCTTGGAAGGCTAGCTGTGAGATGGGGGGCTGTCCACAGCTCTTAGCCATTTCCTTCTGGAGGATGAATGCATTGACCACAGCAATGTCGATGAAATGATATAAGAATGTCTTGTACCATTTCATGGTCTTGTGAAGAACATTGTAGTAGCCTATCAGCGCTTCTGACAGGTCCACACCTCCCATACTCTTGTTGTAGTCCTTCACAGCAGCTGGAATGGGGGAATTTGTTGTGGTCCATGCCCCATTTGCATTCTTCACATGCCTGACGACGTGATCGCCACTGAAGGATTTGTGGATGGTCGTGCACATGACCACCTCTCTGGTGTCCATCCACTTGATAAAGAGCAGGCCATCTTCACGGATCCATCGCATGGTACCCCGACATCATCTTCTAGCACAGTGTGCCAACGCCCCTCTGCCTCTTTGCCTGCAGGTTGCACACTTCCCCACCTCCGTTTCTTTATTGCTGTATTCACACCTCTACAGTGAGGGAAAAAAGTATTTGATCCCCTGCTGATTTTGTACGTTTGCCCACTGACAAAGAAATGATCAGTCTATAATTTTAATGGTAGGTTTATTTGAACAGTGAGAGACAGAATAACAACAAAAAAATCCAGAAAAACGCAAGTGAAAAATTGTATAAATGGAATTGCATTTTAATGAGGGAAATAAGTATTTGACCCCCTCTCAATCAGAAAGATTTCTGGCTCTCAGGTGTCTTTTATACAGTTAACGAGCTGAGATTAGGAGCACACTCTTAAAGGGAGTGCTCCTAATCTCAGTTTGTTACCTGTATAAAAGACACCTGTCCACAGAAGCAATCAATCAATCAGATTCCAATCTCTCCACCATGGCCAAGACCAAAGAGCTCTCCAAGGATGTCAGGGACAAGATTGTAGACCTACACAAGGCTGGAATGATCTACAAGACCATCGACTAGCAGCTTGGTGAGAAGGTGACAACAGTTGGTGCGATTATTCGCAAATGGAAGAAACACAAAAGAACTGTCAATCTCCCTCGGCCTGGGTCCGTTGCAAGATCTCACCTCGTGGAGTTACAATGATCATGAGAACGGTGAGGAATCAGCCCAGAACTACATCGGAGGATCTTGTCAATGATCTCAAGGCAGCTGGGACCATAGTCACCAAGAAAACAATTGGTAACACACTACGCCATGAAGGACTGAAATCCTGCAGCGCCCGCAAGGTCCCCCTGCTCAAGAAAGCACATATACATGCCCGTCTGAAGTTCCTCTGAACATCTGAATGATTCAGAGGACAACTGGGTGAAAGTGTTGTGGTCAGATGAGACCAAAATGGAGCTCTTTGGCATCAACTCAACTCGCCGTGTTTGGAGGAGGAGTAATGCTGCCTATGACCCCGAGAACACCATCCCCACTGTCAAACATGGAGGTAGAAACATTATGCTTTGGGGGTGTTTTTCTGCTAAGGGGACAGGACAACTTCACCGCATCAAAGGGATGATGGACGGGGCCATGTACCGTCAAATCTTGGGTGAGAACCTCCTTCCCTCAGCCAGGGCATTGAAAATGGGTCGTGGATGGGTATTCCAGCATGACAATGACCCAAAACACACGGCCAAGGCAACAAAGGAGTGGCTCAAGAAGAAGCACATTAACCTCTTAGCGCGCCGATCCCTTTAGCGGGATCGTTTTCAGAGCAAACATAACGCCAAATTCAAAATACATATTCGTAATACATATTCGTAATATTTAACTTCGATATACAAGTGTTGCATAGTGTTGCATAGCCATCAAAAGCTCTGCTTCTTGGCAATATCACTGCGTTGTCAGATTTTAAAAAGGCTTTACGGCGAAAGCACTACATTTGATTGTTTGAGGCTAGTACCTCACATATTTTCCACATTAGCATAAATTCATATCCAGCTCGGTTCTCAAAATATCCATATCACAGCTAATATAAATCGCTTACCTTTCAAATAACTTCTTCTGAGGTCTTCCCAAGTGTCCAAACAAGATAATCCATGGTTCTTTTGTTAGAAAAAGTAAATAATTATATCCATAAATATCCGTTGTTTTTGGCACGTTACGTTCAGCTACTCCACCAAGCATTGTCAGTCTACTCGCCCGTTTTACAGTGAAGGGATCGCGTTCAAATTATACCTCTCATCTTTTCACAAACAAATCAAATATCATTAATAATGCATCCTTATGTATTCTTTTATGAATAATAGCGATCATATTTTACAAGAACGGTAAGTGAAACGTTAAAAGACGAAAAGAAAGTTGGTCGCTGGGCGCGTTCCGTTCGTGAGCGTGCACGTCTGTTTACCTTTTTCCCTACGGTAGTAATTCTCTCTCTCTAAGGATCTGGTCAGAGCTTTTTCCTCCATACCCTTTCCAGAGACTGTTGACATCTAGTGGAAGCCATAAGTACTGCAACCTCGGTCCTATTCCCCATAGAAAAATATTACATGGGCTTCAAAATGAGAGGAGAGCAACAGAAAAATAAATTCGGACAGAAATCTCTCTGGTTTTTGCCTGCTAAATCTGTTCTGGAATAGCCACAGACTATATCTTAATGGTTTTATAAACTTCAGAGTGTTTCCTATCCAATAGTACTAAATATGTAAATATCCTAGTTTCTGGCCATGAGTGGTAGGCATTTAACTTTGGGCACGTCAGACAGGCGAAAATTTGGAAAATGGGACCCTAGCTGGAAGAGGTTTTAAGGTCCTGGAGTGGCCTAGCCAGTCTCCAGACCTTAATCCCATAAAAAAACTGTGGAGGAAGCTGAAGGTTCGAGTTGCCAAACGTCAGCCTCGAAACCTTAATGACTTGGAGAAGATCTGCAAAGAGGAGTGGGACAAAATCCCTCCTGAGATGTGTGCAAACCTGGTGGCCAACTGCAAGAAATGTCTGACCTCTGTGATTGCCAACAAGGGTTTTGCCACCAAGTACTAAGTCATGTTTTGCAGAGGGGTCAAATACGTATTCCCCTCATTAAAATGCAATTCCATTTATACAATTTTTCACATGAGTTTTTCTGGATTGTTTTGTTGTTATTCTGTCTCTCACTGTTCAAATAAACCTACCATTAAAATTATAGACTGATCATTTCTTTGTCAGTGGGCAAACGTACAAAATCAGCAGGGGATCAAATACTTTTTTCCCTCACTGTAGATGGTGTGGAGCTGGAGACAGCAGGGGTCCATTCAGAGTCAGAGGCACTGTAAAAGACAAAAAAGTTCAATAAGAATACTTTTACGTATGATCCCTGTATCAACACGTAAAATAAACAGATAAGCATTTTATAGAGTAGACGGAACACAAAGTGCTGTGAAGTGCTGTTCCATTCCACTCCGGCCATTGTTGTGGGCCCTCCCCTCAACAGCCTCCAATGGCAAATTCATACGGGGGTGGGGTGGAGCGGCTGACACACGCATCTCGGCATGGTGGCCATGCTCCCTCTAATCCACACAATATGTTTTATTGAGTGTAGGAAGCACGGTCGCTGTGTTGAGGTGTGTGTTTGCTGTTACATTCTACTCAATTGCGTTTTTAAATAAAAAATATATACACATATATACACACACACACGTTATGGGTCAATACAAATACTCCCACCCACAATGTATAGTCAATGTGTACTTTACACATTTCATTACTGATTATATTTTTATATATTGCAAATAAATAAATACAAATATTGAATAATATTTGATATTATTAATTTCAAACAACGGCATTAGCATGAGAAGAACTTACCAGTCCAAAACGATGTCCTCTCCGTGTAAAAAATATTATTCCGTCTGTGAGTCATAGCTATGCTCGCTAACAGAATCTTCGTCGAGGAGAAACTCTGTCTCACTAATTTGGTTTACATCTGTATACCTAGACTTAGATTTTCCTGATTTAGTCGCCATATTATTTTATATAAAAATTGCTGAAAATGCTCTTTACCGAAATAATGCTATGCGTAACGCACGTGGCTCCTTCCAGTCAGAATGTTCAATGGCGAAAGACCCTCTTTACGCCAGAGTTTACTACATGTGCTGGTCTTCCAACACATAAACATTACAGGTTGCCGTTTACCTCAGCTCATTGGCTATCTACCAAGCTAGATTTCAAGACGATCAGTGGTCATTGGGCCAAAATACAGTCAATCAACGGAACAGCGGTCATATCATTGGTGCGCAATGTTGTCTTCAAATCAGTTTCTTTCGGTCAATTTGTCCCGGGGAAAAAAGCCATCATGTGTGGTTGTATTACAAACAACCAGAGGATTTGGTCCTGCCGTACATACCTACACGTACGCTACGGTCACAAGACGCAGGCCTCCTTACTGTCCCTAAAATTTCTAAGCAAACAGCTGGAGGCAGGGCTTTTTCCTATAGAGCTCCATTTTTATGGAATAGTCTGCCTATCCATGTGAGAGACGCAGACTCGGTCTCAACCTTTAAGTCTTTATTGAAGACTCATCTCTTCAGTAGGTCTTATGACTGAGTGTAGTCTGGCCCAGGAGTGTGAAGGTGAGCGGAAAGGCACTGGAGCAACGAACCACCCTTGCTGTCTTTTGCCTGGCCGGTTCCCCTCCACTGGGATTCTCTGCCTCTAACCCTATTACAGGGGCTGAGTCACTGGCTTCTGGTGCCGTGGCGGAGATCTTGTGGGCTATACTCGGCCTTGTCTCAGGATGGTAAGTTGGTGGTTGAAGATATCCCTCTAGTGGTGTGGGGGCTGTGCTTGACAGAGTGGGTGGGGTTATATCCTGCCTGTTTGGCCCTGTCCGGGGTTTAGTCGGACGGGGCCACAGTGTCTCCCGACCCCTCCTGTCTCACCCCCAGTATTTATGCTGCAGTAGTTTATGTGTCGGGGTGCTAGGGTCCGTCTGTTATATCTGGAGTATTTCTTCTCTTATCTGGTGTCCTGTGCAATTTAAGTATGCTCGCTCTAATTATCTCTCTCTTTCTTTTTCTTCTTCTCTCTCTCTCTCTCTCTCTCTCTCTCTCTCTCTCTCTCGGAGGACCTGAGCATTAGGACCATTCCTCAAGGCCTACCCGGATGTCCCGAGTCCACCTGGCCGTGCTGCTTCTCCAGTTACAACTGTTCTGCCTGTTTTATGAACATTTTAAAATCTTGTCCATGTTCTGTTATAATCTGCACCCGGCACAGCCAGAAGAGGACTGGCCACCCCTCACAGCCTGGTTCCTCTCTAGGTTTCTTCCTAGGTTTTGGCCTTCTAGGGAGTTTTTCCTAGCCACCGTGCTTTTACACCTGCATTGCTTGCTGTTTGGGGTTTTAGGCTGGGTTTCTGTACAGCACTCTGTGACATCAGCTGATGTAAGGGGGGCTTTATAAATAAATTTGATTTGATTTGATTTGATGATTGCAATGAAACCAAACATGACTGGATAAACGGACGTTTAGTGTGTGTATTTACATCGAATGTTTCGTCGAAAGGTGAATGAGACGGAATTCACGGCACAAGCGGTTTACAAAATGTTTTGTGTTAGGCTATAAAAATGGATTTGATCAAACAAAAGGCCATTCACTGTGTAGCTGTGAGCCCTGGGATTGCAAACAGAGCAAGATCTTCATAGGTAAGTGATTCATTTTATTGCAATCTGTGATTTTGTGACGCCTGTGCTGGTTGAAAAATGATTTTGGTGTGGGCCGCTGTCCTCAGATAATCGCATGGTATGCTTTCGCCGTAAAGCCTTTTTGAAATCTGACAATGCAGTTGGATTACCAAGATTCTAAGCTTTTGAACCATGTAAGACACTTGTATTTTCATGAATGTTTAATATTACGATTTTTGTAGCCTCTGCAATTTCACCCGGATGTTGTCGAAATTTGATCCCGTTAGCGGGATCCGTGCGCAAAGAGGTTAATGTAAAATAATTTTGTCTGCTCTGAATCTCCGATATGGTTTTGCATAAGGACAATTTAGGATATTCTTCTGTTATTTAATATGGTTTTTATTTTAGCAAGAAATTGAATATAGAATAGGATATATTCTATTTCTTATTTTAGTTGTTCTATGAGTTATCAACATATTGTTCAGTGTTTAAACATTCTGTGACTTTAGCTAATACGCTTTCGTTTTTTTTGCCGTGGTATCGTTTTGGTATTGAGTATCGTTTTGGTATTGAGTATCGTTTTGGTATTGAGTAGTTAGCTGCACTCTGGTAGTTAGAAGACCCCTAGCAGCCCAATGGGCAGGTGTAAGACTTACATCATTAATCACTGATATCCCAGTGTTCACACAGCTGCGCACTTTTTCACTCCCTCCCTCCCTCTCTCCTCCCTCCCTCTCTCCTCCCTCCATCCTTCTCTCCTCCCTCCATCCCTCTCTCCTCTATCCTCCCTCCCCATCCTCCCTCTCTCCTCTCTCGTCTCTCCTCCCTCCATCCCCTATCCTCCCTCCCTCTTCTATTCTCCCTCTCTCCGCTATCCTCCATCTCTCCTCTCTCCTTCCTCCTTCCCCCATCCATCTCTCCTCTCTCCTTCCTCCCTCCCCCTCTCCTCTATCCTCCATCTCTCCTCTCTCCTTCCTCCCTCCCCTATCCTCCCTCTCTCTCCCTCGCCTCTCTTTCCTTTCTAATTGCAACATTTACATTTAGCTCACACAGCAGAAGTTCTGTACATTCTGCCAACTGCTATAAACTCTCTCTCTACACGTCTCTTCCCTCCCTTCTGTCTTCCCCTCTTCCTTTCTAGTCCCATCCATCTATCAACCCGCCTCTGTTTTCACCCATACCTCCTGTTGAGCTTTCTCTCTCTCTCCCTCCTGTGTGCCCATCCTCTACACCGCTCTTCCTTCCCTCACCACTGTTTTCACACACAAACCTCCTGCCATGCTATCCCTCCTCCCACTCTCTTCCTTCTCTCCCTCTCTTTTTTTTATGTCCGTCCCTCTTGTCTTGTCTGTTTGTCCTGCTCTGTACCCATGTTGATGTGGCACACAGAGAGGGGCCCTTGGGTTGGCATGGTACCCTGGCACAAGCTCCCAAACCTTCATTACAGCCCCCTGCGTTTCCCCCTCACAATGAACACCTCTTAATTTACAGTACCTCTTCCTATCATCCATATTTTATTTCTCTCAATGTACCCCCTCTCTCTCTCAATGTACCCCCTTTCTCTCTCAATGTACCCCCTTTCTCTCTCAATGTACCCCCTCTCTCTCTCAATGTACCCCTCTCTCTCTCATGGTACCCCCTCTCTCTGTCAATGTACCCCCTCTCTCAATGTACCCAGCCTCTCTCTCTCAATGTACCACCCTCTCTCTGTCAATGTACCCCCTCTCTCTCTCAATGTACCCCCTCTCTCTCTCAATGTACCTCCCTTTCTCTCTTTCAATGTACCCCCTCTCTTTCTCAATGTACCCCCTCTCTCTCAATGTACCCCCTCTCTCTCTTTCAATGTACCCCCACCCTCTCTCTCTCAATGTACCCCCTCTCTCTCAATGTACCCCCACTCTCTCTCTCAATGTACCCCCACTCTCTCTCTCAATGTACCCCCTCTCTCTCAATGTACCCCCACTCTCTCTCAATGTACCCCCTCTCTCTCAATGTACCCCCACTCTCTCTCTCAATGTACCCCCTCTCTCTCAATGTACCCCCTCTCTCAATGTACCCCCTCTCTCTCTCAATATACCCCCTCAATGTACCACCCTTTCTCTCTCTCAATGTACCCCCTCTATCTTTCTTTCTCCCTCATTCCCATGATAACATAGTGATCTGTTTGTATGAGTTCGAGCTTGGTCGTCCCACACTGACTCAGTCTAGAGTGCGCTTCCCTCCCTCTTTCACTTTCCTCTCTTTCTCACCCTTTCTATTATTCCTTCTCTCACGTGTTCTACAGAATCTCATATTTTATTATTCTATGTTTGCTTGCTCGCCCTCTTGTTTTCTCTCCCTCTCCTAGACTCATGCCCCCACACACACACACACACACACACACTGTAACAGCAGGAAAAAGTGTTATACTCCCTGGGAAATCCTCTACCTGTTATTGTGCAGTTGGATGTTATGTTAAGGAAGGTCGCTGATAGAGGAAAACACACATCTCAGACTCTCTTTTTCAGACTCCCTTTACGTTTTCTCTTTCAATATCCAGCTTTTTTTTTTTACTCTCTCTCTCAGATGAAAGAGAGCACACACTTATCGCTCGTTGTCTCTTCAATCTTCCGTTCACTCACTCAGTCTCACACTCATTATCTGCAGTAAGCGATAGCGTGCTTGGTCTTTTAGGGTTGACCAGTTGAACCATGGCCAGCTCATTAGGTGCCCGCTGTGTGTGTGTGTTTAGGTCTCCAGTGCTGGCCCTGCATCCTAAGCCCCTCATTTGGGACCCCTCACTGGCACTGCCTGCCTTGTGCTGTTGGCACGTACCACACAGAGTTGCATGCAACACACACACACACATACCAAAGGGGTTAGCTTAGGCCACAGTGACCTCACTGTACTTCTGTCAGTAACTTGACATACAGCGATACAGGGCTGGGACATGACTGGGACATGTTCCAGGTAGCCTCAGAGAATAATATTGATGTATACGCTGATTTGGTGAGTGAGTTTATCAGGAAGTGTAAAGGAGATGTTGTACCCATTGTGACTATTAAAACCTACCCTAACCAGAAACTGTGGATAGATGACACGCAAAACTGAAAGCGCGAACCACCGCATTTAACATTGGAAAGGTGACTGGGATTATGGCCTAATACAAACAGTGTAGTTATTCCCTCCATAAGGCAATCAAACAGAATGTCAGTATAGAGACAAAAGTGGAGTCGCAATTGAACGGCTCAGACACAAAACGTATGTGGCAGGGTCTACAGACAATCACGGACTACAAAAAGAAAACCAGCTATGCCACAGACACCAACGTATTGCTTCCAGACAAACTAAACACCTTCTTTGCCTGCTTTGAGGATAATACAGTGCAACCGACGTGGCCCACTACCAAGGACTGTGGGCTCTCCTTCTCCATGGCCGACGTGAGTAAGACATTTAAACGCATTAACCCTCCCAAGGCTGCCGGCCCAGATGGCATCCCTAGCCGCGTCCTCAGAGCATGCGCAGACCAGCTGGCTGGAGTGTTTACGGACATATTCAATCTCTCCCTGCTGTCCCCACTTGCTTCAAGATAGCCACCATTGTTCTTGTACCCAAGAAGGCAAAGGTAACTGAACTAAATGGCTATTGCACCATAGCACTCACTTCTGTCATCATGAAGTGCTTTGAGAGGCTAGTCAAGGATCATATCACCTCCACCTTACCTGAAACTCTAGACCCAGTTCAATTTGCTTATCTCCCCAAGAGGTCCACAGACGATGTAATCGACATAACACTGCACACTGCCCTATCCCATGTGGACAAGAGGAATACCTATGTAAGAATGCTCTTCATTGACTATAGCGCAGCATTCAACACCATAGTACCCTCCAAGCTCATTATCAAGCTGGAGGCCCTGGGTCTGGACTTCCTGATGGGCCACCCCCAGGTGGTGAGGGTAGGAAACAACATCTCCACTTCACTGATCCTCAACACTGGGGCCCCACAAGGGTGCGTGCTCAGCCCCCTCATGTACTCCCTTTTCACTCATGACTGTGTGGCCATGCACGCCTCCAACTCAATCATTAAGTTTGCAGATGACACACAATAGTAGGCTTGATTACCAACAACGACGAGACAGCCTATAGGGAGGAGGTGAGGGCACTCGGAGTGTGGTATCAGCAAAACAACCTCTCACTCAACATCAACAAAAGAAAAGAGATGATCGTGGACTTCAAGAAACAGCAGAGGGAGCACCCCCCTATCCACATCGAAGGGACAGTAGTGGAGAAGGTGGAAAGTTTTAAGTTCCTCGGCGTACACATCAGCTGGTCCACCCACACAGACAGAGTGGTGAATAAGGTGCAACAGCACCTCTTCAACCTCAGGAGGCTGAAGAAATGTGGCTTGTCACCTAAAACCCTCACACAGTTTTACAGATGCACAATTTAGAGCATCCTGTCGGGCTGCATCACTGCCTGGTATGGCAACTGCACCGCCCACAATCGCAAGGCTCTCCAGAGTGTGGTGCGGTCTGCGCAACTACCTGCCCTCCAGGATACCTACAGCACCCGATGTCACAGGAAGGCTAAAAAGATCCTGAAGGACAACAACCACCCGAGCCACTGGCTGTTCACCCCGCTACCATCCAGAAGGCGAGGTCAGTACAGGTGCATCAAAGCTGGGACAGAGAGACTGAAAAACAGCTTCTATCTCAAGGCCATCAGACTGTTAAACAGCCATCACTAACATAGAGAGGCTGCTGCCTACATACAGACTTGAAATCATTGGCCACTTTAATAAATGGTCACTTTAATAACGCCATTTTAATAATATCTCATATGTATATACTGTATTTTATACCATCTTATGCATCATTGCTCATCCATATATTTATATGTATATATTCTTATTCCATTCCTTTATTTAAATTTGTGTGTATTAGGTAGTGGAATTGTTAGATTACTTGTTGTTATTGCTGCACTGTCGGAACTAGAAGCACAAGCATTTCGCTACACTCGGAATAACATCTGCTAACCATGTGTATGTGACCAATACATTTCGATTTGATTCGTGTAGAACATGGCTGGTAGCTCTTGGGTGGAGAGAGAAAGAGATTGTATCTCACCACAGCAGGTCAGGAACAAAGCGAAGAGACAATAGAAACATTTATAACATCTGAGTTGTTTGGATTCCAAATATTAAGTTGTTGACCAATAACAATACTGTTGTGTTAACCTCAAATCAGACATCAGACCTGCACGATGTTATCACAACAGAACCTCTGCTACCCAGAGGTGTGACGGAATAGGGGATGGAGAGACCAACACAGAGAAGGCTAAATTCCTGAGAAGACAATAACCCTTCTTGCATACAGTTGATAAGAGTCAATTCAGTGGCTGGGTTGCCCTACATGATCCTCCCTTGAACACATCTGTTTTTGGATCAGACAGAAGTGTTAAAAACCGGACAGCCAGCACTGTAGTCACTGTAGACAATCTTCAGACCAGCAGTTCATGGTCCTAGCTGCATCACTTCAGGACTGTCCTTTTGCTGGGTATCTTCTTTAGACATGCAAATGTCCTTAGGTAACACCTTCGTGCAAACACACTAGAGAAGGAATGCTCCATTCTTCTTGTGAGGGCAAAACACAGAACTGAAGGTACACTACATGGCCGAAAGTATGTGGGTATTAATATGGAGTTGGTCCCCCCTTTGCTGCTATAACAGCCACTCTTCTGGGAAGGCTTTCCACTAGATGTCGGAACTGATCGTCGGAACTGATGTTGGCCGATTAGGCCTGGCTCGGAGTCAGCGTTCCAATTCATCCCAAAGCTGTTCAATGGGGTTGAGGTCAGGGCTCTTTGCAGGTCAGTCAAGTCCTTCCACAAGGAGCTCGACAAACCATTTCTGTATGGACCTCGTTTTGTGCACGGGGGCATTGTCATGCTGAAACAGGAAAGGGCCTTCCCCAAACTGTTGCCACAAAGTTGGAAGCTCAATCATCTAGAATGTCATTGTATGCTGTAGCGTTAACATTTCCCTTTCACTGGGACTAAGGAGCCTAACCCGAACCATGAACAACAGCCCCGGACCATTATTCCTCATCCACAAAACTTTACAGTTGGCACTTTGCATTCGGGCAGGTAGCGTTCTCCTGGCATCCACCAAACCCAGATTCATTAGTCAGACTGCCAGATGGTGAAGCGTGATTCATCACACCAGAGAATGTGTTTCCACTGCTCCAGAGTTCAATGGCGGCGAGCTTTACACCGCTCCAGCTGACGCTTGGCATTGTGCATGGTGATCTTAGGCTTGTGTGCGGCTGCTCAACTATGAAAATCCTTTTAAATGAAGCTCTTGATGAACATTTATTGTGCTGACATTGCTTCCAGAGGCAGTTTGGAACTCAGTAGTGAGTGTTGCGACCGAGGACAGACTATTTTTACGCGCTACGCACTTCAGCACTCGGCAGTCCCGTTCTGCGAGTTTGTGTGGCCTATCACTTTGCTGTTGAGCCATTGTTGCTCTTGGAAATTTCCACTTCACAATAACAGCACCTACAGCTGACCGGGGCAGCTCTAGCAGGGCAGACATTTGACAAACTGACTTGTTGGAAAGGTAGCATCCTATGTCGGTCCCACGTTGAAAGTCACTAAGCTCTTCAGTATGGGCCATTCTATTTCCAATGTCTGTCTATAGAGATTGCATGGCTGTGTGCTCAATTTTATACAACTGTCAGCAACGGGTGTGGCTGAAATAGAAGAATCCACTAATTTGAAGGGGTTTCCACATACTTTTGGCTATGTAGTGTACATCACAAAATCACAGATTAATTCAACATTTCAATAAACATGAAATAGTCTTTATCAGATTAGATTGGTCAATAACAATTTCAGATGTGGTTTTATCAAGTCTGTCAGATTAATATAAAAGATTTTCAGAGATCACTGCATCATAAAAGACAACTCTAACTCTCCTCCCTTTTGAGAGGAAAATGTATTCGCCTTAAACATGTTAAAATAAACAAAAAATAATGGATTTTTTGAATCAAGAACAATTCTTGAAGTGAAGTCAAAACAACTTTAAAGCAACTGGTTTCACAAGCAATTTGAAAATAGAACACCTTCTTAATATTGAGTTGAACCCCCTTTACCATCAGAACAGCCTCAATTCATTGGGGCATGGACTCTACAAGATGTCGAAAACATTCCACAGGAATGCTGGCCCATGTTGACTCCAATGCTTCCCACAGTTGTGTGAAGCTGGCTGGATGTCCTTTGGGTGGTGGACCATTCTTGATACACACGGGGAAACTGTTTGAGTGTGAAAAACCCAGCAGCGGTGCAATTCTTGACACACACAAACCGCACTTAAATCTTTTATCTTGCCCATTCACCCTCTGAATGACACAAATAAAATAAAATTGTATTGGTCGCATACACATGGTTAGCAGATGTTAATGTGAGTGTAGTGAAATGCTTGTGCTTCTAGTTCCGACCGTGCAGTAATATCTAACATGTAATACACAATCCAAGACTCAATTGTCTCAATGCTTAAAAATCCTTCTTTAACCTGTCTCCTCCCCTTCACCTACATTGATTTGAAGTGGATTCAACAAGTGACATCAATAAGGGTTCATAGTCTGACCAGGTGAATCCAGGTGAAGGCTATGTCATGGAAAGAGTCGGTGTTCCCTACTGTTTTGTACACTCAGCCCCATGCTACCAGTAATGACTAAGCAATTTGTATGATACAAAGTCTATTAAATGAAATATCTGACTCCATAAAGATTATTTACCAATATGCAAGAGACTATAGTTAAGTTACAGGAATTGGTCATCAAGAAAAATCAGTTGTCTGTCAAAAGCAATAGACTTAATATCATTGTAAAATGAACAATACATTATACAAGGCATAAACCTAAATAACAAGGCATTACTGACTTTAACGGAACATTAAATATCTAAGCATGAGCAGAGCGGGACACAAGGAATCCATGACTTGTGCCATGGCTCATAGCTCTTGGGGGAGAGAGAGAAAAAGTGTATCTCACCTCAGCAGGTCAGGAAAAAAGATAAAGAGACATTGAACCCGAGACCCCTTTATAACATCTGAGTTGTTTGGATTCAAAATCTTGAGTTGTTGACCAACAGCATTGCTGTTGACTTAACCTCCAATCAGACATCAGACCTACAGGATGTTATCACAACAGAACCTCTGCTTACCAGAGGTGTGACAGAATGGGGGATGGAGAGAGCAACACAGAGAAAGCAAAATTCCTGAGAATACAATAAACTCAGTTGAGTCACTTTGGGGGCTGGGGCGCAGCGGTGGAGGTGGGGATAAAAATGGGCCTCTCTATTGGCTGCCTGAGACAACAGACAATTTTATCCTCGTCTTTTCCTCTCTCTGGCCACATCTTAAAAGATTGAAATAGCCTCCTCTGAGCTTTCAGGCCATGACAGACAGATGAAGGCTAGTGTCTATGGTGGAATTGTAGGATGCATCGCAATAGTCTAAAATGGCTTCCTCATCTGATCTCTATTGAGATGCACCCTTATTCAGCCAAGGCAGAGGAATATCTCAATTCTCCTCAACTTGAGGGGATCTAACAATACTGAGACATGGCCACTCTAGCACACTGTGCAGGTCAGGGTCAGAGTTCAGAGGTCGCAGAGAGCAGCAAAGTCACACTCGTATTGACCCTGTTTGATTTGGTTGTTTGTGTTTGGTCAGAGACCAGTGTTTGTCTGATCCTTGTCAGACACTTGTTTGTCAGGTGAAGATAAGCTTTCATCAACCTGTGTTCATGTCTTATAATTGTCTTATTCATATCTATATCTTATTCAACCCTATATACATGTGCTACTGCCTCTGCCACTGTCCTGTGTCTCAACATTTGTTTGGACACAGTGAGGCTTGGGCGGTATCCAGATTGTCTTCATACCAACCTTGTGCCATACCAGGATATTCAGTAATGCGGTACAGATCACAAGGGGCGCTGTTTTCAAACCCCACTGAAATAAGTTATCCAAAGGTTAGCAATGCTAACAAGTACATGTAAAATCCCATAGAGAATGCTAACTAAATGCTAACAAGCGCATTGTGATCATTTTGTACAGTTTCTGACCTAAACTATACAGGTAACTCAAAAATGCTACTCACAAACACCAAGAGACATGACTGGGGACTACTGTAAGATTCATAATAATGTGACAGGTGAAATGAAGAACGCAATGTTCTTCATCTCTTAAAGTATTGCACAAGTTGACTGCAGGTATTTACATAAAGTAGCTACAAACATTCACATTTTATATAGATTTTTTAAATAAATAGTTTTAACTGTATTGAAAAACCATCCTGTGGCTTTTTCCAAATACCCTGGTATACTGCGCAAGCCTAGCCCCAGTTAGGCGTAATGCCCTTGACCCAGGCCCAAACTCTCACCCTCACCCAGGCCTTGTCCTGCCTCCAGCACCATCTAAGACCTTGGTCAGGGGGCCGAGTTGAGCACATATCTTCAATTCATCTGGGATCAATTAAACCAGCCAGGCACGCAGAGCCGAGTGCCTATTTCTGAGCTGCCTATACTTGGCGTAATGATAGGTTTTCAACTCACCATGCCTTTGTTCTGGAAGTGTGTATTTGTTTCTTCTTTGGTCTTCTTTGTACATTCCAGTTTGTTGAGGGGCGTCCACAGCCTCATCTGTGAAAAGCTATTTCTGACATATTTCTTTCCCCGAGCCTCTTATTGCTTTACCGCCGCGTTTTGAAGTTTCTTTGCTTAAATAAAATGTTGGGCTGAAGATCGTCAATGTAGCCGCAGAGCGCAGCTTGGAATCTTTTAATGGCGGCCAGTGTCTGAAGTCAAAAACCAAAATCTCTTCCGCTCCTCACACCCATTTTCCCTCTCACCGTTCTCTTTTCTTTGATTGCTCTTGCATTCTTTCCAATCCTTCTCTTTCTCTCCTGCTACAACCCCTTCTCCTTGGATGTTCTCTTTATAGATCAGGTGCTTTGTAAATCAGTTAATGATTTTACTAACAAGTAATGCTGTGGACTTGTACTGTAGCACAGACGCACAGACGCACATACTGTACACACACACTCCTCCCCCACGTAGATTGTTCAATTCAACCTCTTATCCCTCCATTTCACCCCCTCTAAACTCCATCACCTTCTGACCCTGTCCCATTACTGTATGTCTCGGTGCTGATCTGATAAGCCTGGGACAGGACAGACCGTCTCAAATGGTCCCCGCTGCATCCGCTGAGCAGAGGCACGTGCTGTTATCTGTCAAACACAAATACACACTCTTGCACATACACACACGTACGCATCAGACTAGTATACACACAAATGCACAGATTACACACATCGAACTACTGTAGTGTTCAGGCACACATACACAAACATATCTTTTTTTGACAGAGTACTCAGCTGCCTATCAATCTGTACATCAAGCTACTGGACCTAATATACCATAGGTTATCTAACTTTATATCTGTGTCTGGCTGTCTATCTTATCTTTCGATCTATACTATGTATCTCCTTCTGTCACACTTTCGATTGCTATCGCTCGACCTTGCTAAAAGCTGCTTCCCTCTGTATCTGTCGCAGGTCTTTTCCAGTTCTCCTCTGTTTTTTTTCTCAGTTTCTCCCCCCATTTCACTCTTTCTTTCCTCCTCCCACTGTTTCTTAGACAGTGTCACATTCCCAAACTGAGTGTCTATAAATAGCTTGGTGGTATGACTGAGTGTAGGTTGGTGCCAGCTGTGTTTACATGGGGCTAAAGTTGGCCAACACTGGGTTCTACCTCCATCTCCACCTCCATCTCACCACCTCAATCTCTACCTCCCTCATCTCCACCACCCTCATCTCTACCTCCCTCGTCTCCATCTCCCTCATCTCCACCTCCCTCATCTCCACCACCCTCATCTCTACCTCCCTCGTCTCCATCTCCCTCATCTCTACCTCCCTCGTCTCCATCTCCCTCATCTCCACCTCCCTCATCTCCACCTCCCTCGTCTCTGCCTCCCTCGTCTCCATCTCCCTCATCTCTACCTCCCTCGTCTCTACCTCCCTCGTCTCTACCTCCCTCGTCTCTACCTCCCTCGTCTCCACCTCCCTCATCTCCACCTCCCTCATCTCCACCTCCCTCATCTCCACCTCCCTCATCTCTACCTCCCTCATCTCCACCTCCCTCATCTCCACCACCCTCATCTCTACCTCCCTCATCTCCACCTCCCTCATCTCTACCTCCCTCATCTCCACCTCCCTCATCTCCACCACCCTCATCTCTACTTCCCTCAACTCCACCTCCCTCATCTCCACCACCCTCATCTCTACCTCCCTCGTCTCCATCTCCCTCATCTCCACCTCCCTCATCTCTACCTCCCTCGTCTCCATCTCCCTCATCTCTACCTCCCTCGTCTCCATCTCCCTCATCTCTACCTCCCTCGTCTCCATCTCCCTCATCTCCACCTCCATGTGTCCCTGTCATCTGGGGGTGGATGAGGATCAGCTAGTGCCCAGCGCTATCTCCGGCTAGCTGTGTTTAGCCAACAAACACTGGGCTCACACTATAAGGGAGATATTCTTAGGAATGTTCTCCTCGTTCAAGAACTCTCCAACCCTTCTAGGAAAGCTGTTGCATACACTGTGTGAGATCCGTGTCTGCGTCTTGGTCTACTGCATATGTATGCATGCAGATTGGACTGGTGAACTGGTACTGATATTAGAATGGTGTGTGTGTGTGTGTGTGTGTGTGTGTGTGTGTGTGTGTGTGTGTGTGTGTGTGTGTGTGTGTGTGTGTGTGTGTGTGTGTGTGTGTGTGTGTGTGTGTGTGAGAGAGAATGGGTACAGGTAGTGACACAGTGAACGTGTGTATTCATATTAGACCGGTGAACTGGTACCGAGTGCCTGTGTAAATCAGTGAACGTGTGTATGCTGCATAAGTAATGTGTATATGCTGCGGAAATGCCATGTGATAAAGGCTGGTTCCAGCGTTGCGGTATCTGTGATGTGACTGTTCAGACTGGTCAGTAGGTCTCTCTTGCATGGGATGAGGGGGAGTTTCCACTAGGTACAGATCTAGGATCAGCTTACACTCCCCGAATCCTTACCTTTACCAAAATTGACCCAAAATCCGCCAGTAGTGTAACTTCACTCTACTCCCAGTCAGTCAGTCAGGAGGAAGTCCTTAGTGTTTCCTGTACACCACACCACCCAGGGGATTGGGGTAGAACTGAGGTATGGATGCTAGCTGCTTCCTTTCTGCAGGAGATACTACTTCCTGCTGACCATGTGTGTGTGTGTGGTCAGTCTGGAGGGTTAAGCCAATAGAAACAAATGGTCGTCCAGCTTACTGCCAAGAAGGGGGGTCAAAGTGTACCACAGGACAATGGAAAAATAAATCAATGATTGATATCTTATGCCCTTGCTTTGTGTAATGAGTGTGTGTGTGGGTGGGATAAGGGATGTTTTTATTGAAGATGAGATTAAAGTGAAGGTTCTCTTGTTACAGGAACCTGTGTGTGCATCTATGACCGTGTGTGCGTGTGTGTGTGTGTGTGAGATAATGTCTTTGTGTGTGAAGTGATTGATGTGGTGACCTGTAAGCGTGTTGTGTTCTGGTTGTGGATGAGTGAGTGTGTAAAGGTGAGGAGTGAGGCCGGTGGCTTCAGAAGCATGGCGGCAGACTCCGATGACCCCTGACATCTTACCCCTAACCTGGGAGGAGGTCCAGTCAGTCAGGGAATAACACAAACACACAGTCAGCACAACTAGCTTGGCTTGCACACTCCCCAACCCTGTCTCGCTCTCTCCCTCCTGCTCTCATATATACTATTTGTCCTTAGGCCTGTTGTTCTGGCTGATGCAGTCCTATACACTGTAGATAGGGCCAGTTGTTTTGTCTGATACAGTCCTATACACTACAGATAGGGACAGTTGTAATGGCTGATGCAGTCCTATACACTGCAGATAGGGCCAGTTGTTTTGTCTGATACAGTCCTATACACTACAGATAGGGCTAGTTGTTCTGGCTGATACAGTCCTATACACTGTAGATAGGGACAGTTGTTTTGGCTGATGCAGTCCTATACACTGCAGATAGGGACAGTTGTTTTGGCTGATACAGTCCTATACACTGTAGATAGGGCCAGTTGTTCTGGCTGATACAGTCCTATACACTGCAGATAGGACCTGGAGATTTTACTGACCCAAATAGACCATCCATTTCAGACCAGGCATAGACCATCTTTACGCCTCGGTCAGACTGACAGCGTCATTGCGTTTTGGCACGGCAGAAGTATATTCGTTTTCAATGGACTGCTGTGTGTGCCTTGCAGCATTGCGTTTCAGAGGCAGTTGCAGTGCATTGTGTGTGATGCATACGTTCAATTTATCCAACAAATGCATCAAATTGTATGCGTAGATTTGACAGAACTGTTAGCAAAAGGTGAATGTTGAACTTTTGTTGCTCACATATTCACAAAAATTGTTGGATTACATAATGAAAAAAGTTTGACGGCAGAATTTATTATGCAGCATTGATGCAATAATGTTGTCGGTCTGATCGAGGCCTTAGACTGGCATTACAATGTGCCTGGGTGACCCATTCAGTCTAGAACCTCTACAGTATGTGTATGTAAACTAGTGTTGTAGTAAGTGTGATACCCAGTACTTGTTGTAAGTACATGGCATGTTTTGTATATGTTTATGTGTGTGTGTTACCTACTCCTTAATAACCCTTTCTGTGTGTTCTTCCAGATGTATGGTCGCTACACCCAGGAGCTGGGGGTGTATGCTAAAGAAGAGGCAGCTCGCCTGAGGGAAGAGGGGGGGCGGAGGCGCTCGGTCACAGAACGCTCACGTTCTCTGGAACTCCTTGAGTACGACAAGGGCCGCTGCGCCAAGTGTCGCAGTGAGTACCGACCAATACTGACCACTGAAGCTGACCATACTGTAACCAGACCGTATTCTCTGACCAGGTCTCTCTCTCTTTCTTTCCGTGGGAATTAACGGGAATATATGGAAATTAATGAGAATATATGGGAATTAATGTAAATATATGCAAATTAATATGAATCCCATTTAAATGTAGATGTTTTTTATTTACCATATCATATGGAGACAGAAACATAAAACGTTTTACCTTATCATAAGTACACATAATTGCAAATTATAAAATACTTCCAATAGATATTAAAAATATATATACAGTGAGGGAAAAAAGTATTTGATCCCCTGCTGATTTTGTACGTTTGCCCACTGACAAAGAAATGATCAGTCTATAATTTTAATGGTAGGTTTATTTGAACAGTGAGCGACAGAATAACAACCAAAAAATCCAGAAAAACGCATGTGAAAAATGTTATAAATTGATTTGCATTTTAATGAGGGAAATAAGGATATGGTTGTCTTACTCTCAAATCAAATCGAATGAAAATCATATAAAATGTTGTTAATCACTTGCGCCAAATACAACAGTTTGAAGTGAAATACTTACTTACAAGCCCCTAACCAACAGTGCAGTTTCAAAAAATACGGATAAGAATAAGAGATAAAAGTAACAAGTAATTAAAGAGCAGCAGTAAAAAAATAACAATATACAGTTGAAGTCGGACGTTTACATACACCTTAGCCAAATACATTTAAACTCAGTTTTTCACAATTCCTGACATGTAATCCGAGTAAAAATTCCCCTGTCTTAGGTCAGTTAGGATCACCACCTTATTTGAAGAATGTGAAATGTCAGAATAATAGTAGAGCGAATGATTTCTTTCTTTCATCACATTCCCAGTGGGTCAGAAGTTTACATACCCTAAATTAGTACTTGGTAGCATTGCCTTGTAATTGGTTAACTTGGGTCAAACATTTTGGGTAGCCTTCCACAACCTTCCCACAATAATTTGGGTGAATTTTGGCCCGTTCCTCCTGACTGGGCTGGTGTAACTGAGTCAGGTTTGTAGGCCTCCTTGCTCACACACACCTTTTCAGTTCTGCCCACAATGTTCTATAGGATTGAGGTCAGGGCTTTGTGATTTGCCACAACTTTGGAAGTATGCTTGGGGTCATTGTTCATTTGGAAGACCCATTTGCGACCAAACTTTTAACTTCCTGACTTGAGATCTTGCTTCAATATATCCACACAGTTTTCCTGCCTCATGATGCCATCCATTTTGTGAAGTGCACCAGTCCCTCCTGCAGCAAAGCACCCCCACAACATGATGCTGCCAACCCTGTGCTTCACGGTTGGGATGGTGTTCTTCAGCTTGCAAGCCAAACAGTTATACAGATGAACATGGTACCTTCAGGCGTTTGGAAATTGCTCCCAAGGATGAACCAGACTTGTGGAGGTCTACAATTCTTTTTCTGAGGTCTTGGCTGATTTCTTTTGATTTTCCCATTATGTCAAGCAAAGAGGCACTGAGTTTGAAGGTAGGCCTTGAAATACATCCACAGGTACACCTCCAATTGACTCAAATTATGTCAATTAGCTTATCAGAAGCTTCTAAAGCCGCCATTACATAATTTTCTAAAATTTTCCAAGCAGTTTAAAGGCACTGTCAATTTTGTGTATGTAAACTTCTGACCCACTGGAGTTGTAATACAGTGAATTATAAGTGGCGGATGTGTTTGTTACCTACCCTTACCACCTGGGGACGGCCCGTCAGGAAGTCCTGACGAGCCATCAATGAATAGCATTCTCACATAGGTGTTCCTTTTGTCCAGGTGGGAAAGGGCAGTGTGGAGTGCAATAGAGTGCATCATCTGTGGATCTGTTGGGGCGGTACGCAAATTGGAGTGGGTCTAGTGTTTCTGGGATGATGCAGGCTCCTCAATGTCCACCTCTTGAACATCAGACTCTGAGGCCTCATCTTCTCTGTCACTTTCCACCCTTGTTGAGGATGGCTCGTTGTCAGGCTCAAAAAGCCTAATTTGCCCGGATGGCCACCAATTTTTCAACCCTTGTATTGGTCAGCCTGTTGCGTACTTTGGTGTGTGTGTTCCCAAACAAGGACCAGTTGCGCTCTGAGGCAGCTGATGTTGGTGGGATTTGGAGGATGATGGAGGCAACAGGGGAAAGAGCCTCAGATCCACAAAGTCCCTTCCACAAGGTAGCTGATGAGATATGTTGGTACGACTGCCATATTGCATCTCCATCCCAAAGCCCTTGCTTGGAAGTGTACTTCGCCAGACTGCCAAGAACCTTGCCCTCATCCAGGCCAAGGTGGTGAGACACGGTAGTGATGACACCATAGGCCTTTTTGATCTCTGCACCTGACAGGATGCTCTTGTACTTGGGGTCCAGCATGTACGCTGCGGTGTGTATGGGCTTCAGGCAGAAGTCCTCATGCTTTTTGATGTATTTCAGAACTGCAGTTGCCTCTGCTTGGAGCAACAGTGAAGTGGGCAGGGCAGTACGGATTTCTTCTCTTACATCTGCAAGCAGAGTCTGACAGGATGGCATTGTCTCCCTAAATCCGTGCAATGGCTACTGCTATAGGTTTCAGGAGTTTCAGGCTGCTTACCACTCTCTCCCAAAATACATCATCCAGGAGGATCCTCTTGGGGGCGGCAGGTAGCCTAGTGGTTAGAGCGTTGGACTTGCAAGTTCGAATCCCCGAGCTGACAAGGTAAAAATCTGTCGTTCTGCCCCTGAACAAGGCAGTTAACCCACTGTTCCCCAGGTGCCGAAGGCGTGGATGTCGATTAAGGCAGCCCACCGCAGAGGGGTTGGGTTAAATGCGGAAGACACATTTCAGTTGAAGGCATTCGGTTGTACAACTGACTAATAATGGTGACTTTGGCTTTGATGGGTCTGTCCATCTCGGCAGACTGTGATATGGCCATTTCTTGGAGAGACTCCTTCCCCTCCAGGAGACTGTCAAACATGATGACAACACCAAAGGGTGTTGCTGAGCAGCTTCAATGTGGTGCTCTTATTCTTCTCACTTTGCTTGGTGAGGTAGATTGCTGCTATAACTTGATGACCCTTCACATACCTAACCATTTTCTTGGCTCTCTTGTAGAGTATATCCATTGTTTTCAGTGTCATGATGTCCTTGAGGAGCAGATTCAATGCATGAGCAGCACAGCTAATGGGTGTGATGTGAGGGCAGGACTCCTCCACTTTAGACCAAGCAGCCTTTATGTTCGCAGCATTGTCTGTCACCAGTGCAAATACCTTCTGTGGTCCAAGGTCATTGATGACTGCCTTCAGCTCATCTGCAATGTAGAGACTGATGTGTCTGTTGTCCCTTGTGTCTATGCTCTTGTAGAATACTGGTTGAGGGGTGGAGATGATGTAGTTAATTATTCCTTGCCCATGAACATTCGACCACCCATCAGAGATGATTGCAATGCAGTCTGCTTTCTCTATGATTTGACCTTCACTTGAACTCTGTTGAACTGCATCCAGCAAATGAGTAGATAAAGCATGTCTGGTTGTAGGGGTGTATGCTGGGCAAAGAACATTCAGAAATCTCTTCCAATACACATTGCCTGTGAGCATCAGAGGTGAACCAGTTGCATACACAGCTCGAAGAAGACATTCAAAAGCATTTCTCTGACTACGTTCCTCCAGTGAGTCAAAACATATTCTGATTCCAGGAGGACCATGATATGTTGCTATCGATAAGGTGTCTTTTCACCTCGAATAGAAGTAGAGGGACTTTTGTCAGAGGCTGCTTGTTGTGAGCGCTGAGGGAACTTTATGCACTTGGCCAGATGACTCTGCATCTTTGTTGTATTCTTTACATATGATTTGGCACAGTATTTGCAAATGTACACAGCTTTTCCTTCTACATTAACTGCAGTGAAATGTCTCCACACATCAGACAGTGCCCGTTTTTTTTTTAAATAACAAATATAATTCCATGTACAGATTAATAGTTAAGCAGTTATATTAAACAACTTATTTGTAAGATAAATGTTTTCAAATGAAACATGTATGGAAACAGGTGAATTAACACTCCTCAGTTAGCAGGCCCAAGCAAGCTAAAATTGTTAACAAGTTAGAAATTATTTAAACACACTTTGCTGTAGGCACCCAGTATTGTAATAAAAATTTACCAGAAAGCATGTAGTCCTTGGCTCAGACAGTGTGGGCTCAATAGCATCTCATTCGTGTGCAAGATCTTGAGAATCAGCGGTACATGTGATGGAAGAGTGCACTGCACATGTGATGGAAGAATGCACTGTGTTTTTTCAGTCGGTGTGTGTATGTCCATGTGTGTACGCGTGAGGGTGTGTGTGTGTGTGTGTGTATGTGTGTGTGTGTGTGTGTGTGTGTGTGTGTGTGTGTGTGTGTGTGTGTGTGTGTGTGTGTGTGTGTGTGTGTGTGTGTGTGTGTGTGTGTGTGTGTGTGTGTGTGTGTGTGTGTGTGTGAGTGAGGCACCAAATTCCGTGTACTGTTGATGGTGATAATAGTGATTATGTTTGTGTTTGGGTGACTGAAAGGGACCACAGGGCCACTCTTTGTACTGGGACACAAAACAAGACGCCACAACAGTCTAAATGCTACAGGGGTATTCAACCAGGGGTCCGAGGAAGTACTGCAGGGGTCTAGAAAGAAATTACACTACCAGTAAAAAGTTTGGACACCTGCTCATTCAAGGGTTTTTCTTTATTTTTACTATTTTCTACATTGTAGAATGATAGTGAAGACATCGAAACTATGGATTAACACATATGGAATCATGTAACCAAAAAAGTGTTAAACATATCATATATATTTTGAGATTCTTCAAAGTAGACACCCTTTGCCTTGATGACAGCTTTGCACAGTTTGTGTTTTGGTTAACTTTCTAGCTAATAGGCTATGGTAGAGTTTATACTTCCTCTTCCAATTATAATGTGGGGAATTCAAAATGATGAAAAACTATCTACCAAATATATTCATCCCTGGGTCGCTGGTTTGTGTGGGAGGGGTCCCTGTTCAAGAAAAGGTTGAAAACCCCTGTAGGGCTGGGTGATATATAAAATTTAATTTAAATGTATGTTTTAGCTCGAATTTCGAAATGCCTGTATCGCCAGAATCAAGGTTTATTTCTTCCGTTTTTATGAGCGTTTGTCCACTTGTTCTCATGTTGTCTTTTTGGTTGGTTTCCTTCGCTCCTTCTGTGCTGGGTGCACCTTCCCACTCATACACCAAGTCCTTCCTCTTGTTGACATTTACAACAACGAACAAGAAAGACCACTTATTCCTCTCTGATGAGTACTTTCAACTCGCTATTTGCATTTGAGGGGTGGTCCAACAGAGTCGGTCATATGAACAGTGAAACACATTGAGACATTAGTTTACTGTAATAGAGGAGAACTTCTAAAGATAAACCTTTTTGTGTATCAACTCCCAAAATGTGCAGAGAGCAGACCCTATTAAAGTGAGAGTATCAATGAACATTGTTTCTGGAAAATGAATGCTCAGTTTCTGTCAGACGCAGCATTGCGGTACCACGTACCGCTAGCAGCATTTTAGCCACAGACTTATGTGCCAACTGTCTAGTCTGTGTTTTATAAATGTGCAATGAGCATAAAAATATGCATTTATATAATTATTGGCATCTCAATCTGAGAAAAGAGCTTATTCTTATCCAGGTAGGCCACTTGATTTCAACATCTAAGCAAAGTGGACAGGCTAGTATGTTGTTGAAACAGTTGGAGACAGACAGACAGGGTGTGTGCATAACAGTTCAACAGTTCTACCTTGTTAGCTAGATAATTGATCCAAGTTGGCTAGACTTGAATATAAAGATTAGCTGGCTATTCACTTGCACGTGGGCTTGTGCTTGAGATTGTTTGAGACCTGTGTTAATTTTCTATAATGCCTGCTACAATAAGTTGGTCATTATTAGTGGGGATGTGCCTTGTGAATGGCTCTGGTAAATTTGTTTACAAAAATGCCATTTTCATAGACTGGCATGAAAACTAGATCAGTGATTATTGCAACAAAAGCAGGTTCAACTATTTAGATAAAATAATGTGAGTCTTATGGTTGTGGAAGACTTATATTTAGCCTTTGTACAGTATAATTTCACAAGCACTGAATTCATTAGCTTATTGCTGACTGTTTTGAAATGCAGTGTATTGATCTTTAATTGTGCAACAAAGCTTGTTTAGAGAAAACATTTAAGAAATTGAGATATACACTGTGTACAAAACATTATGAACTAATCTTTCCATGACATAGACTGACCAGTTGAATCCAGGTGAAAGATATGATCCCTTACTGATGTCACTTGTTAAATCCACTTCAATCAGTGTAGATGAAGTAGAGGAGGTTAAAGAAGGATTTTTAAGCCTTGAGACATGGAGTATGTGTGCCATTCAGAGGAGGAACGGGCAAGACAAAATATTGAAGTGCCTTTGAACAGGGAATGGTAGTAGATGCCAGGCACACCAGTTTGTGTCAAGAACTGCAACGCTGCTGGGGTTTTCACGCTCTACAGTTTCCCATGTGTATCAAGAATGGTCCATCAACCAAAGGACATCCAGCCAACTTGACACAACTGTGGGAAGCATTGGAGTCAACATGGCCCAGCATCCCTGTGGAATGCTTTCAACACCTTGTAGAGTCCATGCCCCAATGAACTGAGGCTGTTCTGAGGGCAAAAGGGGGGTCAACTCAATATTAGGACGGTGTTCTTAATGTTTTGTGCACGCAGTCCAGCTTCTCTCCCATTGCTTTGTGGCACCAGTGTATATTGTGAATGAGTCATAAGTTAGAAAAAATGTAGATATGATTTTTAGGCCATATCGCCCAGCCATAGACCCCTGCTACAGGGATTAAGTGTCACATGTTAAACTTGTTCCAGGTGATACATCTGTGACATTCAAATACAGTACATGTCTTTAGACAATCAGGTGTGTCTTGTGCATGTTAATGAGCTCAGGACTAATAGAGCATGACAGATGACACAGAACATTTGTTTACACTACACACACTACCAAAACAGCAGAAAACTCTAATTTGTGTATGTCAGAGTTCAGTCCCATATCCCAGCTCATTACATGTAAATGGAGGGCCCTCTACTGTTAATACCTGCTCATTGCAATTAGTTTCCCTGCTCACTTCTGCAGCATTGTGTGTGTGTGTGTGTGTGTGTGTGTGTGTGTGTGTGTGTGTGTGTGTGTGTGTGTGTGTGTGTGTGTGTGTGTGTGTGTGTGTGTGTACAGTAATTATTCGTTCCCAGTTAACACCAGATATCTTCCATGTAGACTATATCTTCCATGTAGACAATAAGGGAACACAGACACACACACACAGCTCTGGTCTATGATGGAGATAGGTGGTTTGTTCTGTCATTGTGTGTTCCTGTCACACAAACACTCCACTCTAGCGCGACAAAAGACACCTCTGCCTAGCTCGGCAGAATCTCTTTTTTCATTATTGCTCACGTTCTCACAAGAACACATACACACACACTTTCTCTCTAGGATACACACACTCTCTCTTCCTCTCATACATACATACATACACACACACACACACACACACACACACACACACACACACACACACACACACACACACACACACACACACACACACACACACACACACACACACACACGGATATAGATGTTGCTCATTGTTTTCCTCCTGGTAAATGAAGCTGAATGTTGTAGCTGTGTCTCTCCCCTCATCACACTTTCCAGCCTAGTGCTCCTGGGAGGCGTGTGTGTGTTGATTAGCTGCAGTGGTGGGCCTCTGTCTATGCGACAGCTCTATACTGTACAGATAGGCAATTACACACACCTAGGCAATCTAGAGTAGAACGTTTGGTAATGACGTTTGCAGAACAATGCAGCATGGATCATCTCTTCAAATGAGCTTTATTTAAAGAGCACACTGAACACCAGTCAATCAGATGTTACTTCTACATGGCACAAGTACATTCTATCACAAAGGGAGGCTTGCTATGATAAATGATAACTGTAGTGGAAGGGTTGCTGTTGCATTTATATACCAGCAGGGGGCAGAGTTGAGCTATAGAACCAGAGACTATTACAGTAAACTAACGTCTCAATGTGTTTCACTGTTCATATGACCGACTCTGTTGGACCACCCCTCAAATGCAAATAGCGAGTTGAAAGTACTCATCAGAGAGGAATAAGTGGTCTTTCTTGTTCGTTGTTGTAAATGTCAACAAGAGGAAGGACTTGGTGTATGAGTGGGAAGGTGCACCCAGCACAGAAGGAGCGAAGGAAACCAACCAAAAAGACAACATGAGAACAAGTGGACAAACACTCATAAAAACGGAAGAAATAAACCTTGATTCTGGCGATACAGGCATTTCGAAATTCGCGCTAAAACTTACATTTAAATTAAAATGTATATATCACCCATCCCTACAGGGGTTTTCAACCTTTTCTTGAACAGGGACCCCCTCCCACACAAACCAGCGACCCAGGGATGAATATATTTGGTAGATAGTTTTTCATCATTTTGAATTCCCCACATTATAATTGGAAGAGGAAGTATAAACTCTACCATAGCCTGTTAGCTAGAAAGTTAACCAAAACACAAACTGTGCAAAGCTGTCATCAAGGCAAAGGGTGTCTACTTTGAAGAATCTCAAAATATATATGATATGTTTAACACTTTTTTGGTTACATGATTCCATATGTGTTAATCCATAGTTTCGATGTCTTCACTATCATTCTACAATGTAGAAAATAGTAAAAATAAAGAAAAACCCTTGAATGAGTAGGTGTCCAAACTTTTTACTGGTAGTGTAATTTCTTTCTAGACCCCTGCAGTACTTCCTCGGACCCCTGGTTGAATACCCCTGTAGCATTTAGACTGTTGTGGCGTCTTGTTTTGTGTCCCAGTACAAAGAGTGGCCCTGTGGTCCCTTTCAGTCACCCAAACACAAACATAATCACTATTATCACCATCAACAGTACACGGAATTTGGTGCCGCACGCACGCACACACACACACACACACACACACACACACACACACACACACATGGATATAGATGTTGCTCATTGGTTTCCTCCTGGTAAATTAAGCTGAATGTTGTAGCTGTGTCTCTCCCCTCATCACACTGTTCCAGCCAAGTGCTCCTGGGAGGCGTGTGTGTGTTGATTAGCTGCAGTGGTGGGCCTCTGTCTATGCGACAGCTCTATACTGTACAGATAGGCAATTACACACACCTAGGCAATCTAGAGTAGAACGTTTGGTAATGACGTTTGCAGAACAATGCAGCATGGATCATCTCTTCAAATGAGCTTTATTTAAAGAGCACACTGAACACCAGTCAATCAGATGTTACTTCTACATGGCACATTTTACAAGTACATTCTATCACAAAGGGAGGCTTGCTATGATAAATGATAACTGTAGTGGAAGGGTTGCTGTTGCATTTATATACCAGCAGGGGGCAGAGTTGAGCTATAGAACCAGAGATAAAGAGCAGGAGGATAGAGAGAGGAAACCCATGGTTGAAAAAGAGAAATGGGGGAGGCTGGTTCTGTTACCGCAGTGTTGCATTACAAGCGATACAGGGTGAAGTCTCAACCACAGAGGTTTGGTTACGGTCGCTAGGATCAGCTACGGTCAGCACGGACACACACACACACACACACAATTCTCTGCGTTTCTCTCTCTTTTGACATTATTAGGATAATATGATAGTTTGATACTGTCTTATTTGACTGTTTACTAATACAAAGTTCACAACAGATTTAATTACGTTCATTATTTTACTACATTTTGGAGATGTAATGAAAAGCCACAAGTTTGAGGCCATCCACTCCAGACTGAGGTTAAGAGAGGGAGATATTTCAATAGTGGTTACACAAGTATGTTCGGTGCACACAATATTCAGAGACGAGTCCACTGGACTAACCTTCACAACACACACACACACACACAGAGAGTCAGAAACTTTCACTCTCTTTCACACAGGCAGATATTTTCCAGGTGGAACAGTCGGGATCCCATGCTGGGGGGTTTGGAGGAGGGGGTCACAGGGATCCCAGGGATCTGTCTGTAACCCAGTGGGGGGGTGGCAGATGACAGGCCTCAGGGTGCTGTCACTCACTCCTGCTGCTATTGATGTAACATGTCCCCAAGAGGGTACATTATGCTAGGACACACACACCATCTGCAGCTGTTTTTCTCAGAGGAATGACACTGTGACAGTCTCTTTCCCACTGTTCTGTCTTTCTCTACACATCTCCATCTCTCCTCTACCCCCCTCTATCTATCCCCCCTCTCTCAATTCAAATTCAAGGGGCATCATTGGCATGGGAAACATACAGTACCAGTCAAAAGATTGCACACACCTACTCATTCCAGGCTTTTCTTTATTTTTACTATTTTCTACATTTTAGAATAATTTTGAAGACATCAAAACTGACATAACACATATGGAATCATGTAGTGACCAAAAAAGTGTTAAACAAATCAAAATGTATTTTATATTTAAGATTCTTCAAAGTAGCCACCATTCGCCTTGATTACAGCTTTGCACACTCTTGGCATTATCTCAACCAGCTTCATGAGGTAGTCACCTGGAATGCATTTAATTTAACAGGTGTGCCTTGTTACAAGTTAAGAGAGAGAGTTAGAGACCACAGTGTGCCATCACAGCAGCAAGATTTGTGACCTTTTATTAATTTTAACTAGGCAAGTCAGTTAAGAACAAATTCTTATTTTCAATGACAGCCTAGGAACAGTGGGTTAACTGCCTTATTCAGGAGCAGAACAACATATTTTTACCTTGTCAGCTCGGCGACTCAATCTTGCAACCTTCCAGTTACTAGTCCAACGCTTTAACCATTAGGCTACCTGATGATCTGTTGCCACAAGAAAGGGCAACCAGTGAAGAATGAACACTATTGTAAATACAACCCATATTTATGTTTATTTATTTTCCCTTTTGTAGTTTAACTATTTGCACAACGTTACAACACTGTATATAGACATAATATGACATTTTAAATGTCTTTATTGATTTGGAACTTTGGTGAGTTTACTGTTAATTTTTTGTTTTTTTCACTTCTCTTTATTATCTATTTCACATGCTTTGGCAATGTAAACATACAGTACCACTCAAAAGTTTGAACACACCAACTCATTTTCTTTATTTGGACTATTTTCTACATTGTAGAATAATAGTGAAGACATCAAAACTGAAATAACACATAGGTAATCATGTAGTAACCAAAAAAGTGTTAAACAAATCGAAATATATTTTATATTTGAGATTCTAGCCACCCTTTGCCTTGACTACAGCTTTTCACACTCTTGGCATTCTCTCTGAGATACAGAGTAGGTGAATGGATGATCTCTGCATGTGTAGTACCCACTGTGAAGCATGGAGGAGGAGGTGTGATGGTGTGGGCCTGCTTTGCTGGTGACACTGTCAGTGATTTATTTATAATTCAAGACACACTTAACCAGATTGCTACCACACCATTTTGCAGTGATATACCATCCCATCTGGGTAGCGCTTAGTGGGACTATCATAAATCTTTCAACAGGACAATGGCCCAACACAACTCCAGGCTGTGTAAGGGCTATTCGGCCAAGAAGGAGAGTGATGGAGTGCTGCATGAGGTGACTTGGCCTCCACAGTCATCCGAACTCAACCCAATTGAAATGGTTTAGGATGAGTTGGACTGTAGAGTGAACGAAAAGCAGCCAACAAGTGCTCAGCATATGTGGGAACTCCTTAAAGACGGTTGGAAAAGCATTACAGGTGAAGCTGGTTGAGAGAATGCCAAGAGTGTGCAAAGCTGACATCGAGGCAAAGGGTGGCTACTTTGAAGAATCTCAAATATAAAATATATATTTATTTAACACATTTTTTGGTTACTACATGATTCCATATATGTTATTTCATAGTTTTGATGTCTTCACTATTATTCTACCATGTATAAACTAGTAATAATAATGAACAACCCTTGAACGTGTCGGTATTTCAAAACTTTTGACTGGTACTGTATGTTTACATTGCCAAAGCAAGTGAAATAGATAATAAACAAAAGTGAAATAAAAAATAAAAAATTAACAGTAAACATTATACTCACAAAAGTTCCAAAACAAATAAGACATTTTAAATGTCATGTTATGTATATATACAGTGTTGTAACTACAGTTGAAGTCGGAAGTTTACATATACCTTAGTCAAATACATTTAAACTCAGTTTTCACAATTCCTGACATTTTAATCCTAGTAAAAAATCCCTGTCTTAGGTCAGTTAGGATCCCCACTATATTTTAAGAATGTGAAATGTCAGAATAATAGTAGAGAAAATGATTTATTTCAGCTTTTATTTCTTTCATCACATTCCCAGTGGGTCTGAAGTTTACATGCACTCAATTAGTACTTGGTAGCATTGCCTTTATATTGTTTAACTTGGGTCAAACGTTTCGGGTAGCCTTACACAAGCTTCCCACACTAAGTTGGGTGAATTTTGGCCCATTCTTCCTGACAGAGCTGGTGTAACTGAGTCAGTTTTGTAGGCCTCCTTGCTCGCACACACTTTTTCAGTTCTGCCCACATATTTTCTATGGGATTGAGGTCAGGGCTTTGTGATGGCCACTCCAATACCTTGACTTTGTTGTCCTTAAGCCATTTTGGCACAACTGTGGAAGTATGCTTGGGGTCATTGTCCATTTGTAACACCCATTTGCGACCAAGCTTTAACTTCCTGACTGATGTCTTGAGATGTTGCTTCAATATATCCACATAATGTTCCTGCCTCATGATGCCATCTATTTTGTGAAGTTCACCAGTCCCTCCTGCAGCAAAGCACCCCCACAACATGATGCTGCCAACCCCGTGCTTCACGGTTGGGATGGTGTTCTTCGGCTTGCAAGCTTCCCCCTTTTTCCTCCAAACATAACAATGGTAATTATGGCCAAACAGTTCTATTTTTGTTTCATCAGACCAGAGGACATTTCTCCAAAAAGTATGATCTTTGTCCCCATGTGTAGTTGCAAACCGTATCCTGGCTTTTTTTATGGCGGTTTTGGAGCAGTGGCTTCTTCCTTGCTGAGCGATATAGGACTTGTTTTACTGTGGATACAGATACTTTTGTACCTGTTTCCTCCAGCATCTTCATAAGGTCCGTTGCTCTTGTTCTGGGATTGATTTGCACTTTTCGCACCAAAGTATGTTCATCTCTAGGAGACAGAACGCGTCTCCTTCCTTAGCGGTATAACAGCTGTATGGTCCCATGTGTGTTTATGCTTGCGTACTATTGTTTGTACAGATGAACATGGTACCTTCAGGCGTTTGGAAATTGCTCCCAAGGATGAACCAGACTTGTGGAGGTCTATAATTTTCTGAGGTCTTGGCTGATTTCTTTTGATTTTCTCATGATGTCAAGCAAAGAGGCACTGAGTTTGAAGGTAGGCATTGAAATACATCCACAGGTACACCTGCAATTGACTCAAATTATGTCAATTAGCCTATCAGAAGCTTCTAAAGCCATGACATCATTTTCTGGAATTTTCCAAGCTGTTTAAAGGCACAGTCAACTTAGTGTTTGTAAACCTGTGATACAGTGAATTATAAGTGAAATAATCTGTCTGTAAACAATTGTTGGAAAAATGACTTGTGTCTTGCACAAAGTAGATGTCCTAGCCGACTTGCCAAAACCATAGTTTGTTAACAAGAAATTTGTGGAGTGGTTGAAAAACGAGTTTTAATGACTTCAACCTAAGTGTATGTAAACTTCCGAATTCAACTGTATGTGCAAATAGTTAAAGTACAAAAGGGAAAATAAATAAACATAAATATGGGTTGTATTTATAATGCTGTTTCTTCATAGGTTGCCTTTTTCTTGTGGCAACAGATCACAAATCTTGCTGCTGTGATAGCACACCGTGGTATCTCTCTCTCTGCCCCCTCTCTCTCGCTCTTCTCGCCCTCACTCTCCCCACTATCTCTCTCTCCCCCCTTCTTTCTCTCTCTTCCTCTCTCCCCTTCTCTCTCCCCTTCGCTCTCGCTCTCTCTCCCCCTTTCGCTCTCACACTCTCCCCCTTCTCTCTCTCTCTCTCTCTCTCTCTCTCTCTCTCTCTCTCTCTCTCTCTCTCTCTCTCTCTCTCTCTCTCTCTCTCTCTCTCCCCCGCTTCTCTCTCTTCCCCCCTTCTCTCTCTCTCCCCCTCCCCTCTATCCCACTCTCCCTCTCTCTCCCCCCTTTTCTCTCTCTCTCCCCCTTCTCTCCCCTTCCCTCTCTCCCCCCTTCTCTCTCTCTCCCCTACTCCCTCTTTCTCTTCCCCCTCCCTCTTCTCAGTGCTCAGGGGGGTCAGTATGTTATTTAATTGGTTCCAAGAACACACACACAGGCACACATACGTTTTTCCCTGCAACAGGTATGATGTCAGTAGGAGCGTTGCATGGCGCCACACGTCACCATGGATACTAGCTGGCGCCAGCCCTCCTTCTCTCCGTCTCTCTGTGGTCATCCATCCATCCCTCAGTCCCCCCTCTTCTTCCCATCCCTTGCTGCATTTCTTTGTCTGTCCTCTTTTTGTCTCCTTCTCTGGTCCCTCTTCTCTGGGTGGTGTGGTGAAAGGCATTCTGGGATAGACTGGCTAGTGAAGAGGCTGATGGGGCCTGGCAGGAGATGGACAAATGGGTTGTCATGGGAACAAACCAATGACATGACTTGTGGCACCGCCTGCATCACATCGCATTGCCATGCCAACCCCAGATGAACTACGGATGTTTTCTCTCCCATCTCATCAGCCAGAACACAACCTGCCTTTTCCCTGCGTTTATTCCACTCTTTCTCTCTTTATTCTCTCACTATCTACTCTCTCCTGTTTTCCACTTTGACAACATAATAGTCTTGTATCTCCTCTGTGATATAGAAATTTTAGAGGCAACCAGGCTAAAATGTCCTGGTACTGGGTAAAGTTCATGATGCCATTGACCTTAACAAGGGCCCCAGTACCAGTGGAAGCAAAACAGCCCCATAACATCAAAGAATCACCCCATATTTTACAGTGGGTATAGGGTTTGTCGTGGAATTATAGTAATCAAAAGGAGACACTTTTAGATTTCTTCAAAACAATCAAACTTTATTATTTCATTATTGCAGTAATGGAGCTGGTCGGTAATCACCCCTGGAGGTGATCACTGAGAACTCAACGAGCGGATTTGAGCCACAGCATTTTATAGCAAAGTCCATCCTCCTGGATTTTCATGACAAACAACAGATGTATGGAATGGGTCACAAGGTTACTAATAATTCACAGCCAACCGTATCTGCTGTAAATACTGTACTCATTGTGTAGAGACCAGGGTCTGGCCCCCCAACTCCATACTGGAGCCATCTCCCCCTGGTACCCCAGTAGAGAAACATTAACTCATGCTCTGGAATGTGGTATCACCCAAAGACATCATTAATCTTCTGTCGGTGTTAAATCTCCCAGATGCCCACTTTCAGTTCACACAGACACAAACCCTCTATTATGTTGCATAAAACAACCATTTGTAGCAATAACAACATTATAACATAATCTTGTCATTTCTGTTCTGACAGGTTATATTCTGCAAATTAGTCTTATTTTCTATGACAAACTCACCACCAATGTGCATGGCCAAAGACATTTATTTTCATGTCTTCAAGAAATGTAAACGCCTGCAGTTTGATAAACGGCATTGCCATTTGGATTGGAACTGGTGCTATGGTCACATGAAAATTGAGCTCTTCCCCCCCAAAATGTGCATACAATAAAGCTCAGTATTTGTATTATTTATTTTAGACAGTATTTTTCTGCTAATCTTTATCAAGGGTGCCAATCATTTTGTACCTGACTGTATGTGCGTGGTGAGAGAGAACCATTATCTCTGTCACCATCATGATGTCATCACCATCGACGATAGACGATACTATCATAATATCGCCCAACTCTAGAGTGTGTGTGTGTGTGTGTGTGTGTGTGTGTGTGTGTGTGTGTGTGTGTGTGTGTGTGTGTGTGTGTGTGTGTGTGTGTGTGTGTGTGTGTGTGTGTGTGTGTGTGTGTGTGTGCGTGTGTATGGACAGTTACTTTCTAGTGTCTTAGGTGTAGTGTTTCTAATGAAGGCTGACAGGAAAAAGATTCACCCTGGCCTAATGTAACACGGACTCTTCAATATTCATATTGAACACACACACCTTTGAACACTAACACTATAGCTCCACACAAATACATGCTGTACTCAGTGGTGGAATAAGTACCCAACTGTCATACTTAAGTAAAGATACCTTAATAGAAAATTACTGAAGTAAAAGTCAACCAGTACAATTCTACTTGAGTAAAAGTCTAAAAGTATTTGGTTTAAAATATACTTAACTACTTACGGAGTGGTGGGGCGCTAGCACGGTGAAATGTGAGGCGCCAAATTCAAAATCAAAAAGTTGAATTATTAAACATTCATCAATATACAAGTGTTGCATAGTCATCAAAAGCTCTGATTCTTGGTAATATCACAGCGTTGTCAGATTTCAAAAAGGCTTTACGGCAAAAGCACAACATTTGATTGTTTGAGGGTAGCACCTCTAATATTTATGCATTAGCATAAATCCATAACCCAACACGGGTCTCAAAAAACGCATAAAATCGCTAATATAAAATCCCTTACCTCTCGAAGAACTTCTGCTGAGGGCTTCCCAAGTGTCCAACGAAGACAATCCATGCTTCTTTTGTTAGAAAAAGTAATTTATTATATCCATAAATCTCTGTTTGGTTGGCGCGTTATGATCATAAAATCCACCGTTGAGTCGCCCATTGAACCGTGAAGAGAAGGCGTTCACATTATACCTATACACTTGTCCAAGAACATTCAAACATCATTGATAATGTATCCTTAGGAACACTTTTATGTATATTTACTATAATATTTCAACCGGATTATAAACTGGACGATAGGAAAGGAAAAAACCACAGCGCGCTCGAGCCCGTGAACGCGCTTCCTCTTCTGTTTACATCCGATGACTAGTTAGAAATTCTTCTTCTATTACCATCCAGAGCAACCTAACATCACCAAACACTGTCTAGAGACTGTTGACATCCAGTGGAAGCAATAGGTACTGCAATCTTACTCCCATATATAGCTGTTTTCAATAGGGAGGGGTTCAAAATGAGGCAATTTGTCAAAAACACTTTTTCCAGGACAGAAATTCCTCGGGTTTTCGCCTGCTATATAACTGTTCTGTTATACTCACAGACAATATTTTAACACTCTTAGAAACTTCAGAGTGTTTCCTATCCAATAGTAATTATGTGCATATCCTAGTTTCTGGGCCTGAGTGGCAGGCCTTTTACTTTGGGCACGCCAGACTCTCCAAAACCGACACCTCAGCTGCCGCTCCCTAAGAAGTTAAGTATCAAAAGTAAAAGTATGAATCATTTCAAATTCCTTATATTAAGCAACCCAGATGGCACCATTGTCTTTTTTAATTTACGGAAAGCCAGGGACACACTCCAACACTCAGACATAATTTACATACTAAGCATGTGTGTTTAGTGAGTCCACCAGATCAGAGGCAGTAGGGATGACCAGGGATGTTTGGTTCATAAGTGCGTGAATTGGACGATCTTCCTGTCCTGGTAAGCATTCAAAACGTAACAAGTCCTTTTGGGTGTCAAGGAAAATGTATGGAGTAAAAAGTACACATTTTCTTAAGGAATGTAGTGAAGTTAAAGTAGTCAAAAATAATAGTAAAGTAAAATACAGATACCCCCCAAAACTACTTAAGTAGTACTTGAAAGTATTTTTTACTTAAGTACTGTACACCACTGGCTGTACTGTAGACAAACATCATAAAGTCCCAGATTTCCAAAGAGTTTCCACCTGGTATTTCTCAGCACTGTTGACAAATGAAACTGTCTTTACCCTTATTTGAGGGCTTCTCTTTCTTTTAGGTCAACATGTTGTTGTTTTTCGCTCTCTGAAAATGGTCTCTAAACTTTGAGTTGTTGATGCCAATGCTTAGTTAGTCATGCTCTTAAGACACCATGGTGTTTTGTCCCTTTTTAAAATTCCTACTATACACACAAAAAAACACACACAAACACACTTTCATGTGAAACACAGGTGTGTCCTGTCAGTCTGCCGGATGCCATGTCTGCCTGACACACTGTGGGGGTGTGTGTACGTCATTCACATTCACCTGCTGGCCAAGTCAGGAACACACACAGGTAACCAAGGGGACTAGGGCCTGTGAATAAGGTGATCAATATTTGATTCAGTGCCACTGGAGCAAAGGTGTCTGCTGTGATATTCACCTGCTGTAGTAGCACAGTGTCCTATTGCCATACATTCACTGGCTGTGCAACATAGCCACTCGAAAAGTGAACTGAGACAAAATGGCCAGCCCTATAGCTATAGACTGGTGGGTTGCTTAGCAACAAAAACGATGCGTGCGACAACCGTGAAGCAGTCAAAGGATTGTTGACAACATGTAAACTATATTTCCTCTTCAAATCTTTATTGAAAACATAACTACATTTGTACAATGAGCACTTTCTTTCTCTCTCTCCCTCCCTCCTTTCTTTCGCTCCTTCCTTTCTTTCCCTCCCTCCCTCCTTTTTTCACTCCCTTTGTATTTCCCTCCTTTCTTTCCCTCCCTTTTTCTTTCCCTCCCTCCTTTCTTTCCCTCCCTCCTTTCATTCCCTCCCTCCTTTCATTCCCTCCCTCCTTTTTTTTTCTCCATCCCTCCCTACTTTCTTTCTGTCCCTCCCTCTTTTCTTTCCCTCCCTCTTTTCTTTCCTTCCTTCCCTCTATTCTTTATTTCCCTCCCTCCTTTCCTTTTCCCTCCTTCCTTTCCCTCCCTCCTTTCTTTCCATTCTTTCTTTCCCTCCCTTCTCTGTCCCTCCCTTCTTTCCTTTCTTTCTTTCTTTCTTTCTTTCTTTCTTTCTTTCTTTCTTTCTCTCCCTCCTTTCTTTCTTTCCCTCCTTCATTTCTTTCCATCACTAATTTCTTTCCCTCCCACCCTCCTTTCTATCCCCCTTCCCTCCTTCCGTACCCCTTCCCTCCTTCCTTTCCCTTCCTTTCCCTCCCTCCTTCCTTTCCCTCCCTCCTTTCTTTCCCTCCCTCCTTTCTTTCCCTCCCTCCTTTCTTTCCCTCCCTCCTTTCTTTCCCTCCCACCTTTCTTTCCCTCCCTCCCTCTCCCTCCCTCCCTCCCTCCCTCCCTCCCTCCCTCCCTCCCTCCCTCCCTCCTTTCTTTCTTTCCCTCCCTTCCTCCCTCTCTCCTTCCTTTTTTCCCTCCCTCCTTTCTTTCCCTCCCTCCCCCCTTTCTTTCTTCCCCCTTTTCTTTCTTTCTTTCTTTCTTTCTTTCTTTCTTTCCCTCCCTCCTGTCTTTCGATCCCTCCCTCCTTTCCCTCCCTCCCTCCTTTCCCTCCCTCCCTTCCTCCCTCTTTTCTTCTTTCCCTCCCTCCCTCCCTCCTTTCTTTCCCTCCCTCCCTCCCTCCTTTTCTTCTCTTCCTCCCTCTTTTCTTTCTTTCCCCCCCTTCCCTCCTTTCTTTCTTTCTTTCCCTCTTTTCATTCTCTTTCCCTCCCTCCCTTCTTTCTTTCTTTCTCTCCCTCCCTCCTTTCTTTCTTTCCCTCCCTATTTTCTTTCTTTCCCTCCTTTTTTTCTTTCCCTCCCCTTTCTTTCTTTCCCTCCCTCCCTCCCTCCCGCCCTCCTTTCTTTCCCTCCCCCCTTTCTTTCTTTCCCCCTTTTCTTTCTTTCTTTCTTTCTTTCTTTCTTTCTTTCTTTCTTTCTTTCCCTCCCTCCCTCCCTCCCTCCTGTCTTTCATTCCCTTCCTCCCTCTTTTCTTCTTTCCCTCCCTCCCTCCCTCCTTTTCTTCTCTTCCTCCCTCCTTTCTTTCTTTCCCTCCCCCCCTTCCCTCCTTTCTTTCTTTCTTTCTTTCCCTCTTTTCATTCTCTTTTCCTCCCTCCCTTCTTTCTTTCTTTCCCTCCCTCCTTTCTTTCTTTCCCTCCCTATTTTCTTTATTTCCCTCCTTTTTTTCTTTCCCTCCCCTTTCTTTCTTTCTTTCTTTCTTTCTTTCCCTCCCTCCCTCCCTCCCTCCCTCCCTCCCCCCTTTCTTTCTTTCCCCTTTCTTTCTTTCTTTCTTTCTTTCCCTCCCTCCCGCCTCCTTTCTTTCTTTCTTTCCCTCCCTCCCTCCTGTCTTTCATTCCCTCCCTCCTTCCTCCTTCTTTTCTTTCTTTCCCTCCCTCCCTCCTCTTCCTCCTCCCTCCCTCCTTTTCTTCTCTTCCTCCCTCCTTTCTTTCTTTCCCTCCCCCCTTTCCCTCCTTTCTTTCTTTCTTTCTTTCTTTCCCTCTTTTCATTCTCTTTCCCTCCCTCCCTTCTTTCTTTCCCTCCCTCCTTTCTTTCTTTCTCTCCCTCCTTTCCCTCCCTATTTTCTTTCTTTCCCTCCTTCTTTTCTTTCCCTCCACCTTTCTTTCTTTCTTTCCCTCCCTCCCGCCCTTCTTTCTTTCTATCTTTCCCTCCCTCCCTCCCTCCTTTCTTTCTTTCACTCCTTTCTTTCCCTCCCCCCTTTCTTTCTTTCCCCATTTTCTTTCTTTCTTTCCCTCCCTCCTGTCTTTCATTCCCTCCCTCCTTTCCCTCCCTCCCTTCCTCCCTCTTTTCTTCTTTCCCTCCCTCCCTCCTTTCTCTTTCTTTCTTTCTTTCTTTCCCTCCCTCCCTCCTTTTCTTCTCTTCCTCCTTTCTTTCTTTCCCTCCCTCCCTCCCTCCCTCCTTTTCTTCTCTTCCTCCCTCCTTTCTTTCTTTCTTTCTTTCTTTCCCTCCCTCCCTTTCCCTCCTTTCTTTCCCTCTTTTCCTTCTCTTTCCCTCCTCCCTTCTTTCTTTCCCTCCCTCCTTTCTTTCTTTCTTTCTTTCCCTCCCTCCTTTCCCTCCCTATTTTCTTTCTTTCCATCCTTTTTTTCTTTCCCTCCCCCTTTCTTTCTTTCTTTCTTTCCCTCCCTCCCTACTTTCTTTTTTCCCTCCCTCCTTTCTTTCCGTCCCCCCTGTCTTTCTTTCACTCGCTTCTTTCTTTCCCCCCTTTATTTCCATCCATCTTTCCTTTTTTTCCCTCTTTTCTTTCCCTCCCTCCTTTGTTTCCCTCCCTTCTGTCTTTCTTTTCTTTCCCTCCCTTCTTTTTGCCCTCTTTCCCTCCCTCCCTCCCGCCCTCCTTTCTTTCCCTCCCTCCTTTCTTTCTTTCTTTCTTTCTTTCTTTCTTTCTTTCCCTACCTCCTTTCTTTCCCTTCCTCCTTTCTTTTCCTCCCTCCCTCCTGTCTTTCTTTCCCTCCCTCCTTTCTCTTTTTTCCTTTTGTTCCCTTCTTTCTTTCCCTCCTTTCTTTCCCTCCCTCCGTCCTTTATTTCCCTCCCTCATTCCTTTCTTTCCCTCCCTCATTCTTTTCTTTCCCTCCCTCCCTCCCTCCCTCCTTTCTTTTTTTCTGTCCCTCCCGCCTTTCTTTCTTTCCATCCCTCCCTCCCTCTTTTTTTCCCTTCCTCCCTCCTTTCTTTCCCTCACTCCCTTTCTTTCCCTCTTTTCCTTCTTTCTTTCCCTCCCTCCTTTCTTTCTTTCTTTCTTTCCCTCCCTCCCTTCTTTCTTTCTTTCTTTCTTTCTTTCTTTCTTTCTTTCCTTCCCTCCCTCCCTCCCTCCCTCCCTCCCTCCCTCCCTCCCTCCCTCCCTCCCTCCCTCCTTTCTTTCCATCCCTCCTTTCTTTCTTTCCCTCTTTCCTTTCCCTCCCTCCCTCCTTTCTTTTCCTCCCTCCCTGTTCTTCTCTGCTTTCCTTCCTGTCTATGATACATCACTTCTCCCTCTCCCTCTTTTCTTGTCTGCTGAATATAATCTGTTTATTTCTTTCTGCAGAAGAGGAGAGAGGGAGTGGAGGAGAGCAACATGTTTGCTGACGGGAGGGTTGTTGATGCATAATTCTGTTTGTTCCTTCTCTCTCTCTGTCTCTCCCTCCATCCTTCACTCTGAGTCCCTGTTCCTGAGTTATTGCACTCTAATCACCAATGAGCTGAGAGCTTCACACACTGACTGGCCAATCCACACACACACTTTCTCTGTCTTTTCTCCTTGTCTCAAACTTTCTGTTTTCCCACTGTAAAGATTTCTCCCACTCTTCCAACTCTCTGCCTGTCCTTTCCTCTCTATTATAAAGTTTGTTCAGTTTTGACATTACCAGTACACTAATATTATATAGTAGATGTACTGTGTGAATTGATTGAGCTAGTGTCCCGTAATGAGGTGTTTGTGTATGTGCACCCCATTATACAGGACAGATGGGACACTGAGTCCTGTGCTAAAGAAAAAAAAACCTGTGTGTGTGCATGCATGCATTATACTGTCCAGTGATTAGATGATTGAAGTGTTTTGTTTGATTAATTTGTCATTATTATTGCTCTATAACATGTTTCTATCCCTCTCTCCATTCCTCGCCTACACACACACACCTCTGTATGACTCATCCTGTGTGAGGGTGCTAGCGTGTGTGTGCTAGCATGTGTTTCTGTCCCCACTTGTAGTATACAACCCTTAGGGTGTGTATGAGTTTGTGCTTTGCAGTGTTTTAATTGTGCACTCTTGTTGTGAATAGCTTATAGAGTGTAGTTCTACTCTGCCATTACACAATATTGAACTCCCTCCCTCTCTCGCAGTATCGCTGATTTGCTTTCTCTCTTCTCCTTCTTTCTCTTTACCTCTTTCTATCACTCACTCCCTTCCTCTTTTTTCTCTCTTGCCATATTGCGCCTTTGTCTCTCCTCTCTTCTGATCCTCTCTCTTCTCTCCCTCTTTCTTTGTTTACATTTCAATCATTTAGCAGATGCTCTTATCAAGAGTGACTTACAGTTAGTGCATTCATCTTAAGATGTTTAGGTGGGACAATTACATATCACAGTCATAGTAAGTAAATGTTTTCTCAATAAAGTAGCTATCAGCAGTCAGAGCTAGTAAAGGAGAAAAGAGTCAAGTGTGAGTGTTAGTTTGTGGGGGGGCTGTGGGATACTCTTTGAAGAGGCAGAGTTTCAGATATTTTCGGGAAACGGGCAGGGATTCTGTTGTCCTAGCTTCAAGGAGAAGCTGGTTCTACAATTGGGGTGCCAGGACAGAGAAGCGCTTGGACTGGGCTCTGCACTGGCTGCTCAACAGTTTTAGAATTCATTTGAAGAATGTTCTATTGGTTTTTAAATCAATCGACTATTGAGCACCCCAATACATGTCAGACATGCTTTTAAGTTATGTACCCAGTAGGTCCCTCAGGTCCTCTGGCACTGGCCTTTTTAACTATCCTGAAGCCAAGAGGCATGGAGAGACAGCCTTTAGTTACTATGCACCCAGCCTCTGGAATAGCCTACCAGAGAACCTGAGGGGGCCAAAACTGTGGACATATTTAAACGTTTTTATTTTCATTGTTTTTAATACTGAACAAAAATATAAACGCAACATGTAAAGTGTGGTCCCATGTTTCATGAGCTGAAATAAAAGATCCCAGAAATGTTCCATACGTACAAAAAGCTTATTTCTCTCATATGTTGTGCACAAATTAGTTTACATCCCTTTTCGTGAGCATTTCTCCTTTGCCAAGATAATCCATCCACCTGACAGGTGTGGCATATCAAGAAACTGATTAACCTCTCTGCGCACGGATCCCGCTAGCGGGATCGTTTTCAGAGCAAACATAACACGGCAAATTCAAAATAAAAATTCGTAATATTTAACATTCTTCGATATACAAGTGTTGCATAGCCATCAAAAGCTCTGCTTCTTGGCAATATCACTGCGTTGTCAGATTTCAAAAAGGCTTTACGGCGAAAGCACCACATTTGATTGTTTGAGGCTAGTACCTCACATATTTTCCACATTAGCATAAATTCATATCCAGCTCGGTTCTCAAAATGTCCATATCACAGCTAATATAAATCACTTACCTTTCAAATAACTTCTGCTGAGGGCTTCCCAAGTGTCCAAACAAGAGAATCCATGGTTCTTTTGTTAGAAAAAGTAATTCATTATATCCATAAATCTCTGTTTGGTTGGCACGTTATGTTCAGCTACTCCACCAAGCATTGTCAGTCTACTCGCCCATTGTACAGTGAAGAGAACGCGTTCAAGTTATACCTCTCATCTTTTCACAAACAAATCAAATATCATTAATAATGAATTAATAATGCATCCTTATGTATCCTTTTATGAATAATAGCGATCATATTTTACACAGATGGTAACTGAAACGTTATAAAAGGAAAAGAAAGCTGGGCGCATTCACGTTCTCGTGAACGTGCACGGTTGTTTACATTTCTCTCTTCCTGTAGTCTTTCTTCTTCTATAAGGATCTCCTCAGGGCTATTTCCTCCAGACACTTTCCAGAGACTGTTGACATCCATTTACACGGATGGTAACTGAAACGTTATAAAAGGAAAAGAAAGCTGGGCGCATTCACGTTCTCGTGAACGTGCACGGTTGTTTACATTTCTCTCTTCCTGTAGTCTTTCTTCTTCTATAAGGATCTCCTCAGGGCTATTTCCTCCAGACACTTTCCAGAGACTGTTGACATCCAGCCATAGGTACTGCAACCTGTGTCCTATTCACCATTGACTTCTATTACCAGGCCTTCAAAGTGAGTGGAGGGCAAAAGGATTTCCGGACAGAAATTTCTCAGGTTTTTGCCTGCTATATCTGTTCTGTTATACCCACAGACTATATCTTAATGGTTTTAGACACTTCAGATTGTTTCCTATCCAATAGTACTAATTATGTGAATATTCCAGTTTCTGGCCCTGAGTGGCGGGCATTTAACTTTGGGCACGTCAGACAGGCGAAAATTCGGAAAATGGGACCCTAGCTGTAACAGGTTAAACAGCATGGTCATTACACAGATGCATCTTGTGCTGGGGACATTAAAAGGCCACTCTAAAATTTGCAGTTTTGTCACACAACACAATGCCACAGATGTCTCAAGTTTTGAGGGAGTGTGCAATTGACGTGCTGACTGCAGGAATGTCCACCAGAGCTGAATTTAATGTTAATTTCTCTTAGAGAATTTGGCTGTACGTCCAACCGGCCTCACAACCGCTAACCACATGAGCCCAGGACCTCCGATTCCAGCTTCTACACCTGCTAGATCATCTGAGACCAGCCACCGTGACAGCTGATTAAACTGTTGGTTTGCACAACCGAAGAATTTCTGCACAGAAATAGGGGCGGGGGCGTGGATTTGGGACGAGGGGGCGTGACCACATTATGAAATTGCATTTTTTTGTCGTATCATTGCATTGTGATACAAAAAGCAGCATCGGTGTGCTTTACGACCATGCGGACACCACAGAGAGTGAGAACAGAGGCAGCTGTTGTCTGTGTGTGTTGTGATTTTTCTCTGAGTTGTAAAAGATGTAGCTGGCAAGGTAACTTCTGTTTGACTTAACAGAAAAAAAGTATTTAACGTTAGCTAGTGTTTCATCCCTTCTCGACTGAAGTTCTGTCTGAAATAAATTAACTAGCTAGCTAGTAGCTACCACAGCCAGTTCAGCTCTAGATATCTGTCAGGTAGCAGTGTCTAACAGCTGTTGTGTGTATGGAAATGTTTTGTAGCCTTTGTTTTGTCTCGTTTCAATAGAAGTAATTTAACTTGGCTCGTTTTCACCAGTTGACGTACCATTAGAGCTAGCTCAAGTTGGCTAACGTGAGATATTATTTTTTTGTCACAATCCCAGTCAGTATTACAATGTAGCGTTATTGATCTGTCAGTTTCCCTAGCTAATTCCCTACTTTTCACATTGTCACGGTATAAACAGCACTACAGGTTTCACAATCAGTACACAACATTATGCTCATCATGTCTTAGCAGGATCAGATGGTGACAGGTGTCTCTGCAGGGTCAGACCGCCAGGGAAGACCAGTCTCCAGAGCTCAGGTGAATGAGTGAATGGATATAAAGTACCATCTTCAGTTGATGGGTAGGCTACACTCTGGGATCTGGGAATAATGGTCATTCAATAATTGAACCATTTATTCTATTCTTGGATAATATAATGTATAAATGTATACTAAGCTTATTATTTGAGCAGGATCAGATGGTGACAGGGGTCTCATCAGTGTCAGGCAGCCAGGGAAAGCCAGTCTGTGATGGCACTGAGGTGAACCTTTTTGCAGATGCAACACTTTATTCTTTCTGTGCAGCAAACACTGGACAAGCCAGAAGCTCCAAATGACATTTTTTAAGGCAGTCTGACAAACCTCCAAAGTTGATTTCCAAACTGTATAAAGGGTTAATAGGCCTTTCCTAAAGACACATAACATGTAAAACAAAAATGTGAGGAAGTCCTGGGAGACTACTGATGTTTGTGAATGGATACAGATGTGTTTGAATGCTCCGTCATGTTCATATAATCTCAGACATACATTACAGCAGTTCAAGACCATCCATAGAAGGTATTATATGAAACTGGATATCATGCATTCGGAAATGTAGTTGCTCTGTAGTTCCTCTGCTAAAACCCAAAAGGGGACATATTTCAATGTGTTATGTTCTTGAGAAGGCTAGCTGAATTCTGGCAAAGAATTATTTTATCTCAGCATGTCTACAGATTCTTCCTTCTGTCTGTTTTATCAGAGAAGAAACTGTGTAACCTAGCATTTTTAGTGGTTAAGAAATGCATTGCCATTAATTGGAAGGTTGGTTATCCTCCCACAATGTCACAAAGTATGGCAGAAATGTTAAGTTGTGTATCACTAGATGGGATTTATTGCTAGATTTAGGGTATACTGCTCTAAAACCAAAGTTGCATCCTTGGTGCCTAATGCATTTATTTCAATTGACTGATTGATTTCCTTATAAACTCTGCAAAAAAAGAAACGTCCCATTTTCAGGACCCTGTCATTCAAAGATAATTCGTAAAAATCCAAATAACTTCACAGATCTTCATTGTAAAGGGTTTAAACACTGTTTTCTATGCTTGTTCAATGAACCATAAACAATTAATGAGTATGCACCTGTGGAACAGTCGTTAAGACACTAACAGCTTACAGACGGTAGGCAATTAAGGTCACAGTTATGAAAACTTAGGACACTAAAAAGAGGCCTTTCTACTGACACTGAAAAACACCAAAAGAAAGATGCCCAGGGTCCCTGCTTATCTGTGTGAACGTGCCTTAGGCATGCTGGAAGGAGGCACGAGGACTGCAGATGTGGCCAGGGCAATAAATTGCAATGTCCGTACAGTGAGACGCATAAAAAAAGCTACAGGGAGACAGGACGGACAGCTGATCGTCCTCACAGTGGCAGACCACGTGTAACAATTACAGGATGGCAACAACAACTGTCCGAGTTACACCAGGAACGCACAATCCCTCCATCAGTGCTCAGACTGTCCGCAATAGGCTGAGAGAGGCTGGACTGAGGGCTTGTAGGCCTGTTGTAAGTTCTCACCAGACATCACCGGCAACAACGTCGCCTATGGACACAAACTCACCCTCGCTGGACTAGACAGGACTGGCAAAAAGTGCTCTTCACTGACGAGTCACAGTTTTGTCTCACCAGGGGTGATGTTCGGATTCGTGTTTATCGTTGAAGGAATGAGCATTACACCGAGGCCTGTACTCTGGAGCGGGATCGATTTGGAGGTGGAGGGTCTGTCATGGTCTGGGGCAGTGTGTCACAGCATCAGCAGACTGAGCTTATTGTCATTGCAGGCAATCTCAACGCTATGCGTTACAGGGAAGACATACACCTCCCTCATGTGGTACCCTTCCTGCAGGCTCATCCTGACATGACCCTCCAGCATGACAATGCCACCAGCCATACTGCTCGTTCTGTGCGTGATTTCCTGCAAGACAGGAATGTCAGTGTTCTGCCATGGCCAGCGAAGAGCCCGGATCTCAATCCCATTGAGCACGTCTGGGACCTGTTGGATCGGAGGGTGAGGGCTAGGGCCATTCCCTCCAGAACTTGCAGGTGCCTTGGTGGAAGAGTGGGGTAACATCTCACAGCAATAACTGGCAAATCTGGTGCAGTCCATGAGGAGATGCACTGCAGTACTTAATGCAGCTGGTGGCCACACCAGATACTGACTGTTACTTTTGATTTTGACCCCCCCTTTGTTCAGGGACACATTATTCAATTTCTGTTAGTCACATGTCTGTGGAACTTGTTCAGTTTGTCTCAGTGGTTGAATCTTGTTATATTCATACAAATATTTATACATGTTAAGTTTGCTGAAAATAAACGCAGTTGACAGTGAGAGGACGTTTCTATTTTTGCTGAGTTTATGAACTGTAATTTAGTAAAATCTTTGAAATCGTTGCATTGATATTCAGTTAGTTTTTTCCTGTGAAGCTCATTGCATTGCATTCCATGTCTGAAATGTTCTGTATAAATAAAGCTTGATTTTATTTGATTTGATTTAGGTTGAGCGGGAGCTGTAGGGGTGGGAGGGCCAAGAGACCAGAGGTGGCAGAAGGGAATACTCGGATTGGGGTGTAGGGTCTGAGCAGACCCTGAAGGTAGAGAGGGGCTTGCTGCTCCGTAGGCAAGTACCATGGTCTTGTAGTGGATGCGCGCTTCGACTGGAAGCCAGTGGAGTGTGCGGAGTAGCGGGGTGACATGGGAGAATTTGGGAAGGTTGAACACCAGGCAGGTTGCAGCATTCTGTTTATTTTATTTATTTGCCTCTGTTTCTCCTAGCTTAGAGTGTAGCTCTACAATGCCTAGTCAGCCATTACGCAATATTGAACTACCTACCTCCCTCTCTCTTGCATTATCACTGATTTGCTTTCCCTCTCATCCTTTGTCTCTCCCTCTCTTGCTGTATTTCTCCCGCAATTTCTCTTTCTCTCTTTCTCTCACTCTCTCCTTTTTTCTGTTGCTGAATTGCCCCTCCTCTCTGCTTATCCTCGTCTCCCTCTTGTTTACTCAGTGTCTCTTGTTTGTTCTGTCTCTGGTTTCTTTGCCTCTGTTTCTCCTTGACCACTGACTCTCCTCTTAGGTCCCAGCCATCATGAAAGAGCTGTGGTGGATTTAAACAAAGACAGATACAGGTAACTGCCAAAATAAAGGAAACACCAACATAAAGCGTCTCAATAGGGCATTGGGCCACCACGAGCCAGAACAGCTTCATTGCACCTCGGCATATATTCTACAATAGTCTGGAACTCTATTGGAGAGATGAAGACACCAATCTTCCATGAGAAATTCCATAATTTGGTGTTTTGTTACTGGTGGTGGAAAATGCTATCTCAAGCGCCGGTCGAGTAACTCCCATAAATGTTCAATTGGGTTGAGATCTGGTGACTGAGAGGACCATGGCGTATGCTCATTTAACCATTCAGTGATCACTCGTGCCCTGTGGGTGGGGGCATTGTCATCGTATGGGGGCATAGCTATTGTAGCCAAAATAATGGCCTGCCCAGCATTTGTATACATGACCCAAAGCATGATGGGATGTTTATTGCTTAACTCTGGAACCACACCTGTGTGGAAGCACCTGCTTTCAATATACTTTGTATCCCTCATTTACTGAAGTGTTTCCTTTATTTTGGAAGTTACCTGTATGTAGGGCCAGTGGTTCTTCCTGGTCATGTCTTGGAAACACTCCAGAACCTAGTAATATGCTGAATGTTATTTAAACTGTGCATTGTATTGACATATAGTACCAGTCAGAAGTTTGGACACACCTACTCATTCAATGACTTTTCTTTATTTTTACTATTTTCTACATTGTAGAATAATAGTGAAGACATCAAAACTATAATCATAACACATATAGAATCTTTTTTTTTTTTAAGCAAATCAAAATATATTTTAGATTCTTCAAAGTAGCCACCCTTTGCCTTGATGAAACCTTTGCACATTCTTGGCATTCTCTCAACCAGCTTCATGCGGAATGCTTTTCCAACAGTCCCACATATGCTGAGTACTTTGGCCTGCTTTTCCTTCACTCTCCAACTACTCCCAAACCATCTCAATTGGGTTGAGGTCGGGTGATTGTGGCCAGGTCATCTGATGTAGTACTCCATCACTCTCCTTCTTGGTCAAATAGCTCTTACACAGCCTGGAGATGTGTTGGGTCATTGTCCTGTTGAAAAACAAATTATCGTCCCACTAAGCGCAAACCAGATGGGATGGCGTATCGCTTCAGAATGGTGTGGTAGCCATGCTGGTTAAGCTATTTATTCTAAATAAATCATTGACAGTGTCACCAGCAAAGCACCCCCACACCATCATACCTACTCCGTGTTTTACGGTGGGAACCACACCTGCAGAGATCATCCGTTCACCTACTCTGCGTCTCACACAGCGGATGGAACCAAAAATCTTACATTTGGACTCATTAGACTAAAGAACAGATTTCCACCGGTCTAATGTCCATTGCTCGTGTTTTTTGGCCCAAGCAAGTATTTTCTACATATTGGTGTCCTTTAGTAGTGGTTTCTTTGCAGCAATTCAACCATGAAGACCTGATTCACGCAGTCTCCTCTGAAAAGTTGATGTTGAGATGTGTCTGTTACTTGAACTGTGAAGCATTTATTTGTGCTGCAATTTCTGAGCCTGGTAACTCTACTGAACGTATCCTCTGCAGCAGAGGTAACTCTGGGTCTTCGTTTCCTGTGGCGGTCCTCATGAGAGACAGTTTCATCATAGCGCTTGATAGTTTTTGCGACTACACTTGATGAAACTTTCAATATTTTCTGGATTGACTGACCTTCATGTCTTAAAGTAATGATGGACTGTCATTTCGCTTTGCTTATTTGAGCTGTTCTTGCCATAGTATGGACTTGGTATTTTACCAAATAGGGCTATCTGATGTAAACCACCCCTACCTTGTCACAACACAACTGATTGGCTCAAACGCATTAAGATGGAAAGAAATTCCACAAATTAACTTTTAACAAGGCAAACCTGTTGTTTGAAATGCATTCCAGTTGACTACCTCATGAAGCTGGTTGAGAGAATGCCAAGAGTGTGCAAAGCTGTCGTCAAGGCAAAGGGTGGCTACTTTGAATAATCTCAAATATAAAATATAATTTTTGGTTACTACATGATTCCATATGTGTTATATCATAGTTTTGATGTCTTCACTATTAGTAAATAGTAAAAATAAAGAAAAACCCTGGAATGAGTAGGTGTCCAAACTTTTGACTGGTACTGTATGTACTGCACTGTGAGATATATGTCCTTCCCGCACACACACACCCATTGACACACAAACTGTTTCTCTCTCACACACACATACGCTCCCTAACTATGTTGTGTGGTTTGTCCCCAGGGTCAGGTTATCCCTACACCCAGGCTCCACCCCGGGACTTTCTGTCTGGTAAACCCAATCAACCGTTATGATTATCATCACATCCTAACGTATTAAAACATTATTAAACAATAATAAACTGTATTAAACGCATTGAAGGTGGGTCCTCCCACCATATTAATAACGCCATCAATTAAACAACAACGCCATCTGTCTGTCTCAGTGTGAAGGCTTCATATTGTGTCTTCTGATGCTGTGTGTGTGTGTGTGTGTGTGTGTGTGTGTGTGTGTGTGTGTGTGTGTGTGTGTGTGTGTGTGTGTGTGTGTGTGTGTGTGTGTGTGTGTGTGTGTGTGTGTGTGTGTGTGTGTGTGTGTGTGTGTGTGGGTACACGTTTCACTATAATTGTGAGTACCAGAAGTCCTCACAAGAATAGCAAACCAACTAAAATTAAGATAAGTGAGGACAGTATGTCAGTAACAGGTTGAACTAGGACTGGCACAATTACTTTATAACCGTGTATAACCAACGGTTATGGATGAAGACCGTCATAAAAATTATATAACTGTCATAAATAACTGTCAAATGTTGTTGCCTCTTGCTGTAACAAGGGTAAGTGCTATCAGGGATTCTTGGGACGTCCCTACAGTACCCTAAACCATAACCCCTAAGCTTAACCCTTACCTTAAATCTAAAAAAATTCTGTAAATAGAATACTTTTTGTGATTTCACTTGTTTTTGAGAAACTTACCTCAACCAGCGATTTTAATTTTCTCATCCTCGTTGTTCAGTACGGGGGCTCTGAAAAAACATGAACAAATGCTCAAAAAACACCTGACTACATCATTTTAGAAACAGAAATGCTCTCACTGTAGTGTTGCAGGTCTTTAGATGTTTTACACGTGAAATTGTGTCATTCTTAATTTGATCCGCAAAGTTATTTTCCATTTTGTGCGACTCGAGCCGTTTCCTTTATCCAGCTGTTCTGTTCTGTGTAACCTGCTGCTACAGGTAACTACCACAATAAAGGAAACTTGGTGTCTTAATAGGGCGTTGGGCCAACACGAGTCGCCAGAACATGCCTTGGCATAGTCTACAAGTGTCTGGAACTTTCTGTGTGGAAGCGTCTGCTTTCAATATACTTTGTATCCCTCATTTACTGAAATGTTTCCTTTATTTTGGCAGTTACCTGTAGAATGGACAGAGGTATCGCTCATGTTGCAACAAAATGGAATATAACGTTGCAGATAAAGTTCGGAATGACAATTCCATGTGTACAACATCTAAAGATCTGCATAATTTCTAAAAGGATGGGTGTTTTTCAGAGCCCCCCAAACTGGTGTTCTAATGAGGGTTTTGGCATGAAATGTCAATGTCATTTATACAAATTTGAACACTGATTTATTTTACTATGTCTTCTGTAAATGTTTTGAGGCCAAACGACATGTTGTGAAAAAAGACACTAGTTGGAAGAGTTGCAGTGTTAATTGATAATAATGCCATTGTTAATTATACTCAACAAATAAATTCATTTTCATTAGGCCCTAATCTATGTATTCCACAAGACTGGGCAGGGGCGCAGCCTGGGCCTGGCCACCCTGGCAGGGGAGCCAGGCCCAGCCAATCAGAATTTGTTTTTCCCCACAAAAGGGCTTTATTACAGACAGAAATACTCCTCAGTTTTATCAGCTGTCTGGGTGACTGGCCTCAGATGAACCCGCAGGTGATGAAGCCGGATGTGGAGGTCCTTGGCTGGCATGGTTACATGTGGTCTGCGCTTGTGAGGCCGGTTGGACGTACTGCCAAATTCTCTAAAACGACATCGGTAGAGAAAATAACGTTCAATTCTCTGGCTACAGCTCTGGTGGACATTCCTGCAGTCAGCATGCCAATTGCACACTCCCTCAAAACTTGAGACATCTGTGGCATTGTGTTGTGTGACAATACTGCACATTTTAGAGTGGCCTTTTATTGTCCCCAACACAAGTTGCACCCGTGTAATGATCATGCTGTTTAATCAGCTTCTTGGTATGCCACACCTACCAGGTGATTTGATTATCTTGGCGAAGGAAAAATGCTCACTAACAGGGATGTAAACTAATTTGTGAACCAAATTTGAGAGAAGCTTTTTTGTGCGAGTGGATCAATTCTGGGATCTTTTATTTAACCTCATGAAACATAGGACCAGACTTTACATGTTGCGTTTATATTTTTGTTCAGTATAGAAGCTTTTTTTTCATTAATTTGTCTATTTTCTCTTTAACCATATGGTCTATCCACTAGAAACTCAAGGAGAATATGGACCCAGATATACAATATGTATACTAAAAATGAAGTTATTAAAGTCTAAATTACAAAGGTTACCATAGATTCCAATAACTTTGGTAAATAAATGACTGGTAGATTTGCAACCTTAGCTATAACCCATCACCTCATCATGCCCCAGCTACATACAGCTTATAGAGTAGTGGGATTTTCAAGAGGGAGTAACTTTGTTCTGGTTAAAATGGAAAATTACTACTATCCTTCTTTCTCTCTACACACACAAACACTAGCTACGCTGCCTGAAGTCATGCATTAATCAATGGTGTGTGTACTTGTGTGAGGGGAAAACTACAGCTCTTTTCTGCCCAGGGTTATTATTCTAGACTAATAAAGAGAAATAAATGTAGAATGGGTCTGGTATGGAGTGAGACGGATGGCTTTGATTAAGCAGTGAGAACTGCAGTGTGACAGAGTGATCAATATACAGGCCAGTTCACCCTGCTTTAAGAACACTGGAATGATCCATGATCACACACACTACACACACACACACTCTTATTAATGCCTTAATTAACAGGCCCTGTCTGCCTGCTGTGTGTGTGGGTGTGCGTGTGCGTGCGCTGCTCCTCTATTTGGTCCTGAGGCAACCGTTACAGACCAGAGGTGGGTGTTTTAATAGGTGTACAGTGCATTTGGAAAGTTCAGACCCCTTGACTGTTTCCTCTCATCAATCTACACACAATACCCCATAATGACAAAGCAAAAACTCATTTTTAGACATTTTTGCAAATGTATAAAATAAAATAAACTATCACATTTACATAAGTATTCAGACCCTTTACGCAGTACTTTGTTGAAGCACCTTTTGCAGCAATTACAGCCTTAAGTCTTCTTGGGTATGACGCTTCAAGCTTGGCACATCTGTATTTGGGGAGTTCCTCACATTCTTCTCTGCAGATCCTCTCAAGCTCTGTCAGGTTGGATGGGGAGCATTGCTGCACAGCTATTTTCAGGTCTCTCCAGAGATGTTAGATCGGGTTCAAGTACGGGCTCAGGCTGGGCCGCTCAAGGACATTTAGAGACTTGTCCGAAAGCCACTCCTGCGTTGTCTTGGCTGTCATTGTCCTGTTGGAAGGTGAACCTTTGCTTGAGTCTGAGGTCCTGAGCGCTCTGGAGCAGGTTTTCATCAAGGATCTCTCTGTACTTTGCTCCGTTCATCTTTCCCTCTCTTGACTTGTCTCACAGTCCCTGCCGCTGAAAAACATCCCCACAGCATGATGCTGCCACCACCATGCTTCACCGTAGGGATGGTGCCAGGCAGCCATTGCAAGTGTACCCATAGGAGCAAATCAGGAAGTAAAGCAGGAAGTGTACCCATCAATCTGTGCTGTGATTTGTTGAATCAACTCAAATTACATTACAAAATGTACAACACAGCAACTTTAAGGCACGTTTTGTTATTTCTTTTAAACAAACAATCTACGACAAAGTTGACTCTTTTACAATGGGAGTCAATGGGAAAGAATGTTTTTTTCCCCCAATTTGTGGGCATCGTCGACGGGAAATCATTCTTTTGACGTGAATATCGACTCGGGAGTATTGCATGAGCCACATCAGTTAACATCATTTTAGCGAACATTCTACCATGGAAATTATTACTTCACGATACCAGGCAGCCATTGCGAGTGTACCCATGAGTTTACCAGTCAAATTGCCAGGGTTGGAGGTTCCAAGCCCGTTCTATTCATTCTTATTTCTATGTGTAAACCTGTGCTCTCATAATCTATTTTATATGTATTACACGTATCTATACTATTGGCATTAATATGTATGTGCATATTTGAGTGTCTATATAATGTGAAATGCCTACAGTATATATTTATGCACATTATAAATGTGTTACAAAATCATTGTGATGAGGTGTGTGTCAGCAGAATGGTTAAAACAGTGTGAAAAGTGTGTTGTGTAGCTGCAATGAACTGCAGAGTGGAAGAGCTGACTCTGCACCATGAAAGAGAGGGATGAATAGAGAGGGAGAGAGGGACCGGAAAAGTAAAGGTTGAGAGTTAGACGGGGGGAGGATTGGAATGAAGGAGAGTGGGGTCAGGAAGAGAGGGGGAGTTTGAGAAAGAGGGAAAGAGAGCGGGAAGACCTGGGAGAGGGGGGTCAGGGAGAGAGGGGGAGTTTGAGAAAGAGAGGGAAAGTGAGTGGGAGGGCCTGGGAGAGAAAAAATAAAGGCTGAAAAGAGGGGCAGCACAGAAGGGGACTAAGGGAGAGAAAGTGAATGAGAGAGGAAGATGGATAAAGAGAAGGGCAGATAAACAGTAAAGGTTGAGAGAGAGAGAGAGAGAGAGAGAGAGAGAGAGCAGCAGGCCTTTTGGTAAGCCAGGAAATTAAGCAGCAATCACAGCCTACTGCTCCCCTGTGTGTCACCATCGATTATTACCCTGGCTCTCTATCCATCTCTCTCTCTTTCTGTCTCTTCATCGCTCTCTTTCTTATCACTCTCACTCCATTATTTTCTCCATCACTCCGCCTCTCTCTATCATATCTCCCTCTCTCAAACTTTCTCTCTTCCTCTCTCTCACTCCTAACATTCTCTCTCCACCTTCCTCTCTCCTCACATTCTCTCTTTCTCCCACTTATGGTAATGCATCCTCATTGTGATCATGAATGGCACCATCTGGCCTTCTACAGTCAGAGTTGACTGTTGTTTTAATGGGTCACCTCTGGTGAGAGGTTTTAGTTACTGTAAGGGGAAGAGACAAGGGACATGTGATAAACATCATCATTGTTATCATCATCATGATGATTAGCATCATCTTCATAATTTAGTCCTCTCCAACATCATCATTGCCCTCACTAACCATCATCATCATCATCATCATCATCATTGCCCTCACTAAACATCATTATTGCCCTCACTAACCATCATCATCACTGCACTGCCATCATGATCAATTTTGTGATAAAAAAAAACAGTGGCATACTGGGTCAGTATCTGTGTTCTAAAAGTAATCTGATTACGTAACACGTTACGTAACATGTTACGTAATCAGATTAATTTTATGAGTAATGTAATAAAAGTAACACGTAACATTTTCAAATTGGGTAATATTATTACAGTTACTTTGTCTAACAACGTGTGCATTAGTTTCAGAATTATATCTCTACTTGGTGCGTGTTTCCACCAGCCGATCTTGATTTGTTTCCTCATTTAGTTCTCAAGCAAGCGGAGAAAGGCTGTTTGGGAAAATGTCATGACAGCTGCTGTCCATAGGAATGTATAAAGGGCACACCTCTGATCTTTGCATTTATCGCTTCTGCCCATATAGGACTATATCTCTATGGGTCCGTGTACATGCGGTCTACAATCAGAACTGGCGGCTTCAGAAAAAGATTTTGAATGAAAAGATCACGCAACAGATTATTGTAGACAATAACCCTTGGAGATAATAGTTAAACGAACATAGGTTAGGTTACTTACATTTACTGCACTTCTATTTCTCTGGGATATAATACAATTTCCGTGTCCTCTGTTGCTTTTTATGACATGGAGGACAGGAGCACTACCTCACCCTGACCGTCAGTCTCTTAAACCTCTACAGGATCGGTGTCCCTAAATCGAGACAGTTGTTGATCAATATGCGATAATGTGACTAGAATGATGTTGTAAACAACAATCAACTTTCCGGGACATAGACATGTCTCTAATGGGCAGAAAGCTAAACTTATTGTCAATCTAACTGCAGTGTCTAATTTACAGTAGCTATTACAGTGAAGAAAAAACATTCTATTGTTTGAGGATAATGCACAACAACAAAACACTTATCACGGCAACTGGTTTTATACGTTCACCTCTGAAGGGAAATAATGTACTTACATTCAGTAGTCTTTCTCTGGTATGTCATCCTGAGGGTCCCAGAGATAAAAATGTAGCGTAGTTTTGTTTGATAAAATCCATTTTTATATTCAAATGTAGGAACTCGGTTCTACAGATTGACCCCACTGCTGTCTCTGGCTCCACACCCACCTGGCAGTCTAGATGTGTGAAGGTTAGTGTCTTTTCTGTAGTGAAGCTAATGATCCATCATGTATGATGCTGCCACCCCCGTGTGTCATGGTTGGGATGGTGTTCTTCAGCTTGCAAGACTCCCCTTTTTCCTCCAAACATAACAATGGTCATTATGGCCAAACAGTTCTATTTTTGTTTCATCAGACCAGAGGACATTCCTCCAAGAAGTATGATCTTTGTTGCAAACCGTAGCCTGGCTTTTTTATGGCGGTTTTTGAGCAGTGGCTTCTTCCTTGCTGAGCGGCCTTTCAGGTTATGTCGATATAGGACTTGTTTTACTGTGGATATAGATAATTTTGTACCTGTTTCCTCCAGCATCCTCACAAGGTCCTTTGCTGTTGTTCTGGGATTGATTTGCACTTTTCGCACCAAAGTACGTTCATCTCTAGGAGACAGAACGCATCTTCTTCCTAAGTGGGATGACGGCTATGTGGTCCCATGGTGTTTATACTTGCATACTATTGTTTGTACAGATGAACGTGGTACCTTCAGGCGTTTATAAATTGCTCCCAAGGATGAACCAGACTTGTGGAAGTCTACAAATTATTTTCTGAGATCTTGGCTGATTTCTTTTGATTTTTCCATGATGTCAAGCAAAGAGGCACTGTGTTTGAAGGTAGGCCTTGAAATACATCCACAGGTACACCTCCAATTGACTCAAATTATGCCAATTAGCCTATCAGAAGTCATGACATCATTTTCTGCAAACAGGGCATAATACAGAGGCACAGTCAACTTAGTGTATGTAAACTTCTGACCCACTGGAATTGTGATACAGTGAATTATAAGTGAAATAATCTGTCTGTAAACAATTGTTGGAAAAATTACGTGTCATGCACAAAGTAGATGTCCTAACCGACTTGCCAAAACTATAGTTTGTTAACAAGAAATTTGTGGAGTGGTTGAAAAACAAGTTTTAATGACTCCAACCTAAGTGTATGTAAACTTCCAACTTCAACTGTATATTTTCTGGGTGACCTAAATATTGACTGGTTGTAATCAAGCTGCCCACTCAAAAATAAGCTCCAAGCTGTAACCAGTGCCTGCAATCTGCTTCAAGTCATCAGTCAACCTACCAGGGTATTTTCAAACAGAACAGGAACTAAATTATCCACATGTATTAATCACATATTTTATAATGTTACAGAAATCCGCTCTAAAGCAGTATCCACACCCACTGGAGATGTAGTGATCATAATATAATAGCCATATCTAGTAAAAAGGTTTTGCAATGATTCCTATGTCGAAGATGGGAAAAATATTTGTTGGTCTGATGTGTGTAATGAGGAACACCCTGACCCTGCACTTGAAGCCAGTGTTGTAGTACTCGGTCTTGTCTTGATGTCGGATACATTTGAACTTGGTTTTGAGTTGGTCTAGGACAGTGAGGACTCGTAATTTCTCCCAGAGTCCAGCCGAGACCAGCGTAAGTAATTATAAGCTTCAATTCAGTAAGCGCATAAAACCGCTTCGCCCGGCCAAATATATACACTCCTTTCATGAAACATTAATACCTGCAGTCTTTATATCTAGTATAGACATGTTTGCACAGTGGCGAACCTATTGGACCTAGGCCTTCAGTGTGTGACAGGTTCGTGATGCTGAAAGGACAGCAACGGTAATATCAGCACACTCATGTAGGAGAGTGCACTCTTTGTAAAACTTAAAGGGCCAGTGGCGTAGTGGAGGCTATACTTGTTTTTCAGTGGGCATTACCAATGCTCACTTCTTAATCCCCTCTGAAGACTTTCAAAGTAGTGTAGTGGAGGTATACGACTTATCAATTATGTAGAAATCATGCACAAAGCAGCCTACACAATCGCAAAGCACGTGAAATATATGAATATGCGCGCCGCGCACACAGCCTAGTTTCAGGGGAATATAATCTGCAGGCAGCAAGAGCACACAGCTCTCAAGTGATTTTGGCATGGAGCAGCTCACAGGAGAATGACATTGTTAGCCGGTAGGGTAGGTAGGAAAGACGTTTCAATTTATATCTACCATTAAATGCTAACTAAGGCAACAATAGGTATGCAAACCAGGTATTGAAAAGTTTGGTCAGAAGTCTTGGTTAGCAAGCTATTTGTGATGTGCAAATATATATGTTTAAATATATGTTTAAATTTTTTCCCAAGCTTCCAAATTGGTCTCCTGGTGTGGTTTAAGCATTGTTGTGGTCTTAGAACATCACTTTTTTCATATTTTATTTATATACAAATCAAAATTGAGAGTACAAATCAGAAAAATTTATAGGAAAATGAATAAAACATTTCACACAGGGTGCCTTTCCTTCGCTGGGCATGCCGTTTGGTAATTTTTGGCCAGCATTTTAGTATACCCACTTCTCCTAGCACCACTACACCACTGCATAGAGACGATGGAAAGACAGAAGTCACATACAGCATGATGCTAAAGATGAGCAGTCCATTCACTCAGACATAATAAGTAGGTCCCAATCATAAGAATACAAAAACAACTATTTTGCGAAGCATTTCCTAATCGAAATGTACAACTATTACTTCCCATTGCAAAAAAACATTTCACATTTAGCACACAAATTAACCGGTGACCTAAAGTTTAAATGCAAAAATGTTTCACACAGAAGTAATTTTCAAAGAGATGGCTAAGAAAAGCAAGTGAGCTCCAATAAAAAAAACACGGTTCCACTCACCAGATGATGATAATTTGAAATGTAACTTCTTGTTGAAAGTTTTTCTTGAAAAGGGAGAAGCTAACAAATTAGCAACAGCATCCTCTTTGATAACACCTGCTGCAGCCGCTGCAAACTAGCCTACAACAAAAGATAACTTATTTTTTTTGTAAAAACGGTCCCACCCATTACAATTCAAAATGTGATTGGTTGATTCCACTGTCACTCCCAAATTTTGCCCTAATAAGGTTGAATGGCAGATGCCTTCTATCTAGCTTCTGATGGCCTAGTCAATGGCTGACATAGCTAGTCTCCCCAGAGACCACCAAAAAATCCTGATTGGATATTTTTTTCTCTTCAGTGTTAAACCTTTCCTCTCCAACACAAATGTAATAGATTAAATCAGAACATCATTGAAAATAATAATGTAATTAGAATGATTATTATTTGATAAATCCTTAGTCTATCTCTGAAGGTGTAAAAGCTCTCATTATTCCCCACTGTGTATGGGTTAGTAATAATTTGTAGAGTGGCTCTAATTTAATTGAATTTTTTAACCATTCTGAATGTCTAAAAAATCCATATGTTCTTCTGAAAAATTAACACAGAAATACTGGACATTGTGGACTTTTTATACTGGCGATTTGACAAAATTACAATCATGGTCTTGAATTGGACTCCCATTTTTCTGTCTCAGACCCCTTGTCCCCCTCCCGGTCTTGGTCTTGACTGACTCGATTTGCTCCGGTCTTGCTTTAGGTGGTCTCGAACACAAGAAACTGACTGTTGGAACTTCCAAATCCCCATGGATAGATGATGAAATGAAAAACTGTATGGCTGAGAGGGATGAGGCAAAGGGAATAGCAAATAAGTCTAACAACACAGAAGACTGGCAAACGTACAGTAAATTCAGAAATCACGTAACTAAACAAAAAGAAGAAACTATATTATGGAAGAAAGAAATTATATGAAGAATGACAGTAAAAAGCTCTGGAGTACTTTACATTTAATTCTAGGCAAAAAATATAACTGCATCATCCTTCATTGAGGCAGATGTCTTGTTCATAACAAAACAAAACCCTTTGATATTGGCATCCACTTTAATGAGTTAACTTAGGTATGACATGCAAACAACAATTTCGGAGCTTTCAAATTCATGCATAATGGGCCAAATAAGGAAAGACAAGCACTGTAGTTTATAGTCCCACAATGTGGGTGTGGAACAATTATTGCTATCTATAAGGACAAACCACCTGATACCGGCAAACCTGGATGGTAAATTACTGAGGTTGATAGCGGAATACATTGTGACTCCTGTTTGCCACATCTTTAATTTAATCAAAGTTATTTTACAGAATTAACAACAGCCTTTCAGCATGCTTATGGGGAGGGGCACTCAACATTATTGGCACTGACACAAATGACTGATTGGCTGAAAGAAATTGATAGTAATAAGATTGTGGGAGCTGTTTTGTTAGACTTCCGTGCAGATTTTGATGTCATTGATCATAACCTATTGCTGAAAAAACGTAGGTTTTATGCATTTACATCCTCTGCTTTATTATGGATTGAGAGTTACCTATCTAATAGAACACAGAGGGTTTTTTCGTTAATGAAGCATCTCATGCAAATTCAGTTGAGTATGGTGTACCACAGGGCAGCCGGCTAGGGCCATTATTGTTTTCTATTTTTACAAATGACCTTCCACTGACCTTGAATAAAGCCTGTATGTCTATGTAAGCTGATGACTCAACAGTATACATTTCAGATGCAACAGTCAAATAAATAACTGAGACACTTATTATAGAGCTCCAGTTAGTTTTAGAATGGGTAACTAGCAATAGGCTGGTGCTAAATATTTAAAAAAATGAAAAGCATCATTTTTGGGACAATTCACTTGCTCAACGCTAAACCTCGTTTTAGATGTATTATTAAATAATGTGGCTATTGGGCAAGTTGAGGAGACTAAACTGCTGGGTGTAACCCTAGATAGCAAGTTGTCATGGTCAAAACATATAGACACAATGGTTGCTAAAATGGGAAGTGGTTTGTCCATGATAGGGCGTTGCTCTGCCTTCTTGATATCTCAGTCGACCAAACAGGTCCTACAGGCCGTAGTTTTGTCGCACCTGGACTACTGCCGAGCTGTGTGGTCACATGATTCACGCAGTCTCCTATGAACAGTTGATGTTGGGTTGCAATTTCTGAGGTGCAGTTAACTGTAATGAACTTATCCTCTGCAGCATAGGTAACACTGGGTCTTCCTTTCCTGTGGCAGGTCCTCATGAGAGACAGTTTCATCATAGCGCTTGATGGTTTTTGTGACCTCAATTGAAGAAACTTTCAAATTTCTAGAAATTTTCCAGATTGACCGTCATGTCTTAAAGTAATGGACTGTCGTTTCTCTTATTGCTTATTGGAGCTGTTCTTGCCATAAATTGACTTGGTCTTTTACCAAATAGGGCTTTCTGTATACCCCCCTACCTTGAACAACTGATTGGCGCAAACACATTAAGGAAAGAAATTCCACAAATTAACTTAACAAGGAAAACCTCTTAATTTAAATGCATTCCAGGTGACTACCTCATGAAGCTGGTTGAGAGAATGCCAAGAGTGTGCAAAGCTGTCATCAAGGCAAAGGGTGGCTACTTTGAAGAATTTGTTTTATGGTTACTACATGATTCCATATTTATTATTTCATAGTTTTGATGTCTTCACTATTATTCTACAATGTAGAAAATAGTAAAAATTAAGAAAAACCCTGGAATGAGAAGGTGTGTCCAAACTTTTGACTGGTACTGTATGTATTTGTAATGAATACTCAAGGAGAAAAATGTGTAGATTCACACGCAGAGCGCAGCAGATGTTTATTTCGCCTTCACAGAAGGCAGGAATCGTGATCATGGGCAGGCAATGGTCATACACAGTTAGGCAAACAGGCAGGTGAATCAAAACTAGGACTGAAGGCTATAACTGGTTCTCATAAACGAGCTAGGAAAAGGCTTAGTAGAGTCAAAATGAACCATAAGGCACAAACAGAATGAACTGAACTAAATAAGTAGCTGATGAGACCAGGTGAGTAACTAACACAGGTGAAATCAATTTACAAAAATGAAAGACAGGGCTACGTTCAAGAACACAACGAAACAGAACACAATTTTGACTAAGAAAGTAAATACAGAACCTTACAGTATTATGTCATGTATTGTTTCAAGTGGACGCCAGGAAGAGTAGCTGATGCTTTTGCAGCGGCTAATGGAGATCCTAATAAATACCAAATATGGTTAATTAAGCAGCCCATATATAACTAAGCACTTGTAAACTAGCACAGGAAAACAGTGCCACAGACGAAAGGAGAAACGAGTGATCAAACCTGAGTTAGGCTACTTTCTATCTTTGGTATAGCGTGCGAGGCTCGCCCTGCTCCCTCCGACAGTCAAACAAACGGTGAGATTTTGAGGGTTTTTTTCATGAAAGTAACGCAAAGTAATATAATTTGTTACTTTCCACACAAAGTAATATTGTAAAGTAACGCGTTACTTTTGTTAAATGTAACGAGTAATATGTAACATATTGTTTTTACAAGTAACTAATCCCCAAGACTGGTCAGGAGTTGCTCTTGGTCCTAGATCTGAGCAGGACAAACTCCACCCCTAGATCTGAGTAGGACAAACTCCACCCCTAGGTCTGAGCAGGACAAACTCCACCCCTAGATCTGAGCAGGACAAACTCCACCCCTAGGACACACTCCTCCCCTAGATCTGAACATGACACACCACTCCCCTAGATCTGAGCAGGACACACTCCTCCCTAGATCTGAACAGGACAAACTCCTCCCCTAGATCTGAACAGGACACACTCCTCCCCTAGATCTGAGCAGGACACACTCCTCCCTAGATCGGAACAGGACAAACTCCTCCCCTAGATCTGAGTAACAGGTCCCAGCTGTCCTCTTAGCAGGAAGGGGGATAGAAGGGTTGTTGCCTTGACAACATAATGTCTTCATTGAAGATTATGTTGTGGTGGTATCTATCTCTCTCTCTGTGTGTGTGTGTGTGTGTGTGTGTGTGTGTGTGTGTGTGTGTGTGTGTGTGTGTGTGTGTGTGTGTGTGTGTGTGTGTGTGTGTGTGTGTGTGTGTGTGTGTCGTTTTGGACTAGGATCAAAGCTCTCCACTTAGACTCTGAGATAGAAAGAACAGGAGAAAAAAACTGAAAGCGAAGAGAGGAAAATAAAGACATAAAACATGAGTTCAGAAAGAGAAGTCAATTTGAATGTAACAGAGGCAGATTTGGTGAGTAGAGTTTAGAGGTAGAATGACTGAGAGATTTATCTGTTGGTCATGATGAGTGGCACCTGGTGAGAGTCCTCCCTCTACTCACCATCCATCTGTGTCATTTAATGTGTATGTCAGCCATCAGTAGACCAGACAGACCTACCCTCGGGTATTCTTCCACCCCCCAGAGCACCCCTGGCTCACTCACCCATTCACCCATCAGACTAATGGCTTGGCTGATAGCTGGGCTCAGGCTATAGGTGCTGACATACACTGAGCTCAGACCTCCCCGGGAAGCTCTGGTTGCACCTGCTCTTAACACACGCTTTCCTAAACACACACACTTAGAGCAGAATGATAGCTCTGGGGGTTAGCTCCGGCTTTCAGGTCTTATGTCATCACCACCTGTCTTGCACTGAGCCCTAAAACCGAACAGGAGTTTTCACCTTAGTGTTTTAATCAGTTATCGTCCTGTCATGCCAGTCTCCCTCATGGCTAGAGTTATTTTATTGCATTTTCCTTTACAACCGTAAACCCCCACTAGAGAAGGGGGTATAGAAGTAGGCAGCGAAGTGAGAAGGAGAGTTTGTGTCATTACGCCATTAACCATCCTCTGCAGCATAGTATCATAAAGTATGTTTTACATGCACTCTAATAATTCAATATTAAACTGATTATGGCAGTAGGCCGAGTATGGCAATAGTCATGTAAGCACCTTACTCTGCTTATCTTAATCAGTGCAAGGTCAAAATCGAAGTAAACATACAGTGATTTAAAACACCTGATTTTCTGAGCAATTTTTGTAATTATTAGGACATGTAAACAGCTTAAACAGCGTTCCAGTGGTGTATTTGATCTGCGCATGTGCCAGCACCGGGTATTGCAAGCCTCCCTCTTAGTGAAGTGAGTTCAGGAAAAACTGAAATTATGCATCTTAGAAATAGTTTTCCGATACAAACTTTATATGTCCGAACTCAAAATCTAATAGGCTTCGCAAAAATAACATGGTCGCTGTGGTAGAACGTTTATTTTGATTGGACAGAAAATTGCCAATCAGGTAACTTGATTTCAGATGTGTCCATGTAAACAGGATTTTTAGGGAAATGTATATTAATCTGACTATCTACAATAATTGTATTATTGTGTGCACGTAACCATGCTCAGTGTGATGTGAAGTCATAAGCGGGTAAGTCGTTCCCATAGACTGGGTGGTGGCGTGATGGAAGAATACAACGAGGCGTATACCCGAGACTGAGCCACCACATTTACATCTAATTTACATAAACATCCTCCCATCCCTAAATATCTCATTAGCATAAGGAAGCCATCTATGTGAGATGTTGCTGTGAGCGAGTACGGAGCAGGGAGTAAGGGGTAAGACTACAGTCAAGGAGGGAAGGATTGTGTTTTGTAGGGGTTAGACTACAGTCAATGAGGGAAGGATTGTGTTTTATAGGGGTTACACTACAGTCAAGGCACGGAAAGGTTGTGTTTTATAGGGGTTACACTACAGTCAAGGAGGGAAAGGTTGTGTTTTATAGGGGTTACACTACAGTCAAGTATTGTGTTTTATATGGGTTAGACTACAGTCAAGCAGGGAAGGGTTGTGTTTTATAGGGGTTAGACTACAGTCAAGGAGGGAAAGGTTGTGTTTAATATGGGTTACACTGCAGTTGAGGAGGGAAGGATTGTGTTTTGTAGGGGTTAGACTACAGTCAAGGAGGGAGAGGTTGTGTATTATATGGGTTAGACTACAGTCAAGGAGGGAAAGGTTGTGTTTTATAGGGTTTAGACTACAGTCAAGGAGGGAAAGGTTGTGTTTTATATGGGTTAGACTACAGTCAAGGAGGGAAAGGTTGTGTTTTATATGGGTTACACTACAGTCAAGGAGGGAAGGATTGTGTTTTATAGGGTTTAGACTACAGTCAAGGAGGGAAAGGTTGGGTTTTATATGGGTTAGACTACAGTCAAGGAGGGAAAGGTTGTGTTTTATAGGGGTTAGACTACAGTCAAACAGGGAAGGGTTGTGTTTTATAGGGGTTAGACTACAGCCAAGGAGGGAAAGGTTGTGTTTTATAAGGGGTACACTACAGTCAAGTATTGTGTTTTATAGGGGTTAGACTACAGTCAAGCAGGGAAGGGTTGTGTTTTATAGGGGTTAGACTACAGTCAAGGTGGGAAAGGTTGTGTTTTATAGGGGTTAGACTACAGCCAAGGAGGGAAGGGTTGTGTTTTATAGGGGTTAGACTACAGTCAAGGAGGGAAAGGTTGTGTTTAATATGGGTTACACTGCAGTTGAGGAGGGAAGGATTGTGTTTTGTAGGGGTTAGACTACAGTCAAGGAGGGAGAGGTTGTGTATTATATGGGTTAGACTACAGTCAAGGAGGGAAAGGTTGTGTTTTATAGGGTTTAGACTACAGTCAAGGAGGGAAAGGTTGTGTTTTATATGGGTTAGACTACAGTCAAGGAGGGAAAGGTTGTGTTTTATATGGGTTACACTACAGTCAAGGAGGGAAGGATTGTGTTTTATAGGGTTTAGACTACAGTCAAGGAGGGAAAGGTTGGGTTTTATATGGGTTAGACTACAGTCAAGGAGGGAAAGGTTGTGTTTTATAGGGGTTAGACTACAGTCAAACAGGGAAGGGTTGTGTTTTATAGGGGTTAGACTACAGCCAAGGAGGGAAAGGTTGTGTTTTATAAGGGGTACACTACAGTCAAGTATTGTGTTTTATAGGGGTTAGACTACAGTCAAGCAGGGAAGGGTTGTGTTTTATAGGGGTTAGACTACAGTCAAGGTGGGAAAGGTTGTGTTTTATAGGGGTTAGACTACAGCCAAGGAGGGAAGGTTTGTGTTTTATAGGGTTAGACTACAGTCAAGGAGGGAGAGGTTGTGTTTTATAGGGGTTACACTACAGTCAAGGAGGGAAAGGTTGTGTATTATATGGGTTACACTACAGTCAAGGAGGGAAGGATTGTGCTTTATATGGGTTAGACTACAGTCAAGGAGGGAAAGGTTGTGTATTATATGGGTTACACTACAGTCAAGGAGGGAAAGGTGGTGTTTTATAGGGTTTAGACTACAGTCAAGGAGGGAAAGGTTGTGTTTTATATGGGTTAGACTACAGTCAAGCAGGGAAAGGTTGTGTTTTATATGGGTTACACTACAGTCAAGGAGGGAAGGATTGTGTTTTATAGGTGTTCGACTACAGTCAAGGAGGGAAAGGTTGTGTTTAATATGGGTTACACTGCAGTTGAGGAGGGAAGGATTGCGTTTTATAGGGGTTTGACTACAGTCAAGGAGGGAAGGTTTGTGTTTTATAGGGGTTCGACTACAGTCAAGGAGGGAAGGATTGTGTTTTGTAGGGGTTAGACTACAGTCAAGGAGGGAGAGGTTGTGTTTTATAGGGGTTACACTACAGTCAAGGAGGGAAAGGTTGTGTATTATATGGGTTACACTACAGTCAAGGAGGGAAGGATTGTGCTTTATATGGGTTAGACTACAGTCAAGGAGGGAAAGGTTGTGTATTATATGGGTTACACTACAGTCAAGGAGGGAAAGGTGGTGTTTTATAGGGTTTAGACTACAGTCAAGGAGGGAAAGGTTGTGTTTTATATGGGTTAGACTACAGTCAAGCAGGGAAAGGTTGTGTTTTATATGGGTTACACTACAGTCAAGGAGGGAAGGATTGTGTTTTATAGGTGTTCGACTACAGTCAAGGAGGGAAAGGTTGTGTTTAATATGGGTTACACTGCAGTTGAGGAGGGAAGGATTGCGTTTTATAGGGGTTTGACTACAGTCAAGGAGGGAAGGATTGTGTTTTGTAGGGGTTAGACTACAGTCAAGGAGAGAAGGATTGTGTTATATCGGAGTTAGAATACAGTCGGACGGAAGGGTTGTGTTTTGTGGGGGTTAGACTACAGTCAAGGAGGGAAGGATTGTGTTTTATAGGGGTTAGACTACAGTCAAGGAGGGAAAGGTTTGTGTTTTATAGGGTTAGACTACAGCCAAGGAGGGAAGGTTTGTGTTTTATAGGGGTTAGACTACAGCCAAGGAGGGAAGGTTTGTGTTTTATAGGGTTACACTACAGTCAAGGAGGGAAGGATTGCGTTTTATAGGGGTTAGACTACAGTCAAGGAAGGAAAGGTTGTGTTTTATATGGGTTAGACTACAGTCAAGGAGGGAAACGTTGTATTTTCTATGGGTTAGACTACAGTCAAGGAGGGAAAGGTTGTGGTTTATATGGGTTAGACTACAGTCAAGGAGGGAAAGGTTGTGTTTCATAGGGGTTAGACTACAGTCAAGGAGGGAAAGGTTGTGTATTATATGGGTTACACTACAGTCAAGGAGGGAAAGGTTGTGTTTTATAGGGTTTAGACTACAGTCAAGGAGGGAAAGGTTGTGTTTTATATGGGTTAGACTACAGTCAAGCAGGGAAAGGTTGTGTTTTATATGGGTTACACTACAGTCAAGGAGGGAAGGATTGTGTTTTATAGGTGTTCGACTACAGTCAAGGAGGGAAAGGTTGTGTTTAATATGGGTTACACTGCAGTTGAGGAGGGAAGGATTGCGTTTTATAGGGGTTTGACTACAGTCAAGGAGGGAAGGATTGTGTTTTGTAGGGGTTAGACTACAGTCAAGGAGAGAAGGATTGTGTTATATCGGAGTTAGAATACAGTCGGACGGAAGGGTTGTGTTTTGTGGGGGTTAGACTACAGTCAAGGAGGGAAGGATTGTGTTTTATAGGGGTTAGACTACAGTCAAGGAGGGAAAGGTTTGTGTTTTATAGGGTTAGACTACAGCCAAGGAGGGAAGGTTTGTGTTTTATAGTGGTTAGACTACAGCCAAGGAGGGAAGGTTTGTGTTTTATAGGGGTTACACTACAGTCAAGGAGGGAAGGATTGCGTTTTATAGGGGTTAGACTACAGTCAAGGAAGGAAAGGTTGTGTTTTATATGGGTTAGACTACAGTCAAGGAGGGAAACGTTGTATTTTCTATGGGTTAGACTACAGTCAAGGAGGGAAAGGTTGTGGTTTATATGGGTTAGACTACAGTCAAGGAGGGAAAGGTTGTGTTTCATAGGGGTTAGACTACAGTCAAGGAGGGAAAGGTTGTGTATTATATGGGTTACACTACAGTCAAGGAGGGAAAGGTTGTGTTTTATAGGGTTTAGACTACAGTCAAGGAGGGAAAGGTTGTGTTTTATATGGGTTAGACTACAGTCAAGGAGGGAAAGGTTGTGTTTTATATGGGTTACACTACAGTCAAGGAGGGAAGGATTGTGTTTTATAGGTGTTCGACTACAGTCAAGGAGGGAAAGGTTGTGTTTAATATGGGTTACACTGCAGTTGAGGAGGGAAGGATTGCTTTATAGGGGTTTGACTACAGTCAAGGAGGGAAGGTTTGTGTTTTGTAGGGGTTAGACTACAGTCAAGGAGGGAAGGATTGTGTTATATCGGAGTTAGAATACAGTCGGACAGAAGGGTTGTGTTTTATAGGGGTTAGACTACAGTCAAGGAGAGAAGGATTGTGTTTTGTAGGGGTTAGACTACAGTCAATGAGGGAAGGATTGTGTTTTATAGGGGTTAGACTACAGTCAAGGAGGGAAAGGTTTGTGTTTTATAGGTTAGACTACAGCCAAGGAGGGAAGGTTTGTGTTTTATAGGGGTTACACTACAGTCAAGGAGGGAAGGATTGCGTTTTATAGGTGTTAGACTACAGTAAAGGAAGGAAAGGTTGTGTTTTATATGGGTTAGACTACAGTCAAGGAGGGAAACATTGTATTTTCTATGGGTTAGACTACAGTCAAGGAGGGAAAGGTTGTGGTTTATATGGGTTAGACTACAGTCAAGGAGGGAAAGGTTGTGTTTTATAGGGGTTAGGCTACAGTCAAGGAGGGACGGTTTGTGTTAGACCACAGTCAAGCAGGGAAGGGTTGTGTTTTATAGGGGTTAGACTACAGCCAAGGAGGGAAGGTTTGTGTTTTATAGGGGTTTGACTACAGTCAAGGAGGGAAGGATTGTGTTTTGTAGGGGTTAGACTACAGTCAAGGAGGGAGAGGTTGTGTTTTATAGGGGTTACACTACAGTCAAGGAGGGAAAGGTTGTGTATTATATGGGTTAGACTACAGTCAAGGAGGGAAAGGTTGTGTTTCATAGGGGTTAGACTACAGTCAAGGAGGGAAAGGTTGTGTATTATATGGGTTACACTACAGTCAAGGAGGGAAAGGTTGTGTTTTATAGGGTTTAGACTACAGTCAAGGAGGGAAAGGTTGTGTTTAATATGGGTTACACTGCAGTTGAGGAGGGAAGGATTGTGTTTTATAGGGGTTTGACTACAGTCAAGGAGGGAAGGATTGTGTTTTGTAGGGGTTAGACTACAGTCAAGGAGAGAAGGATTGTGTTATATCGGAGTTAGAATACAGTCGGACGGAAGGGTTGTGTTTTGTGGGGGTTAGACTACAGTCAAGGAGGGAAGGATTGTGTTTTATAGGGGTTAGACTACAGTCAAGGAGGGAAAGGTTTGTGTTTTATAGGGTTAGACTACAGCCAAGGAGGGAAGGTTTGTGTTTTATAGGGGTTAGACTACAGCCAAGGAGGGAAGGTTTGTGTTTTATAGGGGTTACACTACAGTCAAGGAGGGAAGGATTATGTTTATAGGGGTTAGACTACAGTCAAGGAAGGAAAGGTTGTGTTTTATATGGGTTAGACTACAGTCAAGGAGGGAAACGTTGTATTTTCTATGGGTTAGACTACAGTCAAGGAGGGAAAGGTTGTGGTTTATATGGGTTAGACTACAGTCACGGAGGGAAAGGTTGTGTTTCATAGGGGTTAGACTACAGTCAAGGAGGGAAAGGTTGTGTATTATATGGGTTACACTACAGTCAAGGAGGGAAAGGTTGTGTTTTATAGGGTTTAGACTACAGTCAAGGAGGGAAAGGTTGTGTTTTATATGGGTTAGACTACAGTCAAGGAGGGAAAGGTTGTGTTTTATATGGGTTACACTACAGTCAAGGAGGGAAGGATTGTGTTTTATAGGTGTTCGACTACAGTCGAGGGAAAGGTTGTGTTTAATATGGGTTACACTGCAGTTGAGGAGGGAAGGATTGCGTTTTATAGGGGTTTGACTACAGTCAAGGAGGGAAGGTTTGTGTTTTGTAGGGGTTAGACTACAGTCAAGGAGGGAAGGATTGTGTTATATCGGAGTTAGAATACAGTCGGACAGAAGGGTTGTGTTTTATAGGGGTTAGACTACAGTCAAGGAGAGAAGGATTGTGTTTTGTAGGGGTTAGACTACAGTCAATGAGGGAAGGATTGTGTTTTATAGGGGTTAGACTACAGTCAAGGAGGGAAAGGTTTGTGTTTTATAGGGTTAGACTACAGCCAAGGAGGGAAGGTTTGTGTTTTTATAGGGGTTACACTACAGTCAAGGAGGGAAGGATTGCGTTTATAGGTGTTAGACTACAGTAAAGGAAGGAAAGGTTGTGTTTTATATGGGTTAGACTACAGTCAAGGAGGGAAACATTGTATTTTCTATGGGTTAGACTACAGTCAAGGAGGGAAAGGTTGGGGTTTATATGGGTTAGACTACAGTCAAGGAGGGAAAGGTTGTGTTTTATATTGGTTAGGCTACAGTCAAGGAGGGACGGTTTGTGTTAGACCACAGTCAAGCAGGGAAGGGTTGTGTTTTATAGGGGTTAGACTACAGCCAAGGAGGGAAGGTTTGTGTTTTATAAGGGTAAGACTACAGTCAAGGAGGGAAGGTTTGTGTTTTATAGGGTTACACTGCAGTTGAGGAGGGAAGTTTTTTGTTTTATAAGGGTTAGACTACAGCCAAGGAGGGAAGGTTTGTGTTTTATAGGGTTCGACTCACAGTCAAGGACGGAAGGATTGTGCTATATATGGGTTAGACTACAGTCGAGGACATAACGGTTGTGTTTTATAGGGGTTAGACTACAGTCAAGGGCGGAAGGGTTGTGTTTTATAGGGGTTAGACTACAGTCACTGAGGGAAAGGTTGTGTTTTATATGGGTTAGACTACAGTCAAGGAGGGAAAGGTTGTGTTTTATATGGGTTAGACTACAGTCAAGGAGGGAGGGATTGGGTTTTATAGGTGTTCGACTACAGTCAAGGAGGGAAAGGTTGTGTTTAATATGGGTTACACTGCAGTTGAGGAGGGAAGGATTGCGTTTTATAGGGGTTTGACTACAGTCAAGGAGGGAAGGATTGTGTTTTGTAGGGGTTAGACTACAGTCAAGGAGGGAAGGATTGCGTTTTATAGGGGTTAGACTACAGTCAAGGAAGGAAAGGTTGTGTTTTATATGGGTTAGACTGCAGTCAAGGAGGGAAACGTTGTATTTTCTATGGGTTAGACTACAGTCAAGGAGGGAAAGGTTGTGGTTTATATGGGTTAGACTACAGTAAAGGAGGGAAAGGTTGTGTTTCATAGGGGTTAGACTACAGTCAAGGAGGGAAGGATTGTGTTTTATAGGTGTTCGACTACAGTCAAGGAGGGAAAGGTTGTGTTTAATATGGGTTACACTGCAGTTGAGGAGGGAAGGATTGCGTTTTATAGGGGTTTGACTACAGTCAAGGAGGGAAGGTTTGTGTTTTGTAGGGGTTAGACTACAGTCAAGGAGGGAAGGATTGTGTTATATCGAGTTAGAATACAGTCGGACAGAAGGGTTGTGTTTTATAGGGGTTAGACTACAGTCAAGGAGAGAAGGATTGTGTTTTGTAGGGGTTAGACTACAGTCAATGAGGGAAGGATTGTGTTTTATAGGGGTTAGACTACAGTAAAGGAAGGAAAGGTTGTGTTTTATATGGGTTAGACTACAGTCAAGGAGGGAAACATTGTATTTTCTATGGGTTAGACTACAGTCAAGGAGGGAAAGGTTGTGGTTTATATGGGTTAGACTACAGTCAAGGAGGGAAAGGTTGTGTTTTATAGGGGTTAGGCTACAGTCAAGGAGGGACGGTTTGTGTTAGACCACAGTCAGCAGGAAGGGTTGTGTTTTATAGGGTTAGACTACAGTCAAGGAGGGAAACATTGTATTTTCTATGGGTTAGACTACAGTCAAGGAGGGAAAGGTTGGGGTTTATATGGGTTAGACTACAGTCAAGGAGGGAAAAGGTTGTGTTTATATTGGTTAGGCTACAGTCAAGGAGGGACGGTTTGTGTTAGACCACAGTCAAGCAGGAAGGGTTGTGTTTTATAGGGTTAGACTACAGCCAAGGAGGGAAGGTTTGTGTTTTATAAGGGTAAGACTACAGTCAAGGAGGGAAGGTTTGTGTTTTATAGGGGTTACACTGCAGTTGAGGAGGGAAGTTTTTTGTTTTATAAGGGTTAGACTACAGCCAAGGAGGGAAGGTTTGTGTTTTATAGGGTTAGACTACAGTCAAGGACTGGAAGGATTGTGCTATATATGGGTTAGACTACAGTCGAGGACATAACGGTTGTGTTTTATAGGGGTTAGACTACAGTCAAGGGCGGAAGGGTTGTGTTTTATAGGGGTTAGACTACAGTCACTGAGGGAAAGGTTGTGTTTTATATGGGTTAGACTACAGTCAAGGAGGGAAAGGTTGTGTTTTATATGGGTTAGACTACAGTCAAGGAGGGAGGGATTGGGTTTTATAGGTGTTCGACTACAGTCAAGGAGGGAAAGGTTGTGTTTAATATGGGTTACACTGCAGTTGAGGAGGGAAGGATTATGTTTTATAGGGGTTTGACTACAGTCAAGGAGGGAAGGATTGTGTTTTGTAGGGGTTAGACTACAGTCAAGGAGGGAAGGATTGTGTTTTATAGGGTTAGACTACAGTCAAGGAGGAAAGGTTGTGTATTATATGGGTTAGACTACAGTCAAGGAGGGAAAGGTTGTGTTTTCTATAGGGTTTAGACTACAGTCAAGGAGGGAAAGGTTGTGTTTTATATGGGTTAGACTACAGTCAAAGGAGGGAGAGGTTGTGTTTTATATGGGTTAGACTACAGTCAAGGAGGGAAGGATTGTGTTTTATAGGTGTTCGACTACAGTCAAGGAGGGAAAGGTTGTGTTTAATATGGGTTACACTGCAGTTGAGGAGGGAAGGATTGCGTTTTATAGGGGTTTGACTACAGTCAAGGAGGGAAGGTTTGTGTTTTGTAGGGGTTAGACTACAGTCAAGGAGGGAAGGATTGTGTTATATCGGAGTTAGAATACAGTCGGACAGAAGGGTTGTGTTTTATAGGGGTTAGACTACAGTCAAGTAGAGAAGGATTGTGTTTTGTAGGGGTTAGACTACAGTCAATGAGGGAAGGATTGTGTTTTATAGGGGTTAGACTACAGTAAAGGAAGGAAAGGTTGTGTTTTATATGGGTTAGACTACAGTCAAGGAGGGAAACATTGTATTTTCTATGGGTTAGACTACAGTCAAGGAGGGAAAGGTTGTGGTTTATATGGGTTAGACTACAGTCAAGGAGGGAAAGGTTGTGTTTTATAGGGGTTAGGCTACAGTCAAGGAGGGACGGTTTGTGTTAGACCACAGTCAAGCAGGGAAGGGTTGTGTTTTATAGGGGTTAGACTACAGCCAAGGAGGGAAGGTTTGTGTTTTATAAGGGTAAGACTACAGTCAAGGAGGGAAGGTTTGTGTTTTATAGGGGTTACACTACAGTCAAGGAGGGAGAGGTTGTGTTTTATAGGGGTTACACTACAGTCAAGGAGGGAAGGATTGTGCTTTATATGGGTTAGACTACAGTCAAGGAGGGAAAGGTTGTGTTTCATAGGGGTTAGACTACAGTCAAGGAGGGAAACATTGTATTTTCTATGGGTTAGACTACAGTCAAGGAGGGAAAGGTTGTGGTTTATATGGGTTAGACTACAGTCAAGGAGGGAAAGGTTGTGTTTTATAGGGGTTAGGCTACAGTCAAGGAGGGACGGTTTGTGTTAGACCACAGTCAAGCAGGGAAGGGTTGTGTTTTATAGGGGTTAGACTACAGCCAAGGAGGGAAGGTTTGTGTTTTATAAGGGTAAGACTACAGTCAAGGAGGGAAGGTTTGTGTTTTATAGGGGTTACACTACAGTCAAGGAGGGAGAGGTTGTGTTTTATAGGGGTTACACTACAGTCAAGGAGGGAAGGATTGTGCTTTATATGGGTTAGACTACAGTCAAGGAGGGAAAGGTTGTGTTTCATAGGGGTTAGACTACAGTCAAGGAGGGAAAGGTTGTGTATTATATGGGTTACACTACAGTCAAGGAGGGAAAGGTTGTGTTTTATATGGTTTAGACTACAGTCAAGGAGGGAAAGGTTGTGTTTTATATGGGTTAGACTACAGTCAAGCAGGGAAAGTTTGTGTTTTATATGGGTTACACTTCAGTCAAGGAGGGAAGGATTGTGTTTCATAGGTGTTCGACTACAGTCAAGGAGGGAAAGGTTGTGTTTAATATGGGTTACACTGCAGTTGAGGAGGGAAGGATTGCGTTTTATAGGGGTTAGACTACAGTCAAGGAGAGAAGGATTGTGTTATATCGGAGTTAGAATACAGTCGGACAGAAGGGTTGTGTTTTGTGGGGGTTAGACTACAGTCAAGGAGGGAAGGATTGTGTTTTATAGGGGTTAGACTACAGCCAAGGAGGGAAGGTTTGTGTTTTATAGGGGTTTGACTACAGTCAAGGAGGGAAGGTTTGTGTTTTGTAGGGGTTAGACTACAGTCAAGGAGGGAAGGATTGTGTTATATCGGAGTTAGAATACAGTCGGACAGAAGGGTTGTGTTTTATAGGGGTTAGACTACAGTCAAGGAGAGAAGGATTGTGTTTTGTAGGGGTTAGACTACAGTCAATGAGGGAAGGATTGTGTTTTATAGGGGTTAGACTACAGTCAAGGAGGGAAAGGTTTGTGTTTTATAGGGTTAGACTACAGCCAAGGAGGGAAGGTTTGTGTTTTATAGGGGTTACACTACAGTCAAGGAGGGAAGGATTGCGTTTTATAGGTGTTAGACTACAGTCAAGGAAGGAAAGGTTGTGTTTTATATGGGTTAGACTACAGTCAAGGAGGGAAACATTGTATTTTCTATGGGTTAGACTACAGTCAAGGAGGGAAAGGTTGGGGTTTATATGGGTTAGACTACAGTCAAGGAGGGAAAGGTTGTGTTTTATATTGGTTAGGCTACAGTCAAGGAGGGACGGTTTGTGTTAGACCACAGTCAAGCAGGGAAGGGTTGTGTTTTATAGGGGTTAGACTACAGCCAAGGAGGGAAGGTTTGTGTTTTATAAGGGTAAGACTACAGTCAAGGAGGGAAGGTTTGTGTTTTATAGGGGTTACACTGCAGTTGAGGAGGGAAGTTTTTTGTTTTATAAGGGTTAGACTACAGCCAAGGAGGGAAGGTTTGTGTTTTATAGGGGTTCGACTACAGTCAAGGACGGAAGGATTGTGCTATATATGGGTTAGACTACAGTCGAGGACATAACGGTTGTGTTTTATAGGGGTTAGACTACAGTCAAGGGCGGAAGGGTTGTGTTTTATAGGGGTTAGACTACAGTCACTGAGGGAAAGGTTGTGTTTTATATGGGTTAGACTACAGTCAAGGAGGGAAAGGTTGTGTTTTATATGGGTTAGACTACAGTCAAGGAGGGAGGGATTGGGTTTTATAGGTGTTCGACTACAGTCAAGGAGGGAAAGGTTGTGTTTAATATGGGTTACACTGCAGTTGAGGAGGGAAGGATTGCGTTTTATAGGGGTTTGACTACAGTCAAGGAGGGAAGGATTGTGTTTTGTAGGGGTTAGACTACAGTCAAGGAGGGAAGGATTGCGTTTTATAGGGGTTAGACTACAGTCAAGGAAGGAAAGGTTGTGTTTTATATGGGTTAGACTGCAGTCAAGGAGGGAAACGTTGTATTTTCTATGGGTTAGACTACAGTCAAGGAGGGAAAGGTTGTGGTTTATATGGGTTAGACTACAGTAAAGGAGGGAAAGGTTGTGTTTCATAGGGGTTAGACTACAGTCAAGGAGGGAAAGGTTGTGTATTATATGGGTTACACTACAGTCAAGGAGGGAAAGGTTGTGTTTTATAGGGTTTAGACTACAGTCAAGGAGGGAAAGGTTGTGTTTTATATGGGTTAGACTACAGTCAAGGAGGGAGAGGTTGTGTTTTATATGGGTTACACTACAGTCAAGGAGGGAAGGATTGTGTTTTATAGGTGTTCGACTACAGTCAAGGAGGGAAAGGTTGTGTTTAATATGGGTTACACTGCAGTTGAGGAGGGAAGGATTGCGTTTTATAGGGGTTTGACTACAGTCAAGGAGGGAAGGTTTGTGTTTTGTAGGGGTTAGACTACAGTCAAGGAGGGAAGGATTGTGTTATATCGGAGTTAGAATACAGTCGGACAGAAGGGTTGTGTTTTATAGGGGTTAGACTACAGTCAAGGAGAGAAGGATTGTGTTTTGTAGGGGTTAGACTACAGTCAATGAGGGAAGGATTGTGTTTTATAGGGGTTAGACTACAGTCAAGGAGGGAAAGGTTTGTGTTTTATAGGGTTAGACTACAGCCAAGGAGGGAAGGTTTGTGTTTTATAGGGGTTACACTACAGTCAAGGAGGGAAGGATTGCGTTTTATAGGTGTTAGACTACAGTAAAGGAAGGAAAGGTTGTGTTTTATATGGGTTAGACTACAGTCAAGGAGGGAAACATTGTATTTTCTATGGGTTAGACTACAGTCAAGGAGGGAAAGGTTGTGGTTTATATGGGTTAGACTACAGTCAAGGAGGGAAAGGTTGTGTTTTATAGGGGTTAGGCTACAGTCAAGGAGGGACGGTTTGTGTTAGACCACAGTCAAGCAGGGAAGGGTTGTGTTTTATAGGGGTTAGACTACAGCCAAGGAGGGAAGGTTTGTGTTTTATAAGGGTAAGACTACAGTCAAGGAGGGAAGGTTTGTGTTTTATAGGGGTTACACTACAGTCAAGGAGGGAGAGGTTGTGTTTTATAGGGGTTACACTACAGTCAAGGAGGGAAGGATTGTGCTTTATATGGGTTAGACTACAGTCAAGGAGGGAAAGGTTGTGTTTCATAGGGGTTAGACTACAGTCAAGGAGGGAAAGGTTGTGTATTATATGGGTTACACTACAGTCAAGGAGGGAAAGGTTGTGTTTTATAGGGTTTAGACTACAGTCAAGGAGGGAAAGGTTGTGTTTTATATGGGTTAGACTACAGTCAAGCAGGGAAAGTTTGTGTTTTATATGGGTTACACTTCAGTCAAGGAGGGAAGGATTGTGTTTTATAGGTGTTCGACTACAGTCAAGGAGGGAAAGGTTGTGTTTAATATGGGTTACACTGCAGTTGAGGAGGGAAGGATTGCGTTTTATAGGGGTTAGACAGTCAATGAGGGAAGGATTGTGTTTTATAGGGGTTAGACTACAGTCAAGGAGGGAAAGGTTTGTGTTTTATAGGGTTAGACTACAGCCAAGGAGGGAAGGTTTGTTTTTTATAGGGGTTACACTACAGTCAAGGAGGGAAGGATTGCGTTTTATAGGTGTTAGACTACAGTAAAGGAAGGAAAGGTTGTGTTTTATATGGGTTAGACTACAGTCAAGGAGGGAAACATTGTATTTTCTATGGGTTAGACTACAGTCAAGGAGGGAAAGGTTGTGGTTTATATGGGTTAGACTACAGTCAAGGAGGGAAAGGTTGTGTTTTATAGGGGTTAGGCTACAGTCAAGGAGGGACGGTTTGTGTTAGACCACAGTCAAGCAGGGAAGGGTTGTGTTTTATAGGGGTTAGACTACAGCCAAGGAGGGAAGGTTTGTGTTTTATAAGGGTAAGACTACAGTCAAGGAGGGAAGGTTTGTGTTTTATAGGGGTTACACTACAGTCAAGGAGGGAGATGTTGTGTTTTATAGGGTTACACTACAGTCAAGGAGGGAAGGATTGTGCTTTATATGGGTTAGACTACAGTCAAGGAGGGAAAGGTTGTGTTTCATAGGGGTTAGACTACAGTCAAGGAGGGAAAGGTTGTGTATTATATGGGTTACACTACAGTCAAGGAGGGAAAGGTTGTGTTTTATATGGTTTAGACTACAGTCAAGGAGGGAAAGGTTGTGTTTTATATGGGTTAGACTACAGTCAAGCAGGGAAAGTTTGTGTTTTATATGGGTTACACTTCAGTCAAGGAGGGAAGGATTGTGTTTTATAGGTGTTCGACTACAGTCAAGGAGGGAAAGGTTGTGTTTAATATGGGTTACACTGCAGTTGAGGAGGGAAGGATTGCGTTTTATAGGGGTTAGACTACAGTCAAGGAGAGAAGGATTGTGTTATATCGGAGTTAGAATACAGTCGGACAGAAGGGTTGTGTTTTGTGGGGGTTAGACTACAGTCAAGGAGGGAAGGATTGTGTTTTATAGGGGTTAGACTACAGCCAAGGAGGGAAGGTTTGTGTTTTATAGGGGTTACACTACAGTCAAGGAGGGAAAGGTTGTGTTTTATAGGGGTTACACTACAGTCAAGGAAGGAAAGGTTGTGTTTTATATGGGTTAGACTACAGTCAAGGAGGGAAACGTTGTATTTTCTATGGGTTAGACTACAGTCAAGGAGGGAAAGGTTGTGGTTTATATGAGTTAGACTACAGTCACGGAGGGAAAGGTTGTGTTTCATAGGGGTTAGACTACAGTCAAGGAGGGAAAGGTTGTGTATTATATGGGTTACACTACAGTCAAGGAGGGAAAGGTTGTGTTTTATAGGGTTTAGACTACAGTCAAGGAGGGAAAGGTTGTGTTTTATATGGGTTAGACTACAGTCAAGGAGGGAAAGGTTGTGTTTTATATGGGTTACACTACAGTCAAGGAGGGAAGGATTGTGTTTTATAGGTGTTCGACTACAGTCAAGGAGGGAAAGGTTGTGTTTAATATGGGTTACACTGCAGTTGAGGAGGGAAGGATTGCGTTTTATAGGGGTTTGACTACAGTCAAGGAGGGAAGGTTTGTGTTTTGTAGGGGTTAGACTACAGTCAAGGAGGGAAGGATTGTGTTATATCGGAGTTAGAATACAGTCGGACAGAAGGGTTGTGTTTTATAGGGGTTAGACTACAGTCAAGGAGAGAAGGATTGTGTTTTGTAGGGGTTAGACTACAGTCAATGAGGGAAGGATTGTGTTTTATAGGGGTTAGACTACATTCAAGGAGGGAAAGGTTTGTGTTTTATAGGGTTAGACTACAGCCAAGGAGGGAAGGTTTGTGTTTTATAGGGGTTACACTACAGTCAAGGAGGGAAGGATTGCGTTTTATATGGGTTACACTACAGTCAAGGTGGGAATGGTTGTGTTTTATATGGGTTAGACTAAAGTCAAGTCGGGAAAGGTTTGTGTTTTATATGGGTTACACTACACTACAGTCAAGTATTGTGTTTGACAGAGGTTAGACTACAGTCAAGGAGGGAAGGATTGTGTTTTGTAGGGGTTAGACTACAGTCAAGGACGGAAGGATTGTGTTTTATAGGGGTTAGACTACAGTCAAGGAGGGAAAGGTTGTGTTTTATAGGGGTTAGACTACAGTCAAGGAGGGAAGGTTTGTGTTTTATAGGGGTTACACTACAGTCAAGGAGGGAAAGGTTGTGTTTGATAGGGTTTAGACTACAGTCAAGGAGGGAAGGATTGCGTTTTATATGGGTTACATTACAGTCAAGGAAGGAAAGGTTTGTGTTTTATAGGGGTTACACTACAGTCAAGGAGGGAAGTTTTGTGTTTTATAGGGGTTAGACTACAGTCAAGGAGGGAAGGATTGCGTTTTATATGGGTTACACTACATTCAAGGAGGGAAGGTTTGTGTTTTATAGGGGTTACACTACAGTCAAGGAGGGAAGTTTTGTGTTTTATAGGGGTTAGACTACAGTCAAGGAAGGAAGGTTTGTGTTTTATATGGGTTAGAATACAGTCATGGAGGGAAGGGTTGTGTTTTATAGGGGTTACGCTACAGTCAAGGAGGGAAAGGTTATATTTTATATGGGTAAGACTACAGTCAAGGTGGGAATGGTTGTGTTTTATATGGGTTAGACTACAGTCAAGTCGGGAAAGGTTGTGTTTTATATGGGTTACACTACAGTCAAGGACGTAAGGGTTGTGTTATATAGGGGTTACACTACAGTCAAGGAGGAAGGTTTGTGTTTTATAGGGGTTACACTACAGTCAAGGAAGGAAGGTTTGTGTTTTATAGGGGTTACGCTACAGTCAAGGAGGGAAGGTTTGTGTTTTATAGGGGTTAGATTACAGCCAAGGAGGGAAGGTTTGTGTTTTATAGGGGTTAGACTACAGCCAAGGAGGGAAGGTTTGTGTTTTATAGGGGTTAGATTACAGTCAAGGAGGGAAAGGTTTGTGTTTTATAGGGGTTACACTACAGTCAAGGACGGAAGGATTTTGTTATATAGGGGTTAGAATACAGTCGAGGACATAAGGGTTGTGTTTTATAGGGGTTAGACTACAGTCAAGGAGGGATGGATTGTGTTATATAGGGGTTAGAATACAGTCGAGGACATAAGGGTTGTGTTTTATAGGGGTTAGACTACAGTCAAGGAGGGAAGGGTTGTGTTTTATAGGGGTTAGACTTCAGTCAAGGAGGGAAGGGTTGTGTTTTGTAGGGGTTAGACTTCAGTCAAGGAGGGAAGGGTTGTGTTTTATAGGGGTTAGACTACAGTCAAGGGGGGAAGGATTGTGTTTTGTAGGGGTTAGTCTTCAGTCAAGGAGGGAAGGGTTGTGTTTTATAAGGGTAAGACTACAGTCAAGGAGGGAAGGTTTGTGTTTTATAGGGGTTACTCTGCAGTTGAGGAGGGAAGTTTTTTGTTTTATAAGGGTTAGAATACAGTCGAGGACATAAGGGTTGTGTTTTATAGGGGTTAGACTACAGTCAAGGAGGGATGGATTGTGTTATATAGGGGTTAGAATACAGTCGAGGACATAAGGGTTGTGTTTTATAGGGGTTAGACTACAGTCAAGGAGGGAAGGGTTGTGTTTTATAGGGGTTAGACTTCAGTCAAGGAGGGAAGGGTTGTGTTTTGTAGGGGTTAGACTTCAGTCAAGGAGGGAAGGGTTGTGTTTTATAGGGGTTAGACTACAGTCAAGGGGGGAAGGATTGTGTTTTGTAGGGGTTAGTCTTCAGTCAAGGAGGGAAGGGTTGTGTTTTATAAGGGTAAGACTACAGTCAAGGAGGGAAGGTTTGTGTTTTATAGGGGTTACTCTGCAGTTGAGGAGGGAAGTTTTTTGTTTTATAAGGGTTAGACTACAGCCAAGGAGGGAAGGTTTGTGTTTATAGGGGTTCGACTACAGTCAAGGACGGAAGGATTGTGCTATATATGGGTTAGACTACAGTCGAGGACATAACGGTTGTGTTTTATAGGGGTTAGACTACAGTCAAGGGCGGAAGGGTTGTGTTTTATAGGGGTTAGACTACAGTCACTGAGGGAAAGGTTGTGTTTTATATGGGTTAGACTACAGTCAAGGAGGGAAACGTTGTATTTTCTATGGGTTAGACTACAGTCAAGGAGGGAAAGGTTGTGGTTTATATGGGTTAGACTACAGTCACGGAGGGAAAGGTTGTGTTTCATAGGGGTTAGACTACAGTCAAGGAGGGAAAGGTTGTGTATTATATGGGTTACACTACAGTCAAGGAAGGAAAGGTTGTGTTTTATATGGGTTAGACTACAGTCAAGGAGGGAAACGTTGTATTTTCTATGGGTTAGACTACAGTCAAGGAGGGAAAGGTTGTGTTTTATATGGGTTAGACTACAGTCAAGGAGGGAAAGGTTGTGTATTATATGGGTTACACTACAGTCAAGGAGGGAAAGGTTGTGTTTTATAGGGTTTAGACTACAGTCAAGGAGGGAAAGGTTGTGTTTTATATGGGTTAGACTACAGTCAAGGAGGGAAAGGTTGTGTTTTATATGGGTTAGACTACAGTCAAGGAGGGAAGGATTGGGTTTTATAGGTGTTCGACTACAGTCAAGGAGGGAAAGGTTGTGTTTAATATGGGTTACACTGCAGTTGAGGAGGGAAGGATTGCGTTTTATAGGGGTTTGACTTCAGTCAAGGAGGGAAGGATTGTGTTTTGTAGGGGTTAGACTACAGTCAAGGAGGGAAGGATTGCGTTTTATAGGGGTTAGACTACAGTCAAGGAAGGAAAGGTTTTGTTTTATATGGGTTAGACTGCAGTCAAGGAGGGAAACGTTGTATTTTCTATGGGTTAGACTACAGTCAAGGAGGGAAAGGTTGTGGTTTATATGGGTTAGACTACAGTCAAGGAGGGAAAGGTTGTGTTTTATAGGGGTTAGACTACAGTCAAGGAGGGAAGGTTTGTGTTTTATAGGGGTTACACTACAGTCAAGGAGGGAAAGGTTGTGTTTGATAGGGGTTAGACTACAGTCAAGGAGGGAAGGATTGCGTTTTATATGGGTTACATTACAGTCAAGGAAGGAAAGGTTTGTGTTTTATAGGGGTTAGACTACAGTCAAGGAGGGAAGTTTTGTGTTTTATAGGGGTTAGACTACAGTCAAGGAGGGAAGGATTGCGTTTTATATGGGTTACACTACAGTCAAGGAGGGAAGGTTTGTGTTTTATAGGGGTTACACTACAGTCAAGGAGGGAAGTTTTGTGTTTTATAGGGGTTAGACTACAGTCAAGGAAGGAAGGTTTGTGTTTTATATGGGTTAGAATACAGTCATGGAGGGAAGGGTTGTGTTTTATAGGGGTTACGCTACAGTCAAGGAGGGAAAGGTTATATTTTATATGGGTAAGACTACAGTCAAGGTGGGAATGGTTGTGTTTTATATGGGTTAGACTACAGTCAAGTCGGGAAAGGTTGTGTTTTATATGGGTTACACTACAGTCAAGGACGTAAGGGTTGTGTTATATAGGGGTTAGAATACAGTCGAGGACATAAGGGTTGCGTTTTATAGGGGTTACACTACAGTCAAGGAGGAAGGTTTGTGTTTTATAGGGGTTACACTACAGTCAAGGAGGGAAAGGTTGTGTTTTATAGGGTTTAGACTACAGTCAAGGAGGGAAAGGTTGTGTTTTATATGGGTTACACTACAGTCAAGGAAGGAAGGTTTGTGTTTTATAGGGGTTACACTACAGTCAAGGAGGGAAGTTTTGTGTTTTATAGGGGTTACACTACAGTCAAGGAAGGAAGGTTTGTGTTTTATAGGGGTTACGCTACAGTCAAGGAGGGAAGGTTTGTGTTTTATAGGGGTTAGATTACAGCCAAGGAGGGAAGGTTTGTGTTTTATAGGGGTTAGACTACAGCCAAGGAGGGAAGGTTTGTGTTTTATAGGGGTTAGATTACAGTCAAGGAGGGAAAGGTTTGTGTTTTATAGGGGTTACACTACAGTCAAGGACGGAAGGATTGTGTTATATAGGGGTTAGAATACAGTCGAGGAGGGATGGATTGTGTTATATAGGGGTTAGAATACAGTCGAGGACATAAGGGTTGTGTTTTATAGGGGTTAGACTACAGTCAAGGAGGGAAGGGTTGTGTTTTATAGGGGTTAGACTACAGTCAAGGAGGGAAGGATTGTGTTTTGTAGGGGTTAGACTTCAGTCAAGGAGGGAAGGGTTGTGTTTTGTAGGGGTTAGACTTCAGTCAAGGAGGGAAGGGTTGTGTTTTATAGGGGTTAGACTACAGTCAAGGGGGGAAGGATTGTGTTTTGTAGGGGTTAGTCTTCAGTCAAGGAGTGAAGGGTTGTGTTTTATAAGGGTAAGACTACAGTCAAGGAGGGAAGGTTTGTGTTTTATAGGGGTTACACTGCAGTTGAGGAGGGAAGTTTTTTGTTTTATAAGGGTTAGACTACAGCCAAGGAGGGAAGGTTTGTGTTTTATAGGGGTTCGACTACAGTCAAGGACGGAAGGATTGTGCTATATATGGGTTAGACTACAGTCGAGGACATAACGGTTGTGTTTTATAGGGGTTAGACTACAGTCAAGGGCGGAAGGGTTGTGTTTTATAGGGGTTAGACTACAGTCACTGAGGGAAAGGTTGTGTTTTATATGGGTTAGACTACAGTCAAGGAGGGAAAGGTTGTGTTTTATATGGGTTAGACTACAGTCAAGGAGGGAAGGATTGGGTTTTATAGGTGTTCGACTACAGTCAAGGAGGGAAAGGTTGTGTTTAATATGGGTTACACTGCAGTTGAGGAGGGAAGGATTGCGTTTATAGGGTTTGACTACAGTCAAGGAGGGAAAGGATTGTGTTTTGTAGGGGTTAGACTACAGTCAAGGAGGGAAGGATTGCGTTTTATAGGGGTTAGACTACAGTCAAGGAAGGAAAGGTTGTGTGTTATATGGGTTAGACTGCAGTCAAGGAGGGAAACGTTGTATTTTCTATGGGTTAGACTACAGTCAAGGAGGGAAAGGTTGTGGTTTATATGGGTTAGACTACAGTCAAGGAGGGAAAGGTTGTGTTTCATAGGGGTTAGACTACAGTCAAGGAGGGAAAGGTTGTGTATTATATGGGTTACACTACAGTCAAGGAGGGAAAGGTTGTGTTTTATAGGGTTTAGACTACAGTCAAGGAGGGAAAGGTTGTGTTTTATATGGGTTAGACTACAGTCAAGGAGGGAGAGGTTGTGTTTTATATGGGTTACACTACAGTCAAGGAGGGAAGGATTGTGTTTTATAGGTGTTCGACTACAGTCAAGGAGGGAAAAGGTTGTGTTTAATATGGGTGTTAGACTACAGTCAAGGAGGGAAAGGTTGTGTTTTATAGGGTTAGACTACAGTCAAGGAGGGAAAGGTTGTGTTTTATAGGGTTAGACTACAGTCAAGGAGGGAAAGGTTTGTGTTTATAGGGGTTAGACTACAGTCAAGGAGGGAAGGTTGTGTTTATAGGGTTAGACTACAGTCAAGGAGGGAAGGATTGTGTTTTATAGGGTTAGACTACAGTCAAGGAGGGAAAGGTTGTGTTTTATAGGGTTAGACTACAGTCAAGGAGGGAAGGATTGTGTTTTATAGGGGTTAGACTACAGTCAAGGAGGGAAGGTTTGTGTTTTATAGGGGTTAGACTACAGCCAAGGAGGGAAAGGTTTGTGTTTTATAGGGGTTAGACTACAGTCAAGGAGGGAAGGATTGTGTTTTATAGGTGTTAGACTACAGTCAAGGAAAGGGAAAGGGTTGTGTTTTATATGGGTTAGACTACAGTCAAGGAGGGAAAGGTTGTGTTTTATATGGGTTAGACTACAGTCAAGGAGGGAAAGGTTGTGTTTATATGGGTTAGACTACAGTCAAGGAGGGAAAGGTTGTGTTTTATAGGGGTTAGACTACAGTCAAGGAGGGAAAGGTTGTGTTTTATAGGGTTACACTACAGTCAAGGAGGGAAGGGTTGTGTTTTATAGGGGTTAGACTACAGCCAAGGAGGGAAGGTTTGTGTTTTATAAGGGGTAAGACTACAGTCAAGGAGGGAAGGTTTGTGTTTTATAGGGGTTACACTACAGTCAAGGAGGGAAGGTTTGTGTTTTATAGGGTTAGACTACAGTCAAGGAGGGAAGGTTTGTGTTTTATAGGGTTACTACAGTCAAGGAGGGAAGGATTGTGTTTTATATGGGTTAGACTACAGTCAAGGAGGGAAGGGTTGTGTTTTATAGGGTTAGACTACAGTCAAGGAGGGAAGGATTGTGTTTTATATGGGTTAGACTACAGTCAAGGAGGGAAAGGTTGTGTTTTATAGGGGTTAGACTACAGTCAAGGAGGGAAAGGTTGTGTTTTATAGGGGTTAGACTACAGTCAAGGAGGAAGGTTGTGTTTTATAGGGGTTAGACTACAGTCAAGGAGGGAAGGATTGTGTTTATAGGGGTTAGACTACAGTCAAGGAGGGAAGGGTTGTGTTTTATAAGGGTTAGACTACAGTCAAGGAGGGAAGGTTTGTGTTTTATAGGGGTTACACTACAGTCAGGGAGGGAAAGGTTGTGTTTTATAGGGGTTAGACTACAGTCAAGGAGGGAAGGATTGTGTTTATAGGGTTAGACTACAGTCAAGGAGGGAAAGGTTGTGTTTTATATGGGTTAGACTACAGTCAAGGAGGGAAGGTTGTGTTTTATAGGGTTAGACTACAGTCAAGGAGGGAAAGGTTGTGTTTTATATGGGTTAGACTACAGTCAAGGAGGGAAAGGTTTGTGTTTCTATAGGGGTTAGACTACAGTCAAGGAGGGAAGGTTTGTGTTTTATAGGGTTAGACTACAGTCAAGGAGGGAAGGTTGTGTTTTATATGGGTTAGACTACAGTCAAGGAGGGAAAGGTTGTGTTTTATAGGGGTTAGACTACAGTCAGGAGGGAAGGTTGTGTTTTATAGGGGTTAGACTACAGTCAAGGAGGGAAAGGTTGTGTTTTATAGGGGTTAGACTACAGTCAAGGAGGGAAAGGTTGTGTTTTATATGGGTTAGACTACAGTCAAGGAGGGAAAGGTTGTGTTTTATAGGGGTTAGACTACAGTCAAGGAGGGAAGGTTTGTGTTTTATAGGGGTTACACTACAGTCAAGGAGGGAAAGGTTGTGTTTTATAGGGTTTAGACTACAGTCAAGGAGGGAAAGGTTGTGTTTTATATGGGTTAGACTACAGTCAAGGAGGGAAAGGTTGTGTTTTATATGGGTTACACTACAGTCAAGGAGGGAAGGATTGTGTTTTATAGGGGTTAGACTACAGTCAAGGAGGGAAAGGGTTGTGTTTTATATGGGTTAGACTACAGTCAAGGAGGGAAGGATTGTGTTTTATAGGGGTTAGACTACAGTCAAGGAGGGAAAGGTTGTGGTTTTATAGGGTTAGACTACAGTCAAGGAGGGAAGGTTGTGTTTTAGGGGTTAGACTACAGTCAAGGAGGAAGGTTTGTGTTTTATAGGGTTACACTACAGTCAAGGAGGGAAGGTTTGTGTTTTATAGGGGTTAGACTACAGTCAAGGAGGGAAGGTTTGTGTTTTATAGGGTTAGACTACAGTCAAGGAGGGAAGGTTTGTGTTTTATAGGGGTTAGACTACAGCCAAGGAGGGAAGGTTGTGTGTTTTATAGGGTTAGACTACAGTCAAGGAGGGAAGGGTTGTGTTTATAGGGGTTAGACTACAGTCAAGGAGGGAAGGGTTGTGTTTTATAGGGGTTAGACTTCAGTCAAGGAGGGAAGGGTTGTGTTTTGTAGGGGTTAGACTTCAGTCAAGGAGGGAAGGGTTGTGTTTTATAGGGGTTAGACTACAGTCAAGGGGGGAAGGATTGTGTTTTGTAGGGGTTAGTCTTCAGTCAAGGAGTGAAGGGTTGTGTTTTATAAGGGTAAGACTACAGTCAAGGAGGGAAGGTTTGTGTTTTATAGGGGTTACACTGCAGTTGAGGAGGGAAGTTTTTGTTTTATAAGGGTTAGACTACAGCCAAGGAGGGAAGGTTTGTGTTTTATAGGGGTTCGACTACAGTCAAGGACGGAAGGATTGTGCTATATATGGGTTAGACTACAGTCGAGGACATAACGGTTGTGTTTTATAGGGGTTAGACTACAGTCAAGGGCGGAAGGGTTGTGTTTTATAGGGGTTAGACTACAGTCACTGAGGGAAAGGTTGTGTTTTATATGGGTTAGACTACAGTCAAGGAGGGAAAGGTTGTGTTTTATATGGGTTAGACTACAGTCAAGGAGGGAAGGATTGGGTTTTATAGGTGTTCGACTACAGTCAAGGAGGGAAAGGTTGTGTTTAATATGGGTTACACTGCAGTTGAGGAGGGAAGGATTTGCGTTTTATAGGGGTTTGACTACAGTCAAGGAGGGAAGGATTGTGTTTTGTAGGGGTTAGACTACAGTCAAGGAGGGAAGGATTGCGTTTTATAGGGGTTAGACTACAGTCAAGGAAGGAAAGGTTGTGTGTTATATGGGTTAGACTGCAGTCAAGGAGGGAAACGTTGTATTTTCTATGGGTTAGACTACAGTCAAGGAGGGAAAGGTTGTGGTTTATATGGGTTAGACTACAGTCAAGGAGGGAAAGGTTGTGTTTCATAGGGGTTAGACTACAGTCAAGGAGGGAAAGGTTGTGTATTATATGGGTTACACTACAGTCAAGGAGGGAAAGGTTGTGTTTTATAGGGTTTAGACTACAGTCAAGGAGGGAAAGGTTGTGTTTTATATGGGTTAGACTACAGTCAAGGAGGGAGAGGTTGTGTTTTATATGGGTTACACTACAGTCAAGGAGGGAAGGATTGTGTTTTATAGGTGTTAGACTACAGTCAAGGAGGGAAAGGTTGTGTTTAATATGGGTTACACTGCAGTTGAGGAGGGAAGGATTGCGTTTTATAGGGGTTTGACTACAGTCAAGGAGGGAAGGTTTGTGTTTTGTAGGGGTTAGACTACAGTCAAGGAGGGAAGGATTGTGTTATATCGGAGTTAGAATACAGTCGGACAGAAGGGTTGTGTTTTATAGGGGTTAGACTACAGTCAAGGAGAGAAGGATTGTGTTTTGTAGGGGTTAGACTACAGTCAATGAGGGAAGGATTGTGTTTTATAGGGGTTAGACTACAGTCAAGGAGGGAAAGGTTTGTGTTTTATAGGGTTAGACTACAGCCAAGGAGGGAAGGTTTGTGTTTTATAGGGTTACACTACAGTCAAGGAGGGAAGGATTGCGTTTTATAGGTGTTAGACTACAGTAAAGGAAGGAAAGGTTGTGTTTTATATGGGTTAGACTACAGTCAAGGAGGGAAACATTGTATTTTCTATGGGTTAGACTACAGTCAAGGAGGGAAAGGTTGTGGTTTATATGGGTTAGACTACAGTCAAGGAGGGAAAGGTTGTGTTTTATAGGGGTTAGGCTACAGTCAAGGAGGGACGGTTTGTGTTAGACCACAGTCAAGCAGGGAAGGGTTGTGTTTTATAGGGGTTAGACTACAGCCAAGGAGGGAAGGTTTGTGTTTTATAAGGGTAAGACTACAGTCAAGGAGGGAAGGTTTGTGTTTTATAGGGGTTACACTACAGTCAATGAGGGAAGTTTTGTGTTTTATAAGGGTTAGACTACAGCCAAGGAGGGAAGGTTTGTGTTTTATAGGGGTTCGACTACAGTCAAGGACGGAAGGATTGTGCTATATATGGGTTAGACTACAGTCGAGGACATAACGGTTGTGTTTTATAGGGGTTAGACTACAGTCAAGGGCAGAAGGGTTGTGTTTTATAGGGGTTAGACTACAGTCACTGAGGGAAAGGTTGTGTTTTATATGGGTTAGACTACAGTCAAGGAGGGAAAGGTTGTGTTTTATATGGGTTAGACTACAGTCAAGGAGGGAAAGGTTGTGTTTTATAGGGGTTACACTACAGTCAAGTATTGTGTTTTATAGGGGTTAGACTACAGTCAAGCAGGGAAGGATTGTGATTTATATGGGTTAGACTACAGTCAAGGAGGGAAAGGTTGTGTTTTATAGGGGTTACACTACAGTCAAGGCACAGAAAGGTTGTGTTTTATAGGGGTTACACTACAGTCAAGGAGGGAAAGGTTGTGTTTTATAGGGGTTACACTACAGTCAAGTATTGTGTTTTATAGGGGTTAGACTACAGTCAAGCAGGGAAGGATTGTGATTTATAGGGGTTAGACTACAGTCAAGGAGGGAAAGGTTGTGTTTTACAGTGGGGAAAAAAGTATTTAGTCAGCCACCAATTGTGCAAGTTCTCTCACTTAAAAAGATGAGAGAGGCCTGTAATTTTCATCATAGGTACACTTCAACTATGACAGACAAAATGAGGAAAAAAAATCCAGAAAATCACATTGTAGGATTCTTTATGAATTTATTTGCAAATTATGGTGGAAAATAAGTATTTGGTCAATAACAAAAGTTTATCTCAATACTTTGTTATATACCCTTTGTTGGCAATAACAGAGGTCAAACGTTTTCTGTAAGTCTTCACAAGGTTTTCACACACTGTTGCTGGTATTTTGGCCCATTCCTCCATGCAGATCTCCTCTAGAGCAGTGATGTTTTGGGGCTGTCACTGGGCAACACGGACTTTCAAAGATTTTCTATGGGGTTGAGATCTGGAGACTGGCTAGGCCACTCCAGGACCTTGAAATGCTTCTTCTGAAGCCACTCCTTCGCGTTCGGCGGTGTGTTTGGGATCATTGTCATGCTGAAAGACCCAGCCACGTTTCATCTTCAATGCCCTTGCTGATGGAAGGAGGTTTTCACTCAAAATCTCACGATACATGGCCCCATTCATTCTTTCCTTTACACGGATCAGTCAGTCCTGGTCCCTTTGCAGAAGAACAGCCCCAAAGCATGATGTTTCCACCCCCATGCTTCACAGTAGGTATGGTGTTCTTTGGATGCAACTCAGCATTCTTTGTCCTCCAAAGACGATTTAGTTGAGTTTTTACCAAAAAGTTATATTTTGGTTTCATCTGGCATTCTCCCAATCCTCATCTGGATCATCCAAATGCTCTCTAGCAAACTTTAGACGGGCCTGAACATGTACTGGCTTAAGCAGGGGGACACGTCTGGCACTGCAGGATTTTAGTCCCTGGCGGCGAGTGTGTTACTGATGGTAGGCTTTGTTACTTTGGTCCCAGCTCTCTGCAGGTCATTCACTAGGTCCCCGTGTGGTTCTGGGATTTTTGCTCACCGTTCTTGTGATCATTTTGACCCCACGGGTGAGATCTTGCGTGGAGCCCCAGATCGAGGAAGATTATCAGTGGTCTTGTATGTCTTCCATTTCCTAATAATTGCTCCCACAGTTGATTTCTTCAAACCAAGCTGCTTACCTATTGCAGATTCAGTCTTCCCAACCTGGTGCAGGTCTACAATTTTGTTTCTGGTGTCCTTTGACAGCTCTTTGGTCTTGGCCATAGTGGGAGTTTTGGAGTGTGACTGTTTGAGGTTGTGGACAGGTGTCTTTTATACTGATAACAAGTTCAAACAGGTGCCATTAATACAGGTAATGAGTGGAGGACAGAGGAGCCTCTTAAAGAAGAAGTTACAGGTCTGTGAGAGCCAGAAATCTTGCTTGTTTGTATGTGACCAAATACTTATTTTCCACCATAATTTGCAAATAAATTCATTAAAAATCCTACAATGTGATTTTCTGGATTTTTTTTCCTCATTTTGTCTGTCATAGTTGAAGTGTACCTATGATGAAAATGACAGGCCTCTCTCATCTTTTTAAGTTAGAGAACTTGCACAATTGGTGGCTGACTAAATACTTTTTTTCCCCACTGTATATGGGTTAGACTACAGTCAAGCAGGGAAGGGTTGTGTTCTATAGGGGTTAGACTACAGCCAAGGAGGGAAGGTTTGTGTTTTATTGTGGTTAGACTACAGCCAAGGAGGGAAGGTTTGTGTTTTATAGGGGTTCGACTACAGTCAAGGATGGAAAGGTTTGTGTTTTATAGGGGTTAGACTACAGTCAAGGAGGGAAGGGTTGTGTTTTATAGGGGTTAGACTACAGTCAAGGAGGGAAAGGTTGTGTTTTATAGGGGTTAGACTACAGTCAAGGAGGGAAGGTTTGTGTTTTATAAGGGTTAGACTACAGCCAAGGAGGGAAGGTTTGTGTTTTATAGGGGTTCGACTACAGTCAAGGACGGAAGGGTTGTGTTTTATATGGGTTACACTACAGTCAAGGAGGGAAGTTTTGTGTTTTATAGGGGTTACACTACAGTCAAGGAGGGAAAGGTTATATTTTATATGGGTTAGACTACAGTCAAGGTGGGAATGGTTGTGTTTTATATGGGTTAGACTACAGTCAAGGAGGGAAGGTTTGTGTTTTATAGGGGTTACACTACAGTCAAGGAGGGAAGTGTTGTGTTTGATTATGGTTAGACTACAGTCAAGGAGGAAAGAATTGTGTTTTATAGGGGTTAGACTACAGTCAAGGAGGGAAGGGTTGTGTTTTATAGGGGTTACACTACAGTCAACGAGGGAAGGTTTGTGTTTTATAGGGGTTACACTACAGTCAAGGAGGGAAAGGTTGTGTTTTATAGGGTTTACACTACAGTCAAGTATTGTGTTTTATAGGGGTTAGACTACAGTCAAGGAGGGAAGGGTTGTGTTTTATATGGGTTACACTACAGTCATGGAGGGAAAGGTTGTGTTTTATAGGGTTTAGACTACAGTCAAGGAGGGAAAGGTTGTGTTTTATATGGGTTAGACTACAGTCAAGGAAGGAAAGGTTGTGTTTTTTATGGGTTACATTACAGTCAAGGAGGGAAGGTTTGTGTTTTATAGGGGTTACACTACAGTCAAGGATGGAAGGTTTGTGTTTTATATGGGTTACGCTACAGTCAAGGAGGGAAAGGTTATATTTTATAGTGGTTAGACTACAGTCAAGGTGGGAATGGTTGTGTTTTATATGGGTTAGACTACAGTCAAGTTGGGAAAGGTTGTGTTTTATATGGGTTACACTACACTACAGTCAAGTATTGTGTTTTACAGAGGTTAGACTACAGTCAAGGAGGGAAGGATTGTGTTTTATAGGGGTTAGACTACAGTCAAGGAGGGAAAGGTTGTGTTTTATAGGGGTTAGACTACAGTCAATGAGGGAAGGTTTGTGTTTTATAGGGGTTACACTACAGTCAAGGAGGGAAAGGTTGTGTTTGATAGGGTTTAGACTACAGTCAAGGAGGGAAGGATTGCGTTTTATATGGGTTACACTACAGTCAAGGAGGGAAGGTTTGTGTTTTATAGGGGTTACACTACAGTCAAGGAGGGAAAGGTTGTGTTTTATAGGGGTTAGACTACAGTCAAGGAGGGAAGGATTGCGTTTTATATGGGTTACACTACAGTCAAGGAGGGAAGGTTTGTGTTTTATAGGGGTTACACTACAGTCAAGGAGGGAAGTTTTGTGTTTTATAGGGGTTAGACTACAGTCAAGGAAGGAAGGTTTGTGTTTTATATGGGTTAGAATACAGTCATGGAGGGAAGGGTTGTGTTTTATAGGGGTTACGCTACAGTCAAGGAGGGAAAGGTTATATTTTATATGGGTAAGACTACAATCAAGGTGGGAATGGTTGTGTTTTATATGGGTTAGACTACAGTCAAGTCGGGAAAGGTTGTGTTTTATATGGGTTACACTACAGTCAAGGACGTAAGGGTTGTGTTATATAGGGGTTAGAATACAGTCGAGGACATAAGGGTTTGCTTTATAGGGGTTACACTACAGTCAAGGAGGAAGGTTTGTGTTTATAGGGGTTACACTACAGTCAAGGAGGGAAAGGTTGTGTTTTATAGGGTTTAGACTACAGTCAAGGAGGGAAAGGTTGTGTTTTATATGGGTTACACTACAGTCAAGGAAGGAAGGTTTGTGTTTTATAGGGGTTACACTACAGTCAAGGAGGGAAGTTTTGTGTTTTATAGGGGTTACACTACAGTCAAGGGCGGAAGGTTTTTGTTTTATAGGGGTTACGCTACAGTCAAGGAGGGAAGGTTTGTGTTTTATAGGGGTTAGATTACAGCCAAGGAGGGAAGGTTTGTGTTTTATAGGGGTTAGACTACAGCCAAGGAGGGAAGGTTTGTGTTTTATAGGGGTTAGATTACAGTCAAGGAGGGAAAGGTTTGTGTTTTATAGGGGTTACACTACAGTCAAGGACGGAAGGATTGTGTTATATAGGGGTTAGAATACAGTCGAGGACATAAGGGTTGTGTTTTATAGGGGTTAGACTACAGTCAAGGAGGGATGGATTGTGTTATATAGGGGTTAGAATACAGTCGAGGACATAAGGGTTGTGTTTTATAGGGGTTAGACTACAGTCAAGGAGGGAAGGGTTGTGTTTTATAGGGGTTAGACTACAGTCAAGGAGGGAAGGATTGTGTTTTGTAGGGGTTAGACTTCAGTCAAGGAGGGAAGGGTTGTGTTTTGTAGGGGTTAGACTTCAGTCAAGGAGGGAAGGGTTGTGTTTTATAGGGGTTAGACTACAGTCAAGGGGGGAAGGATTGTGTTTTGTAGGGGTTAGTCTTCAGTCAAGGAGGGAAGGGTTGTGTTTTATAGGGGTTAGACTACAGTCAAGGAGAGAAGGGTTGTGTTTTATAGGGGTTAGACTGCAGTCAAGGGCGGAAGGGTTGTGTTTTATATGGGTTAGACTACAGTCAACGAGGGCAAGGTTGTGTTTTATATGGATTAGACTACAGTCAAGGAGGGAAGGGTTGTGTTTTATAGGGGTTACACTGCAGTCAAGGAGGGAAGGTTTGTGTTTTATAGGGGTTACGCTACAGTCATTGAGGGAAAGGTTGTATTTTATATGGGTTACACTACAGTCAAGGAGGGAAGGATTGTGTTTTATAGGGGTTACACTACAGTCAAGGAGGGAAAGTTTGTGTTTTATCGCGGTTAGACTACAGCCAAGGAGGGAAGGATTGTGTTTTATAGGGGTTAGACTACAGTCAAGGACGGAAGGATTGTGTTATATATGGGTTAGACTACAGTCAAGGAGGGAAGGATTGTGTTTTATAGGGGTTACGCTACAGTCATGTAGGGAAAGGTTGTATTTTATATGGGTTAGTCTACAGTCAAGGTGGGAATGGTTGTGTTTTATATGGGTTAGACTACAGTCAACGAGGGAAAGGTTGTGTATTATATGGGTTACACTACAGTCAAGGAGGGAAGGATTGTGTTTTATAGGGGT